>MU825888.1:71779-671779 GCA_029204205.1 Desmophyllum pertusum | reverse complement strand
AACACTAGATGGTAGACAGGATGTTTATGGTAGCAGGTCCGTTTTTACAGGGTGGGGATGCTGGACCCACACTCTACCCCTGACCAGGACCAGGATGCTGTTTGTCTGGCCCCATCTCCCACAGACCAATCCAACATGGTTAAACCTGCTCGAGCCGGTCCGTACACTGTAGCTCCGGGGGTTGTAAGGGCACGCAAGCTTCTCCGGCGCCAGAGAAAGGCATAGCACAATGGGAAGAAAGTAGACAGGATACTAGACATTATACATTAGACATTGTATACTGGACACAAGGCACTAGGACACTAGAAATTGGAAACTGAACACTTGACACTAGAGAGGGTATTAGACACAAGACACCAGATACTAAGGCACAAAACACTTGACTACAGACAGTTCAAAATAAGTTAGAGTTATTGGTAGCACTAGTTAGTTTTTCTTCAACTTTAGTCAGTGCTGTTAAACTTGACACACTTGTGTCCTCTTGTACATGCAGGTGCCATGCTATAAACGTGTCTGATAATGCGGCATATTTTTACAAGAAAAATAAATGAAGACCTCAGGATGGGAGGACTGGATGTTCAAGCAGAAGATATAATTGATATTATTGATGGATATAAAGGAAAAGGATATGCTTTATCCTCTCAGCAAGAAACTGGGTGGGTTTCAGAGAACTTTAAATTCTTATTTTTGATCATTTATTTTAATTTTATTTTATTTCATTTTAAAGACGTCACCGCAAGATGATCTACAGAAGGGCTCTACTAATAACTCTTAACAACCGCTTTGCTAAGTGGAGGTTGGGTGCCTGTGACATCTGAGAGCTTCCACTATTGGCACTAAAACCTCAAAACAAATGCTAAGTCCACGCCCTGAAAAACACAATATCCGAGAGCACATGGAATCCTGGCACATGCGCACATATCAATACCGCTACCCACAGGGCAACACTGGCGCTCTTTGTTGTTGACTCTGTTAAATTGCATCTAAAAATGAATCTAAAATATGGAAAACACTTGCTTTCTAAATAATTCTCTTGTGTTCTCAAATTGCTGTTGTGTTTTATGACCACAGTATGATACATGACTTTGGTTTCTTTGATTTGTTATAAAATAAATTAAATGAAATAAGCCGAGAAAAATGAGCAACTAAAAGTTAAATTGCAAATCTGTGAACAAGAACACTAAAGCTAACTGACACACTTCATTTTGATGTTATTTCTTCATGACCAATCAAGTCACCCTCTGTGGACCTCTTGCTAATAAATTTCCCCAAACACCACTGATTACAACAATCAATAACTTGTGACTATATCTATCACTGCAGAGAACATTATAGAGATCTCCAGTACCACAGGAATATTGGTGGACCCTGTGTACAACATTAAGGCAATCAGAGGAATGCTACAAGAGATGAAGACCAATCCTGGGAGATTTAAAGGTCATAGAATACTCTATATTCATACCGGTACGTGTGATGTTCTTCATACATGGTCAACCCGGGATGTCCAGAATTTTAATTATTTAGTCTGAAGGTATTCACGTCACGTCTTCGAAGCCATATTTAACTACCAAAACATGTCGGTTTAAATACGGAAAATCTGTGACAAAACGTGGGGCGCGATGGGGAGCGATTATACCTTGGCTTATAAAAAGCTTTGTAGAAATTAAACACTTTAAACCGTTTTTACGGTCAATGGGCAACATAATAGAAATTATAGCTCTTAACAAAACGGGTTCAAATTACATGCGTCTTCGGGATGAATTTTCGTGCTTCAAATCACGTTTTGGCTTGAAATAACACATATTGCTTATTTTGTTGACATAAATACGATCTAAACTAAGTATTACTTCTTGTAACTAGAAAACGATTTCAGAAAGGAAATGTTTCTATCGATAAACGAAGCACAAAAACTTACTAAATTCTCAAGCTTCGCTGCCATCTTGAAAATTTTACATCCACAATGCGTAGCGATCGTTAGTGCGCACACCACCTGCTTGTGCAGGCAACACCCTTCGCTTTCAGTTTCAATTCAGTCGTCCAGCGAACATGAAACCGATTGCAGAGGTTTCATAAATCCTTCACGGAAGAAAACGTCAACAAGAAACATTTGATATGTTACTGGCTTCACAGGTAGGGGAAGAACATGGAATTATTCACTTCGCGTGACTTGTCTAGGCGACGTGTTCATGAAACATTTTTGTCTCGATCAAACGAACATGTTTGTTGTCGTTCGTTTCCTGCAGGATCGCATCGCCTTTTCAGGACCACAGTTGCATCTTCTTGGTAACTGGGATTGAAGAGAGGCATTTTCAGTCTAAGAGAAGTTACTACATTCAACATAAAGGTACAGGTACAAACTGCATTGTATGATCATGTATGTATGCAACATGCTTGTATGAAATTTATGAAACGTAAGCATATTTATGCGACGAAGATTATTGGCATCGCTTAGCAAAAGCTTATCTGTTCCTGAAATTATTTGATTGTGAGTGAATTTGATTTCATTATGGATGCACCTTGACTGACTAGACATCCATCAGGATTCAGAAGCAGTGATAGTGTGAAACATCTTTAAAACTAGTCGGAAAGCGGAAGTGGGAACGAAAACGAAAGAGAATCCTTCGCGGTGGAAATGCTTTCTCATGCTTTTCTCAAGTAAAGATAAACGTCTCCGTATAGGAAAATATTGGACTTGTTTGTGTTTCATTTCAAAACCTTTATCCATGGTTACTATACTATACCTGCTAGCTTTTTCTGAGTCAAATACGTGAGATTTATTTCCTCGACTTCCGAAGATGACCCGACGATTTTCGAAGATTTCGTACGAAGACGTACGTAGATTTCCGAAGATTTCCGATGTTTAGGATTTTGAAGTCGTTGAAGAATCTGAATGTACGACAACTAAACGTGTTTTATGTGGAAAATTATATTCTTCAAGTGTATCAAGTTTACATTTGTTCTCAAAAATGGTTCATTTGAGGTTTTATGCAAATTTTATAGGAGCCATGCATGGGATATGAGGTCGAAGTTTTAGACCCTTAGGCACAGGTATAGGTTACTACTGATGCCTATGATTCTGGTCATAATAAATTTATATTGTTAAAACACTTTGTTTTTGACACATCTTGCCCAACCCTCCCCACCCCTGTTATGTTGACCAAACACTTTATAACTAAAAAATGAGTGCGTATTGCCTGTTCCCAATATTGAGAGGTGGAAAGGAGGGTTGAACACACTTTAAGTAGACTTGTTATTATGATCAAACTTTCAAGTTTTCGAATGTGTTTCAAGGAAATTTGACCAAGACTTGTAGGCATGTTAGGGCCTGATTACATGGCGAATTTCAGCCCGGGCTGAAATTTCAGCCCGGTTAGGGGGGCTGAGATTTCAGCCCGGCCTCCGAATCAAATCCTCTTGAAATGAAGTTAGCGATTACATGGACAAGGTTTCAGCCCGGCCTAAAATTCAGCCCGGGCTGAAAAGTGAACTTGGGCATGCGCAGTGATTGTGTTTTGGCTAAATTGTAGAATGCCCGGCAACGTATTTGCATGTCATTGAATGAGAATGGTCCTTTTGTTTTTATACACACGTGCAGCCGGTATGGTATGTAAATAAGTTGCCGGTTATTGTAAAATCGCTCCTGTGTTTTTAAACAAGATGGAAAAAAGGTTCCAGTGGAACAAGGGAGATAAAATCGAAAATCTTATTCGATGTGTCGCGAATTTCAAATCGAAAATGGAATATAACAAAAGCTTCGTTCTTCAAACGTTCAGCCGATATGTAAATAAGTTGCCGGTTATTCAAATCGCCCCTGATTCTCTGATGACTCTTCCCGCGCAAATTCAAATTTGGCGCCCGGGCTGAAATTTCAGCCCGGGCTGAAACTGTCATGTAATCGCAACAAAATTCCAGCCCCCTAACCGGGCTGAAATTTCAGCCCGGGCTGAAAATTCGCCATGTAATCAGGCCCTTAGAATCAGCTGCATCAAATACCATGCAATTTTGTTGTAATGTGTTGGTCATCCATAAAATATCCATATCCTCCATGGAAGGTTTTTTGTTTAACTCCCCCTCCCCCCACCCCCTGTAATTTCCAGTTTAGCTTCATACTTTCTTTCTCCCCTGACATCATGCATCAGTCAATTCTATCAGTGCCCATTCCTCCTCTGGGAAGGGGGCAGTTTGCTCAGCATTCGGGTCCTGGGGGTGGGGGGATTAGCCTTCCTGTTTTTTACTTCAGAGAATCCTTCCTTCATTTCCAGTGATGAGTTCATCAGTAAAAACGAGAAATTTGTGGTTAAAAGTAGCTGACTATTAATAAAGGAAATCAAAATGAGATGATTAGCTCAGTTAGCTATTCTCCGTGCCTAATGTTTTGCCGTAAATTATAACTTTTCAGGGGATGCGCCCAGAGACAAATTAACTCACTGCCTTATTTTTAACTGTACTGTGGAGCATTTGAACAGCTCAATTGTCCCCACTGTGGGGCATTTGCCCAGATTTTACACAAATGCTAGCTATGCCCACTAATAATGGCCTGGGTTGAGGGGAGGGGTGTAGGAACTGCTGGAATTGACTGATGCATTGCACTTAGTTAATATATGATTTATATGACAATTTCATTTGAGCTTAGGGACTTGTCACAAATTAGCAGGGGGGAGGGGGAGGAGGAGTGGAAAATGGGGGAGGATCATAACTTTTTGAGCCCCTAAAAAGGGAGGGTCACGAAAAAATAGGCAGCGAAAAAGGGGATCGGAGGGTCACATAAATTTACACTCGTGGATATACCAGTAAGAGTGCCAGAATAGATCATAGATAATAAAGAACATTGTGTTTTAATATATAATATGGCAGGAATAGCAGAATCATAAGACAACAAATTTACTTGTTTACAAAAACAATACAAGCTATTTCAAATGTCTTTCAAGAATACAAGAGCAACATCTCAAGTTAATTTATTAAAAAAATACGTGCTATGAATACCTTTGCCCATAAATTGCAAATTACTCAAGTTTCTGTTTGCAAAAAATCCATTTTGAATTGAAAAAGTTCCAGAAATATTCACATTTTTACGTTCGCCTTTGGCTGCCTGGTTTCATATCAAACTGCCTTCAAAATACATGAAATGCAGTCTCAGACAACCTAATTTTTCAAAATTTCCCGGACCCCCCTTGAAAACATGCGCCATCGCCATCCCCATCCCATTGCCTATGAGCCGGATGGATTATGTTCATAGTAGTAGGTTAGTATAGGAGCGAGCAACTGGACTGGATTCGTGTCACAGCGTTTTTACAGACCAGGTTATTTTTAGATTCGCTTTTCCCGCGAATTCGTATTCCTGCCAGACAATCAAACGTTTTTCCTTTGTAATCATTAATTGGCGTTACCGCGTAACAAAGGCCGCAATTAGGTCGCCATCGTTTTATTTTATTTTATTTCATTTCATATTACACATGGGACCAGAAACACATTTTCCCGGGAAAAAGGAATCTAAAAATAAACCGGTCTGTAAAAACGCCGTGACATAGGCGTAGTGTAGGAGTTGCTCGCTCCGGCTAATGGGCTCCTGGTATAGGGCAGGATTTTTTCAATTTTGCTTCAGTATAAAAATGCTCACACTATAGTGTCACAGTATGGGAGGTATTAGCTGCACAGCGGGGGAGCCGGGGGGGGGGTCATGGTATTTTAGGCCAAGCCCAAGGGGAGGGTCAAGAAATTTCATTCCCATAAAGGTAAATTAGGTAAAGGCTTAAAGGTAAATCTTTATTTAGGCAGGGTGGCCCATTCAGCTCTTAAAAGGCCATTGCTAGGGAGCCGGAGGGTCACATAATTTTCAACGCTCAATTTAAAATCTCCACCCCCTCCCCCCTGCTAATTTGTGACAAGTCCCTTATATGTCTCACATTTTGGTTGATGTTCAGGAAAACATAGGCACTGCTTTCAAGTCACTGAGTTGCATTTTCATTATGACTGGAAACTTTTAATGAGATTAACGTACTCCACATAAGGTAAGTAATTTTGAAAAAGGAAAATTACCCCCCCCCCTACCCCTCTCTTATGCATTCTTTCCTATGCTATTGACATGATACATGTATCTCACACTTTGGTTGTTGTTCATTTCAGGACTAAGGTCCCACTGTGCATGCGCATACAGTGCAACTAGTTTTAATTAATTGGTACCATTTGTTAACTGTCACTGTTTATATGTCACTGTTTATACTGGTGCTGATGATGGTGGTGATAATGGTACTGGACTTCAGTGGTGGTATAAGTGGTGTTAGTACTGGTGCTGATGTTGGTGGTGGCGATAATGGTACTGGTCCTCAGTGGTGGTGTAAGTGGTATTAGTACTGGTGCTGATGATGGTGGTGATAATGGTACTGGACTTCAGTGGTGGTGTAAGTGGTATTAGTACTGGTGCTGATGTTGGTGGTGGTGATAGTGGTGCTGGTCCTTAGTGGTGGTGGAAGTGGTATTAGTACTGGTGCTGATGCTGGTGCTGATAGTGGTACTGGTCCTCAGTGGTGGTGTAAGTGGTATTAGTACTGGTGCTGCTGCTGCTGGTGGTGATAATGGTACTGGTCTTCAGTGGTGGTAAGTGGTATTAGTACTGGTGCTGATGCTGGTGGTGGTGATAGTGTGCTGGTCCTCAGTGGTGGTGTAAGTGGTACTGGTGCTGATGCTGATAGTGGTGATAGTTGTACTGGTCCTCAGTGGTGTGGTGTATAGGTTGTATTAGTACTGGTGCTGATGCTGATGCTGCTGGTGATAATGGTACTGGTCCTCAGTGGTGGTGTAAGTGGTATTAGTACTGGTGGTGGTGGTGGTGATAGTTGTACTGGTTCTCAGTGGTGTGGTGTATAGGTTGTATTAGTACTGGTGCTGATGCTGATGCTGCTGGTGATAATGGTGCTCGTCCTCAGTGGTGGTGTAAGTGGTATTAGTACTGGTACTGATGCTGCCGGTGGTGATAATGGTACTGGTCTTCAGTGGTGGTAAGTGGTATTAGTACTGGTGCTGATGCTGGTTGTGGTGATAGTGGTACTGGTCCTCAGTGGTGGTGTAAGTGGTATTAGTACTGGTGCTGATGCTGGTGGTGGTGATAGTGGTACTGGTCTTCAGTGGTGGTGTAAGTGGTATTAGTACTGGTGCTGATGCTGCTGGTGGTGGTGATAATGGTACTGGTCCCCAGTGGTGGTGTAAGTGGTATTAGTACTGGTGCTGATGCTGGTGGTGGTGATAGTGGTACTGGTCCTCAGTGGTGGTGTGAGTGGTATTAGTACTGATGCTGCTGATGGTGGTGATAATGGTACTGGTCCTCAGTGGTGGTAAGTGGTGTTAATACTGGTGTTGATGCTGGTGGTGTTAATGGTGCTGATCCTAGTGCTGGTTCTGGTGCTGAACTGATGCTGGTGACGTTAATACTGCTAATGCTAGTACTGGTGCTGATGCTGGTGGTAGTACTGGTGATGTTAGTTGTGGTGGTGATGGTTAAGTGCTGGACCAGGTTGATGGTGATTGTGCTACTGCTACTGCTGGCGGTGAGGTGATGAAGGTGGTAATGGTGGTGGTTTTACTATTGTGATGGTAGGTAAAGTCTTCACGAGCCTAGTGGCCCACAACTGCCTGAGCTTATCCCGGTTTCTGTAGCATGAAGTGACTAGATGGGATGCTAGTCCCAGCATTTTGTTGCCGGTACCCATTTATATATACTCCTGGGTAAAGAGAGGTAATGTGAGAGTTAAAGGTCTTGCCCAAAAACACAACACAGTGACCTCGGCCAGCGCTCAAACCCAGACCACTCTGTCCGGAGTCCAACACGCTAACCATTATGCCAAGGTGGCTCACTGGTGGTTTAATTCACCCTCCTCCCCAACGAGTTCTGATGCTGGTGCTGATGGATATAGTGGTGCTGATCCCGCTGCTGATTCTAGTGCTGGTTCTGGTGCTACTGTAGTACTGATGCTGGTGGTGCAAGTAGTACTAATACTGGTGGTGGTGTGGTGCTGTTGAGGATGCTGGTGGTGTTAGTGATGCCAACGCTGGCGCTGATGTTATGGTCCTGGTGGTGTTAGTTGTGCTGGTGCTAATGCTGAGGCTGATGTTAGTGCCAGTGCTGGTCCTGTTGGTGGTACTACTTGTACTGGTGCTGCTGGTGATCACAGGTACTGGTGTTGTGCCTGGTGCTGCTGATGGTGTTTATGGGCTGTTGGTGATAGTGGTGGTGGTGATGGTTACTAGGTGCTTGTCCAGGTTGATGGTCACTGTGCTGGTGGTACTGCTGGTGGTGATGAAGGTGGTAATTTTGGTGGTGGCCACAGAAGCCGTGGTGGTTGTACTATGTTTTGTGGTACTGGTCCGTCCGTCCATCAGTCAGTCAGTCAGTCAGTCAGTCAATCAGTCAATTACTCAATCAATCAATCAATCAATCAATCAATCAACAATCAATCAATCAATTAGTCCGTCCATCAGTCAGTCAGTCAGTCAATCAATCACTCAATCACTCAATCACTCAATCAATCAATCAATCAATCAGTCACTTTATTTATGTGAATGAAATCTGTCCACAAGTGGTGGTTCTTTCCCATGTTGGACCCTAGTCTTACATTTTTGCTGTTCTTCATTTCAGGATAAGTTGCCACAGGACGTGGACAGTTTTATTTCTTTATGATTGGAAATTGTTAAGGGGGTCTTTCATGTAAGGTAAGTCAGTCTCATACAAAGCAGAGTTTGTAGTGTAAAATGAAACTTTGATAAACTTCACGTGACCACGTACCATCAGTTCTTGTTGGGCCATGCGACTTGATTCATGTTGGGTCTGAGATCAGGTATATTAAATAGATGTCTTAGGTTGGAAAAGGGCAACTAGTTTGTACCGGGGGGAGGGGGTGTACTCCCTTTAATGGACTATACGGAGAGGCCCAACCCGAAATAAAAGTGGTAGCTTTTTCAGTAGGTTTGTAGGTCCCAGAGAAACAACCCATGCCCGGTTGTGGAACAGTTTACTTTCTGACACAAAACAACAGAGTTCCACTGCATTCAATAAAAGAATGTGATATCGTCAGAACATAAGATACAAGCTACAATCATTGGCACATTGTTGGTACACTCTTGATTTAATCTTGTCTCTCTCAGTTTCCCTCCTTCCCTCCGTTCAATGTTGTTTTAAAACCTACTGAAACAAAGAGTGCTCGCTTAGTGCCCTGGCCAACATTGGACCGGGGAAATGGGAAGGGTGTTCCAACGACTTATGACAGTGATTGTAGATGTAAGCTAAAGGTGCACTAGTAATCTCAAATTTCATGATCAGGCGCTAAATTATTGCTTAATCAATCCGTCATTACCCTGGGTAGAGGTTTTTTTTTTTTTACCCGTCGGGTCGAGATCAGCTGACCGCGTCGACAGGCCGACACCGGAAACGGAAACTGCGCAAGAAAAGCCTCTGGCACCCAGTGTAATCCGTCATACAATGCAATTTCATCAGTTTCTTTACAAAACACATGTACAAAAATGGCAACTTGTCTTGTGAAATAAGAAAACCGTTTTGCCATACACGTTTTACTTTAATAGCAATTTTTGGCTTAAGTTACAAACTAAAATGAAACTTTTGACAGGTTAATCTGGTCACCATTTCATGGCTTCTGTTCCATTGCTATCTGCGTCCACCAAGGAGACAACAAACTATGCCCGGCTGTGTCGTCTTCTGGTGGATGTAGGATCCCAGGCTCTGAGAGACACCTTTGATAAAATACATCCTCCAGCGACTCTCCATACAGTTTTATCACGTCATTCTGTTCATCATGCTACGCTACAGTCGCTTTATAAAGGGAAGAGGAAAGTCCTAAATCCAACACAGTGGGGAAAGCTGTATCCTGTTCATTCACCTGTGACATCAGCGAGCTTTGATATCACGCTTCTAACGGTGTTGCTTAGAAATATATGTGGTTTGACTCCTCCTGCCACTGGTTGGGATAGTCTTCCTCCAGCTGCAGACACAAGCATTGCAGATGACATTGCCCGAGTGAAGTATTACAGAAACACTGTATATGGCCATGCTAGTCAAGCGTCTGTTGACGATACAAGTTTCAATGTCTACTGGCAGGAAATCCGAGACGCCCTGGTGAGATTGGGAGGAGCCAGTTTTAGAGTATACATTGACAGTCTTGAGCACGATTGCATGGACCCTGACATTGAGGAGCATTATTGTGAGCTCATGAAACAATGGAAGAAAGATGATGACAGCATCAAGGACAAGCTTGAAAAGATGGAAGGTAACATGAACATTGCTTAATTGTACTTTTAAGATGAGACAGGGAGAACGCAAACACTGTCACGCTGTGACAGGGTGCAAATAATTTTATTCTACAATAGATATACATGTATCTATATAGAGATATTTGTCTTTTTTCAAGATGTAGGGAGCAGGCGCAGGGGGAACTCAATTTGGTCGGATTGTTTCGTAAATAGTGTGTCAAAAAATGTACATAAAAAATTCCATCATCCTCTACAGTTGCTACAAGGTCTGTTTGGTATAAGCATTGTCTTAATACCTTTATTTAGAAGATTGCATTGCACGACTAATGACAAACCGCAACCAATAGGAAATATTTGAAAATGAGGATTAATTGGTAAAATCAAGATGTTTTTGTTTCCCGATTGGCCGGCCATGTGGCAATGTTTTTCATTAATTGCCCTCAAAAGTTTATTTCTCAGGGAATGATTCATTCCGGCTTCGACTGGGGAATTATTTCGGCTTCGGGGTTTAATGTGTCACATGACTCAATTGACTTATCATGTGCAAGAAACTGCATATTTAGCGGATTAATCTGTGATATTTGTTATCGCTGTTTCTTCACTAACTGTGAGAACTTAATGGAAGAGGCTCACTATTAAAATGCTCTGACCACTTTACGAGCATTTACGAACCCTTTGTTGTTGCTAATCCTGTGACAATCTCGGTTATTACTGATTTAATTTTGCCTCAAACGAAAAATGTTTAAATGATTCGCATGTCTAGACTGAGCATAAACAAGAGCAAATTTTCATCTTCAGAAAACATCAGAGACTCACTAAAACAGATGAGAGTTGAAATGGAAACTAACATAAAAGAGATGAAGGATAAATTGGACACTTTGACGGCCGCAGCAGAGGAGAAAAAGAATGGAGGTCAGTGTCAGGAGAAGCATCCAAATATCAAAGAAAAATAACATTCTTTGATGGTAACATAGATTATGGATAATATATATTATTGATTTAACGATATATTCAGCGAGAGAAAACTAAAGTTTCCGTCACATTTTACATTATAGCATTTCATATTGATTGCTTAATTTCTTTTACATGTAGCTGAAGCGAATACATTAACTTTTCTGAAATTAAAGATTGATGAACATTTTTCATCATCAGGAATTCTTAGAGATGACCTGGAAAAGATGAAAAGTAAAATAGAAGACAACATGGAAGAGATGAAGGATAAGTTGGACACTTTGACTGCTGCAGGAGAGGAGAAAAGGAACGAAGGTCGGTCTCAGGAGAAGCACACAAAGATTAAAGAAAAATGACATTATTTGATTTAATGATATATTCAGAGAGAGAAAACTAAAGTTTCCGTCACATTTTACACCCCCCGCACAAAAGAAGACATTTTTGAACGTACAGTTTGAGATTTTTGTTGCATATGTGTATATTTTATTTTCATAAATCTATTTATGAGGCGTGTCACTCGCTACGGTGAAACCATGCACTAAATGCGAAATGGGAAAAATTGGAACCTGTATACAAAAATAAGATATATTGATTACTTAATTTTTTTAGCGGAAGCGAAAACTTTAACTTTTCTGAAATTAAAGAGTGATGAACATTTTTCATCATCAGGAATTCTTAGAGATGACCTGGAAAAGATGAAAAGTGAAATAGAAGACAACATGGAAGAGATGAAGGATAAGTTGGACACTTTGACTGCTGCAGCAGAGGAGAAAAGGGATGGAGGTCAGTCTCAGGAGAAGCATACAAATAAAAATAAAAATAACATTCTTTGATGGTAACATAGATTCTGGATAGAATATAAATTGATTTAATGATATATTCAGAGAGAGGAAACTAAAAGTTTCCGTCACATTTTACATCCCCCGCACAAAAGAAGACATTTTTTAACGTATAGTTTGATTTTTGTTGCATATGTGTATATTTTATTTTCATAAATTTTAGTATTTATGAGGCGTGTCGCTCGCTACGACGAAACCATGCACTAAATGCTAAATGGGAAAAATTGAAACTTGTATGCAAAAATATTATATTAATTGCTTAATTTCTTTTAGCTGAAGCGAAAAATTTAACTTTTCTTAAATTAAAGAGTGATGAACATTTTTCGTAATCAGGAATTCCTAGAGATGACCTGGAAAAGATGAAAAGTGAAATGATAAACATGAGGGAAAAGTTGGAAAACTTGAGAATACCAAGAGGAGAAAGCGAAGAAAACAGTTCTAGAAAGTTTTAACATTCCACATTATCTATTTCACATTATCTATGACCAACGAAAACAAAATTGAGGCGAAAGCGAAATAGTGAAGGCCAAAGAGATACAACTTTCTGTGCTGAACCATCCATTGTATTCTTGGGTATGTGACCATGACGTACATAATCACATGACCATTATCTGTTAATTAGGAATAAATAGGAGTTGCATGTACTCTGTGTGCAATACGTCATGTGCAACTAGCCTATGAATAGGCTCCGCTGTGGTAATGGGGTAAAAAGAAAATGGCGTGCGAGCCGGGCGAAGCCTGGAGAGAGAGGGAGGGACGGCGGAGCCTATAGACATTCCTTTGAAGCCGCTATTCCATACCAGATTCTGGTGCAAGCTCCAATTGGTCAGATCACTGATTGTTGACAAGTTTGATTGATATCCCGATTTCGCCGACGCGACCTTACGCGGCGGGTCATGAAATCGTATTTGCAACGAAACGGTAAACTACTCGGGCTGATCGCATCTCAAAATCGGAACGCCGTTGATTTCAATCATGAAGGCAGTAGAAGAGATCGACATTGACAGTACTAAAAGCATTTGACATCGTTTTAGGTGAAGAAGAATCAGAGAAAGAAATTAGCCCTCACGTGGCGTGATATCCGTTGCAGAAATCGCAAGATAACAACCTTCACGCCAATGTTTGACTGTATTCGTTTCACCGATTGAGCCGAGCGAGTCGTTTTCTCCGGGAGTCTTTGCATATTTTGTGTTTCGCTTCGCCGTATGTGTTATTCCAGCCGGCCAGTGAAGCGCTACAGATCTTAGAAACGCCTGTCATTGTAATTCATTCAAAGCGGGCCGGCAGCGGCTTATTTAATTTATACACCGAAACTGCCTCATATTTGCAAATCATACAAGGACTAAAATCCTCTCATGACTGTTAGAGTTGATATCCTACTAGTTTTTCAAACGCATAAGTTAACAGAGTGGGGAATTATTTCGCGGTCTTACAATCTCGGTAATTTAATTTTGCCTCAAACAAAAAATGTTTAAATGAGTCGCATATCTAGACTGAGCATAAACAAGAGCAACTTTTCATCTTCAGAAAGCATCAAAGACTCACTAAAACAGATGAGAGGTGAAATGGAAACTAACATGAAAGAGATGAAGGATAAGTTGGACACTTTGACGGCCGCAGCAGAGGAGAAAAGGGAGGAAGGTCAGTGGCAGGAGAAGCATACAAATATCAAAGAAAAATAACATTCTTTGATGGTAACATATATTCTGGATGATATATAGAAATTGATTTAATGATATATTCAGAGAGAGAAGACTAAACGTTTCCATCACATTTTACATCCCCCGCACAAAATAAGACATTTTTGAACGTAAAATTTTTTTTGTGTAATTTTATTTTATAAATCTATTTATGAGGCGTGTCGCTTGCTACGGTGAAACCATGTACTAAATGATATTGATTGCTTAATTTCTTATAGCTGAAGCGAAAACTTTAACTTTTCTGAAATTAAAGAGTGAGGAACATTTTTCATCATCAGGAATTTTCAGAGATGACCTGGAAAAGATGAAAAGTGAAATAGAAGACAACATGGAAGAGATGAAGGATAAGTTGGACACTTTGACTGCGGCAGGAGAGGAGAAAAGGAACGAAGGTCGGTCTCAGGAGAAGCACACAAAGATTAAAGAAAAATAACATTATTTGATTTAATGATATATTCAGAGAGATAAAACTAAAGTTTCCTTCACATTTTACATCCCCACACAAAAGAAGACATTTTTGAACTTACAGTTTGAGATTTTTGTTGCATATGTGTATATTTTATTTTCATAAATCTATTTATGAGGCGTGTCACTCGCTACGGTGAAACCATGCACTAAATGCGAAATGGGAATAATTGAAACCTGTATGCAAGGATAAGATATATTGATGGCTTAATTTCTTTTAGCTGAAGCGAAAACTTTAACTTTTCTGAAATTAAAGAGTGATGAACATTTTTCATCATCAGGAATTCATAGAGATGACCTGGAAAAGATGAAAAGTGAAATAGAAGACAACATGAAAGAGATGAAGGATAAGTTGGACACTTTGACTGCCGCAGCAGAGGAGAAAAGGGATGGAGGTCAGTCTCAGGAGAAGCATACAAATAAAAATAAAAATAACATTATTTGATGGTAACATAGATTCTGGATAGAATAGAAATTGATTTAATGATATATTCAGAGAGAGGAAACTAAAAGTTTCCGTCACATTTTACATCCCCCGCATAAAAGAAGACATTTTTGAACGTATAGTTTGATTTTTGTTGCATATGTGTATATTTTATTTTCATAAATTTTAGTATTTATAAGGCGTGTCGCTCGCTACGACGAAACCATGCACTAAATGCTAAATGGGAAAAATTGAAACTTGTATGCAAACTTTTAGCTGAGGCGAAAACTTTAACTTTTCTTAAATTAAAGCGTGATGAACATTTTTCATAATCAGGAATTCTTAGAGATGACCTGGAAAAGATAAAAAGTGAAATGGCAAACATCAGTGACAAGCTGGACAGTTTGACGGCACAAAGAGAGGCTAAAGAAACCAAGGATGAAGGTAAGTTACCAACAAAACTCAACTATAATCTTTGAAGGTTTCGTCCTGGAATAATAGTGTTTTGTTTTTTAATTCAAAATAATTCCGTAGCAAATGTCTTAGTAGAGCAGTCCATATCAATTCCTGATCGATACTTATGTGCTAACATAAGCTAAAGAACGTTAAAAAGTTCAGTTTTTATTTAACCGTAATTGCAAACCTGGTTTTCTTCTTTCGTACATATGTCTTGAACAGAGAAAAAAATTAAGGCCAAAGAGATACACCTTTATGTCCTAAACCATCCTTTGTATTATCAGGTATGCGTACCTGTTACCATGACGTACACAACCACATGACCATTACTTTTTATTATGAATAAAGAGGAGTTGTATGTACGTTGTATAGCAATAAGTCATGTACATATGTACAACGAAAACATATTACATACTAGATTGTGCTTAAATAAGAGTCCATTTTAATCTTCAGAGAGCATCGGAGACTCGCTAAAGCAGATGAGAAGTGAAATGGAAAACATGAGTGACAAGCTGGGCACTTTGACGACACCAAGAGAAGCTAAAGCGGAAACCAAAGATGAAGGTAAGTTACCGAAATTAACAAACAAAGCTCAACTAAAACTTCACCCAAGGCCCGGTAAAATGTATTTCTTTGAAGTTTTTGTCCAGGAACTATAATAGAAGGTTATTTTCATTTTAAAAAAATGTGAATGTAAGTAAACAAACGTGACAAATGTCTTAATAGAACAATTAATTGAACTCCTGATCAATACTTATATTCCGATTAAATAGAAGAAAAACGAACGTTAAAAGTCCGTCCAGTTTTCAATTAACCATATAAGTACAAACCTGCTTTTCTATTATTAGAACTTATGTCTTGAACTCAGAAACTTCATTAAGTTAGCTTGTAGTTGATTAAACTAAGGGCCTCCACAGACTAGAGAGATAGTTGTCGACAACTATTTAGTGGTCGATCATAAAAAGTTGTCGATAACAAAAAAAGCCAGTCTGTGAAGCTAGTTATCGATAACTAAGGCCCTTAGTTATCGATAACTACAATCGTGGTCAAAACTGTTGAGACACTACCAAATTTCAAACAATTTGAGTACTACAGCCTATTTGTTCAACCCCCCTCCCCATTTCAATGTTGTCGCGTTGTGAAAACGATGTTAAATCGAAGCAGGATGAATTGGCAGCCCATGAAACAACATTGAGCAGGGGGAGAGGGGGATAAAAATATTTATACCCGCTCGTTGGTTAAGTGACTTGTGAAAAGTGTGTGATATTCATTTGTCTCAACTAGTTTTGACCACGATTGTAGCTTCACACACTGGCTTTTTTGTTATCGACAACTTTTTATGATCGATTGATCGACAACTAAATAGTTATCGATAACAATTGGCCTAGTCTGTGGAGGTCCTAAGCTGTAGTTAATTTTGATCCCCAGAAAACATCAAAGACAAACTTGAGCAGATGAAAAGTGAAATGGTAAACATGAGGGAAAAGTTGGAAAACTTGAGAATACCAAGAGGAGAAGGCGAAGAAAAAGGTAAGTTCAAGGAAGTTTTAACAACGACAAATTCCGCATTATCTATGACCAACGAAAACAATTGTGGCGAAAGCGAAATAGTGAAGGCCAAACTGAGACATACAACTTTCTGCGCACCTGTTACCAAGACGAACATAATTACATGATCATTATTTTGATTACGAATAAACATCTTACGAAAACAGGAATTGTACTTGTTTTTATAGCAACGCGTAATGTACAACTTCAACGAAACTCGCCAAGGAGTGTAATAACCACTAGTTATCGGTGTATTAGACTGGTGTATTATTACTTTTAATGTTCAAGCAAGATGGCGGGCATGCTTACATTGGTTCGCTACGCATGATGGTTCCGGTAGCGCATGCATTAAAAATAGGTGCATACATCCGCTGGCCTAGTATCATAACAAGCAGGACAACATGAAGGACAAAAATCGAACAGCTCCTAAAAATTATTTATGCACAGGAATCTACCGTAAAAGCTCTATTAAGCCCCCGGGGTCTTATTTAATTTCAGGCCTCAAGAAGGGGGGCTTATTAGAAAGGGGGGCTTAATAGAGAGGGGGGGCTTATTTCAAATCATACATTTTCAAGAAAATGCACATCAATTTTTCAAACTTTACTATTACACCACTAACTAAAACAGAACAAGAAATGGGTTATGTATGACCGTCTTGCCAAGGAAACTTCATTTATACCCTAACTCGACGATAGTTCTGGAAATTAAAGACCACGTTTCAATACAAAGTGACTGAAACGCCAGAAAATATTGCTGAAAAGTCATTTACATCAGCCAGACGGAAGGAGTAGGGGAGGGGGGGGGGGGGCTTATTACAAAATCTGACTTCCAAAGGGGGGCTTATTAGTTAGGGGGGCTTAATAGAGGGGGGGGGGCCAAAATAGAGCTTTTACGGTATGTCTCAAATAACTTACTTCAATTCTTCCATCTTAATCGATATTTACAATGCGCCGAATGTATTTTACTATGGATCAATAATGACAATTTACAGCACATACCTGAACCCAATCCAAAATGATTCTGTTTCTAGAAAACTACAATCCAGATTTCATGCCTCTAACGTTGCCTGGCTACTTGGTATTATCATTGCGATGATTGTTTAAAAAACATTTTTTACTTCTACAGGTGCTTTTGATCCAGCTGAGCTTATTGACGGAATTCGTCAACTCTACAAAAGCCGCGAGGGATGGCTCTCACCGTTTCCTTGGTGTGAAGCGTTTCACTTTAATCTTAATGATATTTATACCAGACTTAAAATGGTCAGCAGAAAGAAAACTAGAGGAACAGCAACAGCCGACATTGTTAACATGTCTGCTATCTTCAATCCGCATGACGAATGTCAACAGCCAAGAACAGTGTTAATTGAAGGAAAGCCTGGTATGGGAAAGACAACTTACTGCAAAAGGTTGTTTACGACTGGGCTACAGGAAAACAAGAAGAAGAGCACTGCTTTCCGAGATTCGAAATAGTGTTGTTCCTGAAATGTCGAGATATCAAGTCTGACCTTTGGGAGGCTATTGATGATCAACTTCTGCCTCGAGATATCCAAGTAGACGTCAGAGAGAAATTCTTCCAGTATATTCGCCACAATCAGTCCAACGTTTTGCTGATACTCGATGGATTGGATGAGTTACCTGCCAGTAAACTGCCAGCGTTTTCTGAAATCATTCAGGGAAGAGTGCTTCCAAAATGTCACATAGTTGCTACAGCACGTCACGAGGCTGGAATAAATGTAAGAAAATACTGTGACACCTTGCTGGAGATAGAAGGATTTACTAAAGAAGATGTCAGAAAGTTTATCTTCAAGTACTTCAAAACCATGAGGGGTTTTGCTGAAAAGCTCTTATCCAAGCTGAGTAACGATAGAACTCTACAAGATATGGCGGCAAATCCTCTAAACACGGCACTTCTTTGCCTTCTGTGTGAAGAATTTCAGGGCATTTTTCCAGAAAGTAGAACTCAACTGTACCTGGAAATAGTACAGTGTGTCTTGAGGATATACAGAAAGAAAAAAGGGTTACCGAAAACCGGCGAGGACCTAACTAAAGTATACAAACCAGAATTGATGCAGCTTGGTTGGATAGCGCTGAAAGGTTTGCGAGAAGGAAATTTGGACTTTGAGGAAAGTGAGTTAGGAAATCATATAAAGGACTTACCTGGATTCGGATTTTTGTCAGTGCAGCCTGGAGGCAGCAAACTAAGACCGTGTCCACGTTATGCATTTCTACACAAGAGTTTCCAAGAGTTCTTTGCAGCATATTATATATGTTGTCAGCTTCTCAGTGAAGAAATCAGTCACGAAAGTCTAGTTTCTGACCTGAGGTATTTCAATGAGCTGAAACAGGTGCTTTTGTTTGCATGTGGTATTCTAGCAGCACAATGCGAAGAATCAGCAGCAGCTCTTATCAAGAGTATGATAACACAACTGAACAACGATAACAATCCAGATAGCTTGTATGTTGTATTGGAGTACATCACAGAATGTAAAAGAGAACAAAGTAATGTTCATGTGACATTGGCACAAATGCTTGGCTTGTTTGTTAAATTTGACAGGATTTCAATTATAGATCATGCATTAGGAGATACTGCCGCTGCTTCCCTTGCCAACGCAATGAAAGTAAACACAACACTGACACAGTTGAATTTGGAGAATAATAACATTGGTGATGCTGGTGTTGCGTCCCTTGCTGACGCAATGAAAGTAAACACAACACTGACACAGTTGAATTTGAAGAATAATAACATTGGTGCTGCTGCTGCTGCTTCCCTTGCTGACGCAATGAAAGTAAACACAACAATGACAAAGTTGAATTTGGGCAATAATTACATTGGTGCTGATGATGGTGCTGCTTCCCTTGTTGTGGCAATGACAGTAAACACAACAATGACAGAGTTCAATTTGGGCAATAATAAAATTGGTGATGCTGGTGCTGCTTCCCTTGCTGAGGCAATGAAAGTAAACACAACACTGACGCAGTTGGATTTGTGGAATAATGACATTGGTGAGGCTGGTGCTGCTTCCCTTGCTGAGGCAATGAAAGAAAACACAACAATGACACAGTTGAATTTGTGGAATAATGACATTGGTGAGGCTGGTGCTGCTTCCCTTGCTGAGGCAATCAAAGTAAACACAACACTGACACAGCTGGATTTGAAGAATAATAACATTGGTGCTGCTGCTGCTGCTTCCCTTGCTGACGCAATGAAAGTAAACACAACAATGACAAAGTTGAATTTGGGCAATAATTACATTGGTGCTGATGGTGCTGCTTCCCTTGCTGAGGCAATGAAAGTAAACACAACACTGACGCAGTTGGATTTGTGGAATAATGACATTGGTGAGGCTGGTGCTGCTTCCCTTGCTGAGGCAATGAAAGAAAACACAACAATGACACAGTTGAATTTGTGGAATAATGACATTGGTGAGGCTGGTGCTGCTTCCCTTGCTGAGGCAATCAAAGTAAACACAACACTGACACAGCTGGATTTGAAGAATAATAACATTGGTGCTGCTGCTGCTGCTTCCCTTGCTGACGCAATGAAAGTAAACACAACAATGACAAAGTTGAATTTGGGCAATAATTACATTGGTGCTGATGGTGCTGCTTCCCTTGCTGAGGCAATGAAAGTAAACACAACAATGACAGAGTTCAATTTGGGCAATAATGAAATTGGTGATGCTGGTGCTGCTTCCCTTGCTGAGGCAATCAAAGTAAACACAACACTGACGCAGTTGGATTTGTGGCGTAATAACATTGGTGCTGCTGGTGCTGCTTCCCTTGCTGAGGCAATGAGAGAAAACACAACAATGACACAGTTGAATTTGTGGAATAATGACATTGGTGAGGCTGGTGCTGCTTCCCTTGCTGAGGCAATCAATGTAAACACAACACTGACAATTTTTCGATGATAAATTTATGAAATAATTCATATCTGGACTGCAGTTATATATCAACTTAAGTTGATATATAACTGCGAAGATCTCATTTTTTTTCGTTCTTTCCACCGCAGTTCACATACAGTAAATCCTCGAATAAGCGCCTCCCCTCGAATAAGCGCCCCTATAGAATCATACAACTTGTTCACTTATGAAATTTACAAGAGAAAACCTGAAATTTGAAATAAGTGCCCCGGGCGCTTATTCGAGGATTTACGGTATATGAATTATTTCATATAATCATCATCGCCATTTCATTACTTGACGGGTATAAATAGAACTCGCAATTGACCAGATCCCAGGCTTCATAGCTCAGTGGTAGAGCGTTTGCACTGGAATCGCAAAGGTCATGGGTTCGAATCCCGTTGGAGCCTGAATTTTTTTCACGCTATGTAACTGCGAAGATCTCATTCTCTTTTGTACATTGGTAACTTAATTTAATCGTAAACTTGAACCATAAAATCTTGTTGTAAGGGCCTATGGCCCTTGGGATAGCCTGCGTGCAGACGTCTCTCCTTGCTTCGTGCGTGAAGCATGGAAATAGGAGACGTCTGCACGCAGGGTGACGTTCGAGGTGTTTATCTAACTTATTTCATGATATTATTCATGAGGGGTCTTTATTTAAAATGCTTTTCTTCAAGAGGACAACACTGGCTGACCAAGGCCCCGTCCACACTGATGCGGTTTCGTTTGAAAAAGCATACTTTTGGATGCGGTTGCCTCTATCGTCCACATTACAACGCGGAGTGTTTTCATCGAAAACGCATACATTTGAAATCGCTGCCCAGAGTGGAGATATTTGAAAACGCTGACGTCATTCGAAACAGAACCAAACGAAAACGCATCAGTATGGACAGCGAAAACGGAGTCTTTCGAAAACGCTGACGCTATTCGTTTATTTGTCGCATGCGCAGATGACTATCGTAGAGTTCAAACGAAAACGTAGTAGTGTACACAGGGAAAACGCTGCGAAAACGATAGTGTGGACGGATGCGTTTTTGGTAAAAACGGAGCGTTTCGAAAACGGAGCCAAACGAAAATGCATTAGTGTGAACGGGGTCTAATAGGCTCACATCTTCGTTGGATCGAAACACAGACAATGAAAGCGATATGATGATGCAATACCTCGGGGACAAGCGGCCAAAAAACAGTGTTGTTTCTTCATCACGCTTGACGAACTGATATATTAAATAACTGTAGACTTTTTGTACTGTACAAAACCTGGCCAATTAGTATTATCGTAGACTATGTTTTTCGGATCTACCCGCAACAATGAAGTTCTTTTTTTATTGTTGTTATTGTATGGTTTTCAATGCAGATTTTTCTAGAAATAAAACTAAATTAACAAGGAAACTTTCAACTGATCCAAGATAGTACAGTAGTGAATACCGTGTGGCATAAAATTTTGGCGGGAGTTTAATTTCACGGTTTGCCAATTTTTTGCGTTTCGCGCGCGAACAAATTTTCGCGAATTTGGATTTCGATTTTTGCGGGAGCAAATTTTCGCGGATCTCGGTCAAGTTCCTGTCCGGTATTTCACGTGCGGTACTTCTAATATTGTTTGCAGTCAAAATAATTGAAGTTCAGTAATCTAAATAAATGGAGTAAACATTAGCGGAATTCTTTTTCGCAGGAGCTTATTTTTAAGGGAACAAATTTTCGCGGATCGTTGAAAAACCCGCGAAAATTAGATCCCGCGAAAATTTCATACCACACGCTAATTAAGGGTGAAGGTTCGAGGCTCACCAGGGTACAGGAAAAAAAAAAGGAAAAAAGAAAAATGAGCAAAAAGAAGAGAAGAAACGAGAGAAATAAAAGCGTTCAACGAAATCCACTTTTATTAATGCAGATAAATCCCCGTCTACCAGGGATTTGTCTATATAAATACCCAGGGTTTATCTTTATAAATACCCAGGATTTATCTGAAATCCCTTTCATTCCGTATGTAAGTTAAATAAAGGTTCTTGAATAACAAAGAAAAATGTGTGAATCATGAAATAATGGTAATTAACTAAACTGATTTGACGTAAGAGAGCAACAAAACTTTTCAGTGGCTACTTCGCTTGAGTTCTCCTTGAAGAAAGGCAAAGATAGTAAATGGTAACCTTCACTAACCAATATTCTTGCAATATAAACAATCGCTACGTCTAGTGGGGTGGGGGGAGGGGGCGGGGGAACCGTAGAGTAAAGGGGTGGGACGTCTACGGGAGGCGGGAGAAGGGCGGGCGGGAAGTGAGATTCCCAAGGTGGCAGGAACCGGGATGATAGGAAAAACAAATTATCAACATCGCGTAATATTATGCATTAGAAAAAGAACAAAAATGAGAAACTACAACAGAAGGGCGAGAACCCCACGGGATGGGCGGGACGGGAAACGGGAAGTTCCAATCCCCCCCCCCCCAGTCCCCTCCGCCCATCTAGTCATAAAAAAACGGAACTTATTTCCCAGGGTAAATACTCTTAGGCCATGGATGTACACTTGCTAGACGAAAAGAATTACGGTCACGTGTCCTGTTTCAAACGCTTATCCCAGCACGATTTAATAGTGCTTTGTTCATTTTGTGAAAGTGAAAGGTTTTTGTGTAGCGGAAAAGTAGCCTGTTCACAGTATGGTTTATAAACTATCCGGCATATTGTTGAATGCTGGATGGAAATAAAGGAATGCCTATATTTCTACTATGGGAGACGCGGTGGCCTAATGGTTAGCGTGTTGGAGACTGGATCGAGTGGTTCGGGTTTTTGGGCTGACTGTGGTCACTGTGTTGTGTTCTGGCGCTGACTGTGGTCACTGTGTTGTGTTCTAGCGCTAACTGTGGACACTGTGTTGTGTTCTAGCGCTGACTGTGGTCACTGTGTTGTGTTCTAGCGCCGACTGTGGTCACTGTGTTGTGTTCTAGCGCTGACTGTGGTCACTGTGTTGCATGTGTTCTTGGGCTGACTGTGATCACTGTGTTGTGTTCTAGCGCTGACTGTGATCACTGTGTTGTGTTCTAGCGCTGACTGTGGCTACTGTGTTGTGTTCTTGGGCTGACTGTGGTCACTGTGTTGTGTTCTTAGGCAAGATACTCGCACAGTGCCTCATCACTCCACGCAAGAGTAAATAGGTACCAGCGAATTGTCGGGCAATTTGACACATGCTGGGGGTTTACCTGTCATGGACTAGCATCGGGGTGTAACAATTCTCCTAGTCACTTCTTGCTACAGAAATTGCAACCTCCGATCCTTTGGATTGTAACAAACTTAACATAACCAATTCCAATTAATTCCATCGAAATAAAAGTTGCACTAGAAAGTTTCTGAAACTTTCCCTAGTTGGACATTGTGATGTAATATTTCAAAATATAGAATAAAAAGAATAGGTTACCAGCCCCGCGAAAGAGATATAATCGACTAAAGATACCTCATAATTCCATACAAAATCAACCAAAAATACGTATTTTTTCACGCGTTTCCAATGATTATTAATTTTTCTGCACTGAGAATTGGTCTATACTCCTTGTATAGAAAGAACATGATTACTATACTTAAATATTCGAAAAAAAAGATAGGTCACCACGCTCGTTTACGAGAAAACGATCATTTACCTCTCTGGCGAGCTTAGCCATAATGAAGCCGCCATTTGTTTCTACTCAACAGGCCCTCTGCAGAACCCTGTCACGTGACCTTGTCAATCATAATAATAGGCGGTAGTACTACATGAGAAAACTGATCAAGAGCGAGCTTTTATGGCGGTTACGTTTGACTGAAAGTTTGAAAAGCTTAAAGGATTTGTATGGAAAACTGTGGCTGTGACAGCTTTTTATCATACAAATCGTCTTAATTTTTCAAACTTTAAAACGGCCGTCAAATCGATCTTAAACTAAAACGTTAGCGGTCTTAAAATTGGCAACCTTAGAGATTTCATCACGCTCTTTCCTTTTCTGCAACCCATTTTGCTCTACCATCTATTTTTATGATTGATTGGGTCACGTGATAGGGTTCTGCAAAGGTTCAATTTCTCCAACCAATGGTACGAGAATTTTATGGAGACTGAAAAGAAAACAAAGTAAGCTGCCTCGTCTCTTTTACTCTTGGCTGCTTCGGAAATTCGTTCATGATATAATTCTACAAGTTTGGACTTCGAAAGCGAGGCTTGGTGGTGAAATTAGATAATCTGGCGTAAATATGCATACAGTGTGAGACGCGATGACCAAATGGTTAGCGCGCTGGACTCCGTACCGAGCGGTCTGGGTTCGAGCCCTGGCCGGCGTTAATGTGTTGTGTTTTTGGGCAAGATACGTTACTCTCACAGTGCGTCTCTCCACCCAGGAGTATGGGTACCGGCGACAAAATTTTTGAGGGGTAACCTGCGATGGACTAGCTACAGAAACCGGGATAATCTCCGGCAGTTGTGGGCCACTAGGAAGTGAAGACTTTGAAGACTTTACATACACTTTGATTCATTCAGCAACTGTCGTCTGGCTTCCTGTGTCAATAATGTGTTCACTACAATGTGGAAAAAGTAAATCTTGGGAGCAACTAACAAGCTCTCCCACCCCCAAGAGAGCTAGTCCAGTCCCTGAACTCTCTCTTACCCCCGCCCATAGGGACTGGAACTCTTCTCCCGCTGGGTTCAGACCCTATATAGGGCGGGGTAAAGAGAGAGTTCAGGGACTGGACTACAAGAGAGCTTGCTCGCAGGCTAATACGAGCGATATTTTTACCACAACCAGCCAGAGGTCTAAGTTTTGAAAACTCTCTGAACTTCGCAGTTCATTCGATAGGAGTAAGGAGAACTTGGCTTTTTACAATTTTATCTTGTACGGCAATTTCGTAAAAGGAATAAGACCTCCGAATTTTTAAAAGCCTTGTTCTTTGTTTTACGTGGGTTAAATCTATACCATAAAACATATAAAGAAGCCAAAGCCAATTATACTATCATAAAGCACTCCGGTTATTTGTGAACACTTGAAAATTGTAGAAAAACACTCGCCTCCGCTGCGGTTCTCCTGTCAGAGAATTTTCAAGATGTCTAACATGACGTCTTACTTTAAAATTATTGGCCCGCGGCAATAAACATATTGTAAATATCGCAGGCTGAATTTGACTAGAACTCTCTAAAAGCTATTTATCTATTAGTCTTTAATGGCGTAGTTCATTTCCCATTTTCGCTTTCTTCCCATTGTTATAGATGATGGCAAGATGGCTTCTGTAATCTCGTGTGTGTTTCCGCCGTCTTCAGGCTTTTCGGGTGAACTGAATTCATAATCGTGTTGACATTCAACAGGAAAGTGTTGTTGAGCATATTTGCACTTAGCTACGAATCCAACGACTATGATACCACACTTGTTTCTGTACTGATAGTGCTTTAAAGATGAACTAGGTCTCGTCAAACCAAGCATCACCAACACATCGTCATCATCTGCAACATTTGGCAGTTTGTCATCAACTGCAGTAATGCTATAGTCGAATAATTCACCATCAATGCTTTTACATCTCCGTTTCCCCGGTTCGCCGTCGATTATTAAGCTCTTCTTTTGGCATTTGTATATTCCAACAGACGGGCACTTTGTACGCTGTAATACGTATTTCCCGTTAAAGTCCTCCATATTACCAAACACCTCTTTAACAGTTTGATGACCCTCATCTACTAGAATGTCATACAACTCGCCGTCATCAGAGTTGCTCTCCGATGGATCGCAAGGGTTTATGTAATTCACAAGGACATCATTCGTCCGTTGTGGATACATCCCTTCAGGTTGTGGGTTTATTATTCCAAAGAGGTGCTTCTCTCCAATGCGAAGATCTTTATCTTTTGCTAACCAGCGACAAGAACCTTGCCGTAGCACAGGCCTTACTAATTTATGTCCGTCCATATCCCAACCGATATAACAAAATCCATCATCACCTATTTTTGCTTTCACGACGATCAGTAACCTCAGATATTTCCGCCTTTGAAGCGAATCGAAAGCATGCATTTTCAAAATGTTACGGCTTTTACTGCACAGAACACAAAATCGTTGGTCAAGCGCGCAATGAAAACACACTTAGCCTTCTTTGTTGATATATATTCTGAATATTCCGAGAAACGTCTATGGCTTTCTGTGAAACACAAAAACAGGTCATTCGGGTCATTGACAATATATTTGCACGTCAGATTTGCCTGTTCAATTATTATGACATAAAGATTCTATGATGTGGTTTTTAAATAATAATAATAAAAAAATAATAATATGGATGGTTTTAATTATTGTGGAAATTACCGAAAATGCAATAAATGATTTAAGGAAAGACGACATGACTATATTTGTGATATTTAGATAATTGTTGCATGAATAATGAATGAAAATTAAAATTAAAAATTCAATTCAAATCTAGCCTGCGTGCAGACGTAGCAAGGAAATAGGAGACGTCTGCACGCATGCTATTCAGTCAAATCAGGCAAATAAAAATAAGCAACCCTGTAATTTGTTTTTTCGTTTTCAGATTTGTGTATTTTCTTACTCGTTCGTTTTAATAACAAGTACATTGAGCAAATAATTATTGGTGACCCTAAAATTGCGTGACAAAGAACTTGACGCTCTTCAGGCATGGTCACCAGTTGCCTAGTTCCTAGGCCTCTATATCTCGTCGCGGTCAATCCGGTTTGGATGGGTCACGTGGTCCGAGCTCGTCTCGGATAAGTCACTGAAATGAATTGACCGTGAAAGCCTGGGAGAAGGCCGTACAGGAACTGGGCAAGGTCACCAGCACATGTACTAAAGGTGACAGGGCTGAATAATGTCTGCGCATGCCCCAAGCGCTTGCTAGGAAACCATAGCAACAACACAGGTAAAATGGCGTGATTTTCAAAAATACGAAACACTGCAAAGGTTTTCGCCAAAGAATAAGAGTTTGCCTGTAAACTTAAAGGAGAACGGAAGGTGAAAAACGAAGTTTTGTAACCACTTTTTAAATAAAGTAAATGATGTATCTTAACTAAAATTTGTAATATTTGTCCCTATAATCCATTGGTAAACTTGTTATGGACTGTAAAAGGCTCGCAACAATGACACGATGTACGTCCGCCATTTTGTCCGCCATTTTGAAGGCATGGGCGCTAAGCATGACGTCATTGCGCTCACTCGCAAATGCGTCAAAACTCAAAATAAATACTCCCGTTGTGATAGAAAATCATGGTTCATTCGTTGTTGTGGGCTGTTCGAATAGAACTCCCAAGGACTCTAATATAGGAAAGGAATAAGTTAACATCGCCTGCCATTAAAAGATAAAGCCCTTTTAAATAAATTGCTTGCTCAGATAAAGAGAGAAAATCTGCCGCAAATTTTTAATGAATTTACTAAACTCATCGAGAAATCTGTGGAAATCAGTTGCAAAATACAGGGACGGCTATAATTACACAGTACATAATCTATATTATCCCAGCATTAAAGGATAAAAACGATCATAAATGTTTCCGTCGTGGTACCTACATATTATTTATACAGTCCCACGGCGCTCTTATTCGAGTCCTCGCCTGACCTAATTAAGCCAACAATTGCCGTCTCCAACACTTCTGTTTGCAAACAGATCATTTCGAAACTAGGATACTGAGTTATACAGCTAAGAGGGGTATCCTCCTCCAGATCTGAGCCAAATAATGAAAACATAGCATTGCAAAATTCGTAACCGAGTGTAAGTGTACATGTCAGGGTTTACAGACATATAAACAATAACAACATAGAGCAACACAAAATAAAATCAAACACGACAAATGAATCGTTTCTAAATCAGTATGTTTATTATCCTTTTAATTAACAATATTCACCTGCTATTTTGTCATAGCTTCGTCGATCTCCTGGCAGTACACACGCTCTATTTCTTGCTGAATTTTCCAGTTTTCGATTCGATATGTTCACAAGTACACCATGTGGTGTTTCCTCCTTGTGCGATCTCGTCCTGGCTTTCAGCTGCTTCAG
The DNA here is from genome assembly GCA_029204205.1 of Desmophyllum pertusum. NCBI lineage: Eukaryota > Metazoa > Cnidaria > Anthozoa > Scleractinia > Caryophylliidae > Desmophyllum > Desmophyllum pertusum. The sequence goes on along the minus strand of MU825888.1, from coordinate 643,268 downwards.
TATGCTCTCCGTCGGAATCCGAGAGATCTCACATGGGCTCGAACGAATACGGTTCAAACTCAGCCGTATTTATGGATGTATAAGCGAACGGTATCTAATAAAATAATTCTCATAAGTGACTGCAAAATCCAAGAACGTGCAAGCGATCGATCGAGCAAAGAGCGCATTGACGTCACGACATGGTGACCGTGTATCCTTATTTGGAAGTAACCGGAAGAGAAAGCACACAAAATGGCGGACATTCAATTCCGGCGAATGCTGTTAGATTTCAGTCGTATTTGCAGTGAAATATATATTTTTTTCGCTCGTTTCTTCGAAATTATAGTTTCTAGTAGTTATTTCTACAATTCTAGTTATTACGAAAATTATACTCTGTAGCCTTCCGTTCTCCTTTAAGCTTTAAAATCTTGCAGTGGAGCCGCCTGTTACTGAGTGAAAACAAATCTTTTGAACACCAGGGGTTTTTTTCTGAACACTCGCTGAAAAATAGTCACGAAGCGCTCCACGATGTCAGAGTCCGCGAAAATGTAGAAACGAAGCAGTAATGATATACTCAAGTTTTCTCGTATTCCACGGCATTTCATGGCGAAAAATCTTCGATGTAAACTTTGAAGTGTTCAAATTATTATTTGCGAAAGTAGGAAAAGGAAATATTCCCGTTTTGGAGCGGAAATAAAAGACATTTATCTCTCCTTGCCGTCGTGTTTCAAAACCACACACCAACACGTTCGCGCCAAAAATTTGCTGTTGCTGTCCATTCTCGACCCCAGACCTTCGCTGCTTTCTTGACTACGCAAGCGATGAAATCCCGCACATGCGCAGACGTTATTCAGCCCTGTCACTGAAAGGTCTCGACAGAGCAGAAAGAACTGAGTTGTCGGCAACTAAAATGAGTCGACAACTATTAATTTTCCTCACTATCTCTATTCTCATTGGCTGAGAGCATACAGCTAATTCACGCTGGCATCGAATTGACGTGTCATAACTACAGACACTAGGATTTATGCGTGTAATTACGCGTCAAACCTGGAAACAATGCATCTCGATTGACGTCATGCACGTGTAGCACGCGTCGCTTCATTAGCGGAACGCCGAAAAACAAATTAAAATACTCCACAATCCGCGAAGGAAAAAGCGACAAAATGTTACAAAGTTAACCCCGAAATGAAGATTTAGCTTTTCAAATGTATAATAAAACAATTATTTGAGTCGGTTTTCGCATGATAGCGAAATTATCAAGGCCTCGGTTTGTGTTATCTGCCTCAGTGTCAGTGCCAGTGCAAAAGTATACTGAGGCAAAAACGCGTTTCGGAGAAGGAAAAAAAGCGACTCTGGGCCTCCACAGACTAGAGAAATAGTTGTCGACAACTATTATTATTCGATAACTAAAATGAGTCGACAACTATTAGTGCTTGATAGAGCTTTTCCACACACTAGAGGCCAAAATGATCGCCGATAACTTGTATTTTTATGCAAAGGCTTGGTAACTAGCGTTCCTGCGCATGCCAATACGAGTGCACGTTTAGGGACACAGCGGCAAAATGAGTGCGCGTGCGCCAACCTGCTCGCTCATTTCCATACAAACATAATGGCGGCAATTCAAAATTCCCGGAATTTGTTTTCATTTCGCGTGGATAAGGCCGTCACGGAACAGATAAGGTTTTTACCTTGAAAACAATTCCGAGAGAGACTCTTCTTTCACATATCTTTTTTAGCAAACTAATTTTCTTTTCCACAATAGTGAATTTATCGCTCGAAGTCGAGCGATCGTAAGTGAAACATGAACTCTTTGAGCTATGTTACTATGTCACTGGTTACGATCGCTCGACTTCGAGCGAAAAATTCACTATTGTGGAAAAGATAGTGACAATGTCACGTTTAGGCATATGCATGGAACCAATTTTTCGCGCTACAGAGGTCGCGCGAAAACACGAAAATACGAAGAGTAAATAAGAGCGCGTAAACATTCGCCTGATCGCAGGTTAGCAAGATGGCAGACGCGGAAGGACTATCGAAAAGCAAAAGGAAAAAAACGCTTTTCGGAGAAGGAAAAAGCGCCATGTTTGTTTATACGGAAAAGAAAACGCTGCCAAGGAACAATGATAATAGGGAACTTTTAAGCAAACCACGACTGCAAATGTACCAACACAGGCGTATAACACAGGCCATTATTAACTATTAACTATGCACAGGCGTATAAGGGCCCCACAGACTAGAGAGATAGTTGTCGACAACTATTTAGTTGTCGATCATAAAAAGTTGTCGATAACAAAAAAGCCAGTGTGTGAAGCTAGTTATCGATAACTAGCTTCCCTAGCTTCAGTTCCGTTCGGAGTGTCGGAGCCTCGATCAGAAGGAAATAAAAATAACTTTCACAGCATGGCGCGAAGCTATTAAAATACAATTTGAAAAGTTATCATGGGCACGGGGAAATCCTTCTCTTATGCGTAAATCTGTCAGATTGAATAAAGGTCGAAAATTCTCGAGTTACAACATGGTACGAACTGAACCACTGAATCAGACTTGCTCTACTAAGGTTTCTACCAACAATACTGGCCAAAAGTATTTGGGACACTTAACAAAATACCACCCAGAGACAAATAAATTTTTTTAATTTTAAATTCATTATTACATTTTTCCACCTCCCCTCTCCCAACAAACAATGTTGACATGTGGTGAATGGGTTGAATAGAAAGGAAAATTAACATTGTTTGGGGGAGGGGGGGGGGGGGGGGGGGTGGGGGGGGGGGGGGACAAAGACCATTTGATGGCAAAAAATGTGTGAAGTGTCCCAAAACGTTTGACCAGCATTGTAGAAATGAGTACGGTTCACACGGGGATGGCCGCTTAATAAGGGGTTTTATTTACAGTATTATACTGATAATAATTTCGGGACTTTGATAAGTGACCGCTTACCGCCTTAATCGGAGTTCAACTGTAAGTTTCAATGTCGCGTAAATAAGTATCCCGACATTTAAATGTCAATGTATGTCATGCAAGTACGATCAATTCAAAGTAGTATGGTGGACCATGTTAATCCATATCACTGAGTCCATGTTCTTCAGACGTATCGTCATCACTTTCCCGGCTCGTCAGTGTTCAAATATTCATACAGACATTAAATTGCAACATGGCGTCATACAGAGTCACAACAGCCAATTTTGATATTTAGTCGGGTTATTTTTTCTTGTATACATACTCACTAAAAAGAAAAACAAACAGTGTCTGTCAGTTTTTTTTAATTTTCGGCTGGAATGTTTTGCCTGGAATCTTTGGTGTGTACATAATTAATGAGATCGCGAAAATCGTTAGCCTCAGGCTCCGAGAGAAATCGCCGAGCGCGGACTGGGGCGGGAACGAAGGCGTTTCCCACCACATGTACAGTCCGCGCTGATTTCTCTCGGAGCCTGATCTCAGGCTAGAAAATCGTCAACTGAAGTGACTTCGTTTCCATCGCAAAAGATATATTAAGTGCCGTCCTTCCAAACTTGTCGCAAAATTTCCCTGTCGGTAAAGATTCCATTAGGTTTAATTTGCATGCTTACTGTTTTTCATTCATTTACTATTGGCTATCTCGAACTCGAATCTCGAATCCCCGCTATCTCGAACAATATTGGCGTTTTCCTTTGAGAGTTCGAGATAGCAGGGGCCTACTGTAGTTATAAATTTGACAGCTTTCCCTGCTTCCATGCATTACCTGTCTTCACTCTACTTTCAAGAAAATAAAAATCATTTCCACCCAGTTAAGGTTTCATTGATTAAGCAGTTTTTTGCCCGGTCTGCTACAATTTTATAATTAAAGAAGCGATTTGACAAGCAGGTGTTGCTTGTTTTGACAAGACGGTTAATGTGTCCAAGTTTCCTTGTTTATATTTCAAGGCCAGAGTTGTTACATTTTGCTTTAAAGCAATTGTTACATTTTACGTCAAACGTTGTTGCACAATGTTACATTTTTCGGCGTGAAATGCGTTTTTTTAAGAAAATAACTATTATTATTCACTGTCTTTAAAAAATCTTTCCTATGTATGTTAATCCAAGAATGGTCTAGAAATGTGGAACTTGTCTGAAATTTTCAGTTAGACGTCAAATAAAATTTCACATTTAATATATTGATAAAAAAATTAAAACATTCACTGAGGAACAGTATAACTTTTGTATCGTTTGTCCCATTATAAAACATCTGCTTTCATTATTTCGCCAAAATTTTGCACAAATCAGTGATGATATACGGAGAAGGAAAAAGGTTCCTTCTTTTGGTTTATCCTGATACTTAATCTTTCATGATATTCCTGGTCATTTATTTTCCGTCTGTGTGTTATGTCTTGAGCGGCGGTAAAGCTTTTTTAATCAATTGGACAGCTCAAGTACATGTGTTGGCCTACTTCTTATTACCTCGACTCGCTCTTTTTCCTATAAGAAGGTTCGGCCATTAAAAAATCTTGGTTTACAGCAGCTATTCAATCTGAACCAGTCAAATGAGCCTTGTTTCAGTTGTTCTTCTGTGTCATGTACGCCAATATGGGTCGGCTTCAGTCGTACTTTGGCTTGGTCGGCCATAGACTTGCAAAAAAAAAATGCATGATTGATTTTGTCAAGCTGTCTCACCTTGTCTTGTTTTTCATTGTTTTTAATTTGAAAGCTTCCTTCACGTCTCCTTTTCTATTTCATTTCCTCCATGCCTACCACTCGATGCTGGTCGGGTTTTCGAAAGATATGCCATGCAAATAAATCAACCATCCTCATTTAAGGAAACCAATGCATTGTCAAAAAAACCCAAGTCCAACATTTCTGGAGAGTATGTTTCCTCTTTTTTTCTAAAAATAGCTTAAAGTTGTTTTCCAAAGAGCTTCAATGATAAAAAGCAAACGAGCAGGTGCAATTTGAATGCGAGGACATTTATCATGCAACAGCCATTAATAAAACTTTTAAAAATCCTTATCTTTCTTAAAGCTCACAAATAACAGTCACACAGAGTTAGTTACTTACGCCCGTCGCTCAATGAGGAACAGATGCGGGCGTTCATTTCGATATAAGGTGAACTATGTCATATTTATACAATTTGCTGCGTAAAACTACCGCAGGCTGTGATTGGTTTAGGGCAGTCCTTTATTGGAGTAGAGATGGACGAATGACGTCACGAACAGCAGGAAAACACGGGCGCCCTGCTCCAACACGAATCCTTTGCATGTGATCGCCGTCAGTCAAAACAGAGAAATATTTTTATCTCACTGGAAATATTGATTCCGTAGGAAAATCAATGGAGATCAATCAATACAAATTTTAAATCGGCTGTTCAAGCTTGGATAAAACTTTGAAGCAAGCATTGCTCATTGTGAAAAAAAATCAGAAAAATTAAGATTATCGTTCGCTGCGAGCTGTGAAGCGAAGTTGCAGCAGGAATAAGCTTAATTCAGATTGTTTTCCTTATATCGGGCGGAGAATAGAGGTTAGTTCAGTTCTAAATATGCGTTTTACGAAACATTCGCTGAGTTGAGCTGTAGTTTATTTTACTTATATATAAGCCGTTAAGTTTTCACAAAGTTTTATTTCGGTGCATGAAAATACGTACTGTTATGTGGTCTAAACTGTTGTCAGAATATTTATCGGCATATTTAGCGTACGTTCAAGTGAAAATCCATTAGCGAATATCTCTGTATTTGTATAAACCAAATAGATTCCATTTGGCCATGGGTCTGTATTCTAATAGATGTGCAGCCGAAGACGTCAAAACGTGACAAGACTCATCAATGTTTCTTGAAAGGAATTCTGAGTGGTCCATCCGTTTAGCGTTCCGTATTGCAAAATTTGGGACCGCTCAGGGAACCAATCATAATGCACCTTTTCATCATGGACCAGTGTGCTATATAATAAACGCTGATAACAGATAAGAAGCGATCAATGAGAAAACTAGAAATTCAATAGCAGCGAGTTTGTATTTAATAAATGTAATTATAGTATTTTTTCTCCGGAATCTTCTCTTGTTTGTAGAGGCAGCAGAAAACTAAAAGCGTTGGATCTACTGACAACCTAATAAACATAGTTGACGTTTGAAATAAATATGAATTCATCTTCTCTGTCTTCTGGCATCATTGAATGTGAAGACTCGGTGCTACCAAAAATGCCTCGAAATTTGCCGAACTCTGTTTACGTTTGATTTGTTATCTTAATAATCGTCAATGTACTGTCATTGCCTTTCATCATCCTGTTAAACGCGTTGGTTGTCGTGGCTGTGGCAACACTAAGACGACTCAGGTCCAAGGCGAACGTGTTACTTGCCTGTCTAGCGGTCACGGATGTGATGGTCGGCCTAACAGTTCAGCCTCTCCGCATCACTACGGACATTATGTTATTAATAGGCCTAGGGGAGACCACAAGTGACTATTGTGGTCTACTAGAAGTATTGAGAGACCTCTTACGTACGTTTCGCTGTTACATTTACTGGTAGCGTCTGCTGTGATGTGGATGATAGCCATCCTTCCAGTTTTTATCCCTTCGATATTCCCCGCTTCCATTGTAACAAGTGTTGTTATCATCATAATCTATCAAGCTGTTGTTTACTGCGAGGCTTGTCGGCATGAAAAACAAATTATTGCTCAACAAGTTTCCTTGGAGGCCAGAGAAAAGTTCAAGAAAGAGAAAAAGGCTTTGAAGACAACGACCAAAATAATAGTGGCAGTTGCCATGTGTTATTTACCACCAATAATCAGTAAAATTGTTCTGAAGAAGTTGCTTAACGACGCATTTTCAAGCTCTATCGAATTTCAAGTCGTTTCAGTTTGGACGACAGTAACCATTTTGAACTCGCTCTTCAATCCGTTGATTTACACGGTTAGGAACAGGCAGTTCCGTGTAGCTTTTGTTCAGTTGCTTTTGAGGAAAACTCTTCAAGAAGCCGAGGAAATTGAAAGGAAGTTGTTTGGATCCGCCAACGTTGTAGGAATAATTGAGGCGGCACACGAGCAAAGAATGGGACTGGAGGCCTGACCAGAAGATACCGCCGTTCAAGTACCTAGACCGCTACTTGAGGCAGGACATGAACAAAGTATGGAATTGGTAGCCTGGCCAGACGATACCGCAGTTTAAGTTCCTAGAACTCCACTTGAGGCGGGACACGAACAAAGAATGGAATTGGTGGTCTTGATAGAAGATACGGCAGTTTAAGTACGTAGACCGCCACTTGAGGCAGGACAGGAACAAAGAATGGGATTGGTGGCCTGGCCAGAACATACCGCAGATCAAGTAGCTAGACCGCCACTTGAGGCGGGACACGAACAAAGAATGGAATTGGTGGTCTTGATAGAAGATACCGCAGTTTAAGTAGCTAGACCGTACCGCCACTTGATGCGGGATACGAACAACGAATGGAATTGGCAGCTGGATTGATGGCCTTGCCAGAAGATCATACCGCTCCAGTAGGCGCATAGTAGGCGCATAAGGCCGCAACATTCTGCTTCTACGCCATCCTGTATCTGGCTATTGCTCTCGCAGTGCCCCAGTCGTTCCATCCTGCCTGTCGTCTCTGCACTTCCACTGTCCTTCTCCAGGCCGTTTTAGGTCTACCCACTGCCCTTTTACCCTCTGGTTGCCATCCTAACGCCACCATGCAGTCACTGGATCTCTCTCCACGAAGTATATGTCCATCCCCAATTCTGTTGACGTGTGGCATCTTGGTGATTCTTTCATTGCTCACTCGCATAGGCCATCTGATCCTTAGGATCCTTCTCAAGCATTTAAACTTGAAGGCATCCAATTTCTTTTCTTCGCCCTTAGTTATCTTCCACGTCTCGCAACCATATAGGAGTACTGATCTAACTAGTGTCTTGTACAGTTTGATCTTGGTTTTCTTCTTCCCAACTCCTCTTGTGTTCTTTAGCTTTGTTAAATTTTGAAAGGCACCCCTAGCTTTCCTTAACCTGTTCTTAATGTCCTCTGTGCCGTCCCCATCTTTCTACACTTCTGACACCCAAGTAGACAAACTCGTAAACATCATTAAGCAACTTAAAAATTTGTGTTGTCACTGACTAAAAAATTATTAAAAAGGACGTTTCGGTTAAATTACTGTAACCTTCTTCAGCAAAAATGCTTAAAAACGGTGTCCTCAGTCACAGCTGTTTTCTTGTCGGCCTTGATCAGCTCAGCTGTTATCTGGTCCACTTTTTCGGTGCTTTCCGTTGCTTTGTTTTCTTGATCGCTTCTCCCACTTCGCTTTCTCTGATTTTTTCCATGTCAACCTCTATTTCTTCAACAGCTATCTCTCAGTTCGAACTCAGTTATTTGGTTATCGGGTGCTTCTCTGTTCAGCACTTCATTAAACTGAATGTTCTTTCCATCTTTCCATCCTTGCGTTCTTGTCTCTTATCACCTTTCCTTTCTTGCTCTTTACTGCTGCTATATTCCGTCTTCCCTTGTTTTGTTATCGTTTTAGTTATTGTTATACGATTCACGGGACTCCAAGACTGTTTTGGTTTTCATTTCCGACGGACCACTTTTATTCGATTTCGTGACGGGATTCCAGAGTTCTCCTTAAATCACTGCCAATAGTACAAAACTCATAAAACTGGAAAGCATAATGCGTGTTGAAGCGACAATCTTAAACTGATCATTTTCGTAACAAAAACCTATTCAAAACCTGACATAATCAATAAAGCGATCTTTTAAAAGATCATTTCCTTTGCGGTTTCATAATAAAAGCGGTAACATGTATTTTAAGTTTGCAAGTAACGCAAAAGTTCTGTAAGTCACGCAAACAGTTATGTCGTAAAGGTCCCTTGTCCGTCCGCTCCCTGCTGCTCTTTCTGCTTCGTCAGCCAGGTTTTCCATCCATCTCCTTTTATCCTCACGTGAGCTATATTTCGCTCTGTATTCTGTTCTTAACCTCGCTTTCACCCTTTCAGATCTTGTACTTTCTATATCTGCTTTACCACCTTTCTCTCTCCAATCTTCTGCCATGTTTCTCCTCCTATCCATGGTTTGCTCTTGTTTTTGACGAGTCCAAGAGGACCTTCTCGGCAGCTTCAACATACGTCATCATGACATGCGAGCAGTCCGTTTATAAACTTACTGTCTAAAAACAGAAATGTACATTTTACATGAATTTACACCGTCTCCCATTTTCCCGCTAGAATATCCAGTTAATTCATGACTTTATTGGCCGTGTAATAAATCCTCAAGATGTCCTCGTTCTTTATAATCTTCAGTTGTAACTTGTAACTATAAAGCTGACTCACGCTTTGGATGGCCTCCCCCACCCCCATCCCCCTCAGGGATATCAGTTGTGTCATTTGTTGTCTCCAGTCTTTCTCGTCTTTTTGAAAGCGAAAGCGGAAATGAGGTATAATTCGAGTCAAATTTCTTTACAAATACCACGGTAAAAACTGGTGAAAAACTGTAAAAAAAGCTATTGTTTTCACCACGGACTGCAGTTTTATTGGTCAGCAGTCGGTTTTGGGGGCATTGGCGACGTTAATGGCCGTCATTATGGCCAGAAAATCAGAGAAGCCATTTCAGCCAGTGTGTTACCGTATTAACTTCGCTGCAGAAACGTCGGAAACCACAGGAAGAATACCTTCCATCAAGTAATGTTGGCTACAGTTTGGTAATAATTGTAGAGTATTTATAGACAGAAGAAACTACGGACAAATTCAAGTTCGAAATATGTGATGAGATGAAAAGTTACTAGCGAAACTATAGAGGTAAGCTTATAGTTATAGAAAATTACATTAAGCTTAAATTAAGGAAGTATTCTCCTAGGTGAAAAGTTTTGCATGAACATACATGTAGCCATATTGAGTGTTTTCATGACTGTGGCCTGAGGGAGCCTACATGTACATATAAAAGTGTGAGGGTTGTTGTCAGAAATTTTGATTCTTGTTCTTTTGTCGTTCTGTTGTCATAATTTCTCCAAAGATCATGCCACATTTATTTCAAAGGTGCCAAGACAACCACTAAATTAAAGCACAATCTCTTTACATGGGAGTTCCTCTCTCTCCTTTGGTTTGAAAAGAGAAGCCAAGGACCATGTTATTTTTTGTGCAATTATCTTCATATAGTTAAACCGAGAGCGAGCCTATAAAAGGAAAGGAGACAGCACTTTGTTGGCTTGAATCGATCACAAATGAAAGAAGAAATAACTGTTGTGAGACAATTGAATGTTTATGATATGTTTCTTTGCTTGATTCATAAGAACTGGTTAATTTATTTTGGGGCAAAACACTACAAATATTTTTATTATGATCCAAAAACGTTTAGTGGCTAGTGCTAAAAATATTACTTTAATTAAAAAGCAAAAACTCACTCCAGGAATCCTACAATATTAAGAATTCATTTGTATATCTTTATTAAGAGCTGAATGGGTCACCCTGCCTAAATAAAGATTTACTCTACTCTACTCTACTCTAAGAAAAGCAGGAACTCAACCGAGTCATGTTGCTTTGAGCTGGATTTGGCAAGATTTTCAAATAATTCATGAACATGTCTTCAAGCTCAACTCTTGTTCTCAGAACACACTACTGACTAGCAAGTTCACCAAGTGTCGTCTTCGCCTCTTCGTTTTTTAAATTCTTACCTTACTTTTAGCGCCAAGCATTTTGCCTCTCCTTACATTGATTCTTTGCAAATTTCTCCATTCAAAAAATCGGCTAAAAAAAGTAGAGATTCCCTTTCATATTATTACAGTCAAAATAATAAAAGCGTGAACACCAAAAAATTATGTCTGGAATGTTGTGTTGTGACCAATCACATGCGAGATCTTAAACCACAGAAACCACAGACATCGATCAGTGAATGGGTTTTCCATCACGATCAGCCACGGAACAATTTTGGTTTTCGTTTCGTTTCAAAATACATCCTCTGTCTTATGTTACAGGAATTTTCTAAACAAATAATAATTGAAGGGCGTGCTGGAATAAGGGCATAACGACAATAGAATTCTATTGTTAATTATGCCCTTATTCCAGCATGCCCTTCAATTGCTATTCCTTCCTATTTGAGAGGCACATGCACTACACAAGTCAAGAGAAGATTGGTTTGAGCAATTTTATGGAAATAATTTTTACAAGTCGATGCAATGGTTCAACGGCTTATTTCGAGTGACACTTTTTCAAAAATTTGTATAACAGCCCATGAATCGGCAGTTGCTACCAAATTTTTATCGGACCGCAACTAACAAAATTAATGTAAATGTTGTGGTTCAAATTTTTTTTGGTTTAAAATTTTTAAACCAGTTTGATTTTTATTTTCCTTTGTCTAATTTTCATGACCATAATCTGAAACAAAGGAAAATAAAATTCAAACTGGTTTGAAAATGTTTAAACCAAAAATAAATTTACAATGTAAACCACAACATAAACATGGATCTTTTAGGAAAACTGTTGATTTATAAGGCCAAACAGTGATTTTCAGAGTGCTTAGTGCTTGAAGCGAAAAAATCCATTGAAAAAACCCTGCAGCCACAATTCCTCCATAGCTTCAAAGAAGAGAATGTTAAATTTGCACCCTGCTGATGTTGTATTACATTGAAAATACCACAATGAAGGAAGCGACAGAAAATAAAGAGATATAAGGAAATCCCAACTAAGGAGATGGGTAGGCTTAGCTACAAAAATCTGGATTTTTTTGAGATTTTTAGAAGTTTTTAGAGCCAAAAAAATCTGTAAAATGCGTAAAAAGAATATTTAGAGATCAGAATAATAATAATAATGAGAAAGATATTATTCTGTCAGTGACACAAGCTACTCGGAAAAAATTCCGAGTTCCCCCAACAGGAGTCGAACCTATGACCTTCCACACACCGGTCGGACGCTCTACCACTGAGCTACAGGAGACTTGTGGGAGCTAAGGCCATATAACTAGGTTCAAGTGTGGGGGAACTCGGAATTTTTTTCCGAGTAGCTTGTGTCACTGACAGAATAATATCTTTCTCATATTTCTGCCAAGCTTAAAAATATACCATCATTTCTTTCCACAATAATAATAATTGTACTGCTAGCCACACGTTACCAAGGTTTCAAACACTGTACGCAGTTTATTCAGTCATTAAATTAGTTGATGTACAGATAAGATATGTTCGAAATCTATAAACAGATATTAACAGAAATAGTACAATTAGTCAAGTAACGATGTTAAGAATGTCAGAGAATAAGAATATTTACCCGTTGGTGTCTCTCAAGGTCTGCGACTAGTAGTTGCGTTAATACAGATCTTACTAATTAATCATTATTACGTCACAGTTATATTATTAGATCGTGTCATATAATTATTTCGTGTCATAACGAAACAATAATGCTTTTATAGGCGCATTGAAGAAACTCCATGCGCTTATAAAGCTATATAAAGAGTGAAGAGGCATGAGGCTTCAGTGTTCATGGCTTCATGGCCCCGGTTTCACCATTCAACTATCCCAGAATTCTGTTGTAGTTAGGAAAAATTTTGAGATTTTTCGTAAATTTTTTGATAGTTTTCAGAAAATTTTGAGATTTTTTGGAAAAATTTTGAACATTTTTTAAAACATTTTTGGGATTTTTCTTTCTGTGGATGAAAATCGGCATACTCGTAACCGATCAAGACATCGACCACTCCTGTTGGTCGCATTATGTCTTCTTTGGGGATAAGGAAAATTGTTGAGATTTTTAGAACTTTTTTTGAGATTATCCAGATAGATTTTTCCGCTATTTTTCGGGATTTTTGTAGCTAAGCCTAGAGATGGGTGGGGTGGTGGGTTATAGGTCCCCAAATCTCCCAGAATTTCCCTGAATCAACCGAAAACTCCCCAAATCAACCCGAATCTACCCAAAACTCCCCGAATCAAACCCGAATCAACCCGAATCAACCCGAATCAACCCGAAACTCCCCGAATCAACCCAAAACTCCCTGAATCAACCTGAAACTCCCCAAATCAACCCGAATCTCCCAAAACTCCCCTGTCGAAGAGTATTCCGAATAGTACTCTGAACAGTTTATAGGAACACTGAACAGTTGAATATTATTGTATTTCTCATATTATTACTATAGTTCACGCGGTTATGCGGTCAGCGGTTTCATAACGTCATGTCATGCGCTCATGACTACGAGGTCAGACACTCTTGCATGAGTTTCACTTCGAAAGCCGCCATTGTTGTAATCTGTGTTGAGTTTAGGCGTTTATTTATTTACTTCTATACTTATCGTCGTCGTACACTTATATTATTGGTGCCATGACCAGGATACATGGCAGAATCTCTACAGAAACTTCAAGCCTCACGAGCGGGCTATAGAGCTGATCTAACACAAACACTGAAGAAATCAACTAAAATCATGGCAAAGGAAACGCCAAGTGAAATAGATCTCGTATCCTTAAAGAATATCGTCGAACAACTGGCGAGGAAGAAGACCATTTTAACCGGGCTAGACGAAAAAATCGCTGCTGCGATCGAGGAACCCGGCGAACTTGAAAAGGAGATCTTCGACACGGAGGTCATCCAGGAAGATATTGACGAGGCGTCTTCTCAGATAAGTAGATTTATTCACTATGCAGTATCCGTTAAGAAACCTCCACCGAATACGCCACCCCAGTAGTAGTACTCTACTCACAGATTCAACAAGCCCCTCTGGGAACTCTATCGACTCCTGGACCATCAGGGATCCCAACAAGTAGCCAAGTAGAACCTGTAGCAACTCTACAAAATGCTCAAGTTTCAACACAACCACCCCTACAAGACCCACCAGTAAACACACCAAGTTCTCAGCCAACCCCTTTGGGTAACCACAGTAGTCACCCACCCAAATTGAATCTTCCAACCTTTTCGGGAAACCCGCTATACTGGTTCACATTCTGGGATTCATTTGATGCTGCAGTTCATTCCAGCTCAACCCTTGGGGGGGGGGGGGGGTACACAGAAGTTCAGTTATCTCAAGGCTCAGCTTGTTGGGGATGCTTCAAGAGCTGTGGCTGGTTTTCCCCTCACTAACAGTAATTATGAACAAGCTGTTAATCTTCTGAAGGAACGCTTTCGCCAGCCTAGCAAAATAATCAACGCACATATGCAAGCCCTCCTGGACTTTGCAAGTCCCACTAATCAATTAGCAAGCTTGCAACCATTCCATGACACTTTGGAAAACCATGTAAGGGGATTGGAATCACTTGGAAGATCACATGACAACTATGGGGACCTCCTTGTCCCAATTGTTCTGGGAAAGCTACCCCATGCTTTGAGAAAAAACCTGGCTCGCAACCATGATAGTCCTGAATGGAAATTTCAACAACTCAGAGAATCTATTCTTAAGGAGATCCGAATCCTTGAGGCTGGCGTCCTTGTAAATTCATCAAGTGAAACCCTTCCTGGAGCTTCCTCCACAGTCACTGGCTCCTTTCTCACACAAACTGGAGGATACCAGTCAGACCCCCCAAGATTCAAGCCACCCAAAGCCACAAAAAAGTGCACGTACTGCAAAGGCCCCCATCATGCATACCATTGCCATGTGATTGTCAACAAAGGTGGTCTATAGTTAACAGGGAGAGACTTTAATTCAACTGCCTGGGAAATCACAGGCTTTCTGTTTGCCAATCGAAGTACTGTTGTCACAAATGTAAAGGGAAACATCATACCCGTCTCTGCTCAGATACACCAAGGGAGACCCCCACTGATCCAACTTCAGTCCTCAAACCAAGAGTCAACAACCAGCAGCATCACCCGTTCATGCTACCCTTGCACCGGTCAATCCCGTATCTCCAGTTAGTATCCCGACAAGTTGTGGTCAAACCACACTACTGAAAACAGCTGTGTCCATGGTCTGTACAGACCATGTCCGTTGTGAAGCCAACATTCTCTTTGATGAAGGTGCGCAACGCTCCATTATCACTCGTGCCCTTGCCGATCAACTTGGTTTACCGTCTTCAGAGAGTGAGTCCATTTCCTTATCAGCCTTCGGAGCTCAAATCTCAGCCAGCAGACAGTTACCTGTCACCACTATCAATGTTGTAACAGCTTATGGAGAGAAAATCCCATTACGTGTCTTTGTGGTAGACAAGATAACCACACCTCTTCAAAATCATCTCCGTCAACACATCCAAGACATACCCCACCTCAAAGGACTGAGACTTGCTCATCCTATTACATCGGATAAAAACTTTGACATATCTCTATTGATTGGAGCAGATCACTACTGGGACATCGTCGAAGACACGATCATCCGTGGGCAGGGACCAACTGCTGTAGCATCCAAGCTTGGTTACCTCTTATCTGGACCATTGCAAACCCCCTCTGTCAAACCCTCTGACACTGTTGTCAACTTGTTACACACGCTGTCATCTACTAAGAATGAAGAATTCGATCTGGAACAATTTTGGTCTTTAGAATCTATGGGCATCTCCCCACCAGCAGAGAAGGATGATCATGTGGCCTTCCTGGAAAACTACCTCATAGAGTGCAAGAAACTCGAATGGCAGCTACACTGCAAAGTTTCCTTGGAAAGAAGATTCACCCTCACTCCCTTCAAATTACACTAACTGTACAAGGCGCACACAATCTATGGTCCGTCGACTTGCTTGCACGCCACATCTCCCTGAAACCTATGGAAAAATAATCAATGAACACAAGCGAAGAGGATTCATTGAGAAAGTTGATGAAGAAAAACCTACAGACAGGGCTCACTACATTCCACACCACCCCATCAAGAAGGATTCAGCTACTACACCCATCAGAATTGTCTATGACTGCAGTTTTCATCCATCACGAAACACCCCAAGCTTGAATGATTGTCTTATGGTTGGCCCTCCCTTTCTAAATGATATGTGTTCCATCTTCCTGCGGTTCCGCACGTTCACCTATGGCCTGTCAACAGACATCGAGAAGGCATTTCTCCATGTTGGTCTTCATGAGAGTGATAGAGACTTCACCAGATGTTTCTGGTTATCTGACCCAAAGGATCCGGAAAGCAAATTCCAAGTCTTTCGTTTCAAGACCGTCCTGTTTGGCTCAACCAGCTCCTCTTTCATGTTGAATGCCACACTTCATCGCCACTTGAAAATTATGATTCGCCTGTTGCTGAAGACATGAAGGACAACGTTTATGTGGACAACGTCATTTCAGGCTGCGACCGAAAACTGGAAGTCATTACCTATTACGAAGAGGCGAGGTCAATCATGAATGCAGCCCACTTCAACCTGCATTCATGGGCATCAAATAGCCCTTCACTTCGCGAACGGGCAGCAACTGATGAAACTGCTGATACCGACAACATTGTAAACATTCTCGGATTGAAATGGAACCCCTCCACTGATACCCTCAGTCTGACACCAAAGGAAACCTACTCAACACCAAGCCACCCTGTCACCAAACGCATTGTGTTGCAAATTTCATCTAAGACCTATGATCCACTTGAACTCTTGTCTCCTGTAACGATCAAGGCTAAACTCCTGATGCAAGAACTGTGGCAACAAAGGCTCGAATGGGATGAACCACTTCCACCTGAACTCAGAACCAAATGGGACAGTATCGCAGATGATATTCAAGAAGCCAGCAAGACTACCCTATCAAGACGTTTCTTTTCACAATCTGAGACACAGACCTCCACAACCTATCTTCACATGTTTGCTGATGCTAGCCCTAAGGCATATGGAGCTGTCGTCTATATCTCCAATGGTAACCAGTCCTCCCTGGTCATGGCTAAATCTCGTACTGCCCCCTTGAAGAAGTTGACCTTACCGCAATTGGAGCTCATGGCGGCACTAATAGGTACAAGGCTGGCCAACTTCGTGTACCACGCCCTCAAGCCAAGGTACCCCAACTTAAAGATCAAGCTGTGGTCTGATAGTGAAATAGTCCTGCACTGGCTACACAGCAAGAAACCATTGAAACAGTTTGTCGAAAACCGCACTAGAGAGATCAAGAGTCTGTTCCCTGTAGCAGATTGGAATCATTGCCCGACGAATGACAACCCTGCTGATTTGCTCACTCGAGGGATCAATGCAGAACAGCTACACACCTCATCTCTATGGAAACATGGTCCGCCTTGGATGCCATCTGAGTCACAGTCCCTCACAGGTCCTTCACATGCACCTCTCCGAAACAATTGATGCGGAAGCCACCACAGACAAACCTGGTCATACCCAATCAGTACGGGAGGAGAATCACTTCACTCCTTTACCCTTTGACTACCACATCACTGATGATGACCTAGCTGATCCTGACTTTGGTGATGATTCGGACATGAGGCGACGAGTGAAGATGCAAGCACTCATCCTCCAACGTTTCTGGAGCAGATGGAGACATGAGTATCGTACGACCGGAACCAATAAGCAGTCCATCCAGAAAGGAGAAGTAGTGTTAGTTCACGATGATAGCCCCCGATCAACCTGGAAGTTGGCCGTCATTGAAAGTCTGATCAAGGGAGGAGATGGCTTGGTTCGGGCCGCAAACATCCGTACGAAAACTGGCTGCACAAACAGACCAATCACTAAACTTTATCCACTGGAGGTATCAACAAACGCGACAGATCAAGAGAACCCACCGAGAAATGATGATGTCAATCAACAAGCCACTGCAGTTGCATCTTCAAGACAGAACAGACTTAGAAGAGCCACGGCCTCTGAAGCATTGAGGAAAATCTCAGAATGGGCGAGAAGCATTCGCGTGCCCCCGGAGGATGTCGAAGAGTATTCCGAATAGTACTCTGAACAGTTTATAGGAACACTGAACAGTTGAATATTGTTGTATTTCTCATATTATTACTATAGTTCATGCGGTTACGCGGTCAGCGGTTTCATAACGTCATGTCATGCGCTCGTGACCACGAGGTCAGACACTCTTGCATAAGTTTCACTTCGAAAGCCGCCATTGTTGTAATCTGTGTTGAGTTTAGGCATTTATTCCCAATACAGTTCGTTTCTGCTATCTTGAATGCTACCTGGTTTCTCTCTCTTCACTTCTACACTTATCGTCGCGATATCCCCGAATCAACCCGAATCTCCCGAATCAACCCGAAACTCCCCGAATCTACCCAAAACTCCCGAATCAACCCGAATCAACCCGAAACTCCCTGAATCAACCCGAATCTCCCCGAATCAACCCGAATCTCCCCGAATCAACCCGAATCTCCCCGAATCAACCCGAATCTCCCCGAATCCCGAATCTCCCGAATCAACCCGAATCAACCCGAAACTCCCTGAATCTACTCGAAACTCTCCGAATCTACCCAAAACTCCCTCAATCAACCCGAATCAACCCGAATCTCCCCAAATCAACCTGAATCAACCCGAAACTCCCCGAATCAACCCCAAACTCCCCGAATCAACCCGAAACTCTCCCCGAATCAACCCGAATCTCCCCGAATCAACCCGAATCTCCCCGAATCAACCCGAATCTCTCCCCGAATCAACCCGAAACTCCCTGAATCTACTCGAAACTCTCCGAATCTACCCAAAACTCCCTCAATCAACCCGAATCAACCCGAATCTCCCCAAATCAACCTGAATCAACCGAAACTCCCCGAATCAACCCAAACTCCCCGAATCTCCCCGAATCAACCCGAAACTCCCCGAATCAACCCGAATCTCCCCGAATCAACCCGAATCTCCCCGAATCAACCCGAATCTCCCCGAATCAACCCGAAACTCCCTGAATCTACTCGAAACTCTCTCCGAATCTACCCAAAACTCCCTCAATCAACCCGAATCAACCCGAATCTCCCCAAATCAACCTGAATCAACCCCAAACTCCCCGAATCTACCCAAAACTCCCCGAATCAACCTGAAACTCCCTGAATCTCCCCGAATCAACCTGAAACTCCCCGAATCAACCCGAAACTCCCCAAAACTCCCCGAATCTACCCAAAACTCCCGAATCAACCCGAATCAACCCGAAACTCCCCGAATCAACCCAAATCTCCCCGAATCAACCCGAAACTCCTTGAATCAACCCGAAACTCCCCGAAACTCCCCAAATCTCCCCGAATCAACCCGAAACTCCCCGAATCAATCCGAAACTTCCTGAATTAACCCGAAACTCCCGAACTGTAAATTGTCACAAAACTACAATGAATGAACTGAAGGGTAAGAAAAATAACTGTATATTCTATGAACCAAATTTACTCTGTCTAAATTATTCCGGCATACTTGAGAAATCCACTGTCTTTAATATGTCTGTTACAGATTCGAAACATACAAGTATTATCCGCATATAATTATAGCTAAATTGTTTCAATTCTCATTCTACAGAAACAATGAACATGACGAACAAGAAGAAGATGAAGAAGAAAGTGAAGACGATTTATCTTCCAGCGACAATTTAGATTTGGATTAAATCACAGAATTTTAAATTTTACATGTATTTCCTTTTAGTGCCACATTTTTCAAGAACAATTGTACAAGAGTCGTCCATGCAGATTTAAGGTGGCTGGACCCAATATTTTTGCATGAGCACCTCCCAACTTTGAACCTCCCATACCTAAACAGATTGATTTCAATTTTATATCCATTATAACACATGTGTTACATATAGACTGAACTACAATATGGTATGTTTTTTGGGGGAGATCGGATTGAATATCACGTGATAATGACGTTACACCTGTTTTAGCTCTGAGTCGAATTGTAGCCTCAACCGCATTTTCTATTGAAGGTATAGGTATAGGAAATGAAGGTATAGGTGTCGTAGAGCATTTCCCTAGAAAATGCGGTTGAGGGCTAAAATTCGACTCAGAGCTAAAACAGGTGTGACGTCATATTCAATTCGATCTCCCCCAAAAACATACCATATTGTAGTTCAGTCTATATGTAACACATGTGTTATAATGGATATGAAATTGAAATCAATTTGTTTAGGTATGGGAGGTTAAAAGTTGGAAGGTACTCATGCAAAAATATTAGGTCCAGCCACGAAAACATGTAACTGATCATGTCTCGGGACCGATCGTACTGGGTCGCTTAGTTGTTAGTATAGTATGAAATAAATAACAGTGAGAAACATAATCAATGGTGTTTGTTTATGAGGAAGTCTATTGAAGGCAGTTCTATAAATGTATCACGGGGGTGCACAAACATTAAAATATACGTTGAAATGTTTTCTTAGAAATTATGGGTCAACGACTACTACAAATTCTAATTTATTTCTACGACCAGAGGTCAATCATTATTCATGAAGTATAAGAATCCGTATATTTTCTTCCTCAGTTCAGTATACCTCTTGATTCTCCTAGTATACATAATGTATTACCCGGAATCCTGCCACAACTGTAAAAATCCGTATATCTATCTCCCATGTACCCCCAGTATACTTCCTATTTCAAACAGTATACATAATGTATACTGTTCTGACATAGAAGGAATCCTGCCACAACTGCAAAAAATCCGTATATCTACCTTCCATGTACCTTCAGTATACTTCATGTTTCAAACAGTATACATAATGTATACTGAAATGCATGTGTACTGACGTATAAGGAATCCTGTCATTTACTAATATATCCGAGCTTTTACACCGTTTCCTACGACTCTTACAAACCTTCGGATTTGGAAATCGAACTAACTTCAATATATCAATTTTTGGTGAGAAACTACTTTATGACCTGTTCAGTTGGTACGTCGGCACTGTTATGGTCGTTATGGCAAGAATTATTTCATACAGTTTTACTTAAAAATTCGGCTTCAATAATGGGACAGCTTGCGAGATGAGAGTACCGTACGATGTCAAAGGTTCACGTTGTTTTGCATGGTCCAAAAACATTTTCCTAATGGCCTTATTTTTACGTGGTGATGTTGTGCTAAAAACGGAATGTTTTTCACCATGTGCTCCAAGAACCAAAGATAGCAAATGACAATCCATCCTTCTCACATGCTACTGGCAACATAAACCTCAGTTCAATAAAAATACAAGATATATTCACACCACGGGATTAAACCTCTTGCTTCTTAATATGTTTCCTTCTTTAAGCTATGGTAGTTTTAACTAAGTCGAAAAACTTCCATAGGAAATAGTGAAGGCAGTGAACGGCAGTGTCTTTTCACTCTACCGCCAATTTTAATACTAATATATATATTTACAGCGTTTCTGCGATTCCTACAAAACTTTGGATTTGGAAATAACTAATTTCAATATATACGTTTATGTGAAAAACTAGTTTGTGACCGATTGTACCCTGCCGGCACTGATATGGGAAGCTATGAGGGTGAATTATCTCACAGAGTAAAGTGAGTAAAATTTTCGACCGTACGATGTCAAAGGTTCACGTCATTTCGGATAGTGCAAATATAATTGCCCTTTATGAGCTTATTTTTATGTGGTGAGATTGTGCTAAAATGACGCGTTTTTCACCATGTGCCTAAGAACCAGCGATAGCAAATGAGAATACGTCCTTTTTTCAAATTGATAGTATAAAGCTTTATCTTACGACGCTTTTCAACATGTCAAGTTTTAGCAAAAAGATCTAAAAATAGTACTGCATATGTAAAGTAAAAAAATCATTTCACCCTACCACCAATTTATTAGCCTTACAGCGTTTTAAAGTGACGTTTCCTATACACTTTAAATATTGACATTATGTGCAAAATTAATTTGTGGCATCGATGCAGACAATGTTAGGGCCAAGATTTTCCAATAATGGATGAGTGGACCGTATGATGTCCCAATGGTTCACCTTATTTTGCATACTCCTGAAAACAACTGCACTTTATTGTCTCATTTTTACGTGGTGAGCTTGTGTTAAAAAGGGCGTCACCATGTGGCCTGAGAACTAACGATAAAAAATGAAAATATATCTTTCTGTCATCCATAAATTGCATGTTGATCAATGAAGTGTTATATTCATGATTACTTGTGTGCCAGAATTTATACGTTAAAATGCACCGAAAATAAAGTCTGTCTTTATTGTTTTGGTTGTGAAGGAAGAGGGTGGGTGGGGGGCGGAGGGGGGGGGGGGGGGGGGGGGGGGGGCTTAAAAGAGAAGGGAGAAGGGGCTTATACATTTTTCCTTACCTATGCTCTCCCCACAACAAGAAACGCGTACCACGACAAAGACATTAGGTATTAAAAGACACCTAAGGTACAGCTATCTACAGCGTCTACAGTAGATACAGCTATCTACACCGTCCACCATTCCAAACAATTCATCAAAAATTTTGTTGCAATATTTCAACGAAGAAATTGTCACCTCCTTCACGCTAAGAGATGAAGAACTACTTTTTGATAGAACCTTGACGATATTGGACAGAAAACCTCTACAAATCCACGAATTGGATGAACTTTGCCGATTGAAGCACGTGCCTCAGAAACCAGCTGAGAAGTTTGAAAAAACGCTTCGCATCTTTACCGGCGGCTCCATTTTTAAAACATCCTCGAATATACACAAGCGGATTTTTCCCGCGCGCTTGCCCAACTAGTGACTCATAAAACCACCTTCTGTCATGACGTAAACACATGCATGCCATGAGCACGCAACCCTCTGTCGAAAAGTTATTCTGTTCCACTTATTGTTGCCCGCGCGGGCTACATTTTAATTTAGCCTATACCACGTGACCAAAAACCAACCAATGAGAGCGCGCGTTAGGTCCAACGAAACTCCAGCTATATAACAAGTCCTGTTGTGACGGATAGAATATCTTTCTTCATGATATCTTGCCTACTTTAAGTTATGCTATAGCATTTTCGATTGATACTCACGTTAGTAACCTGACGTTCCCCGTATTAAATAGTGAGCAATAGTCCAGTCAACCTATGGTTTGACCCATCACTAATTGCAAAAGAAGGTTTCTCTTCGAAATATAGCTCATGCAACTGCTTTGAACAACATACTAAAAGTCCCCTAAATCGCAGAACGGGAAAGCCTTCAAAATTAACATAATTGATACTCGCGCTCTGCTGCGACATGGAAACGAGGCTGAAACCGGAAGTAGATTGATTTCGCTCGTTAAAAAGCATATTTTTTACCAATTTTGGGGGGGATTTGTAATAAGAGCGGTAATATAAAACCATTTAGTCATTTGTCATGTGTAAGCTTGAAACCAGGTCCGCATATAAGTCCATAAAGTTAGTCAATTTGAATGTAACATACTAGAGAGAAAGTTATTCTAATAACTATGAATAGAATGAAAGTAGTTGCTGGTACTTCAAGTCATTTTATTAGACTATGCTTTTGATATCAATTATCAGACTTGAGTAGTAAAACGAATATTTTACAGGCTAATCGTTCTTCCGAACCTGATACATATAAAAAATCATGTGACGCTAAATTACTATTCGTCGTCACTGCCACAGTCTTCTTGAGCCAGGACAGAGGAGTTTGTGCAGCTAGAGCCTTTGCACTGGCCACATGCAGGAGAACATTCCAAGTTGTGCTTGCGGCAGGAACATCGCAGCGTGTTGCATCCCGATGAGCAGTTGCATCTCACTATGCGTAGAAGGTTGTCTGGTGCTGCTGGTAAATCCGTCATCCGTAGTTACTAAAACACGGAACCACCCACAACGACCCACAACGACCCACAACGACCCACAACGATCCACAACGACCCACAACGACCTAGAAACGATCCACAACGATCCACAACGACCCACAACGACCTAGAAACGATCCACAACGATCCACAACGACCCAATACGATCCACAACGACCTAACCTAGTTCCCAGGGCTCCCGGGGGCCAGCTGGAAAACAAGGAATGGCCTCTTTGACTTTAAGTTAATTAAGTTAATTAAGTTAATGATTAACTGCTGAGTTAATATTTTAAAAAAATAGTAAAAAATTTAAAATAATAAAACAAAGCAGGATATGCTCCTGGATAAAGTTAATAGCAAACATGGCGACCCACATATTTGAAAAAAATCACGTGATAACCTCCTCCCCGGCATTTTAAAAGGAAACAATTGTTTTTGGTAAATTTAATTTTTAATTAAAGACGTGACAATAGCTTATGGATTTACAGACAGGGTCATGTGTCTTCGGCCCAGACGTAACAACATAAAATTAAGCAATGAACTAGGTATAA
Source organism: Desmophyllum pertusum (assembly GCA_029204205.1). Classification (NCBI taxonomy): domain Eukaryota; kingdom Metazoa; phylum Cnidaria; class Anthozoa; order Scleractinia; family Caryophylliidae; genus Desmophyllum; species Desmophyllum pertusum. The sequence goes on along the minus strand of MU825888.1, from coordinate 619,319 downwards.
GGCAAAGGGAAAGCCGCGTGACTCCACGTGACGAAGTGTTGCGCGCGTGACTCCGCGCGACGAAGTGTTGCGTTACAATTAAATCTGGAAAAAACCCAGATCCGATCAGAGTGTCATCCCAACCAACGAAACAGTTCATCGACTGTCAAATATAGCTCGTTGTGGATCGTTGTGGGTCGTTGTGGATCGTTGTGGATCGTTGTGGATCGTTGTGGATCGTTTCTAGGTCGTTGTGGATCGTTGTGGGTCATTGTGGATCGTTGTGAGGTCGTTGTGGATCGTTTGGGTCGTTGTGGGTCATTGTGGATCGTTGTGGGTCGTTGTGGGTGGTTCCGTGTTTTAGTAACTACGATCCGTCATCACAGGAATCAGCTGGCCGTCTTTCGTCTTCCACCCCAGTCTTCGGCATTGACTCCTTCCCCTTTCCATTGCAGGACTTGGGCATACACGCGAAAACTATGGAATTTTGCTGCAGCCGATGTCGGGGAAGGCTATTAGGCTGCATCTGGGTGGTATTTGTGGCGAGCTTTTCCTGGTAACGTTGATACCGGAGATTGTCGAGACATTGCCCTGCCTTTCCGTTGTACAGTAGTGCAAGGGCATTTCCCCCTGAAGCCGCGATTTCTTCTGTTGTTGCAATGCCTTGAAATACCTTCGCTTGCTGCCGGAAATGAGAGGACGTGATAAACTTCTTGAGCGATGCACCCTTTCCGATGCCATGAACGCGAGATGTCGTGTCGCATCCAAGAACCGCGTGAAGAAAGAGGATGTTATCGCATACCTCAGTCCCTAGCTCTGCTTGTACCTTCTTTATATTCCATACGCGCCGCCGCAAGGAATTGCTCTTTGGCTCAGGGATGAAGAAGAGGTCATGACCATCAGGATCAACGTGGAACAAAGTAGGATGAGCAGGTCTGTGTCGTCTCCAACAAGTATGGTTGTTCTGGATCTCGCGGACTCTATAGCTGCTTTCACAATAAGAAGGTTGGCATCGCCGTCTGCCATGGCGCGTCTCACACTGGCGGTGGCTAAGACTTCTGCTCAACATGGTAAGAAAACGTTGCTTGTTCTTGGTATTTGCCAGGAACACGTCCTTCTCCGTGGTGACCTTCATATCTTCCTCGAACATCACGGTAGTCCCAACCTTGCCCGATGATCTCCTTTGCTGTGTCATCTGCTTCGTTGACACTGTGCTGTTGTCATACCCGTCAAAGACGACGATTGGCCTGCCATACTTCTTTGTGGCATAGTTGCAGTAAAGACTGAACACTTCTTCAAAAGTCGCGGATCCGAGAGTAGGCCACACCACTCTGTGCAGAAGTGCTCCGCCATCCAGCACGTATTGTACGTCAGCAACACAAGGCACTTTCTCGGTAATTACTTGTGGAGAGAGCCTGGACCAAATAGCATCGGCCAGAGCTGGCTTATTGGCCTGCCGTAGCATCAGTGCTGAATCAAACAGAGATGTCGGGTAACTGCTAAGCTCATAGCGAAATATCGTGGGGAGGTCTTCGCTAGTGTTGGACGCCAAGATCAAGCGCTGGAACAGAAGCTGTGGGTCGATCTCTACTTGCTCATTGTCAATTCTAACAGCAGATTTCTTTGCGAGAGTAATGGCCTGCGCACTTTTCTTGAACGAGTACTCTGTCGCTGACCGTCCAGTCATAGATGCAATGACTTTTCTCCAATTATACGAGCTTTGTCGACATTAACAGCACTGTCCCCGTGTTCATGATATTTCTTAAGTGTGGGTCTGGTGAAAAGGGACTGCGGTCTTGAAGAGCGGAAAGGATAGTTAACGTATCTTTGACGTCGCGCTCTTTTCTTGTACTTGACATGTCCTTGTTCTGCTCGCTTGTGTTATAAGCAACACCGGTCAATTCTTGCATGACGCTATTCACTTCGGCGCATGCGGGCATTGCGAGAAGCCAAGTCAGGCGCTGCTGCTCCTTCATGCCCCGCCCTCTTGTTAGGCCTCCACGTTCTCATCAAAGTCTGCTCTATGACGAGGTCTGTAGACAGGCCTGCCCAGAGATCGCTCACTCCTTCTCACTACATGAAGGATACATTTGTGTATATATACAAAAGACAATTAAGAAGTGTACACAATTACATTTTGATTCTACAAGAATTTTTTATCCAGTTTATAAACAAAATATTAGCTACGTTAGTAGCATGTGCAGAGTTCTTCATACATTTCGTAATGCACTTGCCGGGGAAAAAAACCCGTATTTAGTATTGACACGTAAATCTAGTCGCTTAAAATAAGGATTATTTTATAGACAAACAGAATAATCAATGCTTACCTGCAAATAAGCGCTCCAAAGCTAAGAATCTGATGCAATTTACTCCACGAATAATAACATGTAGATACAACCACTTCTCTTTCGTGTGACGGCGGGAAAAAAGCAGACTGAGAAATCTACATTGTTGCGACAAGCGCTTGCAAACTTTACAAACTCCTGCTTGCATTGTTTCGCGCCTTTTTTTTGTAGATATATTTATAATTCTTTACAAGTTCCTCTACAGTTCTGCACTTTGAGTTTGTATTCTAACAGACGAGTGCTAAAATCGTATGTTTAAATTACATATAAGAATACGAAAACAAAGAAAACGAAATAGCTATGAATTTTCTAGATACCCTTCAAATATCATTTAATACATGTAAACACAAAACATTTTCGGCTCAGTAAATCAAATGCTAGTATAGTCAGTGATGGATTTGAATTGTTTTATTACTATTTAAACATTTTCTATCAATTACTTGTAAACAGTCATTTTTTTTCTAATAAACAAAGCCGAAATACAGCTAAGATTAAAGGGAACCTCGGCTGAAAAAACAGTTTTAGTGCTAAAGTATACTTAATGGTTCTCCTTAACTGGTCTTGGGGTTTTACGTCGATATTTCCATTACTGGTTCGAATGCGAAGCGTTCGGATTTCAGTTTAAATATCCCGCGCGCCGCCATGTTTTCTTTCGCAATGTTTTATGGGAGTTCGTGACGTCACTGCGTTGTCGAAGGTTTCAACATGGCGTCTGCGGAAGGTGATTTTGCTGTTGCTCCTTACAATTTTGAGCCTGAGTACTCAGAGGGCGAAGAAAGCTACGATTCTCGTTCGACTGAAGATAGTGACGATAGTGATGAAGAGGTTTTTGGGGCGTTTGATAAGTTTAGAGTGGTGCAAATGTACGAATTGCGCCACAACAACCTTGAATCAACCAAGGGAATGCCTCTGCTGCATCGAAATACCCGAAGCATCGGCTCTGGCGGATTTCAACAGTGAAGTGGTTAAGTGCATTGTTGAGCACGACGATTTTGGTGCGGTTTGTTTGTGTAGAGCGGTGTTAAAAACAAGTCTCGTTCGCATTAAACATCTGGTTCAAGGAATGGATCATTTTAATAACGTGTTGTCTGCTGAACTCCCCAACGAGTATGTATTAAATTCTTGTCAGTTTTTCTCATCAAGCGTGGCTGTTATTATTTTCTTTTCTATTTTATGAAAAGCTCTGATTCAAGCACCGCTAAAGAATTCGATGATATCGAAATATGTAACTTCGATAATACTATATTGTAGTTTTAATACTCCGTAAAAACTAAAATCTTAATTTAAGACGTTTCGTCTTACCTCAGAACCAGAACAATAGCTGAAGATTGACGTCCGCTATTGTTCTGGTTCTGGGATAAGACGAAACGTCTTAATTAAGATTTTAGTTTTTACGGAGTATGTTATTTACTAGTCTGAAGTGTCAGTCTCACTTCAGACTTTATTCTTTATGATTTCACTTTTAAAAAGATCGGAGCGATTCTGCTAGCAGGGTATGGGAATTCCTTGGCAAATTACACGGAGCAGTTGAAGCAAGAGATTAATCTTCTCCTTGGTTGTATATGTTGTGGTCTAAAATTATGGTAATGAATACTAGACAAAGGAAAATAAAAATCAAACTGGTTTTAAAAATTTTAAACCAAAAACAAATTTAAACCACAACATATAAATAAAATTATATATTTGTTATTTTCAAGGAAGAAAATAGGTATAAAGGTCGGCACACACGAGGGGACTTGTTGCAGGGAGAAGTCCCTGCAACAATTACACAAGGGGACAAGCAAAATGTGAGGGGACGAGTTTGAATTTGTGGGACAAGTTGCAGGGACAAAAATTGTCCCCGCGACAAGATGTTTTGATGAAAATGGGTACATGTAGTTCACACAAAGGGACTTGTTCCTGCAACAAGTCCCCTCGTGTGTGCCAACCTTAACTATTACTCCTTCAATATTTTAATCCAGTTTGATTTTTAAATCAAGGATAATATAAGAATCAATCTGGTTTGAAACATATATTACTGGTCTCTCCCGTGTTCGTTTCAGTAAACAGAAAACCTCTCGTCTGAATTTCTAAATCTTTATTATACTCACACAATTTTTAAGCTAGGTGAAATAACAGAACTTGTCACTGACATTTGCTTCAACCTAAAGCATCTGAACTGGAGAGCTTATGTTAATCTAAACATGATCAGTCATATTAACTAAATAACAGATGCACGTATATTTTATCTATATTCACAGAACTTACCGCTGGTTGGCATACACTCAGTTTGTTTACTGGGTGTATGGAAAAATTGGCAAAGGGAATAGAAAGATTGTGCCATCATGCGCTGTAGATAGAATTCGCAAGACATTTCCCGCTGCTGATGGAATATATACTGGATTTAGATTTTCAACCATAAATACCATTCCAGAGTCATAGAGCTAGATTTAACACATCAAAGCTGCATTCCACAAAGCAAAGAAAAGCTCTAAATAATAATTATTGGATTGCAAGTTTGTGACAACAACAATATCTGGCCATGCTAGGTATAAATCATGTTAATAATTAACTTATTTTTCTAGTCTCTCCATGTTCTCTCCATATTCATTCTTCTATAGAGACTGCAACATGTGATAAGATTCTGATGCTATTTTCTATAAATGCATGTGGGCAGTATTTTTTATCCATTGTTAGAAATGGAACCAAGCTACTTTACACTTTGTCTGATTGTAGGACTGAATTATATTTAGTCAACAATGAAAATCTACTGGGTAATGATTTTGCACATATTTCTGAGTCATTGTTTGAATGTCATAATAAAAAGGGTGTTTTCCAAAAGACAGTGCATAACATCAATATAACTGAGCTGCTATTAGTAATGGACTGTCACGAATGGCAATCATTTGCACCTCTTTTGTAAGTTAAGATCACAATTATATGCTGTCTTTCTTGGTTTTAAATCTTGATAGAAGAATTCTCTCCTTAATAATGTCTTGCCTGGGGGGTCTCTGAAGTGGAGCCATGATGTGTCGAACATCGGTGGGTTTTTCGTGCCGCTACTACTGATTTATCACCCTCCGTGTGCTTAATGGAATCTCCACCATTTCTCTGAGGTAACTGTGATTCTTTTTTTCTAATACCGGTTCTGCATCGTACCTCTTTGTAACCTTACTCCACGCAATGCGAAATCTGAGTTTCACCCTCTCTCTCTCCACTCTGGACTTTTGCCTAAATTACAGAAAAGTACCATGACTAAAATTACAGCCATATTACATTTTTATTAATGAATACAGTCAGACCTGTATTAAGCGGACACCCTCGGGGAATGCTCTAGTGTCCGCTTAATAGAGGTGTCCGCTTAATATGGTTTCCGCTTAATACAGGTTTGACTGTAGTAACCTGTATTAGGCTTATATGTAGTGTATGTAGCTTTTTATTTTCAGCACTTCTGTTTACTCTTACAGTCATGTGTGTAATTGTTGTAGTTTTAATTTGTTTTTGGTTTAAACATTTTCAAACCAGGTGTAATTGTTATTTTCCTTTGTTTCACTGGATTGACCCTCTTACACAATGGAAAATAAGAATGATACTTGTTTGAAAACATTTCAAACCATTGTAAACAAATTTAAACCACAACATATATATACACAAGTCATTCAAAATCATATAGGAAACTATTACCATCGATCTACAAGAAAAATGTAAATAGAACCTTATTACAGGTTATCAATAGGTCATGATAAAGATCATACTGTACCTGCTTTCTTGAAGCATTGTGGTTGTGGTCAAGAGCTATAAGTTTGGTTGCCTCCTCCATCACTTTGTGCGAGTAATGTGTATGTTTTGGGAGGTGTTTGAGGTAAAGAGAGTGGTATGCTTCTAGTGATGTGGTGCGAACACAGTCTGTTAGGTGAGGAAGGGTCTTCAGTAGCCTGGTGTCATGCACAATTTTCAGCAAATCGTTGTGGGGTGGGGAACCAGGTGTGAGCCACTTTTTCCGCCTTGTACTCTCGTCTAGTTCCCCATGTTGACAGTTTTTGAAAAATTGGTTGCTTGGAAAGTCATGTCTGTTAACAACATGGTTTGTTATTGATAGCCACTTCTCCTTTAATGTATCTGCGTCACCATTACAAGTTTCAATACTCCACCAAAAATGGTTTGTGATTGATGGAATCCACTCACCCAACTTTTCGCTTCCCTTCTTTTTGGACACTGCCCTCAGTTTTTTAGTCACATTTTTGCACGCGTGCCATGGGTCAATATGGTGCTTTTTTTGTTTTTCTTCTTCTCTCATGTACTTTTTAATCTGAGGTGTGAATCTGTAGAAATACCAGCCACATCCACTCCAGCTGCCTCAATAGTGTTAAGGGTTTCTATAAACCCCTTTTTCTCCATGGCATTAGAATTCTTTACTTCGCACACCGAGACAACTTTGAAGTCCACAACCAAGTCAGTTTCTACATCCAACATGGTGTATGTACCATATTTGGCACAATGGCCTGGTGAATCGCAGCGTCCGTCACCAGCAAGAGTAACTGGCTCAAGCCTACCTTTCAGTTTATCAAAGACCCTGCTTTGCTCTCTTTCCCAGTGAGTGTCAATGGTGGGATAAACATGTTTTTCTCGTAAATTATAGTAACAATCCTCTCCGATAGATTTTAGGTTGATGGTTGAGGCAAACTGTTCAAATTTTGCAAATTGTATTCCACTGAAAAAACAACACAGCAGACAGTGCCAGATTTCCTTCCCCTTTTAACCCAGGAATGGAAGGCTGCGATTGCCAAGTAAAATTGCAATTGTTTAAGCAATTTAGTTTGATTGTGTATTGTGATCCATCATTTTCTCTTTCATCAATTTCATCCTCATTGACAGGGGAGCCACACTGGGGACAAAACCTCAGCAGTTGGCGAAGATTTTCCTCGTATACAAGCAGAATTCGTTTGCCATGGGGAGAATTTAGACATTCAGCACTCTCACTAGGTGTTGTACTTGTTTGGGAGGATTGAGAGGATGCTACATAGTCAGGATCAAGTTCCACCTTATCTTTTACTGGAGAGGATGGTGGCGAGGAGAAAAGCTCATCACCTGATTCAGCTGCTTCGGCAGTGGGTGAGGGTGTTCAAAGAAAAACTCAGCTTGAAAATCACTGTCATTATTAGTCTTAACAGATGACTCTTCTTGACATTTAAAGAAACAATAAGAATGTTCATTCAAAATCTCGTTAGCAGCGTCAAAAGGAAATTGCATTGTTTCATCTACCATGATTCTTTCATGGGGGGTTCCTTTGATTGCATTGTTTGTGTTATCAGATTTGGCATCATCATAGTCTTGTTTATCAAAGTTATCAACATCCTCAATCTCCACAAACCTCTGTTCTAGTTCCTGAGGTTCGACAACAAGGGAAGTATTTTGAGAAACCTCAAAATGTGTTGCCTCAACATCAACATTTTCTACCTCAATATAACTGTGCATGTCACCTTTCTCACATTCTATGTTACCAGAAGGAGTTTTGCTAGTAGTAGTCTGTTTTTTCTCTGGTGAGGTTGATTGCATCCTTCTCTTTTTACCCAGCACAAGTTCATCAATGGTCTGTATTAAATGCAAACACCAAATTGGATATTACTGTATTTATAGAGTGATGGCAAGGCCCAATGTTAAACAATAATTATTACTCCAAAACCTGAATCTGCATACCCAAGAATTTGACATTACAGGGACAGATAATAATCTATCTCTGTAACCTGGTTTTTCAGGTGCAAAGTAGGGGTACGTGCCCTAATGACGAGTTTGCGTAAAAATAGACTTCACAGTACAAAATAAATACCACCACTCGCAACTGAATATTTGCTAAATATTTGTTTATTAATTACATATTTTAGAGACAACAAGACTGTGCTGTCTTCTACATGGAAAATAATGTTTTACTAAGCTTAAATTTTCCTCACCTCTTGACGTTTACGTTTAGCAGCTCTCGCCACACTGGTGGTACGTTTCTTTGGCTGTGGTTGTGGTTTATGTGAGAAAATGGTGGGAACTGCATCTTCCTTTAGTCTTTTTTTGCAGCTAACCCCCAATATATTATTCCGAATATCGACGGATTCATCGAAACAGCTTGGGTCGAAGTGGGAAGAACAAAGATACACATTCTTCGGCAGATTTTGCCGTGGTCGACCAATAGCAGTTATCCAGTTCTTCCTCACTTGTTTACGATCTGCACCAGGTAACCGGTGGAAAGTGATTGAATCATCTTGTTTCTTCTTCGATTGATGGTTACGTACAACCAACCGCACAACAGTGAGGCATATCAACTCTGAAAAGCTTGACGATAATATCTTTCTAATTTGACAACAATTTCGACAAATTCATATACAAATTCATATACATTAGTAGAAAATTCTTACTTTAGCCGCCATATTGAAATCGGACGACAACGCACTGACGTCATAATCTCCAGCAAACTTTGCGAAAAAAAACATGGCGGCTAGCGGGAAATTTGAAGGCAAAAAACCCGAAAACAAACGCCCAGAATTCAAACCAGTTAAAGAATTATCGACTTTGAACCACTAAACTAGTTTTACACGATCACCAACTTATGATTTGGAGTAAAACTGTTTTTCAGCCGAGGTTCCCTATTAAGAAGTACTTAGTGGAGCCTCGTTTTCATGCCGTAAAATTTTGCTCGCCAACTCGACATGAAAAACTCTAATTTTGAACGTGTTCCCCTACTGCGATTTTGGGGGACTTTTTATATGTTATATATGAAGTCTTTCTGGACCTAAAACCGTTGAGATACCTTCTTTTGCAATTAGTGGTAGGTTGACCCCTTTTTTTTCATAGGTTGACTGGACTACAACCCGGTCTCTTTTCTCTGGACAAGTCATTTCACTCTACCGCCTACAAACATTCGGATTGGAAAAATGTATCTATAATTAACAATGTGAAAAACCAGTGTGTGATATTTTGCCCTACCAGTAGTTCAAAAATAATTGCTTTACAAAAAATGGCCTTATTTTTGCACGGTCTCTCTCCCGGTCTCTTTTGTCTCTGTAAGTCAGTTTAAACTTGTACTAAAAAGGGAGTGTTTTCACCATGAAAATGAAAATGAAAATCCATTCCGGCTTTACTCCAACTGACAGCATTAAACTCTATCTAGCATGACGCTTTTCGGCATGTCATGCATTATTTTTCGATCTTAACTCCACCTTGCTTAGTTTGGGGCTACAAAACAGAGATACAACAACAACAACAATAAGCTTTATTTGTATGACCATAAATCATTACAGTATTGCAATAAGCGTAGAATAATACAGATGATAGAAAACGAACTGAAATTACCACATGGTAGTATACCGATAGCAAATGAAAATCCGCCCTTCTCTCGAACAATCACCATGGAGCTTTATCTCAAGACGTTTTTCAACAAGTTATGTTTCAATCCAAGAAGAGTTAATTCCACCTAATTAAACATCTTGCTTCGTAAAGTGGTTAAATCGGTATTATTTAATACAGTGGAACCCCGCCTTAGGGCCACCCCGTTAATACGGCCACCTCGTCATTACGGCCACTTTATTCGGCGGGCCCAAACTACGCAAACTACAAGAACTACAAGAACTACAGGAACTATAGAAACTACAGAAACTACAAAAAATACACGAACTATAAGAACTACAGGAACTGAGTAAAATACTTGAACTAGTTACATTTCACGAGGGTTAAAAAGTTGATGCGAGGCACTACATTCGTATCTGTATTCATGACGGTAATCATGAAGATCGTAGGAAAGGAAATAGTAAGCGACCCAGTCTCTTTTCACTCTGCCTCTAATTTTTTATTGTATATCTTGAGAGTGTTTTAAAGTAACGTTTCCAATAATCCTTCAATATCATACTCCACCATTCCAGCAAAACTACTTTGTGGTATGCAGGCATTGTTAGGGCCAAGACCTATTGCATACACAGTATCACTTAAAAATTTGCAGTACATGGGTACTTTACAAGATAAGAGAACCGTCGGGCGAATGAGGCTCACGTTATTTCGGGTAGTCGAAAAATAATTGCAACTTTATGGCCTTATTTTTATGTGGTGAGATTGTGCTAAAATGGCGTCGTTTTCACAATGTGTCTAAGAAGCACCGATAGCAAATGAAAATCCGCCCTTGTCTCCAACAATCAGCATGGAGATCTATCTCAAGACGTTTTTCAACAAGTTATGTTTCAATCAAAGAAGTTTAAAATTCCACCTAATTAAACATCTTGTTTCGTAAAGTGGTTAAATCGTATTATTTAATACAGTGGAACCCCGCCTTAGGGCCACCCCGTTAATACGGCCACCTCGTCATTACGGCCACTTTATTCGGCGGGCCCGTACAAAAGCTCAGTACACGGTCATTTTTTATTAGTTCCTGTAGTTCCGGATCCCGTAGTTTGTGTAGTTCCCGTAGTTTATGTAGTTCTTGTAGTTCTAGTAGTTCGTGTAGTTCCAGTTGTAGTCCCTGTAGTTCCAGTAGTCCCTGTAATTCCTGTAGTTCATGTAGTTTGTGTATAGTTCCTGTAGTTTCTGTAGTTCTTGTAGTTCGTCTGTAGTTTCTGTAGTCCTTGTAGTTCCTGTAGCCGGTTCCTGTAGTTCGCCTTCTAGTTCCTGTAGTTCTTGTAGTTCTTGCATTTCTATCTCGTAAAGCGTCACGAACTACAAGAACTACAGAAACTACAAGAACTACAAGAACTATAGAAACTACAGAAACTACAAGAAATACACGAACTATAAGAACTACAGGAACTGAGTAAAATACTTGAACTAGTTACATTTCACGAGGGTTAAAAAGTTGATGCGAGGCACTACATTCGTATCTGTATTCATGACGGTAATCATGAAGATCGTAGGAAAGGAAATAGTAAGCGACCCAGTCTCTTTTCACTCTGCCTCTAATTTTTTATTGTATATCTTGAGAGTGTTTTAAAGTAACGTTTCCAATAATCCTTCAATATCATACTCCACCATTCCAGCAAAACTACTTTGTGGTATGCAGGCATTGTTAGGGCCAAGACCTATTGCATACACAGTATCACTTAAAAATTTGCAATACATGGGTACTTTACAAGATAAGAGAACCGTCGGGCGAATGAGGCTCACGTTATTTCGGGTAGTCGAAAAATAATTGCAACTTTATGGCCTTATTTTTATGTGGTGATATTGTGCTAAAATGGCGTCGTTTTCACCATGTGTCTTAGAAGCACCGATAGCAAATGAAAATCCGCCCTTGTCTCCAACAATCAGCATGGAGATCTATCTCAAGACGTTTTTCAACAAGTTATGTTTCAATCAAAGAAGTTAATTCCACCTAATTAAACATCTTGCTTCGTAAAGCATACAGTGGAACCCCGCCTTAGGGCCACCCCGTTAATACGGCCACCTCGTCATTACGGCCATGCACTTTATTCGGCGGGCCCGTACAAAAGCTCATTCCACAGTCATTCTTTATTAGTTCCTGTAGGTCCCGTAGTTTATTGAGTTCTTCGTAGTTCGTATAGTTCTACAACTACAACAACAAGCTTTATTAAGTCTTGGGTAAAATACATAGATTTTCACCTCCCGCAAATTAGCAGGGCTATTCGAGGCGAGATGTGAAGAAAAACAAATTAGTTCCAGTTGTAGTTCCTGTAGTCCCTGTAGTTCTTGTAGTTCGTCTGTAGTTCCTGTAGTCCTTGTAGTTCCTGTTGCCGGTTGCTGTAGTCCGCCTTGCAGTTACCGACTGTAGTTCTTGTAGTTCTTGAATTTCTATCTCGTAAAACGACACGAACTACAACAACTACAGGAAACACAAGAACTACAGGAACTACTGGAACTATAGAAACTACAGAAACTACAAGAAATACACGAACAATAAGAACTACAGCAAGTGAGTAAAATACCTGAACCAGTTACATTTCACGAGGGTTAAAAAGTTGATGCGAGGCACTACATTCGTGTCTGTGTATTCATGACGGTAATCATGAAGATCGTAGGAAAAGAAATAGTAAGCGAACCAGTCTCTTCAGTTTTCACTCTGCCTCTAATTTTTTATTGTATATCTTAAGAGTGTTTTAAAGTAACGTTTCCAATAATCCTTCAATATACTCCACCATTCCAGCAAAACTACTTTGTGGTATGCAGGCATTGTTAGGGCCAAGACCTATTGCATACACAGTATCACTTAAAAATTTGCAATACATGGGTACTTTACAAGATAAGAGAACCGTCGGGCGAATGAGGCTCACGTTATTTCGGGTAGTCGAAAAATAATTGCAACTTTATGGCCTTATTTTTATGTGGTGATATTGTGCTAAAATGGCGTCGTTTTCACCATGTGTCTAAGAAGCACCGATAGCAAATGAAAATCCGCCCTTGTCTCCAACAATCAGCATGGAGATCTATCTCAAGACGTTTTTCAACAATTTATGTTTCAATCAAAGAAGTTAATTCCACCTAATTAAACATCTTGTTTCGTAAAGTGGTTAAATCGTATTATTTAATACAGTGGAACCCCGCCTTAGGGCCACCCCGTTAATACGGCCACCTCGTCATTACGGCCACTTTATTCGGCGGGCCCGTACAAAAGCTCAGTACACGGTCATTTTTTATTAGTTCCTGTAGCGGTTCCGGATCCCGTAGTTTGTGTAGTTCCCGTAGTTTATGTAGTTCTAGTAGTTCGTGTAGTTCCAGTTGTAGTCCCTGTAGTTCCAGTAGTCCCTGTAATTTCTGTAGTTCATGTAGTTTGTGTATAGTTCCTGTAGTTTCTGTAGTTCTTGTAGTTCGTCTGTAGTTTCTGTAGTCCTTGTAGTTCCTGTAGCCGGTTCCTGTGGTTCGCCTTCTAGTTCCTGTAGTTCTTGTAGTTCTTGCATTTCTATCTCGTAAAGCGTCACGAACTACAAGAACTACACAAACTACAAGAACTACAAGAACTACAAGAACTATAGAAACTACAGAAACTACAAGAAATACACGAACTATAAGAACTACAGGAACTGAGTAAAATACTTGAACTAGTTACATTTCACGAGGGTTAAAAAGTTGATGCGAGCTACAAGTAGGCACTGCAAAAATTCGTATCTGTATTAATGACGGTAATCATGAAGATCGTAGGAAAGGAAATAGTAAGCGACCCAGTCTCTTTTCACTCTGCCTCTAATTTTTTATTGTATATCCCCTGTTGTATATCTTAAGAGTGTTTTAAAGTAACGTTTCCAATAATCTTTCAATATACTCCACCATTCCAGCAAAACTACTTTTGGTATGCAGGCATTGTTAGGGCCAAGACCTATTGCATACACAGTATCACTTAAAAATTTCCAATACTTGGGCAGTTGGCGAGATGAGAGAACCGTCGGGAATGAGGTTCACGTTATTTCGGGTAGTCCAAAATAATTGCAACTTTATGGCCTTATTTTTATGTGGTGAGATTGTGCTAAAATTGCGTTTTTCTCACCATGTGTCTAAGAGCCAGCGCTAGCAAAAAATCCACCTTTCTCTGAAACTGACGGCATAAAGCTCTATCTCACTGCGCTTTTCATGTTTTAGCCGGGATAGATATTAACTCTTGAGAAAGATATTATTCTGTCAGTGACACAAGCTACTCGGAAAAAAATTCCGAGTTCCCCCAACAGGAGTCGAACCTATGACCTTCCGCACACTGCACACACTCACATATTAACTCTTGATTCGTAATATGCTTCCTATTTAAGCTATGGCATTAAATTTTCCCTCGTTATTAAAACCTTTCCCGTAGGAAATAGTCAAGAACGAACCAGTGTCTTTTGTCTGAACAAGTCATTACACTTTATCGCCAATGAATTAAAATATCTATTTTCAGCTATTCTGTGGTTCCCATTACAAACCTTCGGATTTTAAATAACTCACTGAACTATACTTCAATATTATGTATCGATTCTGCAAGAACATTTTAAAATGTGTTACCATTGTGGACTGCCGGTATTGCTATGGCCAAGAATTATCTCATGATAAAGTAAAGCGGGTAAACATTTTCAATACTGGGACAGTTTGAGAGACTGTATGCTTTCAAACGTTCATGTTATTTCGTGTAGTCTAAAACTCACCGCTGAACTGTACTTCAATATAGTGGACTGCCGGTAAGTGGGTAAACATTTTCAATACTGGGATAGTTTGAGAGACTCATGCTGTCAAATTTAAAACAAATTTAAATACATGATGTATCCTTAAATTGTTAACATATTTTGAGTTAAGAAAAAGGAAATAAGTGTTGTGGGGTTTTTGGGAAAAAAGCTCACACATGAACAGTCTTTGATGAACATGACTAATTACTAATGCAATTAATGCTTACGTTTCTATCCTTTCACTTATATCAGCTGTTCTCTTTCTTAGTATATAACAGTAAATCGTCTAGAAGAATACGAGGATAAAAATTTCATCAACGGTTTAGACTGACAAAATCAATCCGATTTTTTTTTTGTCGCTGTAGGCAAGTTGTCGTTTTTTCCAAAGATTAGTTGGTAGTTCATGTTTGCAACGCATTTATGACAGGATTAAAGATTTTTCTTTTCCGGCATATTAAAAGGTAAAACAGAAACCATTTACCAATTTCAAATAGCGAATGGAAATTGCCATTATTGTCTATAGATAAAATATCTTAAGTAGTGTAGATATTTCTAGTTTTCCAGGAAATTACTGAGTTTCCTTCAATAGTTAGTTGCATAAGTTTCTTCATAATTAATTACTAATCTAGCAGTTCAGATAGTTTTTTAAACATTATTCACGTTGTAATTGCACTTTAGACTCCGTTTAGCTTCATTCGTCTAACTTAGACTTTGTTTAAATATTCGGCAAGAAGTCATGAATCGCGTGTAGGGCTGACGAAAACAAAATGGTACTAAACCCCCAAAACAAAAGCTTTGGACAAGTTTCATGACGCCCTGTCAGCATCGGAGGCACGGAGCTTGAGAGAGTCACTGCACGCGTTTTAAACTACTTAGTGTAAACGTGCAAAGCGATCTGAAATGGAACACTTATGTAAAAAGCATGGTGAAGAGGTGTTTACAAGACGCTGCATCGTGTTCTACCACGATACCTGAAAAAACGATATAGGACCATATACAGGAGTTCCACGAATCTTACTAAGTTCGCATACCAGCATATATTGTAGAGTCCGAATCTCACCCGTGTAGGCGTTTTATTCAAAAGGCCGTAGACCACAAATATGACCTAAGATAAAAAGTAAACGATAAAATAATCGTTCCTATGTCCCATACAAAAATAATATTTTATTCCAATTAAAGGGCGGTAAGGCTCATCTTTTATTTATAGGCGCGAATTTAACCTTTATAAATTTTATCTCATTTATGTTTTTTTATTCAAAATCATTATAAAATCACTGGTTTCTCATTTTAAAGGTGATTCTTAACTAAGCTATTATTATATTATTATTATGTTAGACGTTGTCTTTAACAGTTTATTGTGGCTAAGATATCCCGTTTACAACAGATGATAGTTTATTTACACTTTATTTACACGGTGCGTCCTACTGGTATACAGACTTGACGAGTAAATTCTGCAGGGAAGCACCAGCTAGTTATGCCACAAAATAACAAAAAGATAAATTAAAATATTTACATGTTGGTATCTTTATAAAAAGTCTAAAAATTATAAAGCTATATGACTACTATAAAATGTATAAGATGTTATACCTGCCAACTCACACGCATTGTGATCAGTATGGATATAAAAAATAAGTGAGAATTAACTAAAGTCTTTATAGCTAGCTAGAGATCTTACAAAGTCAGGCAGGTTGTTCCATAATTTTATAGTAGCAAAGTACGCAGAGTTGACGCAGAGTGTACTCAGCTAAAGGTAACCACGCTGGTGTCACTGCTTTATAGGTTTTAAGTGGCCGGGAAATACAGTTGACTCCCGATAACTCGAACCTTCAAGGGAAATAGTGAAGAACTCGTTTGTGTTATTGAGGATAAAATTAGTAAGGAAATGACCTGAAGGGAAAATTCATTAGAGTTTATAGCGGGAGGTTCGAGAAACGTAATTTACATTGAAGTACATCATGTACACACATTAAGCAAATTTATAATTTCCGTGAAATTACAACTGAATCGTTCTGTATATTCGAAGATCGAATTAGTCAAACTAAATTAAATGAATTATCCGTTTGTTGTATTGGACACCATGGTGAGCGGATGGCATTTTACGTTAAAAATAACCACGCCGAAAATTATAGCCTTAGAGATGGTCTGCTTGACTAAATTAAGTTGAAAGATACAGCTTGTAAGGTTTTTACCTCTATACAGTGCATTAATAGTCGATAAGAGTCTTGATAAATACTCGATAATCTACATGGTAGAACACGACACCTTTTGATACATCTTCCACCGGATTTTACCGTGATATACCACCCTATTTTGGTATGTTTTATTAGTGCGGAAATGCCTTGCGGTATTTGACACGAATGCAGGTCAGTGCTTTTACTCGTGCTTTGAAAGGATCTCTGCCTTCAAAAGCAGCTAACCTCAGTCTAACTTTCTTCTGGAGAAACCTCAACGGATCCATGACAGCCAAAGAGATGTACTTCGCTTTCGGCTCGAACATGAACCCAAATCGGATGAGGGAACGAAAAGCCTTCTTCACCGCTCGAGTTGGGGCCAAATTGTCCGACTACAAGATGAGTTTTTCTTTTCGTAGAACTGATGGATGCGGCTCTGGTAACATCAGGCCGGAGAAAAGCTCAGTTGTCCATGGAGCATTGTACACTCTTGAAGATGGTGGATTAGATAAACTGGACGTCTTTGAAATGGTCACCCAAGGTTGTTATCGTCGGGAAACGAGTGACAGTGGAGACTTTAGACGGAGAACAAGTAGAAGCGGCGACTTATATCGTAACCGACGAGTTTTATCAGGACGGATTAGTTCCACGGAGTGAATACTTAGACCACTGCTTAGCCGGCAAAGATGTTTTGCCAGTCGAATACTTTGACTTTCTCGAATCTTTCAAGAAAGTCTGCCAGGACTAGCTTAAGAACACTACAGATACGTTGTTTATATTTAATATATTTCGAAATACAGTAGTAGACCTCGCTTTGTTTTGATATATCGATAATTAACCTTTATCTAAATAAAACAAGGCAAGTGAGGAGAAAGAAGGTTTCTTCGTTTCAACAACAAATGCTCTTTAATTTGTTTTTATTTTATTTGTTTTCTAGTGGAGACAAATATTTTCCACCTGTTACCAATTGTTGTACAGGCAGGTGCTCAACAGTCAACCTCGTCCCCAGGGCCATCTCTGCTTTCAAGATGGCGGGTGGGCGAGAAGAAGACCCTGGCGAACAGCAGGTCACGTGTCTCCAAAAATATTGGAGATTTTGAATGTTTCAAAATAGCGGCGGGCTCGTGATTGGCTAAATTGTGGTCACGTGACCTGCTCTTCGCCAGGGTCTTCTTCGTGCCCACCTGCCATCTTGAAAGCGGAGATGGCCCTGGGGACGAGGTTGCTCAACAGTGTAACTGTTCAGAGGCAATATTTACCAGTCGTATGGTACACGAGAAGGATGTTCTGATCAGTCAGTGACACAAGCTACTTGAAAAAAAAAATTCTGAGTTCTCCCAACAGGAGTCGAACCTACGAGTTTCCGCACACCAGTTGGATGCTCCGCCACTGAGCTTCAGGAGACTCGTGAGAGATATATGGTAGATGTGCATATTTAGTTTGGTTGGATTGTCCAGTCCTAGAGAAGTGGTTAGAAACAAGTCAAGTCAAGCTATCTTTGCTTACCGAAAATCCTTGAATAAGCACCCAGGGCACTTATTTCAAATTTCAGGTTTTCCCTTGTCAAGTCCATTATTGAACCAGTTGTATTTGTATAAAATTTTATTTTCGGCAAGTAATCTGAAGTAATTCTGCCTTCTCTTACTTCATAGATTCGTTTTGACCACTTTTTAAGGAGAGCGGTGGGTTTATATTTTAAATTTCATGATTCCATGGCGGCACTTATTCGAAGGGGCCCCGGGTGCTTATTCAAGGATTTTCGGTATATACACTTGCCTTGCCGTTTATCATGAGCAGAGTGAGAAGTTTACAGTTTATCTAAGAGCATAGTGAGAAGTGGTAAGAAACAAGTCATGCCAAGCTACCCTTGCAGTAAAACTCATTTCCATAAGAAAGGTTGTGCACCAGGACTCATTTTGAAACAGAGGCAAATGGCAACTCGGAATTGGCCTATTGGGAGGTTGGATTGTTTTTAATGTCTGTGTGAATAATAATTATTATCTTCTACAAGGATTTATAAATCAGCACTTGTACCACTGGCTTGTGCTAGTGAAGGTTCATTTTTGTTGACCTACTATAACCTGCAATCAAGCCAATTTTTCGCATGACCACTTAAAGGTGAATAGTAAATGAAAGCGTGGAAAAATTTGCCTGATCGCAGGTTAACCAACTAGGTAGCACTGACAGATCCAGACCTGTCTATAAGGTGGGGGCCCAAAAAATTTTCATTAGAGTGCACTATATCTGATTTTGCTTTCTTTAGGTCATTGAAATGAAATTTAGTCAGAAAATAACAGCGAAAACCTCCACAAAGACACTCATAGGTGGACACCTCCCGTAAGTGGACTCTTAGCCAAGGTCCCAGGTACATACAAACACTACATTTTTACCCTCCCAGACACCTCTCCCTAGTCGATACTTTTTCAAGGATGTCTGCTTACAGGAGTTTCAACTGTAGTGATAAATGACTGTAACCTGAAAAATTGAAGTTTTATTTTTAACCAAAATACATGTACTACAAAATACTTTCTGGGCAATATTCAGTGGTAAACCTGCCATCTTGGAGATCTGGATGAATTTAACCAGATTATTTTATTGATATTATTTCAGTTGGTATTCACAGAAGTGATTAGTATCAACATCTCCATGTTTACAGGTGATTATTACCATTAATTTCACTGTTGCGAACTTTTAAATCAAAACTCCTCTGAGAGAGAGGCTGGCAAAATATTTCTGTCTATCATATGTCATACCTTATATGGAAGTGTTTGATTTTACCGCGAGCGAAACCACTTCCGTATAAGGTATGACCATGTATGATTGACAGAAATCTTTTGCAAACCATTCAGAGGACATTTAATGAGATCGATGGTAATAATCAAATTAACCTTAAAGATGATTAACAGTCCGTACTGCGCAGCCTCAGGGTTTGTTTTCATTTTTGTTTTGAATTTGCTGATATGTTACACTTCGGTAAAAGCGTACATGAAGTTTTTGAGTCCGCCATTACGGGTCGTTATGTTAAGGAATGTTCGATGAGCTGAAATGTCGGTTTGGGATAACGTTGAGGTTCTTCTACTCGTTATTATTGTTTGGCAAGGATACATGTATCTGGGATTAATTATGAAGATAAAGATAAGTTTGTCCCGGAATTTTTAATTTGGCTAGTAAACATTCCTTTGTATGAGACTCATATAAACATTGCAGGCGGAGATTGTGCAGTATGGACTGTATTAAAATTATCTTTAATAACTTGCAATTCCTGGAGTCAACACTACCTCCAGTTCTTGGTATGGTAGCAGTCTTTTCATGTCTTTATCATTTCTAACAATAGTGTTCGGCAATTTCCTTATTTTCTTAATATTCTTCGCCTCAATACCCAGCTCTTCGTAACACACAGTCTCGAGATTTCGAAATGTCAGGTTACTTTTGTCCAGATCAACTTCTATAAAGTCATTTTCCTCCGAGTCTGCAATTCGCAACTTTAACACAATTTCCTCTGCTGGTTGTGCAGCACAATAATTTGAATTAGCTGAAGGGTTGTCGTCCTGCTGTTGTCCATTTACAAAAGACAATGTTTGGTTCTCTGTGTTTGATTGCTCTGTACCTCTGTACCCCAATTTCCTAGAATCGTCGTTCTCTGCATAGAAAAACTTCGGATTTCGAAGATAATTCGGCACAATAGGTAAAGTTTGATTGGCTGTGTTTAGGTCCATACTGTCTCCTTCCCCAAGCATCTGTTTAATACCGGTGTCATTGGATAGTTGAGCTGCAGTCTCCCCCTTATTTGTCAGCACTGTGGTATCGCCCCCTTCCTGGACTAGATGTTTCACAATGTTTACGTGTCCTCTTTTCGCTGCCCAGTGTAAAGGTGTCCAGCCGTTCATTGCATTCGCTGCATTAATACTGACTCCTCTTTCGACGAGCAGTTTCACATTTCTTTCGTCGCCGATACAGCACAATTCACGTAATCTTTCCTCCGAATCTTTCTTGGTCTCCATCTTTGATTTTGTGCTGGAGTCGAAATAGTAGCTTTACCCTGATTGGTTCATTCTGTATTCGAGCGCAGCTACCCAATAACAGAGAGCGATAGAAATTCATGAAGTAGTCCGCTGAGTTACACGTGTCGTTCGTGGTCGCGTAAACAACATGTCGGCTCGTAGGCAAAAAGCGGGAACAACTGCGGAAGTGATTTCTGACTCCACAAGTCCAGTAGATATTGATTTGTAAGTATTCTTAGATATTCCTTTTTCTTATTTAATCAAATTTTGCCCGCGAAACACGTTTTTCTAGGGTTTCTTTGCCTCTTTGGTGTGCATTTCTATATTTGAGCCTCTCTGATCTATGGGTACAGTATGGGTACAGTACCTCCAGTCTTCGATGTCGTCGCTTTTTTTAAACAAATCGTCGATTTTTTAGCCAAATCGTCGTTTTTGCATCGGGAATTATTCAATGCATGACAGTGTTAGAAGCAATAAAAAGCCCCGTGGGTTTAAAAGACGGGCTTTTGCGCTTTAATACGCATACTGGAAAGTTCGTATTTCATACGCCAAAGTTTTACGCCGGGTTTTACGCCGCGGGTTTTGCCTAAAAAATCGTTCCGCCAGCCGGCCGTAAAAAGTTTTCTAATATGCCACACGCCGGCCGACGCCAGCGCTCTTATATTTAAACCTGTACCCACGAGAATGGAGAAATGGAGATGGCTATGAATCGAAATTTGTTTGGGCCTCTACTTAACTTTAAGGCCTGAAAGAGCGGAAAATTTTTTGGGCTCCCTCCTTATAAACAGGTCTGGTTCCGCCACTGTTTATGTACCATAAGCAATGTTAAAATTGTTTAGGTTAGTTTTTTGTTTAGAATGTTTCGGATTTACGCCACGTCAGCGCTTACAGCAAGAAAAAAGCCCTGTGAAATACGCCAAAAGTTGGCATAAAAAACCTAGCTCCACGCAAAAGATCTTCGGCATACTGTCATGAGAGGATTTACCGTTTTCAATAATTTCTATGTTTATCCGTGTTCAGTGTTTTAAAACCTTTTTAAAAGCCAACAGTAGGTTCCTTTTTAAATGCAGCAAAACTGGAAGTTTCATTTATTTGTTATTCAATATGGACATTGTACTTTGAACATTGCTGCGTCCTTTGTACACTAGTACACCTGCACTTTTGAACATGGCCGTCCTTTTATTCTAAAAATCAGTATTTGAGTCAGCTGTCCTTTTGAGCCTTACGCTCGCATTGAAATTTCTTTGTTAGGTATTTCTTCCTACGGTAGTTTTCCAGCTGAACATATATTTTTAAAACTGTTCTATTCAAGGGGAGTTAACCCTTGCTGTCAGTCACTTTTCTGCAACAAAGCAATTTCGGAAGTAAGCAGAATTTTAAAGTAGTAATCGCTAACTTCAAACAGAATATTTTCCGTTCTTATTGTATTTCTACACATGGTAGAGTTTGCCAAGTCATAAGATTGTAGTCTGAAGTGTCAGCTGCCTCCTCACTCCAACCCCCCGTGGGGCCAGGCGAGAAGGACGTTATAATGTCGTCCGGTGACGTCACGCTCTAATTTATGACAATGTAGCATTAATTTCAATTTGCAAACAAATCGATAAAAGTACACCCGACTGAGCATTTCTCTGTCGGCCAAGTTAAATTCAGTGCCAGCGCATTACACAAGATGTCGATCGCTCTTCATTCCCCACAAAACAATTCGTTGCTACCATCATTCCCGACAGTAATCATTATTGTCGGGAATGATCGTAGCAACGGATTGTTTTGTGGGGAATGAAGAGCGATCGACATCTTGTGTAATGCGCTGGCACTGAATTTGCCTTGCGCGCTAACTATGCTGTTCTCCTTGATGTGTATGGCCCACGACAGTACATCGAACTGAAGTATTTTCAAATCTGGAGCAATTCAATTCAAATTGGATGACATTTCTAGTTGGAAACAATGCTCATTTTCTATGACAAATTGAAAACACTCTGCGTATATTTTAACACATCGGGAAACCGGAACATTACTTCTGAGTTCGGCGTACGTGCTTATTACAATTTTTCCTTGCACCACGTTCACACCTCCCGCCGGCATACTTTGACAGCTTTTGCCTTTTTGTGACCAATAAGAAACAGTCATCTATATTATCGGGAACCAATTAGATAGATAACCAATCAAAATCTACCTACCATTTCCACAAGAGTACGTGACGTCATCGGACGACATTATAACGCTCGGCCTTCAGACGTCCTTCTCGCCTGGCCCCACAGAGGGGTTGGAGCGAGGAGGCGGCTGACACTTCAGACTAATACGATTGTAACAACCAATGCTTACACGAACCATATATAAGGAAGCAACTTGTAAAGCTTCATTTAATTACATCGCCGATTACGATGCTGTACTGAAGTTACGAGTAGTTACCAGTGAGCTCTGAATAAACTACTGTTGGACCCAAATCCAGTCTGTTCCTTGACGTCCGTAAGAAGTTTCCAGTGAAGTAGATCCCGAGTGCCAAGAACTTGTGACGAGGTTCTGTTCCCGCAGGCCAAGCAGTGCTTCCATTTGAGTCTAATTTCCCCAAGTTTCAGTTGCCTTCAGCTAAAGTCCCAAAGTGTCTGTCGACCCGAAAAACCTATCGTCACAATACATACGAACTTTCCAGTATGGATAATTTTACGCTTTGATGATCGTTTCGATGTTGACGATGTTAGCGGTTGACATCGTTGTTATTGTTGAGAAAAAAAGCTGGAAAAGATGACTGATAATCTTCTGACACATTTTTAATATTTTCTATCTGATCATGATAATTTGTAAATCTTCGCTTCAATCTCTAAGATCGTCGTTTTTTAATGGCAATCGTCGCGTCTTCGATTTCTTCGGAAATACCCATAGAGAGGCTCCAGGCTCGTGCATGTACATTGTAGGCACGTGATCTCACACTTATTTAATACATTGTCAAAAGTAAATGATCAGGCAGTAACAGATTAAACCCTATACTTCCCTCTGTTTGAATTCCAGATCTAGAGTTATAGGTTAAAATCCTTTAATTTGATATTAGTGTACCCCCCTCCCCTCTATTTCTCCTCCCGACCTCATAATAATGCACTTTATATCATTGGCTTTCCAGGGGTTGACCCCGGGACACCCTGGGGTATTTTTTATGGTCAAACAAAGGCCTGCTAAAACCCTGGGGTACAGAGCATAAAATGCATAACAAATTCCCTCAAGAAGCAAGAATGCCTTGATTAAACTGTGCAGTGATAACAGACAAAGGTAGAGAGGATATACTGCCTCTGAGATCATGAGTAGGGAACCAATCAAATTTCTTAAAAATGCATTAAGCAGTTTATTATAAAGTTAATTATTTGTGAGAGAGATATTATTCTGTCAGTGACACAAGCTACTCGGAAAAAAAAATTCTGAGTTCCCCCAACAGGAGTTGAACCTATGACCTTCCGCACACCGGTCGGACGCTCTACCACTGAGCTACAGGAGACTCGTGGGAGCTAAGGCCATATAACTTGGTTCAAGTGTGACAAACATCCTGCATACTGCTAGGACTAGATTTGTCGATGAATGAGAATTTGTGGAAATAAATGATGGTATATTTTAAGCTTGTTAGAAATATGAGAGAGATATTATGCTGTAAACTGTGACACAAGCTACTCGGAAAAAAAAAAAAATTCCGAGTTCCCCCAACAGGATTATTTGTGTTTTGCAGGGTGAAGAAGCTGTCTCAACCAGACATATCTGCATGGTGTCCAAGACCTTACACAATATTTAAGCTGCTGTTATCAGCAAGGTTCTGTTCAGCTTTTCTCTGCCATATAACTGATGCTGATGAAACATTCAACTACTGGGAACCAGTAAGTAAAGACGCCAGTGTTCTCAGTTGAACCCGTAACACTTGTGAGGGGTATTACTTAGTAAGTGTTAGAGTGGTTTTCAATTGAGTGTCGAAAGTAAACATGCGTTTGCTTTGGTTTTGCTTTACTATGCTCTGTGATTGGTTGGAAAAACTTGCGCCACTTTCTTAACCAATCAGATGCCAAACTAAAACCAATCGTTACTTGGTCGCACGCGTGTTTCTGCGCTTTGCGCCGGCTACGTGTATTTGCTTTGAGTTCTGATTGGTTCCTTGTGTTGTTTTCGTCTGTTGTGATTGGCCAGAGTGATTACTTTGGTTTTGGTTTTACTACACTCAACTGAAAACCGCTCTATGGCACTGTGCAATAACTGCTGTAACACAAAGTAAGGAAGGCCTGTTGGCCATGCACCACCTTGTTATGCCTGTACATGAAGATGCAACGGTTAATGAAAAAGTTATTGAGAAGCCTGAAAACCAATGATGTTTTGTGGCGGTAACTAGTAAAAAATTATTTTATTTTTGGTATCATGATGGTCGGGCCCGGCCGGGAGCTACATGACATATTGTATAGTCAATGGTTAAGGCAGCATACTTCAGATTGAAATGTTATTTAACAATGAGTTTTTTATAAAATTTTGATTGCCAGGTTGTGTACAATAATAATGTACCGAATGTAGTTGTTTTGCACGAAGCTGATGTAAACACAGCTGTGACTTATCAAAGTGATTGCATTTTGTTGGCTTTATTTTATAAACAAGTAGAAAATGACTGCTTCTTGTTTACATTGCCTGATGCAAACACTTCAGATAGTTTGGGAGAAATCAAAAGTACAGCTGCTGTACTTACATGTATGTAAACCCTCGCCTGTGGCTCGCATAATGCATAAACTTTCAAATTCTCCCAACCTTTTTCTCATGTTTGCATCAGGCTATATGAACACATGCACCATTTTTTAGTTCTTAAATAATGCATGACTGCAAGTCCAGGGTTGCTATCACTGACGATGGAACAGGTTACTATTACAGCAAGGCACCCAAAAGTGTGACTGCGTTTAATTAATTCACATTCTTTCGTGCATGCAGACTATCCAATCAGAAGCCAAAGATAACTATCCTCAGCTTGTGGTTGGATAGTCCATGTGCGCATGAAAGAATGTGAATTAATTAAAAGTGGTCACGCTTTTGAGCTCTTTGCTGTAAATTGATGGGAAAATAATCTAAACCAAATGAAAAATTTGTTGAAAACCAAGTAAAATAAAATTATTTGTGTCAGTGTTAACAAAAGAACTGGCTACAAATCTCTACCATTTTGGGTAAGCAGACACCCTCGGGACCAGAAAAGGTGTCCGCTTAAGAGAGGTGTACATTTATGGGAGGTTAAAAATGAAGTGTTTGTGTGTAGCTGGGAACATGACCAAGTGTCCGCTTATGGGAGGAGTCCGCCTATGGGAGGTGTCCGTTAGCGGAGGTTCCACTGTACCTGAGTGTGTGCTGCTATCATTTGTTCCAACAGTGGAGGGTTCCTTTAATGTCATGCTAGCTAGGCAGTGCATAAGACCAGACCTCTGGTTGACCTATTTGTTCCTCACTGATTCAATCTTTCTCTTAACTTTTAGATGCACTTCCTGATGTTTGGTTCTGGTTTTCAAACCTGGGAGTACTCCCCAAGTATGGGATTAGATCCTATGCTTACCTGCTCTTGCACACTTTTCCTGGGAAGATACAGATCCAAATATTTGAAGCTAATAAGGTAAGTACTGTCTAGCAATAAATGTTAGCTTTGACAACAGCAGACATTTTCTTTAAAAGGAAAGTTTACTTAATAGACTGGTTTTCTCTAGCGACATTAAAACAAGTACAAGCGCAGGGGTCCATACAAACACTAAGCAACACAGACACAAGCACATGGATCGTACCCTATGTGTAGCCATATATCCAGCCCCCCCCCCCCCCGCCCGCCCCGCACCGCACCCTTGAATAAAAACAATAGGTGGGTACTTCAGCTACACATAGGCTAATGGATGGAAAAATGTTTGTTTTGACTCTGTGTTTACATCTTTTTTTTCTTTATGTATTTTTGATTGTACTGTATTTCTATATTTTCTCTTTTTGACAAACAGTGTATAATAATAAAAAACTGAAACTGAAACTGACTCTTGTACTTGCTCATACATGTATGTAAATATGGTTCACTTTGTTAAATATGCTTACTCTTTCATTTATTTCCTTGCATTGCTAATAAAAATATTATTAGGCTTACTATAAAGGTCACCCACAGGTGAGTGTAGCCTCCATTTACTTAAAACTAAGAACAATAATATTTTGTCCTTGTTGCAGTTGCTGGTGTTTTACTTCCTACGCTTTGTTCTTTCAATAGCATGTGCAGCTTGCGAGACATATTTCTACAGGTATTTACATACATGTAGGGTAGAAGAAACAACTCTAAAGTCAGTTTTGTAAAAATGTCAGTGAAAGGATCAAGCCTTCAAACTTACAGAGTACAATGTACAGTAAACATGACGAGTCTATCACTGCATGCTCGATACTGTACATGTACAGGAAGCTTACATTTGAATGGTTGTGGACACACTAGTCTACATGTACTGTACATGTAAAAGGTAGCACCATATTATTGATTTTAGTTTGATTCTGGGCCATTATAGTTAAACCTCCACCAACGTTCATGAAATGT
Source organism: Desmophyllum pertusum (assembly GCA_029204205.1). Classification (NCBI taxonomy): domain Eukaryota; kingdom Metazoa; phylum Cnidaria; class Anthozoa; order Scleractinia; family Caryophylliidae; genus Desmophyllum; species Desmophyllum pertusum. Next base: position 592,187 of record MU825888.1, on the reverse strand, counting down.
CTCTATAATACAGCTGTTTCGAGAAAGGTTGTCGGAAAAAAGCACACGCGACAATCCCGAAAGGTAATCTGGGATATGATCAATGAATTTTAATAAGTCAAATAAATACATCAAACCTGCGATGCCTACTTTTGTTGCTTTCTTTTAACACTCACAAACATAAGTCCATGGTGTCTCTTGCCATTTTCTCAGATTTCCCTGAAATGCTGAAGTCAAGGAACCGTGAACTTAAAACTACCCACAATAACTTTCGGGATTGTCGCGTGCGCTTTTTTTCCGACAACCTTTCTCGAAACAGCTGTATAAACAGCCACCTCTCTACAGCAGCCAGGATCTTTTGTCCTGGCCAATGCGCCCATCCAGACACTTCACTCTTATTTAAACATACCTACAACATACAACAGCCACCTCTCTACAATGGCCAGGATTTTTTGTCCCGACCAATGCACCCATCCATACACTTATTGAAACCAGTGGTGGATCCAGACCTGTTTATAAATATAAGGTGGGGGCCCGACAAAAAATGGACAAAAAATGTTTCGCCCCTTCAGGTCTCTAGTATTTTCTTCTAGTATTTTCCCTCCGGGCTCCTCTCCTAGATCCACCACAGTGACACTGGAAATCTCCTTACAACAGCCACCACTCTACATTAATGGTCTGTTAATTCTGACCCAGGGAGCCAAGTAGAAAGGTTCAATTATGTAGTACTGAACAATATTTTTCAAAGGAAATTGCCATTTTCATTTTCTCTTGTTAGGGGAATAATGAAACAATTTGGTAATCATGTTGCAAGAATAGCTGTAGTTTTCATGATATTTAGCACAGGGATGTTTATATCTGCAAGTGGTGAGTCTGAATTAATTTATTATATAATTATTATAATTTATACCGTAAAATTCAGAAAATAAGCCCCTCCATATTATAAGCCCCTCCGAATATAAGCCCCCCAAATTCGAAGCATATAGTACCCTCAAGAAACATATGCAAAGCAAAATAGGTTGAAAGTGAGGGGGGTATAAAAACATGTAATTAGTACATTTACTGAAGCATAATTTGATTTTAATAATTATTATTCCTGCTATCATGCAACCTTTGCGATAACATGAAAAAATCTTAGCTGATCCTCTGTAATCTTTGGAAGCCTTCAGTTAAGCTTCGGCAATCTTCGGTTAAGCTTCAGAATACCTCGGATGATCTTAGAGAAATTTTCGGATGGCTTCAGTGATCTTTGGAAATCTTCAGTCGTCTTCGGTTAAAGGGGCACTGTCACAAGGACGCATGCGCCAGTCTCGCGAGTCGAACTTGAAAAGTTAGGCTAACTTTTTCAAGTTTGAGTTGCCAAATCCAAAATGGCGTCGACTAGTGGCGGCGGCGCACGGTGGAAAGCGTAGTAATTCTGGGCGAAAAAATATTCAAATACCCCGACAAGAGCCAAGAGAGAGTGGACAAAACCCCATAAACGCATTTATCTTGAAGATAACAGTTTCAAATCATTGCTTGAAGCGAAATTCGTTGCAGGTTACGAAGGATACAGTGATAAGATACTGTCTTCGCGACACATTTGTTGTTGAGGAGACGAGTGATCGAAACAGATGTGACCTCAGCTGTGACCTCTCACGCGAAAACGTACAACACGGCTTTCCGTTCGAAAGGCTAAAAGCCGTTTCACTACCCGAACAGTTAGCAAGCCGAACGGCTGCTACTACCCGTTCGAAAAAAATGTTCGAATGGCTGCCGCTACCCGTTCGAAAAAATTCTTCAGCCGTTCCAACGGCTGCTGCTACCCGTTCAGAAAAAAATCTTCACCCGTAAGCCAGGTAATCGTTGAGAAAAAATATTGAGCCGTTCCAACGGCAACGGTGATCCGTTGAAAACTTCGGTACGAATGGATAAATCTAAGCTTGGCTGTCAAAGTGCGTTGCGTTACGGCCGTTGCAAAAATATTTTGTATGCAAATCATGTTTCGGAAATACGTATGCGAACAGCGCACGCTGTTACTACAGTAATATTATGACTTTATCTGTTTACATAATCGTGATTAGAAACAAAATACATGCAAATATTTTCACTAACCGTCATATGGAATGGCGGCCAAATAATTTATGGTCGACAGGAAGTGAGCAGTTTTCGGCGCATGCGAATCTGTGACAGTGCCCCTTTAAGTTTTGACAATCTTCGGAATAGCTCGGGTGATGTTTGGACAGTCTTCAGAAGGCTTTGAATGATCTTCGGCTTTACAAAGGGTGAAGTGATATCGTATCACTTCAATAATATAATAATACTTTATTCAAATATAATTAAAGATAAAAATATTTGAACAGGTAGATATTGAGGTTAACCCTACATGTATATACAGATCACCTAAAAAAAACAAATAGGAAATCAAATAAATAATAATAAAGTCTAAAGGCCTGGTATATTTTAATATATATATATGTACATATATGTATGTAATAAAATTTTGAAGGTACAATTAATAAATGTTCATATAGTTCTTTAAACGTAATTTAAATTTCTTAAGATTAGTATCCCCGTCTAAAACGTAGTACTGATGGTATGGATTTTATTCACGGCTTTATCACACTGATATCCGCACGTAATACAGTATGTGATAAAATGACATATTACGTTTGTAGTTTTTGTTTTCACAAACTTAATATTTTACTGTCTCAGTTGAACATTTTGATGTTAAATGTTTAATAACCATAAAGCTCTGTTTGTTGTTCTTTGAAGCATTCCTACCGAGCACGTTTGCAATGTACATGGTGCTGTTATCCTATGGTGGATGGTTTGCAGGAAATTATGCAGTAAGTTCTATAAGTAGGCCAATTTTGATAATTATATTAAACCTGGATCCAGGCTAGCAGGGAATAAAACAGCCTTGATGTGATTTCTTTTGTTTTCATTTCCCTAAGCCTCGGAGCCAAGTAATATTTTTAATTATTATAATTATATCAAATAGGCCTATACCCAAACTCTATGAAGTTTTATAAATCACATACATGTACAGTAAAGGTAAGGTAAAACCATTCACGGCCAAACTGGCCCACACTACCGGAGCTTATCCCGGTTTCTGTAGCATGAACCGACTAGGAGTATTGCAACTCCCCCTGGGTGGGATGCCTAGTCCAATGCTAGTACATTTTAACCTCCTGGGCATTTTGTTAGGTTGCCCTAACATTTCAATGGTACCCATTTATACTAAAGGGTGGAGAAAGGCACTGTGAGAGTTATTAGTGTCTTGCCCAAGAACACAACACAATGACCCTGGCCAGGATTCCAACCTGGATTGCTCGATTCGGAGTCCGACGCACTAACCATGAGGCCACTATGTCTCTCACAAAATCGACAGTAATACATACATTATAGTATATTGCACAGTTATAGTACAGTTGTGCAGTGTGTTATTATAGGAGGTGCAATGGGAAGTGTGTTGTCCAATAGTATTAAGTGGGTACTGGCAAATTGTTAGCAAAGGCAACATGGCAAAATTCAGGGTACGTCTGAGAAATATACTTTTGGGAGGTTGGACTGTTAATAATTAATATTATTGGTACATATTATAGTACCCTGGCCTCAAAGATACATGTAATTATATATTAAATTAATTGATGTAGTAATCATCGTAAAATATAAAATTATATTCACAGGTAGCTGTTTTAGCGACAGCAGCTGGTGCACTGATTGGCTGGCCATTTACTGCAGTTCTTGGGTAAGGACATATGTACTATCTCTTTTTACTACAGTTGAACCCCTATTAAGGCGGCCATTCTCGGGGAAATGGCAAGTGGCTGCTTAATAGGGGTTGGCCGCTTAAAAGGGGTTGGTCATAAATTAGCATAAGGTCTGACAACGGAATCACATTTTAGACAATAACAGGTTACGTGTGTTTGAATGTTTTTCATCAGTCGTCACCTTCTATTTCGGACTATTATCTGTCATCATCTTTTTCCAAACTAGGCCAAACTACGTGTATTAAATTATCGGTGGCCACTTAATAGGGTTAAAACAATAGAAGAACCCTCATCGGGACGGCCAAAAGGTGGCCGTGGCCGCTTAATAGAGGTTTTATTTACAGTATTATACTGACAATAGTTTTGGGACTTTGATAGCTGGTCGGTTAACAGAGGGTACATGTAGCTGCTTAATTGGTGGTTGCTTATTACTGGTTCAACTGTAGTCGGTTGTAGTTTTGTCAGTTGTACATATGTAGTAAGGTTGCTGTCATTTTTGTTGCATCTTGTGCAATATGTTTTTTTGTATGAAAGGTCATATATTTACATGCATGCAAGCAGGCAAAAGACTTGTTGCAGCTTGGACAATAGATGCATTTCTTGTTGCTCTGTATATCTGAGTTATTTCAATGACGTGAATTAAAATTATATTCATATTAAATTATTTGTTTCTTTTTGTTTTGATTTTGTTTCAGTGTTCCTATTGCATGGGATATTGTAGTTCGACAAAGAAGAAGAATGTATTTTATACAGTTATGCCTTATATCGCTTATATTATTTTTGGTAAGTGTTTCAGACCAACAAGATTTTTTTAAATAATTGCTTCATAAATTATACAGTTATAATATTGTATTATACTACATGTATCTTGGCTATACAAATCATTGTTGGCAAGTAAATCGAAGGAAAGTTTATGTAAATCAGGATGAAATCTGTATCCAATGTACAGATACATGACTGTATTCATTAAACATTCATTTCTTTTGTATTTTCTTTATTTTTTTATTTTTTTTATATTTTTTATATTTTTATATTTTTATTTTCTTTATTAATTATTACAGTAACGAGTGTTATAATAATTAACACAAATATTGTGATTTGTAAATGTCTTTCAAATCAATAATTAACAATTAGATTAATAATCTAATAATTGTTTTAGTAAAAATCATAACAATTGTCTAGTATTAACTCTAAATCTTCTTCCGAAACTTCGGAGAAACGAGAAGAAAATGCAATTTTGTAGACGACCTCCAGCTACTGCACACTAATGGCTTATAGTGTACGAGTAGCTCAGCCAATCAGATTGTCTCATTTGCATTAGTATACTAGTAGAGTTTTACTAATAATTGTTATTGATCGACTCGCCACTGACAAATCCCAGATGTTTTGCTCATTAGACAACCTCGTCCAATGATTGCTGCATAACCAGAATTGCTGTATTTTCTTTTTCTTTTTAGGGTCCTTTAGTGTATATAGATTCTTTGTTCTATGGCAGGACAGTGATTGCTCCTCTGGGCATAGTGCTGTACAATGTGTTTGGCAAAGGTGGTCCAACCCTCTATGGTAAGGCTAAAAACAATTAAAGGTTTTAAAAAATGAACTCAGGGAACGTGTGTATTTTTACAGTAAGGCTCAGAAAGCTGTTTGAAGCAGCTTTAGGAGGGATAATTTAACAGTTTTTTTACTAATTTGTCATCATCATTATCGTCGTCGTCGATGTCCTCGTCGTCCAGGTGTCAAGTTATTAGCTTTAGGATCAGGGATAATTTAACTCATTCATCATCGTCGTTGTCGTCGTCGTCGTCGATCGACGGCGACATCATCATCATCATAACTGCTCCTTGCCCCAGTAGGCGCATACGGCCTTTGAAACATTATAAATTCAAATACCGTAAACTGCTGCTTATAAGCCCCCCCCCCCCCGCGCTTATAAGCCCCCCCCGGATATAAGCCCCCTCTAGTTTTTGTTCCAAATATTGAAATGAATTTGATTGGTTATGACGTTTTAAAGCTTAATTAAAAACCAGTAAATGAAAAACGTATTTCGATCAACACTACTGTAGCTCATTTCGAAACGTTTTTTTTTTATTCTGCTTATAAGCCCCCCCCGTTTATAAGCCCATCCAAAACCCCTTACGAAGTTGTATAAGCCCAGGGCTTATAAGCAGCAGTTTATGGTATTACAACATAGTTGTTGAAGTGTGAGGGATTACTGGTCTCCAGGATAGTGTTATTGCATGGTCTGTTTATGAAAACAGTTGCCATCCTTTGTTCTCAATTAACATTTTGATTGACTAATTTTCTAAGTGGCCAAGTTCAAGTAGTCGCACTGTAAATTACTGTTAGTAAGTAAACATTACATTACTGTGCGAATCAAAAAAGCGTGAACACTTTGATTTAACTTTGACATGATCAAACCGCAAGAAGAATAGTCAGGAAACTCAAATTTACACTTTGTTTTTGCACAAAAGCTTTGCAGGGATAAAATAGACCAATTCTTTGCAAATCCAAGCTTAAATCAAAGTGTTCACACTTTTCTGATGCGCACAGTATAAATTGTTACAGTCAGTGGTAGCCTGCCAAAATTAATATACATTACTCCAGACCCCAGTTGTTTCAAAGGGCGGATATAACGCTATCCACCGGATATATCACTATCCAACTTGGATAAGTGTTAGCAAAACAAACTATGCTATCCACTGGATAGTGATTTATCCATATCCATTATGAACAACCGGGCCCATGGGGATAATAATAATAACAACAATAAGCCAGACGAGTGAGATCAAGTGTCGGCACTAAAAGCAACAAATTTCATCTTTTCAATCACTTCTGGTTGAGTCACTACAATTGCCCGTTCCGAAGTTCAAATGGAGACTGGGGATGAGTTTTAATTTTGATTTAATTAAAAATTGGAGACCATCACAAGAAAGATCACATTAAAATTAGTCAGTTACCAAGTTTGGGGTTGTTTCGTTGGATTTCAACCATGTAGAAGGCTTTCAAAAATCAGAAAAATTAGAGACTTTGTATGGATTTAGGGGACGCCATCTCTGAATTAGAGACGTTTGAATGGAATTTGGACGACCTTTGACAGCTCACAGCCTGGTTACTATGCAATGTAACATAACCAAACTTGGTAAACTTACTAATTTTCATGCGATCTTTCTGGTGATGGGATTAAATTTTTAATATGACATAATTTGAACAATTAGTAAACTAGTGCCCAGTCCCTTTTTGAACTTCGGAATGGGCAATGAAGTATCTAATCAATGTATGTTTACCTCCCAGGTGTAGAGTCTTGGACATATTACTTCCTAAATGGTTTTTGAATTTCAACCTTGTATTTCCCATGGCACTACTTGCCTGCCAGCTTGTGTAAGTATTTTGAATATATACTTGTAGCCCGATGACCCAGGCTTTTAGACAGGTGTCAGGACTGGGATTATGCGTTCCCAGAAAATGTTAAAAATATGTCAAGCTTCTTAGGTGTATGGGGATGAAGACTAGTAGCCTGTGTAGCTAGCTCTCTGGGGCGGTGGGTGGGGTATGGAAGGAAGGAAAGAGAGCTTGCCAGAACGCCTCAGAATTTTGAATGCTGCCTCTCAAAAACCTCAAAACATTACATTTTGTTTCCGGTTTGTGCTGACTGGCCAAATTTTGACAGCTCAAACAGCCGGAAGCGGCGGGGGGTTTTGAGGGGCAGCATTCAAAATTCTGTGGTGTCTGTGCAAGCTCTAGACTTTCCTTTCCTTCCATACCCCACCCTCCCCCCCCCCCCCCCCCCCCCCCCCACCCCCAGAGAGCTTGCTACGCAGGCTAGAAGACAAGACAGTGATAAGCAATGCACAGATGGTGCTCATCTCTATTTCTGGGCCCAGTTGTTCAAAGGATGATTAGCTAATCCAGGATTTAATAGTCGAGCATAACCTTTTTAAACGAGTGAATGCTTAGCATGAACGAAGTTATAGCGTATAGCGGACAAATTTCACTCGATCCCTCGGTCGATGGCCACAAGTTGTAAACAATAATGTATGCGTAGTGCGGTAATTTATGCATTATCAGTAAACAAAATGGCGTCTGGCGCGGATCTCTTCTATTTTTCAACACGGTATTTTCACTCCTACAATTACAATTAGACACCTTTTTGGAGTTCGAAATTGAAAGAAATAACCCTAAATAATACTCGACCGCCCAAAGAGGAGACATTTAGAATATTAAAAGTGAGTCACGTTTGAAGTTCTTCGATCGATTCAAGCTCTGATGAAGACTCAAGCTGTCGAAACTTTTAAAAACCAAGCTGCGGACTTCAAGACTTAGGAAAACACTTAAGTATGTTAAATGTTGTATCTTCTTTATACCAAGTGTATGAATAAAATCTAATTTATCTGAATCATTCTATATTTTCTTTTGTACCACTATGGAATTCTATGATATTTTCTTTTGCTTGCGTCTGAACTATAAAAACCCTTCAATGCTTTTTTTCCAGCGTATATATTTAAAGCGAACTGATATTAGTACCTGTGTTTCTCATACTTGCGGGAAAAAAAAAAAAAAAAAAAAAAAACGTGCCTCCACCGGGATTCGATCTCGCGACCTTCGATACGCAAGATTCCTTTTTTGACTCACGGGGGACACCCACGGGAGCGACAGAGGCCCTGTACTTTTGCTCCGCTGAACGAATGAACGACTATCGCGGGCTCAAATGAGATTCACCGTGGACACCGAGTTGCTGTTGTTTTGAGCTGGAAGTGGCTTGATTTACTCACCAAAGGACTGGTTTCAGTGGCTATGTTCATCTTTTCTATTCATGGATCTATTTAGACGCTCGACAGTGTTTTTTGGCTCACCCCCATATTTCCTTGGTGTTGGCGAATGGACTCGCATCGTTTGTTGACTTATTTCTTTTATTTAAGTCTTACCTCAGCTAGTCAGCGCGATGGACGATGTTATCATATGCATGTATGTTACTTTAGTTGCATGAATGGTTGAAATAATTGTAAAATATTATTATCGGAACGACTGTGTGAGGAAGCGTTGCGTGACGGGGGACAAAAAACTAAGATTTACCTGTCATTTTCATATGTTTTTTTAATAGGAGAGCAAACCCATTTTTGATAATTTAACTGTAGCTAGTTTTGGTCCAAGAATTACAACTTCATAGATAACTGAAGTATTTTTCTTTCCAAGAGTTTCGTGTATGACAGAACTGAAGACGAATGAATGTTTACATATACAATTAATTTTATATTGTGCGTGCGAAGCACAGACTACACAAACAAGATCAGAATGTTTTGAAATGATTGAAATATTTTATTTCACGAACAGCAACATGCTTTAAAATAAAACTCAAACCAGTTCGAACAATTGGCCGAATATTTAAACGACGTCTAAAAAGTTAGTTAATGAGGTCTAAATCAACTTATAAGCAGGTCAGTCTAAGTCGCTAAATGTTTTTTTAGTCTGTGTTTATATACACCTTCTAAACAGGGTAACGTTTACTGTACGGTTATGAGCTTAAATATATACATTTAGGTTGGCCAGTCAGTTTAAAATCGTATTAGGCCATGGTTTTGTTAAACCCTGTGTAAACCTTGTTTTTAAAAATATTCGGCCCATAAAGTTGGCGATTATCGCCCGGGATTATCGAATATCCGATGAGTACGATTAAAGACTTTTCGTTTGAGTTTCCCTCCCGACCAACACTGATTTGGACGTGAATACGAAATACACCGGCTTGCGTGAATGCCGCGCGGAATCTTATTGTTCTGTTTCGAGGAATAAATCGAGACTCAAAACTCGAAACTCGATTCTCAAAAACATCGAGGACGAGACTGTCAACTTACATTTACCCGGTTCTACATTTACCCGGTACTACTGCATATTTCTATGTTAATTAATTTCTTTACTTTTCCATTCACGAGTTGGCACATAGTGCCTTTGATTTTTTTTTATTTTCTCATCTGAATCTAAACATTACCCAAGGAATTTTCTGCGAAAAAATTTGCGATTTGCAGTTTACGCGAATTTTTTTATGAGTGTTTCAAATCTTCAAAATCCTATTTTTATTTGGTATACCTGTCCCACTGTAAGAAGGCCGACGGGCTCACATTTTCCTGAATCTACGTCACAATTCCTTTGTTTTGAAGCCACGTGTTCCTTAATCTACGTCACAGTTTCTTTGTTTGATGTCACGTGTTCCTTAATCTACGTCACAGATCCTTTGTGAACCGAGAAGGACCCAGGGGAGACTAAAGCAAATGGTGATCCAAAATGGTGGCAAATTTGAAAGTTTTATTCATAAACAATTCGCGTTTTCTGCAAATGGCAAAATTTTTTCGCAGAATTTCCTTGGGTGATGTTTAGATTCAGATGAGAAAATGAAATAAAAAAAGGTTATGGGCACTTTAAATTACGATACTAGTTTTTAGTGCAGCGTGTAGTATTGGAATGGTTTAGTGCACAATTTGTTTCAAAATAATTGGGAAAGGTTCTAACATTCGGCAAACACCTTCTGGTAGTTTTGGTAGACTCTCAGTACTGACTGTGAACGTCTTGTTAGTTTTGGTAACAGACATTTTATCGGCGAACACCTCAGTTTAAACTGATCATCAATAGATGAGCTTGAGAACTGGTGCCTAAAAGGTTGGCAGAGGGGCTGATGCAATTCAGGCACACCAGGAAGTTATCCATGGCCACCCTGCGAGTGGGAACCACCCTAATAAGCAGCCTCCAACCGGCACCGTCACACTGAAAGGAATTCGTTGGAAATACGTACCTAACCCGATACTTACCAAACCCACGAACCCAGAGGGAGGGAGGGACGGGAGCCAAAATCCGCAACGATTCACCTTGAGCAATATAGCAATTATTGATCTGCAAAGATCAGCTCAATAGATCCGCAAAGATCTGCATAATTGATCCGCAAAGATCAACTCCATGATCTGCAAAGCACAATGCTGTACATTGATCCACAAGGATCAGCGCAGAATGTGACGAAGACATGATTGCAATCACATGACATCCTGCCAAATCCCTGAGGCCCCCCTGTAGTATGCCAAAGGGGGAAACCGCTGGCTACATTGACTCGAGATTAACTTTGCTTAATTTCATTAACCAAATTATTCAAACTTTCGGACAGCTTTCAACTAGACAGATCAGATGAGTATAAATATGTTTACACCATTTTGTTAGAAAGGTGACAACCCAATGCTCTCCTTGTTTGTGCTTTGAGTGGTGCACTGTGTAATATTAATGAAGACATGAAAGCATTTAGGTGATTGTTATTCTACAACAATACAACAAGACAAGATGCCTTGATGAATTTCACAACAACAACTGCAATGTCTAATAATTTATTTCACTGTACATTTGTGGCAGGTTTTTGTCAAGCTGGTAACAATGCAAACACAGGAAAAGAAATGTAAGTCCAACAACTGTCAATAATAATGATAACCAAGCCTTTATTTAAGTGTCTACTTATTTAGCTTTACATGTACAGTGTAATTGGGGACAGTATATAAAACTAGACATTTTGAATTGTCAACATTTTGAATTAACAAAGCGTCATTTATTGGCGAATTCTCTGTATTCCTGATTCATTATATTATTATTTTAATCAATCAGAGTTCACTTTTTACTTTTCTTATTATTCCAGAGGGGTTTCCTTCCATTGTTAATTGTCAAAAGTTCTTTACAAGAGAGTAGGGGACGTAGTCCCTGGTGTTGTGGTCTGGCCTGTTCACATGTATTCATGGGTGGGTGGGTGGGGTGAGATCACGAATGGACTGATAGCGGCTGCCATACTGATCTCATAATTGATCTCAGCAGTACCGTCCGAGAAGGAGGGCTTGAACACGGATCCTGTGGATTACAATATCAGTGCCCTGAACCACTTGGTCACGCTTGCCTCCTTCACATACCAATGCAATGGCTAAAAGTTTTAGATTAAATATTTCACTTTTTGGTTTGCCTGGTTTATGGCAGGCTCGATTTCCGCCGCTCTCTCGAGTTCCTTCCCGAGACTGAGGTGAGCGTGGGCTCATTTTCCCGAACAGCAGCTGGTAATCGAGCCTAGGTTTATGGAAGTTTTGTAAGGCCACATGTTTTGACGTGAGGAAATAGTAATATTGTTATTACTGATGAGTTGTGTTCATTTTTTATAGTTCCCTCTTCCGTGTTGCCAGTGTGGCTTTCATTATCCGGAATGTACGTCTGGATTTTAATCTTCTTCACACAACCTCATAAGGTACAATTATATTACAATACTTCTCAAACTCATCAAGTTAAAACAAAGGATATCATAACCGTGTCAGAGGTTTGGAACCCGGTCTTTATTAGCAGAGATTTTTACGATTTTTTTTCTCCGTAATCTCCTTAGTTTTTTGTTTTGATTGAGAAGATATATCAAACACTCGAGACAGTGTTTCATCGGCTATCCAGACACCTCGAATTTCGTCAAAAATACAGTGGAACCTCTACTTTGGGACACTTCCCTTGAGGGGACACAAACTTTTTCCCCAGGCAAATGAATGTCCACCCATATAATCTTTGTAATATATGACCTCTATTAAAGGGACACCTCTATTAAAGGGACGCCTCTATTAAAGGGACACCTCTATTAAAGGGACACCTCTATTAAAGGGACACCTCTATTAAAGGGACACCTCTATTAAAGGGACACCTCTATTAAAGGGACACCTCTATTAAAGGGACACCTCTATTAAAGGGACACCTCTATTAAAGGGACACCTCTATTAAAGGGACACTTCTATTAAGGGAACACCTCTATTAAGGGGACACTTCTATTAAAGGGACACCTCTATTAAAGGGACACTTCTATTAAGGGAACACCTCTATTAAAGGGACACTTCTATTAAGGGAACACCTCTATTAAGGGGACACTTCTATTAAAGGGACACCTCTATTAAAGGGACACTTCTATTAAGGGAACACCTCTATTAAAGGGACACTTCTATTAAGGGAACACCTCTATTAAAGGGACACTTCTATTAAGGGAACACCTCTATTAAGGGACACTTCTCCTTGTCCCGAGGGTGTCCCCTTAATGGAGGTTTCACTGTACTCCGCTGCGCGTCGTTTTTTCAACTCTCTTCTCGGTGTTTGGATATCCCGATGAAACACTGTCTTGTGTTTGATATATATTACAACTAATGAATGATTTGGCTTTTGAAATATAAAATAAATCACCTTATTGAAGTGTCAATGTATTTAGTGCAGTTGCCGGCTACAGGAATTGGGGATACTGTAAACGAACGAACATTAACACAATATTGTACAAACTCATTTAACTGACAATATTAGTTGTTTTAACAAAGAATAAAAGAAAACAAACTTGTGACCCTGGTCGAAACGTAAAACTTACTAAACTTACAGATCTGATATTTCTCGCCATATTGATGTGACGTCTGTCTCTGACATCTTTAACATGTAAAAACAACTGAAAAGTTAAAAAAAATAACACCTTTAGTGCTTGTAGCAATTCTGTAGTTAAGGTTCTCCCTCTTAAAACATACTGCATGTGAATTTAGTGTTTGATTAAAATTTGTGGCAAGTAAATAGCAGCTATAAATGGTAGCTGCTGAAACGAGAACATCTTTTAACCATTGTTTGTCTTGTTTTCATAATAGGAGGAGAGGTTTTTGTTTCCTATTTATCCGTTCTTCTGTTTATGCGGAGCTGTAACTCTCACAGAGGCACAAGTATGTAAACTATCCTATCATAACTGACTGCTGTATGTTCCTCATGGATCACTGAGAGCAAATAAAAAACGTGAGAAAAATTGGCCATGCAAATACTGGAGACTAATAATGAGAGGAGTTTGCGCATGACCATTTTTTTTTCTTGGCGTATTTGGCATAGCGGCAAAATGAGTGCGCGTGCGTCATAGCGCCAAAATAGCCGAGCATGCGCACTCATTTTGCCGCTGTGCTGACGTATTTGCTTCTAGCCAATCTCGTTCCCAGAGTCCTCGTTACCCTTGTCCAGCGGTGGAGCGGCCAACAAGGACCTCTGGGGGGAAGCGATCCGCCGTGACAAGATTCTAGGACTTCCGGTTCTAATGCGCATGTGTTCAACCCCATGTTTCAACTAACGGACGCCAAGATTCTTGGACTTCCGGTCTTACTGCGCAAGTCAGGCGGATCACTCTATCCCAGAGGTCCTTGTTGGCCGCTCCATCGCTGGACAAGGGTAACAAGGACTCTGGGAACGAGATTGGTTTCTACATGTAGCTCAATCACACTTGTACCCAGTCACCATTTATCTTGTTAGAAACAATTTTAGCCGAGAGTATCTGGAACGAGATCAATTACGCGGCGCGTGGGATGTTCTGGGAAGAGCTTTTTTTACTTCGTCTCTTCCCAAAACGCCCCACGCGCTGCGTAATTGATCTCACTCCAGATCCCCTCGACCAAAATTGTTTCTTACCAGATAAATAGCGACTGGGACCGTGTGGCATGAAATTTTGGCGGGAGTTTTATTTTGCGGATTGGTGATTCTTTGTGCTTTGCGGGAAATAATTTTTTGGCCTTTGGGAAACGAATTTTTGCAATTATCATGTAATAAGAAAACTTGTTCATATTTCTACGATAGCAGATCGTTTTAGATACAAACCCAATTTTGTTTTAATGATATTGACAATTTCATGAATCGGAATAAATGTTTACTGTAATTTTTTCCAGGAAATTTTCAAAAATTAGAACCCGCAAAAATTTAGTGCTACACGTTATTCGTTACATTGTCATCTGTTTCCCGTAAAACAAAGCACTAAATTAAGAAATGACTTACAGTGTATGTATTTATTGTGTTGTGTACAGAAGCTATTCCACTGCATGTTCTACAGTGGCAGTAGGCACCATTACTCGGCCTCGTCAACATGGTTTGCAGTCTCTATCTGTGTTGTTTTCTCGCTGTTGTCTCTGTCAAGATCAAGCGCACTATATTATGGTGAGATGTCCAATAGCATTATCCGGGGGGGTGGGGGGGAGGACTTCCATATAAAAGTGACGGGGGTGATCTTCGTATACACATCACTTAGGGTGTGTAAATCTAAAATGACCTCCGTTAGAGTTATTCCGGTAGCTTTAAGGGTATTAAGGACGTTCGCGCCCATTGCTAGTGCGCATCCTTACTGCGCACGCTATTCATGCCGCACGCGCGCGCCACGTCATGCATACAGCGCGCGCGCTGAGAATAGAACTGGATAAATATAGAGCTGGTGGCCGCTTCAATAACTTGGCGAGGATTTTACTCTCTTGGATGCACGGTGACCCCTGCTTTTCTTTCATAGATCACTTCCTTTACTGATTCTCTCCATTTTAACAAAAAACAAACAAATTCTGAACGTGAGAAGTTTTGATTATTTCGCTTTTTCTACTCATTTGCGATCAAATTGTTCTATGAATGCGGGTGTGCATGACTTACAAGTATCCTTCTGTAAGGCTAATTTTACCTAAAGGAATGACATCAACTGCAAAAATTTACTTAATAGGCCTATTTGCGTTGAAATCAACACATCGATCTTATCTAGAGTTCTCCATTTTACTTTTTTTTTTGCTGATAGCATTGAAGCCGATATCGCTTCACATGACCAAAGCTTCTAGAAACACTACGGTCTTCAATGCGCTTTATCTCCGAAACGAGCACGGTGACCCCCCAATTTTTTTGCCTTTCTGACATGAGTTGATAATTATCTAACTGCAGCAAAAGTTTAAAAAAAATCTGAACGTGGGAAGAATTGGGCGCGAACGTCCTTAAGCCGAAACAAATGACAGGAACTGCTTGTCAGAAAATAAATTGGTACCTGTTAGGGGTGAATATGAGTTCGAGCCACACCCACATATCGAGATTTTGTTACCTTTTAGAGGGTCTAGAAGTTAGAGGTTCATTTTAAAAGTTTCGACGATCACCCCCGTTGCTTTTATATGGGAGTCCCCCCGGGCACTCGTGTTTCTTCCGTGTCGCGTTCTTTCCATCATTCCTGTCTTTCTCTGAGAATGTAGAGGGATTGTAAACAGTCTTCCTCCAATAAATTGAACGTAATGTCAGTTCTGAAGAGAACTAATAACAGTCTGGTTACCTAGGTTACCACGCTCCAATGGACTTGTATATCGAGCTGAACCACATGTCATCCAAGCTTGAGCAACCCTTCCCTCCTGACAAACCAATCAACATGTGTGTTGGAAAGGAATGGTATAGGTTTCCATGCAGCTTCTTCTTACCCTCAGAAAGGTGATTACTCCTGTTTTAACACATAAGTCAGGATTTAGATTATTGTTTTAAGCACTTAACCAGTAAGGTAACAAGCGAGGTTTGCATTGCTAGGAAAAGTGGCAGGGTATGTCTCCTATCGTTGTAACATACGTTGCGTTACGTTATCGTTGTAACTTACGATCGTCACGTGCGCGACTTCACCAGAATCGTTGCGTGACTTTTCAGAATAGCCAGACGTTTATGGCTGGTTGGCAACCCAGCCTTGCAACGGTTTTCAAAAGGAAATACCTGGAATCTAATATTCACCGTGTTCCTCATCAATTTATCGTATCTATAAGTCTGTCAGACTCAATTTAATTTTCGCTAAATTTATGCTAATGAGGTGATCGAAGACATGATCGCCCTCTACCTCGATCCCAGGCTCTCTCTGTTCCTCCCAAAGGCTTTCACATGACGTCACAGCGGCCATATTGGTGTCCAGATAGTGAAATTTCCCTCCTTTGGGAAATGAGTTATTTTCTTATACAGACACTTTGCGAACACTAATATGCTGACGGCGAAAACGCTCTTTACTCCTAGCCGCTTCATGCTACAGAAACCGGGATAAGCTCAGGCGGTGTGGGAGAGTTTGGCTCGACTTTTCCTTGACTTTAAAAATATATTATTCCTTCATCTTAGATGGTACTTACAGTATATTCGCTCCGAGTTCCGTGGTCAGTTACCAAAGGCTTACGGTGAAGGAGCAAACGCCACAAAAATTATACCCACTCACATGAACGACATGAATATTGAAGAACCTACAAGATATGTAAGTAGCTGTACTAACACTAATTCCCCCCCCCCCCCCCCGCACTCCCTACAAGATATGTAAGTACCTCTACTAACACATCCAAAATAAATACCGTAACATTCCGGTTATAACCCCTCTCCGCCCTGTTATACCCCTAAACGGGTATAGGCCCATTAGCCTGGTGAACAAATAAATTTTCCATAAGCCCCTCCCAACTCTCAACAACACAGATGAAACAAACGTAGACTATACTGCACAGTTACAATGCTGTTATAGTCAGAGTTTTCTTGTTGGCGATTGAGAAGTAATACTCCCATCAAACACGAGAGACAGTGTTTCATCACATTTCCAAACACCGAGAAGAGAGTTGAAAATACGACGCGTAGCGGAGTATTTTTGACGAAATTCGAGGTGTAGGTATTTTAGTATAGTTGACGTTTGGATATCGGATGAACACTGTCTCGAGTGTTTGATACATCTTCTCAATCGAAACAAAAACTAAGGAGTAAACTGAGGAAATAAATCGTAAAAATATATGCTAATTAAGATCAGATATCCAAACCACCGTCACGGTTATGATTTCCTTTGAAGACTCCTTTAATACCGAATAACGACCCCCCCCCCCCCCCCCCCTCCCTACCCCTGACGATAAACCCTGACGAATATAAATAGACCCAGGGCTTACAACCAGAATTTCACAGTACCGAATCCAGAGCGGCTCTTGGTAAAAAAAAAGCTTCAAATCCCTTTGAAGCCAGAATTATTTTAAGACTTTCTTTACAGTAAGTTTCTATGTAAATAAGAAGATCTCTATCTTTTAGATATTGAAATAGTTTTGCCAACAGTACTGGCTTACTATTGAGCGTGACATAATTGACCATTTTCCCCCTTGTTCATGGAATCTGATAGTTCGTTTTACTTCAACAGATATCAATCACAAAATGCGACTTCCTCGTGGATTTGGAAACAGAAACAGAAACTGAATGGGAACCAAACTTTGTTAAACGAACCAAAGACTGGGAAGTGATGATTAAAAAGCCATTTCTTGATGCAGAAAAGTAAGTAATACGAAACACCTCCCTTTCCCGGTCCGATTCCTGTCTCTGAAAAGTAGCTGAGCCCGCGATTTTTGTAAGACAGGGTTGCTTAGCAACCTGATTACGACAAGCTGACGTGCATGCGTCTGGTGTGCATGCGGATGCTCGTGCAAAAAGAAAATGTTTTCTTTGTTCCTTTCTGGAAATGTCCTGAATTTTAGGCCCCGTTTACACGAACGCGGTTTTAAATCCCCACGGTTACATGACTTCGTAAAGGCCCGTTTACACATGCGATTTAGTGGCGATTTATCGCGCGATTCCAAATCGCCCGTGTAAACCAGCTGCGATTTCATGGCGATTTGAATGCGATTTGTCGCCGCTGTTTCGAACTTGCTCGAATTTTGATGCGATTTATCGGCGATTTTGTGACTAAAAAGCGATACATGTCCTACAACTCTCCATACAAATCGCCATAAAAATCGCCGTGAAATCGCAGGTAGTTTACACTTGCGCGATAAATCGCCGCGACAAATCGCATCAAAATCGCATGTGTAAACGGGCCTTAACCGTGTTCAAAAGTACACGGATACAAAGCGTTTACACGGTTACGCCTTCCGTTTACACGGCGACGATGTGTAACTGTGTAACTGTGTACTTTTGTAAACGCTTGAGCGTTCTCCAAACGATACGGTGCCGTGTAAACGGGATAACCGATTGTTTTTTGACGCAAAAAAAGCCAGACTCTGACTTAAAATGGTGCCGTAACTACTGTGGTGTAGCTTCATTATTTTTGCTTACATGTCTTTTCCTTTTAAGTTTCGTGATGTTGATGTTTCGTGACGCTAAAAGGTATTATCGCGTCCAGATCCCAGCTAACAGAATATGCCACGGCCATGACGTAACAGCACAGAAAACGGCAAAATCGTTTTCGTGTACATAACGATACGGTTAAGCCCCCGACACACTAGGCGATTTTATACGCTCGTCGCGGCGATCGGCGAAAATTGCCACGTGTACTCGCTTCTGCGACGGCGAATTTCGCCAGCGATTTTGATCGCCGCGACCTGCGATTAAAATCGCCGATATCTGGCATGTCAGATTTCGGCGATAAAATTCGCCAGCAATCGCCAAGTGTGCCCGCTCCCGAATTTGAAATCGTCAATCGCCAACTATTCAACCAAGCAGATTCCTCGATTTCCAAGAATGCCTTCGGATCGAATCGTCAGAAAAATCGCCGGAAAAATCACCAAGTGTGCCGCAGCACGCAGCGACGCCTAATGTAACGAATGAAACCGTGTTCCTGTAAACGGGGATTTAATGTGCCCTAATGCTTTTTATGTGTAAAGAACAAATCCGCGCACGCTTAACTATAGAAAAAAAAAGAAAACAGCTATGGTCAGACTAAAACAAAGCTGTTCCTTCTTTTTTTCAGATCCCACCGACTTTTCAGAGCGTTTTACGTTCCCTTTGTGTCTCATCGCTACACAAAGTATTTAAACTACGTTTTACTGAGATCACTGCGGAAAACAAACGGGAAGGCCAAGAAAGGGAAAGAGAAAAAGCAAGTTGTAAGAGAGGACGAACCCAAGATCAAGTAACCGACTATATACCGACTGAAGCATGGCTCTTGACTTGTTCACAATTACATACATTAGGGGGAATAAGTTCCAGTTGGAGGGCGAAATCTCGTATCCGAGAACGAACTGAGCCAGCGGTTTTCGTCCTGACGTTACTAAGCAACGTGACGTATCCTCATTGCGCTACGCTGGCGTGACAATTTTTGGAGAACTCGTGAGTGCTCGCGCTGTTTCTTGATTGGGTAATAACAATCGGAAACTCTTCGAATGCTTCAACGAAGATTTGCCAAAAACGGCACTTGTTCACCCGACTGGATATAGCTTGTCTGACCATGATCTCCGTTTCATCGGCTTTTGTCCCGACGTTACTTCGAGGAAGGTGATAATCTTCGTGACCTATCGTGTCGCGTTCGGCTTTCTTCGGATTAGTTCGGGTCGCGAACCTAACGGATGGCACATGTCCAAGATTTAGAGTACAATTTTCAAGTACGTGGACGGTCACCCTTCTCGATCTTAACCATCCTTGTTTCGTTGTGGTTTGTGATCACTTCTTTGGTGTTTTTCTACTTTGGTTAAAGGAGCTATGTCACGATATTTTAAGTCATTTTTGCGAAGTGCAAAATCACCTTCAAACTGAAGAAAGCCTCAAAATAATTGTTTACTAAGGTAGAAAAACACCAAAGAGGTAATAATAAACCAAACAGGAACAAGGATGGTTGAGGATGGAGAAGATTAAGACGGATTGCGAATGGCGAACTTGAAAAAATTGGCCAATTTTTTCAAGATGCGCCAACCGTGACGTAGCTCCTTTAAATATTATTTTGAGGTTTCGCGTGAACAAATACAATATATTAACAACAACACATTGTATTCATTTTTATTCTCATCTCTGTAGTTCTAAAGCGTATTTACTACACAAATAAATAGCAATAATAATTTAAAACACTTTTCTGGTTGTAGTAACGATTAGCGGGGCAGGGAAATATATATATATATCTTTTAACTTATTGTGCGAATCGGAAAAGCGTGAACACTTCGAAACTACGCTTGGATTTTTCTTTCAAAATTGGTCTATTGTTCCTGTATTTATCAGTTATTGTTACTTTCGCAAAGCTTTTCTGCTAAAACAAAGTGTTAATTTGAGTTTCCTGACTATTCTTCTTGCGGTTTGATCATGTCAAAGTTAAATCAAAGTGTTCACGGTTTTTTTGATTCGCACAGTAAAACTTTGGTGTTAAAATGGCTGAAATATATTTTACAACACTGTGCAAAGACAGTATTTTCTCTCCGAAATAATGTTAATAATTTACTTTGATAATTGAAACTCTGGTGTGCAAGCTCGTCTATAAATTAATATATATCTCTGTTTGGTCTTCCTCACTTAAGCGCGAAAACGGCGGCAGTGTAATAAAATCTTGCCAGTGTTCACATTCATTATTCTCAACACCTGTCAGCTTGACAATGTATTGATATTGTAAGGAGATATTAGATGTTCATCACTTTTTGGGATTAAAGGGGCTATGTCACGCTATTTTCGGCAATTCTGTTACACACAAACTAGTCTTCAAATAGATTTAAAACCACTAAATAATGGTTTCAAGCCATAGAAAAAACATAAAACAAATACTAGGAAGCCGCAATGAAGTGTTGATGGTTAAAATTGGACAAGATTGAAATGGATTGCGAAAAGCTGAACTTGAAATACAACGGCCCGACGTTTTTCAAGTTTAAGTCCATTTGTATGAATCGTCTGTGTTTGTTATGTAAGTGAGATTCCATCTTTGAATTAATATTTCATTCACATGTTTGAATTTAGAGCTCGTGAAAAAAATAATACAGGGAAGAATAGCAAAAAATAGCGTGACAAGCTCCTTTGAAGTTAAAAGTAACTGGTACTTAATGGTAGACTAATTTACCACTATAGAGTGTTTTTACGGCCGCCTTATTGGACATTCGGGCATGTCTGCATAAGAAAATAATTCATTTCCCAAAGAAGAGAAATTTCCTTATTTGGAAACGCATGACGTCATATAACCTTGTGACGTCATATAGCCTCATTTCCACGCGCAACTAAATTACCATTCAAACTCGACCACGTGTTCTGTGACGTTAAAGCGACACTCTTCCTTTCCTATCCCATAATGCAGCTTGACGTTCTTACAGCGGATTTTTTCTTCACGGAAAGTGCAACAGTATCCATTATTCTTCAAATCTGCTTCAGTGATGCTCATAAACATTTTCATTTCGGCATTTGTTAAAAGGCAAACGACTAAATCCGTTTCCTTGAACCTTCGTTGCACGTAATCATATGTCTCTTGATGGTGAATCAAACCCTGTTTAGCCGGTTTGGAGACCACCAGGTTGTGCGCATGCGGGCCCACACAGTCTCCGCATTCCATGATCTTTTTGTGGTCCTCCAGTGACAGCAGGCTCACCTTACTCGTGGACACGAGGTTTTGCAGGCTCTTGCTCTGTGCACAGGTGATGATTTGTTGTTGCCATTTTTCGAAGTCGCTTCCCAGCTTGGATTTCCTTGCTTCTTCCAGTTTGTGCGCAAATACGTTGGAGAAACGTTCGAGTATGTCGATCAAGTCTTCTATTTGGTAGAATTGCGCTTCTTTGTAAACCTGTAAAAATCAGTGCAAGTGAAACGTTTATTAGCAGAATGCGCCTGGCAATTACAGTAGAACCCCGTTAATACGGGCGACTATGGGCCAAAAAAAAACTGGCCGTAATAACGGGGTGGCCATAACACGTGGTTAGTCGAAATTATGGAGGCGAATCCTTGTGTATAGAAGTTCAGGGGGATGCTAAAGACAATTGAACTCTTAAATAGACTGATGACATTTAAAACAGTCTATCTGTGCGAAAGTGCGAATAAGTAAAGTGGTACTTGTGTGTTCATTTTGTCAATGATTTGCTATATTTTATCCATCGCGGATTTAGTGGCCGTAATGCGGGGTGAAATTACAAAGAAAATAGGCGCACGGGGATTGCAAAATCTGGCCATTGCCGTATTACGAGGTGGCCGTATTAAAGGGGATTTTATACAAGATATTAAGTGCGATTTTGCTGGGCCAAAAAGAGATGGCCGTAATAACGGGGTGGCCGTATTAACACGGGGTGGCCGTAAGGCGGGGTTCCACTGTATATATTAGAAACTTCAACATTTCGTCCAGCTGTAATGTTGCGCTATCCCTGATTGTCTTTGGCCTCCGATTAAATTATCGCTACTTCTTTTCAAATATTTTGTACGGAAATCGGTCAACTTCCGATGTTGTGTTGATCAAGTATTACCTGCCTACTTTAATCTGTCAAAAATAGTGAACAGAAGTTAGAAGGGAAAACATGTTTTTCTTTTTACCGATGTGTGGCGAATTTGACCGTTTCGAATTGCTCGGCGATATCCGAGACGCTGTGCAGCTTTCGCCTTCGTTTGTTTGCTGGTAAAGGTAGCCTGCGTAGCTGGAGGTCATGTTGGCGCGCGAAGTGAAAATTCGTAAGCGGCAAAGCCACGAAAGCGAGCGGCGGAGCCGCGAGAGAGAGTCTGGGGCGGGAGGTCTGGTTAGCCTCACCACTCAATCAAAATCAAGATCAGAAAAATGACAGACGGTATAGCTAAAGTAACCAGATACAACAGAGGATTGGTCGAAAGTTTCAACCTTGCTTCCAGGGTGATTCTTTTGCACCCTCTCTCTCCTCTGCAGAGGCTCCTTCAGAAGATCAAAGGAGATAAAAACGTGAAAAAGGAGAAAACAGGGAAAATGAAAAATCGGGGGCGTGCGGGGGACGATGGGACGGGGGAAAAAGCAGGAGTCTCTTTCCTTCTCCCTTCCCAGCGTCCCCCGCGCGCTTTAAAATTTATTTCTTCCCAGGCTCTACTCGCTTAATTTCCCTCTCCACTCTCTTTATACCCTCCGTTCGATCCAAAGAATCCTCTGCGGAGGAGAGAGTTGCACCCTGAAACGAGAAACGGGGCAAAAAGACAAGGAGCCTGGGAACGAAGTTGCGAGAAGTTAAGAAAATTTTATATTAAAACATGGCAATTTGTTGCAACAGAGGAGATCTCCTTTAAGAAATCCTAATTAACGTCAGATAGTCTCATTCTTACCTCAAGAGCTATATTCGCTGACGGCAACTGCTTTCTATCTCTGAGATAGTTCAGAATATACCTGAAGTACGTTCCATCCCGATCAATAAAATATCGTCCCTCACTGTCTGTGTCCAGGTCATGTCTCCCGCTAAACATGGCTGCCAGCATGGAGTCCTTATCCTTGGTCAGTGTTGTTAGAGTAGTTACAAAGTTGTATCCACCCACATTGAGTGGAATCACCCGCGGTAAGGACTGCGACCGAGAGAAAGCGTAAAGATAAGTACACAGAGAGAGCCTCATACCTTTATTGCAGGCAATATATTTTTCACCCGATATAGACTACGAGCATTCCCTCTTTTTGTTAGTTCATCGAGCGAGAAGAGAAAAAAAGAGAGAGGAAAAGGGGCGTCGTCGTCCTCAAACTGTGTTTGGTGGTCTACACCGAAAAGGCGTGAAATCTTGTATATTTTAGGGATCAAATAAAGCTTGAGTCACGCCCAGATTCGTCTCCTTTAGGGGTTTTCAAATTTTTCGACGAGCATCCCCGCCCCTTTCACATGGGATCCCCGGGAAAAAATGTCCGTCTCCCCCCACGCGCGGCCATTTTTTCGCTCTCGCTTTTATATTTCGCTTCTGACGCTCGACGAAAAAAACAACAACAACAACAAAAAAACAAGCCCCAAGTGGGGAGGGCACATCGCAAGGGAGTTGTGCGTCAACTACACTTTCGACCCGCGGAGCCCTTGACTTCTCTCTGAAGTCAGTATTGGAGAAAGCAAAGCATTAGCTAAGCATTATATTCCAGGGTCTCTACAGATCGTGAGTAAAAAACGCTTCTACGACGATTTGCACCAACCAGCCTCGTTCCCAGGGTCTCAAGAAGAGTTACCCTGGGAACGAGGTTGAATTTGCATGTCCCCTGTTGTTTAGTCGTGTGCATGCCGCGAGAAAACAGAGTTAGCGGGTGTCCCAGTGGTGACGGAATGTATGACGCAAGAATCAAAGATAAACGACGCTGGACATTCACGTTACGGAGTTGCAGGTACTGTACTTCCATGTCTTTATACACGACATTCCTTCGCTTTGAGGTAAAAAGGTTATTTATATCACGTCTGACACCGTTTAACAGCTGACGAAATTCGATCCGAGAACTTGAAATATTATTGATATTATGGTCATTATGTTACATTTGGAATTTTTGAAACTCATCGATTTCACATGACGAGGACAGATATTCATCTCTAAATATCGTATACATTGTACGGATTGAACTGTACACAATAATCACGGGGGGGAAAAACAGTGAACAAAACGTTCTCGTTCTAGAGCGTTTTAAGAACTTTTGCAGCTTTTGTACTGAAACGGAGACCCGTTATTATACTGACAGCTGTGTTTGACAAGAACAAGTCAAAACAAGCCGCGTAAATCAAACGAAGGAGTACAGTGCTTCCTGGCCAGTAATATCGAGAAGTCAAAACATTGTTCCTTGCGGAAACACCGGTTGCGGAAATTGACTATAAATAAAAACATAAAATAGAACAGTCCTTTGTAAACGACTTGCGGTCATAAAAACATGCAAACACTGCAAAAAGGCGCCCCAAGGAGAGAAATACCTGACAATACCATCTAGCACATTAACAAAGGAGTGTACAAACTTACCGTAACAGTCCGCTCTGGTTCGCTATGTCCCACCATGGCTGTACTGCCGTTTGTACACGGTATCCCTTGCATTTATATCAGAAATGTTCGTACGATTAGGCAATGCGGCTTGCGTAACCTAAAAAGATAAATCGAACCAAGGTGTTAAACATTGCGCCCTGCCAGCCCTGCGTGTTGGACAAAGATAGTTTTTTGTTTCACATTTTGTGCGCTTCGCGATTTAAAGTGAGTTTTATTTCGCTGGATTAAGAATCTTTTGAAAAGCTTTTTGGTTTTCTTGAGACAAAATCCTGAATAATTTTCTTACAGCGTACATTCGAAAACGAACGAAAACGCGTTTATAAAACAGCTGTACATCTAACTAGACGTAGGTCACTAGACCCCCGGGGTTAACAATTTTCATGGCAATTTGTTGCAACAAATATAGTTGGAAGAACCTTTTTTATAAGAACGTTGATGCTGAGATTGGCCAAAATTTTAAGAACATGCTAAGAACATAGCCAGGTTGAGACTTAGCTTAGAACATTTTATTCACTTGTTTCTTGCATCGAGCTCTAAATACAATATTCCAGCTTGAATACAATAACAAAATGTAACATTTCAAATATCTCTGCCGGTGAATACGCAGTTCAAATGAGCTCAAAATACTTAAATGCACATTTTTTATAATAACAACATGATATGGCAAACATGTATAAGGTATAAAAACCGCTTAGGCTGTGTTTTTGGTCTTTTTACAGGTTTCCTGCAGAGTTTCCTGGGTTTTACGTTCGAATCTTTTTTGTGAAATTCTATACCAGAACGTTTTCAGGCTGAAATTGGCCACAAAATAAGAACATTCGGTTTTGGTTCAGCCTCAGCTCGAAAATTAGACGTTCTTATAAAAAGAAAAAGAGTCTACCTGAAGTACGTTCCATCCCGATCAATAAAATATCGTCCTTCACTGTCTGTATCCAGGTCATGTCTCCCGAAGCATCGAAAAACTAAGGATGTTTTCCTCCGCTAATGTATTCCTTTCACTATCCCCCGGAAATAAATTATTTCCTGATACGAAGCGAAATAGAATTGAGTAGGGCCTGGGCTCGTTATTAGGCCTGTCCCGATTGTGCTCGGCAACTTTTGAGCAACTGTGGCGTTTGGAGCAACTTTTTGCAGTTCTTGGTGGTCAAGACCACCAATTGACCTACAAACAAATGTTGTTTACAAGATTCCCTGCGCCGATTGCTCGTGGAGCTATATAGGAGAAACTGAAGGTGTTTCCAAACCAGAAAGAAAGAACACATTAGATACACAAAAACATACAAAAAAGGTTCAAACATCGCCACCCACGCATGGCTGAACGGCCACTCCATCGACTTCGACAACGCACGTGTAATCGACAAAGGAAATTTTCGCGTAAGAAAAACTCTGGAATCCTGGCACACTGCAATTACAAGTGAAGCAGACAATAACTCCAAACAATTGCCTAGGCAATATTCGATTCTTTTATAATAACACTTTTTATTCTCCCATATGTATTTTTATTGTTTTTATTGTAATTTTTTCTACTTCACACTTTTTATCGTATATATTTCCATTTTCGCGCTTTTTTATCCATTATTCGTCAAAGGTTGCAGACTGGCAACCGAAAGCTCATATTTTTAAATTTTTAACCAGAGAACGATTTTTTAATTTTTAAAAAATATATAATTAAAAAATATATATTATTTTTTTTTTAATTAAAAAAAAAAAAAATTTCTACATCGAAAAATAAAGCTTTTAATTAACGTTTGTATAAAAATATCAAGACATTTAGGTAGCAACTTTTTGGATTTTTGGCAATTTTTTAGCAACTTTTTAGCATTTTACGAGCACAATCGGGACAGGCCTACTCGTTATCAGTCCCCCACGCAATCAGCAAGTGTGTGTGTAAAAAATAGTGATCGACCGGGTGTGAAGGATATTCGGGGCTACGGAATTGCATAACCTGCGGAAGAATTGACGGGTGGTAAAAACCAACATAAAAAGGTAACAAAAATATCCGTGTAGCAAGGAAATACGAGACGTCTGCAAGCAGGCTAGGAATTGCATGGCCATTTGGAAATTTTGGTCCTTAAATTTTGGTTTGTATTTATGGGGGCGAGTCCTGAGGAGAGGAGGAGAGGATTTTTTGTGTGGGGGATGGGGATGGGGGGATGTCTTCATTCGCACCTCCTGGTCTCTTTTTTTTCTCCAGTATCCCCCGGGGCCTTCTTTCTCTTGTGGAAACATGTGGAGTCAAATGTGTTGGTCTTTACCATCGCAGTTTTCTCCAGGAACCGAATGTAGCTGCGATTCGACTTAGTAGAAATAAAACGAAACTCTTTGGCATGCGCAGGAGGTACAAGTCTGCCAACAGTCTATTTTGGACCCGGGATTTTGGACTCCCTAAACTAAACCCCCGGACGGGGGTACTCCCCATAATGGACTATATGGGGAGGCTTCGCCCGAAAGGGGTAGGGATTTCACGACTTGAAGTATAGAAAAGGGTAGGGAAAACTCTCATTTAGGTGTTTAAAAGAGTCTTTCAAAATATCTCGAACAGAGGCACCTAACGGCTGATTCATCCAATATTTTAACGGCCTACTCAAGCGAAAAGTGTTTAGTAAAAGTCGTAAAAGGGATGCAGTGTTTCAACTGCAGGTATGTGAAAGGGTACCATTTTCTATGGAAGGTATATTAAAGGGTTACCTTTACAGTAAAAAATGGTATATAAAAGGGTAAGGGTTTGGACTTCGGGGCAGAGCCTCCCCGTATAAAACTTTGTTCAGTACCCCCCAGAGAACTAAACTGATTACATATATCCTGTTTTTTGAATTCGAGGACGGGCGCTCAAAATAGAAAATATTTACCAATTAGAGAGTACAACTGATCGAGTGCGACCAAAACAATGCGAAAAGAAAGAAAGAAATGAGAAAAGTGCTCTTGGTATAGTTTTGAACAAAACTGATCTGCTAAGGTTTGCGGGAAACGCCAATTTTACTAAATTTTACTAAATTTTCTTCGTGTACTGACATCACTTGGCAAAAACATGCTTCTACAGGGCCGGCATCTCTGTACACTTCAAAAAGCAGTCGCAGTCGGTTGGTAGGCATGAAGCGAGAGGGAGTCGTGACCTCGCACGCCTTTTTGACTGAAGGCAAATCCACGGGTAACCCGCGTGTAAGCCGCGTGTAAGCCGCGTGTAAGCCGCGTCTACCTCGAGCTCTGCGTTCTAAGGACGATTAAGCTAATCCAAGATTCGCGTGAATATTAATTTTAGTTTTGCTATTTTTCAGTGAGGTTTTCTGTTTATATTTTTTGTCCTTCAGTTTTGATTTTGAGTAATCTTAAACTCTTCAAAACATTAACAGTGAAAAACACTTTTATACAAGATAAATTAAAACCTCGATTGACTTTTAATCCAGGATTAGCGTTAATCGACCGTGCCCTGATCTCGGTGTATTCGTGAAGCGCGCGATTAATAAATAGATGTTATTGAACTAGCGTGAGGTCCGTATTGGGAAAATATTGGTCGAGTTCTTTTTTTGCAAGTTTATGGACCGAGCCGAAGGCGAGTCCATAAACTTGCAAAAAAAGAACTCGACCAATATTTCCCAATACGGACCGAACAAGCTAGTTCAATAAAGTTTTTATTATAATGGCTTTTTTTTTTAAATTGCTGATAAATTAATGCAACCATTCTCGGCTAACGCGCGCGCGCCAAAGCTAAGCATATTCTTGCATTTTTCAGGCCACTTTGCGAAAAGTTTAACCAAATTTGTCCGCCAGACATAAGGAAAAATGTTTCTACTTAATAGAAAATAGTTTTCTTTTGTTCAATATTTCATAAAAGGAATTTGGCGAAATGAGTTCCTGAGCGGTCCATCTTTGCGGTCCGTATTGCAAAATTCGGACCGCTCAGGGAACCAATCAGAATGCTCCTTTTCATCGTGGACCAGTTTGCCATATAATAAATTCACGTTTTTTTTCTCTTCTTCCTTCGAGCTTAAATACATGATCAGGGGTGGCGAATGGTAAAGTCGAGACTTGCAAGACGTGGCAAACGAGGAAACATTGTTGCGGACGCAAATGCTTCCCCGTTTGCCCGAGCTGGCAGCAAAACAATGTTTTTGCTTCCGTGCTGCGCAAACGAAGAAACGTTTTACGGGAAACAAATGCTGCGAACATGTGATATTATGCGCGCGCAATGCAAAACAAGCCTTGGAATCTAGTCAACATTGTTTCCTCGGCGAGCAAACGGGAAAACATTTGTTGCGGACGCAAAATGTTTCTGAAAGAATTCAGAAACATTTTTTGCGTCTCGGGACGCAAAATTTGGTCCTCAACAAATGTTGCGTGCGCGGGCAAACGGGGAAACATTTGCGTCCGCAACAATGTTTCCACAACAATGTTTCCTCGTTTGCCACGGCCTTAACAGTTTTCTCTGCGAGCCCAAGACATTTTTGAATTTTAAATTGCGAGACCAAATTGAGACTCCGACACGGCTTTGAGAAAAAATCGAGATTGCGAGACCAAGTTTCGGTTTGTCTTTTTGCTGCCAGTTTATTTCAGTGACGTGTATTTGAACGCATTGTTGCTGTCCGATGGAACCTAAGTTCAATTTCCACACATCTTTATGGTCCATACATCATTATATTCCATACATCTAGGTATGATCTCCTTGTTAATGGTTTTTGTTAACCACGTCACCTGTTTGTTTTATAATGTATTGAAAAGCGTCTGGGTAATTTAGAGATGTTGAAACTAAAGAAAAGTTGCCAAGTTATCAGGTCACCTGCACAACTGCGGCTATGGAAATTGGCTTCTGTCGCAACTGATGACATTTTTAAACGACGAAATCAATGTTTCAAGTCTGAAAATAGAGACCATTTTTTGTGGAATACTCAAGTGTATTGATAACTTCTTAGCTTCCACGAGCGTTCAGGCCAGTCAATTCTAATCTGCACTGAGATTATACAGGTCAGGAGACGAGCTAAAGACGGCGGGGGCGGAAAAAATTGAGTCATTGAGAGTCTGGAATCAGCTGGGAACGGCCCAAATATACATTAACCCTTTCACTCCCAGAATCAAACCTTGAGTCAATAAATGTAGTTCTAATTTTTGAGTCTGTGGATAAAACCGTAGTGTGTGACCATTCCAATGAAAGCTATTGAGCAGTACTTTCAAGTGGTGCTGTTTGTTTTTAACAATTTTGCAAAATTTAATCGTAGATTTTTCGGTTTTGAGCTTAGCACTCTTGGGAAATAAAATATATTTCAGAGTCGTTGCGATCATTGTGAATAAATGAATCTAAAGACAGAAAATATAAATTATATCATGCAAGCGACTACACGGCGACCTTCGCATATATTGGGATAAATTTCAGAAATGGGAACTTATGAAATTTTGGCAAAACAGGGCACCTCCGGTCAGTTTTTATATTCGCTCGAACATGAATTAAAAATAAAATTACACCTCTAAAACTTATAATTTGAATTTGTTCTAGCACTTAATGAATTCTGACTGTTCTTTACGCAGCTAAATTTAAAGAAAAAAATAAACGAGATTGCTACAAGATAACAGAAAAACGGATAAATAAGGGTAAATAATCATACAGTACAATTTAGTGGCGACAAGAATTGTAGAGGATAAATTCGTGAAACCATAGAGACTTAGCTTGAACCAGAAACCGCGCAAGAAAAGCCTCTGGCACCCAGGGTACTCGGGTTGCGGTAAGACGCTAAATGTCATTTGTGTTTACTGGTAGATTTGACCGAATTACGTTCATGCAAATTCCCCGCGCTCCCCCATTTCGCTATAGTATAGCATATATATTTTTTATATTCCATGACAGCTAAAGCTGCTGCATGTAAGTTAGTGCGAATATATTAATCTGTTTCTTAATGCCATTTTCCCCGCCGCATCAATTGGCTTCGTCAGTCAAACAACTCAGCTCATGCGTAAACAAAGCTATATAGTCGTGTGTAAAATTCAAAATATTAAAATTCGAAAAACGAGATCGGCCGATAATTAAGCTTATAAGAACGAATAACCAACATTTCTGGTCGGTGATTTTTACATTTTGGTTTTCCTATTTGACAATACAGGTTGTCTTGAAAGCCTTGCTGAGTATATATAATTTCATTTCTTAGCGACGACGTCTCTTGTATATATTGCTATTATATGTGTGATTAATTCACATAAAATTTACGACAGTAAAAAATGATTATTACCTCGGCTATTTTTGTTCCCTTTTTGATGTTGGTTTTTACCATCCGTCGATTCTCCCGAAGCATCGAAAAATTAAGGCTGTTTTCCTCCGTTAATGAATTCCTTTTACTGATGATTTAGCTGGACTATAGTGCGTTATTTTATATTTCGAGGAGACTCCGATCAATCGCAAGTTCGATCATTGTTTTTTTCACACAAAACCTGACAACACCTGCTGATTGCGTGGGGGACTGGTAACGAGCTCAGGCCCTACTCAATTCTATTTCCCTTCGTATCAGGAAATAATAAATTTCCGGGGGATAGATTTTTAATCCCACAATATCCGGCAAAAACAACCCGGTGTTTTTTTTTAAGCCTGTCGTTTCACGCCGGTGTAACAGGTAAAAAACAAAACCAGATAACAAGAAATGAAGAGGAAATAGATGCATGGCTTGTTCTCGTAAAAAATATATTTATGCAGTACGACGTACGACCGCCCACTCCCTAATTAATACGCGGCGTTTTTTTAAAAGAGGCGGATACAGCGAGCAAAAATTGGAAATAATCTCCCACCATAAACGCCCCCTCCCTCCCATCACTTTTCCAATCCGGTCAATAACGAGATTGAAAGGATTTAAAAACATGATAGTAAAGAGATCACAAGGCAATTACGTAATACTGTCAAACGTATTAACTAACAGATATCAAAATAGGAAAATAGTTTCTTTTCCTAAATAGTCACATCCAGTAATTTTTCCATGCATGTGCTTACAGAGTTCGCGTATGTTTGCTCTTTATATATCCAAATTATTAATTAAGCGCCCAGGCACTTAGTGGAAGAAATACGCCCAAAGAGCGTCTGCGTAGGAGGCTACCTTTCTTGGAGCGCAATTTGTTTTTATTCAAGCACGATTTTTCAAATGTTTTCTTGTCCAGCAGTAAAGTAAGATCTTTGATTAGGAAATGTTCTTATTCGATCCTGAATTAAAGAATAGATTGTGCAGTTTATAGGCAAGTAAAGTAAGTCTATCGTTAAAAAAAAAAAAATTAAATTATGGTAATAAGCTATGTGTGTGTGTAAAATGAAAGATGAAAAGTTAACAATATCGAAACTCATCACTCGTAACTGTTTTGTAGAGTTCTACTAATACCATGTAATACTGTTATGGCCTTATGTGCTCCAAGCACGAAGAGGATTTAGTAAGTAATATGTGTTACCCTACTACCAGCTTGTATATATATTTTTTTCCGAACATCTAAAATTTTAGACCAGATTTCAAATTTCCGACTCACCCCTACAAGACTTGTCTTTCTGCAAAAAAAAAAATTGCTCCATTGTCACTGTAATTTTCTCTTGTTTCAATACAATGGCAACCAATTTATTGGAGACCGCGTGAATCTCATTTTCCAACAATAGTAAGGTGTTTAATCAAAGTTACTTCAGTTCCGATGTGAAGCAAAAAGCTGTTTTTAATTATCTGAAGGACAGATAAGCAGAAAAAAGACTCGAAATGCATGTCTAAAATAACTCTTGAAATTAAAAGAAACACATCGTTTTTTATATAGATATCGAAATATCAAATTTAGGAGAACAAAATTCGTGTCATATACAGTGTACGTATGAATAAATATGGTTATTTTATTTCTCTCTTGAATTAGTATTTTTATTCTTTAAAAATTATTCTAACGTCATATAATTTGGATTTAAAAGTGTCCTTTAGACAAAATTTTTTTTATCTGAATTGCTCGTGATATCTAGATTGAGAAGAAAAAAAGAAAACCTCTGGGCCCAGGGTACGTGATATCTTGCAACTCTCTAACTCAACAATGACCATGTTATGCTTTTCATGTGTTTTACCGATTCTCCCCGGTATCATCTCTTTGCGATAGGTATACAATGAAAGGCGCCATAAACGTTTTAGAATTGAAAAAAAATAAGAGAAGAAAAAGTCAATAATATTGAAGATCGACATAAACGCGAGGGATTTATTTACCAATGTACACTTACCTTGAAAGTACAACGTCCCAAGCAGAACGTCAGTGGAAGCGATGTGAGGGCGTCCCTGATTCGCACGCTACGTACCTTCAACGAGTCTTTGTCAGAAAGGCGAAGAGGCGTACTTGAGGCGATTTTTAAAACGCAAATAAAGTTATTACAATCGTGCGACATTTTTCTCACCGGAGATTAAATTTAAAAATAAATTAATTTAAAAATTAAAATAAAAATATTTTTAACAACTTTCTAATAGGTTTCGTGTGATTTGACCAATCAGGGTGCAAGGAGTGCAGGAGAGAAGTTGCCATGGCAACATGCCCAGACAGAACCCATTAGAAAGATGTATAGAAAGGTGTCACAACGTTAATTTGTTGCGTAGCAACGGTTCGGAGTAATTCCTTATTGCTTTTTACTTAATATTTTACTATACTTTCTTCGCCCATTTGCACGCTATCCGTTTAGTGCACGAAATAAAGCGTTGATCTAATAATAATTTGCAATGTTTTCAGGAATTTTTATCGTGAACTTTTTTTGTAAAGAAAAAGTCTTTATTCAAAATAATATGCTCAGAATCTGGGATTTTTAGCGGAATGCGTTTTTGTAACTATTTATGATTCGTATCCAATTATCCGCG
Source organism: Desmophyllum pertusum (assembly GCA_029204205.1). Taxonomy (NCBI): domain Eukaryota; kingdom Metazoa; phylum Cnidaria; class Anthozoa; order Scleractinia; family Caryophylliidae; genus Desmophyllum; species Desmophyllum pertusum. Next base: position 558,223 of record MU825888.1, on the reverse strand, counting down.
AGTATTTATTATTCCTTGAATATCGACATCCATTATTCATTTTTATCCCTGACAAATATTCATTATTTCTGATTAAAACTGAAACATGCAATATTATTTGCATGAAATTTAAGCCAATATTCAACAACAACAAAATCACCATCATTTCTTTCTACACATATATTCAACATTCATTAGTACGTTTTTAAAATAAATATCCTATATTCCTTTACGTGGCCAGCGGTCAGGATTTGCAGTGTAGCAATTATTCATTGATTTGATTTGCCTGATATGAGGATGGTTCTAAAAGATTCCTTAATTTACAAGGCGGATCCAGGAATTTTTGATTGGGGTGAGGGGGTGGGGGGGGGGGGGGGGATCCCAGGGTTTTTCCCGAAAATGTGAAGTAGAAGGATAATTTTGGAAGTAGACGGCAATAGTTATTACGAAAACCTTTCAGGGGTAGGCATGGGAGGGGGGGGGGGGGGGGGAGGATGGGGGCGCTCCCCTCCAACTGGGGGTGTTTGGGTGGCCTCCCCCAGAATAATATTGAGATGTCAGGCTCTGAAAAAGTGCATTTTGGTGGATTTTGGAGATGCTATGGATAATGGTGAAAGCAAAAAACCCTCTGATAGGGGTCCGGACCCCGGCAAAGCTCAAAATAACAAACTACTACAATTTATTCTAAAAGCATGTTTATTCCCCAAAACTATTATTCATTAATGTTTACTTACTACAAATATACGATCTAACGTGAACAGGTTCTGCAAGGAGGCCCACTTACCCATAAAGTTCGTGTTTATTTGAGTCGTCACGTAACGCTCGCAGTCGAGCATTGCGTGACCACCAAATAACGGCTGCGAAGAGTCTACCCCAAAAGCGGCATCGCTTTAATTAAACATTATCGTGTTCAAATAAAATTGTTGGGAACAAGTTCATCGGTTGTTCGTTTGCAATTTTCTACAATCCGCCGGCTTTGCGGCTTTGTTTAATACAAATCTAAAACTATAGCATTGCTGGCGTTTTTATTATCTTTTACTTTAAAAACTGTGCCGTGTATTAATTACTACATGCATGCAAAATAGATCAAAGAATGGCAACCCGATTGACAAGATAAGCAAGTAGCCCAAAATTGTGTCCAAAAGTTGCCCAAAAGTGTGGTGCATTTTTAATTAATTCACATTTTTTTCGTACGCCGAGACAACTATATCCTCGACTTCTGATTGGATAGTCTGCGTGTACTTAAAAAATGTGAATTAATTGAGAAGTGGCCACACTTAAAGTGCTCCTAATCTTTTTTTATTATTATTTTCTCATCTGAATCTAAACATCACCGATTTGCAGAAGACGCGAATTTTTCATTAATTTTATAAAACTTTCAAATTTGCCGCCATTTTGGCTCACCATTTGCCTTAGTCTCCTATCGGTCCTTCTCGGTTCACAAAGGATGTGTGACTTTGACGAACTTTGACGTAGATTAAGGAACATGTGAGCCCGTCGGCCTTCTTACAGGCCTTCTTACAGCGGAGACGGGTATACCGCAAAAAATAGGATTTTGAAGATTTGAAATATTCATAAAAAATTCGCGTTTTCTGCAAATCGCAAATTGTTTTCGCAGAAGTTCCTTGGGTGATGTTTAGATTCAGATGAAAAAATAATAATAAAAAAGGGTGGGCACTTTAAATTGGGCATAATAATAATTATTATTATAATTTCAAACCCCAGGAGAGATCAGCATATTATTTCTCCTTGTAATATCAGTACATAATCAAGCAACACGTCACGAGAATTAAGAAATTGATCAGCGAAGTGAATTTTCACGATTTGATACATTCTTCTGAACCGGTACTATAAGAATTGTATGGAGACTACTTAGGAGAATTTGCAAGTTGATATCAGGGCTAAAAGGGTTAAAGGACGACATCAGATGTCGAGTGAGACTGGTGAAAACAATGGCCGCGTGGAAGCAAGGGGCCTGGTCTCTCCAATTTTGGACAATATACAAAAATAGGGTGCATGAGTTAAAGAGATATATAAAGTTAATTTTCTAGTAAAGGCTATGAAAATATACAGGGTTATTATACATTTATCCTGTACGTCGCAATCTGTCACAAAGTGACGATGATCACCCTAGATATATAAAACCGTACTCGGTAGAACTTTAACAGTGTCAATTGACAAGTAGCAAAAATGTTGGTAGTCATCCTTAGCATGAAAATAACACGTGAAATATTCACAACTTAAAGGAGCTATGTCACGATATTTTAAGTCATTTTTGCGAAGTGCAAAATCACCTTCAAATTGAAGAAAGCCTCAAAATAATAGTTTACTAAGGTAGAAAAACACCAAAGAGGTGATAATAAACCAAACAGGAACAAAGATGGTTGAGGATGGAGAAGATTAAAACGGATTGCGAATGGCGAACTTGAAAAAATTGGCCAATTTTTCAAGATGCGCCAACCGTGACGTAGCTCCTTTAAAACGAAAAATGACTGAATATTTATTCCAAATCAGTTTGTACGACTATGATCTGCTCTGGTCTTTTCTGCCGGAAAATAATTATACTTCATATTTCACATGTTTTTCTCACGGGACAAATACACGATTCTGAAACTACAAACACTTAATAAAAACAGTCTTTTAAGCTTATAATGTAGCACTACATTTCTAAAGTTTGGAACTGCTGTTGCAGACGTTTACATTAGCTTTTACTGCAGCCTTCGTTCAAACTTGACTGCTTCCCTTTAATTTGTTAAAATAAAATCGACAAGCGAATCCGCCAATATTTGATCTAAGGCCCAATTTATACGTCACATTTCAGTCGCGCCAAATGTAGTTTAAGTCTGAGAAATTTGCTGAAATCGCTTTAAATCAGCCCGCTGCCCACGCAAATAGCAATGTAGAACACGTTGCTTCCATGGTGTATAGACCTTTTAATAGCTTGGTTTGCCAGTTTGTTGCTTTATGATTTTTCAGACTATGTGACGTTACTCTAGAATGAGAATCATATTCACGTGTTCATGAACAAAGCGCGAACAATTCTCTAGAATCCGAAATGGGCAATTGTACCTAAGCCCCGATCAAACGGTCACAACATTTGTCTCAACATTCTCTCAACATTTGTTGTGCCATCATAGTTTAATACTATGGTGTCATGTTGAGAGAATATTGAGAGATGTTGAGAACATGCATACCCGGTCAAACGGTCTCAACAAACTCTCAAAATTTCAAGAACAAAAGAAATGTTGTGAAGATGTTGAGACAAAGTTTAAATGAATTTAAACTCGTCTCAACATGGCATAAAATCTCTCGACATTGTTGAGAGGGGGTGTTCAAACGGCCTCAACATCGGCTCTCAACAAATGTTGAGAGAATGTTGAAACAAATGTTGTGACCGTTTGATCGGGACTGGTCGAATTAGCCTCCTACGCAGACGCTCTTTGGGCTCGTCACGCAATCTTTCCTCCCCCACGTGGGGAAGAAGTGCGTGACGAGCCCAAAGAATGTCTACATAGGATAGTCGAGCGTGGAATTATTCGACGCAACTGAAATGTGACGTATAAATTAGCCCTAACACGCAACCAATCAGCGTAATCCTTGCCGTTCAAAACGTGGTGCGCCTGAGCAATTTTGTTTTCATTCACTCGATATCACAGAATAATGTCAATCAAAATATAAACGTACTTTTTGGTAGCAGGAGAAATATAATTTCTTCTTCGTAAAGGTTTTGTTTTGGTACTGTACACCGTATTGGCATTAAATGAAAAATTTGATGAACAGGCTACAAAGGTGCGAGGCTACAAATGGTAAGAAATGGTAAGAAATCGGATACATTGTATTTTTAATACAAAATGATAAAAAATCTCCCAAGAAGATAATTACTCAAACGTTGAAACAAAAATAGGCATTACAAAGAGAGGATGATCCAAGAGAAGCACTTCCCCATGATAATTTCATGAAATCTATTTTAACTTTCTAAGTCCCACCCATAGCTGAGCTATTATAAGAGCGCTAGCTGATTGGTCAGTTCGAGTAACGTGATGTCGGAGCCTCGATCACGAAAATAAAAATAATTCACAGCATGGCGCGAAACTGTTAATAGATTTTAAAAATATCATGAGGCAAAAGGAATCATTCTATTTATAGATCACCCTCTTCTTGGCATTGTGAATCTTTTGTTTTACGTCATCAACGATCGTAACACCAAGACATTGCTGGAATAATAAAACAAGCTAAAATAAAAAGAGATAGTAAAAATAGACGAGCAAAAAACAAGCTTTAAAGTTCACATTCGCATTCAGAGCCTCGCTCAATTTTTACGTTATAATGATACTACAAATAATTCAAGCGATAGTTGGTTAATATCTAATATGATATTTGCTGATTCAATAGTACCGCTGTATTTAGTAGTAATATATGAGTGGTGTGTCCTTAGCTGCTTACTGAATTTCCAGATAAGTATGCATCTGAAGAGAAAAGAGATAAAAATGACATGAGAATCACATTCCGCAAGGTTTGCTTTTGACGGACAATAAAAGTTTTTCATGATACTGTTTGTTTGTAGCCTGCAAGAGCAGCCGGTTTTCTCGGGCTCTTGTTTCACCCACGGGGAAAACTCGAACCGGAAATACATCCGCGAGAGGCGATGTGATTTGTGATTTTCCTGGAAAAGCTAGACGTCTTCTCAGCGTAATAGTCCCAGGAATAGTACACATGTACATTACAGTGGAACCCCGCCTTACAGCCACCCCGTTAATACGGCCACCTCTTTTTGGCCCGGCGAAATCGCACTTAATCTCAGGGACCGCGGAGGGGGAGGGGCTGGTAGGGCTATAGCCCTACCACTTTTTTGCTTGGGTTGAGGACGGCTATGTTATATTTATTGGGGTTGAAAATATGATGGCGCGCAAATGCATGATAAATGGCGGAACAGTGACCCCTAATGTTTGGTTTGTCTTGCCAGATTTTTAGCCCTACCACTTCAAAATGGTCTCCGCGGTCCCTGAATCTCTTGTATAAAAACCCCTTTCATACGGCCAGCTCGTAATACGGCCAACGGCCAGATTTTGGCGATCCCCGTGCGCCTATTTTCTTTGTAATTTTACCCCGCATTACGGTCACAAACTCGGCGATGGATTGAATATTGCAAATCATATATTGACACAATGACTCCGTATGAGCAGGTTTCATAAGCAGGTTTTAATTGTTTTGACGAATTTGTGTCTGTTTTCGGATGTTCCTGTAAATTGGTTCAGGTTGCCTTTTAGTGCTCGTTTAGTCGCTTTTGTTGTACAGAATTAACCCCGTATTACGGCCACCCGTTATTACGACCAGCTTTTTTTAGCCCGTAAGTGTCCGTATTAACGGGGTACCACTGTATGTAGTTCTCTCTGCTAGTTTCGGCTCGGTTTGGGGAAAGAAACGAGATACGACATCATCCAATAAACTCTTCCTCCACTAATACAATGTATATTAGGGGTCCTTTTGGTACACGAACCCATGACCCACCCTCTTTCAAAGGAGAGGTTACCTGGCCGACTCCTTCCCAGTCTCCCGTCTCCATGTACTCGAACCAACCTCGTTCCCAGTGTCTACTCCGCTTTCAAGATGGCGGCTGGCCGCGGAGAAGACCCTGGTACACGCTGGCGAAATACTCCACGAATCGTGGAGTATTTTGTCACGTGGACACACGATCGAAAGTCGTTTTCTCTACACTTGACCAACGGTTCTAGGATCAAATATGATATTTGATCCTCAGAACCGTTGGTCAAGTGTACTAAAACGAGTTTAGAACGTGTGTAACGTGATAAAATACTCCACGATTCGTGGAGTATTTTTGCAGCGTGTACCAGCATGTTACCAGGGTCTTCTCCGCGCCCAGCCGCCATCTTGAAAGCGGAGTAGACCCTGGGAACGAGGTTGTACTCGAACAACAACTCTCGTTCCCAGGGTCTACTCCACTTTCAAGATGGCGGATAAACAATTGCTGAAACTTGCTTAGCTTAGTAAGTAGAGGTAAGCTTTTTCTTTCAAATTTACTTTATTTATTTCACGAAGTTTGTGTTTAAGTCTACCTGAGTTATTTGATATAGCAAGCAGGCTGTGTAAATTTGGAAGAGTGAAAACTCTGGAAAACTTCCAGTACATGCACAGCGCATTTTTTTTTAGTGCATATCCACTATAAACGTGTTCTGTTCTGACAGAATATGGTCAAAGAAAAGCCACATGAATGCAATTTTAAAATTATTTTATGCATGGGTGCTGCTCTTGTAGGAAGGTTAATATAAACTGTACATGTATACACCTGTGTTGTCGGATAGAAATGTTTTAAAAGCCCGCAAGACAAGACCGAAAGGTAGCATGGTTAAAAATAGAAAACTGCTGCACGCACCGAATACTAATGAGAAGTAACATGAAAAACATTACTTCTAACGTTTCCTTTTTGTTTTAAACCTGTAGAAGTAAGCTACTTTTGCCCAAACTTAATTTTAGAAGAATCATATCAGCTCGTGAAAAAATATGGAAAAACAAATTATCTAATTCGGGGCAAACCAAATACATCATGTCCGAAAATAAAAACTTGTCGATTTCTTTTCCACCGATATGCAAATTCTAATGAATACCCAGACTATACTACCAATCGGTCTTGTTTTCTAGGCTTTACGCTTTCTATCCGACAACGTTAATTGAAATAGGTGTATATGCTAGCCTGCACGCAGACGTCTCTGATCTATGTCCTCCTTCCTGCATGCATCGGACGAAGGGAGGAAATAGTGGGCTATACGGATATGTTAAGGCCCGATCAACATTTGTTGTGACATGTTGTAACATGTGACATGTTGTGACATGCCCGGTCAAATGGCCACAACATTTTCAAGAACAAAAGAAATGTTGTCATGACATTGTTGTGAGGGGTGGTCAAACGGTCTCAACATCGGCCCGCAACAAAATAAAATTAATGTTGTGAGAATGTTATGACAAATGTTGTGACCGTTTGGATCGGGCCTTTACACGCCTTCTATTAGTGTTATTGGGTACTTACAACAATAAACAGCAGGCCAAGAAAGAGGGCTTTGTCTTCTGCTGAAAGGCTCAGGGAACTGCAAGCAAAAAACAAAACAAGCATTATATACCTACCGTAAAAGCTCTATTTAGCCCCCCCTCTCTATTTAAGCCCCCCCCCTATCTAATAAGCCTCCCTTTGGAAGTCAGATTTTGTAATAAGCCCCCCCTCTCTATTAAGCCCCCCTCCTTCCGTCAGGCTGATGTAAATGACTTTTCAGCAAATATTTTCTGGCGTTTCAGTCACTTTGTATTGAAACGTGGTCTTTAATTTCCAGAACTATCGTCGAGTTAGGGTATAAATGACGTTTCCTTTGTAAGACGGTCATACATAACCCATTTCTTGTTCTGTTTTAGTTAGTGGTGTAATAGTAAAGTTTGAAAAATTAATGCAAATTTTCTTGAAAATTTATGATTTGAAATAAGCCCCCCCCTCTCTTATTAAGCCCCCCTCTCTAATAAGCCCTTCCTTCTTGAGGCCTGAAATTAAATAAGCCCTCCGGGGGCTTAATAGAGCTTTTACGGTATTTCAATAACGTTGTCGGATAGAAATAACAATTCTATCCAACAACATTAATTGCAAGACAAGACCGAAAGGTAAAAGTAGAAAACTGCTGCACGCACTGATTTACTAATAAAATATAAGAACACAAAAAACATTATTTCTAACGTTTCCTTTTTGTTTTAAGCCTGTAGAAGTATGTAAGCTACTTTTAGCCAACTAAATTTTATCAGAATCATTATAACAGCTAGTGGAAAAAACATGGCAAAAATCTAATTCGGGGCACAGCAAATAAATCACGGGCAAAATAAAAAAATTCCACCGATATGCAAATTCTAATGAATAGCCAGGCAACCATTCGGTCTTGACGGCTTCGCTTCTATTGAAATAGGTGTATATGTCTTGGCCTACAGGCTGGGGTTGGGGGGGGGGGGGGGGGGGGGAGGTTGAGGGAAATGTCAGGGGAATCTCAGAACTAGTGAACATAGCTTTAGCATGAAAGGCTGATTTACATGTACAAATTATTGATCATAAATTCTATCACAAAATGTTCAAAACTTGTCAACTTGTGGCTTGTAAACTTGTGGCTTATCAACATGGAACACTGCAGTAAGTCGAAGATTATGCATAGAAAAAGTTTCAGTAGTGTTTATCATGAATACTAAGTCAACCCCAGATCGACGTGGTTAAAGTGGCATATACATGGTTTAAATTTATTTTTTGGTTTAAAAATTTTCAAACCAGTTTGATTTTTATTTTATGATAATGTTAGACAAAGGAAAAAAAATCAAACTGGTTTGAAAATTTTTAAACCCACAAAAAAAAACCCTCCCCAGAAAAAAATTCTTAAAACTCCACGGGACCTTTCACTATGAACCTACAATGTATGATGGCATTTTTAAATTTCATGAAACCTTAAGAGATAATGCAAGAATATTGCTAAAATGTATGAAAAACATTGTATTCAGGTATAACTCCCCCTTAGGACAGGACTTTGCATGCTGGGCCCAGTTGTTCAAAGGGTGGATAACGCTATCCACCGGATAAATCGCTATCCAGTGGATAAGTGTCAGCAAAACATACTACGCTATCCACTGGATAACGATTTATCCGGTGGATAGCGTTATCCACCCTTTGAACAACTGGGCCCTGATCTGTACATATAATTATGGATATATCGAGTTTATCAGCTTACATGACATGGTGACAAGATCTGGATCACCAGTGATACAGCAAACTACAGAAACCTCCACAGCATCCCCTCCAACTGTGAGTGATCTCTCCAACTTGTGTGCCTCCAGACTCTGACTGGCTCCCTTCTTTCATAATCTAACAAACAAGCCAGATAAAAGGTTAATTTAAATAGTTTTATAAAATTTTGCTCATTATACAACACATGCTCTGATTGGTTGCATTACTGTCTTAGACACAGGTTATGATGTCGCATACTATTCGGCTTTATTTCATAAACTTAAAAGAAATAAAGAATGGCCGCTTTCTGCTTGTTGCATATTATAACCTGATGGAGTTTGGGAGATTTTGAAAGTACTTATGCCTTCCTCTATGGCTCGGGTTCACATAAAGGGAAAGTTAAAGCAGGTTGTTTGTATTGTGATGACATCAATCAATCAATCAATCAATCAATCAAACTAACTTTATTTAAAAATAACTTTATTTACATGTCAAGTCTACTGCTGTCCACAAGTGGATGACTAATTGGACATTATTTTTTTTAAAGTAATACATGTATTGTAGACCATAAGGTAACTACATTGTATGGTACTCAGTACCTTAAAGACGGCTGAACTATTCCTTGTGCACTCACAGGGGTACCCTGAGGGACCCAGCACCTTGTAGATTAGATTTCCCTCATAGTTGTACACATCAAAGTAGAATGAAGGTCCAAGCCAACTACCGCAAGTCTCTCTGGCCCTGTTAAGGTGGCAAATGTTTTACAGTATAATTGGACTGTTTATTGTTGGTACTACAGTGAAACCTCCATTAATAGAGGTGTCCCATAATAATAGAGGTAATAGATTACAAAGAGTATATGAGCATTAATTTTGTCAGGACAAATGTTTGTGTCCCCTTAAAGGAGACGTCTCCTTAATGGAGGTGTCCCAAAGTCGACGTACTGTACCACTGTGTTACGACCTCACAGTAGACGTACTTGTATAACTGTAACTGGAGAATTATTTATGTGCAAACCTATTATTAACTAAATGATTTGTAGTTCTTTCTGATGGAGAAAAAAATTAGTGTATTTTTTGTGAGATAATTTTGTACATGTTGAAAAATAGTAATGCATTTGTATTATAGGGCAAACTCAAGATCACTTTTAACCATTCTTTTGCCATTGTCCCACTTTTTACATACATGTATATAACCATGGTTAAAATATTAAATGTTAATTTAAGGTGGCTGATAACGGTTTACAGCCCTTGTGCTTTGATGGATCGATACTACCACCCTATATCAGTTGATGTTAAAATAAAGGTATCAAACAAATGCCCAATCATCAGTGAACAAGTTATGATAATCTTTGTGACATATTAGGTTACCATAGCAACAGTATAACCTGTCAAAACACCCTTAATTTTAGCTTTAAGTGCTAATAACTTAGAAATGAGCTCGGTGACCCCAATTTTTTATAATTGAATAATATTTAGCATGTTAGGATATGACTTTTCACAAAGTTTAAAAAATTCCTCGGAGGGAATTCAGAGCCACCTTAAATTGTTGAAAAATTAAGGTGGGTCTGAATCCCCTCCGAGGAAAGTTGAATCCTAACATGCACAAGGGCTGTAAACCGTTACGAGCCACCTTAACAAGTGTTTTTACATTTAGTACCTTTCAAGAAGTTGTTTTCTTGTATTCACCACTTATATTTTTCACAAAAATTGTAGTAAAACTTACGCGTGTTTGATGTGTCCTAGGACTTCACCAGTGGGCATGCGGACAGTCATCTCTGGACCAGCCCAGGGGCAGAGAGCTGGACAGGCACAGCTGGCTGGATGTTCCAGCTCCATAATCCAATTATTTGTGGCGCTGTTGATGACTTTCATGTAGAAGGGTCTGGATTGTCCAAGGAGGGCTTGAAGGCAACCGCTAAGTGTTTGAACTGTCAAAAATGGAAGCGGGGAGGTTTAAAATACGGTGGAACCCTGTTAATCTGGTCACCAACAGGCTAACAGAATCTGGCCATTGAAGGAGTTACAAGAGAATGACTGGTTGGGCAGTTATTCACTCCATATAGTACAGTATATGTAGGTGACTCCATAACTGAGGTAGCTGCAGCAGGTATTTTTTACAGGTAAAAATGGTAATGTAACGGCACTAACAGGTAACTTAAACCCTTACTTTAATGCCAACCCTAACCCAACCTTAAAGTTACCCGTTACTTGCAATAAATACTTGCCCCAGGTGGCTGTAAGGTGGGGTTGCAGTCTGTACAGCTAAAGTCTGTTACAATCCTGCCAGCGCTTAACTCCTGTTTATGTAGCATGAAGCGAGTAGGAGTATTGCTACTACCCCTGAATGACCCCCCATCATTTTGTCAGGCTGCCTCAACAATTCATCAACACAATATTTATTATCCCAGACAGCGCTTGAACCTGGATCTGCAATGGACTCTAGTGCCCCATCCAGGTGGAGAAGCAATACTCCGAGAGTCGCCTCCTGCTAAGAAAACCGGGATAACCTCTAAGATGGTGGTGATGGAACACTTTGGTCTGAGTGCAGACTTTTTAACTAATAATTACCTTGTCACATTTTTGAAAAAATGACATTAAGGTACGCTACTTACTTTCTTTGACGTTAAACAGCTGATTTCCAACTCCATCATCCACAGTAAAGTCCATGCGACCCCACCATGCTGGAGACAAGGGAATATAACACAACAAATTACGGTACTGAGAGTAATCTTGCTATTGACTGATCAAAACAAAGGTTAACTATATCATTGCTGCCAAATGTGATATATGTAATCCACCCCTTTAGCCTTGAAAGGATTGATGGAAACCCCAGGGTGATCGTAAGCAGCGTCAATATCCCCAGAACAGTTGCCAAGGGGAGGGAAAGAGGAAAACTGCAGTTTTTGTCTCCCCTACTCCCTAAATTGTAGATTTTCCTCAATCAAATTCACTTTTCACCCTCCATTGAACCAATTTTCTGCAAAATAAATTAATAAATTATAATGATTGCTTTTCAGTGAATAGATGCCTTTGTCTTTGTTCTCTGATGCATAAAAAGGTGTATGATTGAATTTGGCAATTAGGATTTAGCTAAGCATGCAATAAATATTCTTCCCAGAAAAACTGTGGGAAATTATAGAAACGCTTATTAATGTTGAAGGTGTTTAACTACATGTACTTGAAAACATTGTTTGTTCATATAGCTTGTAAGCTTAAAATATACCATCATTTATTTCCACAAAAATTCTCATTCATCGACAAATCTAGTCCTAGCAGTATGCGGGATGTTTGTCACACTTGAACCTAGTTATATGGCCTTAGCTCCCACGAGTCTCCTGTAGCTCAGTGGTAGAGCGTCCGACTGGTGTGCTGAAGGTCATAGATTCAACTCCTGTTGGGGGGACTCAGAATTTTTTTTAACGAGTACATGTACATTGTAGCTTGTGTCACTGACAGAATAATATCTCTCTCATTGTTTGTTCATGTTTTGCAATTTGCCTAAAATAAACTCCTACATTCTCAGCAATAATATTATTTGGTTTTGGTTGATAAGGCAGGCTAAACAATCTAACACTCCAAAAACTCATCACTTTAAATCAAACTGTGAATGGAAGTGTCACTAGTCTAAACAGCAATGCAAAACCGACCCTGCACAATATGGATTATTGATTGCCCTTGAATAAGAACATAATAGATAAAAATTATGCTTCTGGATGCATTATTTTCAGATTGCAACATACAAATTTTCTATGTATTTTAAAATTCTTCCATTGCTTATTTAGGAGAATCATTTGTGATCATCTGCTTTATTCTCATAATCCATATACCTGACTTTGTGTTAGTATTATGGGGAGAATCAAGATGTCAATCACTCATAGGGATGCCCAATTTTAGTAGCAGCTGGCACTTGAATTTGTTTATTTTGAAACGTTTGGTGTTTTTTGAAAAACTTTGAGGTGATAAAATCCAACTGAAGCCAAGCTTAGATTTATGTGTCTTTTAATTTAATTTACGCGAAATTTAAATAACAAGAAAGCCCTTCAGATGATAAAACGGGCCTCTAGTGGTGACAAACAATAATTATATTTTAGTTTTAAAAACAAGCGCCTGGAAGACTGCTTGTAAAGTTCAAGGCAGCGCATATTTATCTGTAGATAGTTTGCGTTATAAACAGAAGCTAATTTAACTGGCAGCGCAGTACAATGTATATCAGATATCTGCAGAGCTGGAATAGATATGCAACGATAAGACAAAATAGAATCAAAGTTACCATGTTAATTTACTGTATGATCACGAAAATTTGAGGAATAATTATTGATTTTTTAATACGCTTTTAATGTCCTAAGTCCGCGAATTGAATGAAAACAAAGCCAAATGTCAATAGAAATATTAGCAAGCAAGCGAAAATCAGCAATACCTTTTAATTCGCAATGAAAATCAAATGAATTTGCACGTGTTTTCCGGTAATGGCATTTGAGTCAGGATGTAAAATGTATCATGTTACATGTACATGCTAGTCACGAATGCCTCACTTCAGATTTTGATAGCTTATATTTGCCACTGAAATTTGATGCACAAACGAGTAAAATTTACAACCAAAATAAAGCGATTTGCAACAGTATAATATTTTCTTGTCAGGTCTCCGTACATTTCAGACGAAGCGACTTCAATGTGCAACGACTTCTCGAGTGTACGTGCGTAAAAATATATGAATATGGGTGTATAAATCGTCTTTGTTTATTTGATTTGCTAACACTTTAGACTTCTTCGATGGTAAAACTATGGTAAAAATTCCTTCCAGCTACATTTAACATTTCATGGGAGTGATTCACATCCGTGGAAAAGAACCCAGATTATAAATATTTTAAGCTCTGCATGAATGCTCCAACTGGCGTCCCGGGGAAGCCCATTAATTTTGATCGAAACGACATTCAAATTTAGATCGATCACGCTATCAACTCCTACCGAAATAGACCTAGAACTTATCAGTTCTCTCTCATTCTAAATTTAGCTCGAGAAACCGTGTTATTACCGTGTAAAGATTGCTCAAGATCGAGCATTGTTAAGGTCCACATTTGGAAGAACGCGCGCGTCGGTGAATTGAAACCCAAACTTGAAGCGTCGTCTCATTGCACGCACGCAAACCCGCTGAGAGATCTAGAAACAAGTTGGCACGTAAAGAACGGTTTCTCGTCTTGATTGGCTTGCAGATTCTTTGATTTAATCATCGACTATCGAGCAGTAGCCTTTTGAAAGAGCGATGCATAAAGGCGCGAACAAATTAAACCCAAATTTACCTTCATCATTTCCGACGTTTCTGGTGAGCAACCAATTTACTGACGTTTTCGAACACCTCCAAACCCATTGGCATCGGCACTTCGTTCGCGGCTCCATTTCCTTGGTGAACAAAAACATCTCCATCGTCCACATAAGGTCCTTCGTAGCCTCCGATATACTGAACCGAGCCCGAATATTCCTTTTGGGAGGTGATCCCTGGTTGGTGTGTCACTGTAGTGTTTCGCCATATTTCTTGCAATCCGATTCTACGCGTTATCTCGCTTCGGAAGGGTCCAAGTTCAACAACGGTATCTGTCACGAGATGACGGTAGCTATCTGCAAAGGTCTGCAAAAACTGACGGATCGGCGGCCTTTTTTTTGCAAACGACGCTCAACTCGATTGACCTCGCTACCAATTCTGCATTTCAATGAGCTGATTCTTTTCTGAAAAAATTCAAAAGCCGAGGCCATGATTTGCAAGTCAATTTCGTCACTGGTCACGCCGTCCTGCACTCGGGGTGTATTAAATGTTGCGCAATGCTTCGACACTTTGATCACGGAAATGGTTTTACCTCAGGAATGACTGATACATTCTTGGAATCTTTTGAATTTCTCTCATTTCCCAGGGCTTATATTTCGGCCGCACTGCAAGAGACCCCTTTCATTTTGGTTTGCTACTGTGAACGGTAATCAATCCAGGAAGTTTTTTGCCGGATTCGTCATCTTCCATCTTGTTTGTACAACTGGACGGTTTAATTTAAGCAAGCTACAATTCAAAAGGATTTACTTGAATTGTATGGCAGGCCCTTGTTGATTGTGCCAGCAGTTTTATTAGCTTTCACTTTTTTTTTTTAAAGATAAGAACGTCTACCTGAGGCTGAGCCGGAACTGAACGTTCTTCTTATTGTTGGTGATTTAAGCCTGAAAAAACGTTTTTTTAAAGATGTTCTTATTAATCGTTCGTACTAGCGGCGTAAGACCGTAAGTACGCCAGAAAATTTAGAAAATCGAGCACAAAATGATTCGTTAATACCGGGGGGGGGGGGGGTACGTGCGGCCCGATAGGGTACGGGGTATCTTTATATGGCCTAATGATAAGCATATACATGCTGGACTGCTGCATAGAAAACCTCACTTTTCAAGCCGAATTTTTACCAGTTTTTTGTTGGCGCCATTAGCGAAACATGAAACCTGCTAGGCTGTAAATAAATTTATAATCACTATTCTATGATTTTGGATTAAATGTCAAAAATCGAATACTGTCTTAAAACAGGGTAGGAAAATCAAAGATTTGTGACTTAAACATGGTCAGGGTTTGAGCGTCCCGGCCGCACCTCTATACCCGAGCGTCTATCGAGTACCCCCCTCCCTCCCGTTCCCCGGGGCGTTAATGGCTCACTTTCCAGACGTTGTTCCCTTCTGTTGGCGGTATTCCCCATGGAACAATATTGGGCCCTCTTTTCAGTTTTGTTTATACATAAACGACTTACCACCAAATTGCTTATCTAAATCCCAGCCTAGAAGACCTTCTTGTCTTATTAATATTAATATATACCTTATTCATAAATGGCCGTCCTACCACTTTTTGTTTGGGTAGGTTTCAATGAAATTAAAGTTTACCACAATAAAGAACACTGAAAATATACTGTCTTGAGAAGTTGAGCTTTTTTAGTTTTGGAAAGTGCCAGCAACTGGCTGATTGCAAATCAACTAACGCTAAATATTTTTTTACCCCTTATTCCATTGTTGTAATTAGTTTTTATGCAGTATTGTAAAGCGCTTAGAACAGCGATGTATAAGCGCTATAGAAGTTAGCTATTATTATATTGTATTACAGTAAGACCGAATTTATGTTAATTGGTTCAAGACAAAAGCAACACACTTACCGCATCTCCAGTTCTTAATGTTTTAAAATGGTGCTCCTATTGATCAAGTTTCAACGACTAAATCCTTCGGTGTACTTATTGCGAGCAAGGGATTCTACCTGAATTTCAATGAAATTTTAAGAGGTTTAAAGAAGGGATAGAAGAAAAGAAAATCATTTTTTGAACACCAACAGACAGTTGATACCCACGCGGGTGCTCTTGCGTGGGGTATCAACTGTCTGTTGATGTCCATCTACTAATTTTCTAATTCTAATTTTAAAACTATGAATCTTCAATATTTCTTATTTCCCTAAATTTTACCAATCCTTTGAGAAAAACTAGTTCCTCCAAAACATAACGAAAAATCACCCAAAAATTTTACAATACACCCCATAACATAGATTCATGGGATGAGCGGAGAGTTTTTGGATTGCTTGAAACGCGGTGAACGAGATACTGTATTTCCATTAAACCCGTGTTAAGTGGCGGAAAAATGGAATTCAGGTAAAAACCCCGCCTTAAAACATATCCTCAGCAGCCATTAAACGGATAAGGTAGTTTTTCGCGTCGTCGACATCACATTTTACTAGTTACAACCGCATTTCGATTACTGTAGTGTCGTTTGGGGAAATTGTGGCATTACAGCCAGGGTGTTAACCTTATTTTTTTTTAGCAGCTCTATTAATAGTAGTTGGGGGTACCAGTGCATTTTACCACATCTTGGAAACATAACATACATTTTCACAATAATTTTTATAGATGAGGATATCAGCGCAGAATCCCCCAACTGACACCACCCTATATATTTATTGATAATTTTAGTGCGTTTATTGTTCACTAGCCTGCGAATACAGCCGACTTCCATCGCGGGACGCTGCATGCGGCGCGCGATTGAAGTCGGCTGTATTTGCAGGCTAATTGTTCACAAGAGCAACACCAAAACATATTTTCACCATAAGAAAAACAATGGTCAGATTATTTATCATCCCGCTAACCTGTTAATACAGTCGAACCTGTATATAACGGTCACCCTCGGGACTTCAGAAAGTGGCCGCTTAATACAGGTGGCCGCTTAATACAGGTTTAATACAAGTAGCAAATACAACTCGGGACTTTGAAAGCTGGCCGCTTAATAGAGGTGGCCGCTTAATACAGGGCCGTTATATACAGGTTCGATTGTATGACGAAACAATATTACTTCTTTCTACCCAACCAAAAATTTATTTTTAATATTTCTTTAGGAGAAGGTAAATCAATATCTTCTTTAGCATTTAAGGAAGGCAGAAGTTTCTTCCGAAACATGTCTGTGTCATCTGTCAATTTTAAAGTCGTCGTGTTGTATTTAAAAATTATTGTCAGTTTGTTGATGTCTAGACCTTTTGGTAGTATTAAAATTATTGTAAAGATTATAGAAGTATTGTATACGGATTAGTTAGATTTAAATACCTTCAATGTAAAATGCACGTGGAATGTAATTTTTATTATTATATAGACACGAGTGTTTTACTGGAAAATAGACCACTCGTAAAATTCATACGAAACTACATCCGGGACCCGAGTGGCGTATTTTCCATATCCTCACTAGTGAGGATATCGATGACGTCATTTCCCGCTTTTGCATGTCTTTTTGTGCAAAGCTGCCAAACTCCGGTTGAAAATGGCGAGCGATAGATTCGTGAAATTCACTGAAGCCGACATGAAATCGTTCACAGAGGAGTAGGAAAATGTTAACACGAAGAAGAAAACTTCATATGACTTAAAATTATTCAAGGAGTTCCTTGCAAGTGAAGACGAAAGGAGAGAAATTCGGAAAGTCCAGCCACCGAGCTGCAAGAGTTCGCGGTAAAGTTTGTGCTTTTGTCGGTTTGTCTATATAATAAAAAGAACATTACACGGTGGCTTGAAGATATGAATTTTATTTTCTCGTGTTAAAAACAATATTTTACTCACTCGCTGCGCTCGTTCGTAAAATATTGTTTTTACCACTCGAAAATAAAATTCATATCTTCGCGCCGCCGTGTAATATCCTCTATGTATTTTTTTTAGACTAATCATGTTTATGTAAACCTGATGAATTTTATATCGTGGGTAAATAAAGATTACCTGCTACTAGGATGTTTACTTACGGCGATAAGCGTTCATACTAGAATTCAAAGTATGTGATGGTTGTTGTCATTCAAGTTGCGCGGCAAATTTACCACGTGTAGTAGCACTCTGCACATATGTTGATCTTTTCTTTAGCTAAGTTCTTAAATTTTCCTTTTCTATCTATTTCGTAGCGTTTTCCCCGTCCACACTGCTAAAACACTCGAAAACGCTACACCAGTCATCTGCGCATGCGGCAAATAGACCGTCCACACTGGACACAGCGGCAAAATGAGTGCGCGTGCGCCAACCTGCTCGCTCATTTCCATACAAACCTAATGGCGGCAATTCAAAATTCCCGGTATTTGTTTTCATTTCGCGTGGATAAGGCCGTCACGGAAATAAGGTTTTTACCCTGAAAACAATTCCGAGATAGACTCTTCTTTCACATATCTTTTTAGCAAACTAATTATCTTTGCAACAATAGTGAATTTTTCGCTCGAAGTCGAGCGATCGTAAGTGAAACATGAACTCTGAGTTATATTTTCGTCATTTTCGTCCCCAGGGGACGTCATAGCGCCAAAATAGCCGAGCATGCGCACTCATTGTGTCTCCACCAGGGTCTGAACCAGGGTCTCTTTTCCGTTGCTTTCGGCGAGAGGAAGAGAGACCCTGAGAACGAGGTTGATGAATATGAGTTTTACTTACACGTTCATTTTCATGCAAATCAAACTCATTTTCATCGTTTGAATAGTTTACACACCAAGACTCGTTTTGAAACCGAGGCAAGAGACAACTTGAAATCCATATTCGTTTCCAGTTACTTTATGGGTAGGATTGGACGAGATTGCATTGGATCTTTCTAGGACTGGTGCCGAACACTGTTCGAGTGAGATAATTTGTAATATTTTAGAAGCATTAACTTTTTAATGCACTTACTTCGTTTCGGGCGTCTCCATGTAGCAAAGTTGTCGATGTTGTCGTCATTGAAATAGAGTCCGCTCTCACAGTGACCAACGTGTTGATAGACTTAAGTTCTATTTCAATGATAGCATTTGTGAAGTTGTCGTGAATAATGATTTTTTTTTTTTTCGACTGAGAAAGTCGTCCTCAACGACATGGGCTCCTGAAGAAATACATAACAATAAAATCCCGCCTCCGAGATGGGACTGAGCCCGCGATTTCCATCCTGAAGTTGGAGGGTCTAAAATAGGCTTTCTCAATCCCGCATCCCGCCGCTCTTTTTGGCTCCATCCCGCCATCCCGCCCGACTGAGAATCTTCATCCCGATCCCGCCTGGTTATATGCCCGCCTTTTTCCGGTGACGTCTCAACTGATTGAAACTGCTTTTTGACATTTTCCCCAATAATTAAAGCCCATATGTATTATTTAAAGTCTCCTCTGCTTTTTGCAACAAAAGGAAGCTAACCGTTTGCTTTATCCATGTTTAAAAGTATAGTACAGTGTCCCGATTTTGTGGCATCTGCTTACATCTTCATAGACTACGATCGCGAGTAGTCCCTCATTTTTCTCAGATCGTTTCATGCGCTTCGCGTGCGCGCTCGCCCGCTCGATCTGAGAAAAATGAGGGACTACTCGGTAGTCTAACATCACCCTCCCCCTTTATACAAAAAATAATTAATTATCTTGTTCTCGCCTATTATTTATTGTCGGATGATTTTGATATGACACCAGCTTATAAAATCCGTTCTATTCTCTTTCGCTTCGCTCAGCCGAATAGAAAACATTTCTATTATAAGTAATGACGCAAACAACACAACAGTTTGTGGAGGAAGCCGCCAGCAATTAACAAATATCTGAATAGTGCTAAATACAAGAATGGTGATAAATAGTGCTAATGACAAGAGACGAAATACAGGAAGAAGCAGTCTAAATTAACCTAAAATAATACAATCAACAAAATAGCAAAGATACATGAAATGAAAAATAGCCTCGAGTAAACTGGTCAAGTGGTGTGATATTAACAAGGAGTGGTTTATTACAATACAAGCTAATTAACAACTAAAAGAAATACATATTCCTTCTCAAAAAATTGTAGATTTTCATGCACCGCCTAATGGAAACTGTAAGGGATGGGCAATTACCAAAAAAAATTCCTGCACAGCAAAAGTAGAGAAAACAAATCGTGCAAAGCGAGTGAGCTCACAAGCAAAAGATGAAAAAAAATTATTGCACAAACTCAAGACGGAAAAAAAAATTCGAGCTCAGAAAAATTGCCTAACTCCCCCCTCCCCCCCCCCCCCCCAAAAAAAAATAAATAAATAAATAAAATGGTCCATCCCTAAGTCCATGTACATTCCGCTGCGCTTCTCGACACATCTGGGGTCAAAACATTTTCATTTCTTACACTACGCCAGTCAGTGTGAAAGTTTTCCACATATTTGTGTGTAAAGTCCGCGCGAAACGTTAGCCACAAGCATAATGAAAAAATGCAAACAATTCAGTTACCTACCCCCTGGATATGTCTTATAATAACGAAAAACCAAGGGGGAGGGGTCATCAATCCCCTCCTATTATACGGTCGTTGGGGTTATGACTTTGGATGTACGGCTGAGGGTTGAATTGCTTTAATTCTTTGGTTTCTTTGACTTTTTCTAAACTCGAACTGTAACTTTGAATTTTCATTTTCATCATCTTATTATATATTTGCATTCAATCAGCTCTGAGTGATTTTCTTTTGCCTGTATTTTGAGCCCTGTTTGAGTTTGTTTGAGTTACCCCTCCCCTCCCCCCTTACAAATAGGTCTACCCCTCAGTTGCAACCAAACACAAAAGACAACGAAACCTCGCCTTTAAAATTTGCACGTGCTGAATTTGTAATTTTGTTGGAGGAGGTAATTTATACATTTTATTTCTTCTCTCCTCGTGGCGAACAGTTGTCTTCGTCGAGCGGGAAAGAAACTTTATTTTGGCATTACTTCTGAAACCTCCAGTCAATGGAATCTTAAACTAGCTAAATCCTTAGCTTGTGCTTCAGTCCCAGGAAAGCAAAGCACGTTTGGAAGGGTGGCGGACCTTAGTGACTCAGTCGGCTGTTAAAACGGCAAACTTTGGTGAACGCAGGTAAGAATTTCGGTAGATGGTAAATAGACCTAGTTGCCAAAAGTGAATTCATTGTGAATTAGTAAAGTGCTCTTGTTCCAAAGCTTGAATTAATGGACTCAAAAGTACCAAAGCTTTGTCTCACTGTCATACCATTTATTTGTATGACATAACCGTGCACAATTCGTAATTATATTTAGTTTAATTTTTCCAATTTAAGATGAAATATCAACAGCAGTGTTTTATTTCCATAGATGACGGAAAACGCAATGGCGGAATACAGCTTCAGACGGTGAATATCATGAGAGGACAGTTTGGGCCTAAAGTCAGGAGCTTCATAAATCATATTTCCTATGGTGAGTTTTTATATAATGTTCCAAACTTATAAAGCATTCAAGCATTTTGGTGTGTCTGGATTCAATTTTTGTGTGTACTGCGCTTGCGCAGTCAACACTATGCACTTATACCGTAAAATTAACCGTTTCTCGAAAATTACTCAACGGATCGAATCGAAAAACATCTCTATCGAAAGGGGTTTCAAAGCGCAGGACAGCTAGAATATTTGTTCCCCGTTTGTTAGAAATTCCGCTCTGAAATTTCTGTTGCAAGATTTTGCATATTTAATTACAAAAGCCAGTGTGTAGTATTTAACCTTCGATACGATCGTAATGAATCAAGCCTTCGATAAGTTACGCCATTAATCTAGCGGATCGTTTTCTGTACTTGCCAGTAAGTTTTACCCTAGTTCTGTCAACACGTTTAACTACATGAACATTATTGCTTGTTTATACATTGGACCTTCGGTCCCATCGATTTGGCAACGGATCGTAGATAAAACATTTGACACATACGCCATTGACACGCGAGGTGCCACTTGCGAGTATATGCCGGCTAATTGACTCTCGCGAGAAACGAGACACGTCTCGCGAGAAACGACTGAAACGAGACGAGACTCGCGAGAAACGAGACGAGACGGTGTTGTCTATAAGATTCCATGTGAATGCGGCAAAGTATATATCGGTGAAACAGCGATATCGATGCGTGAAAGAATAAAGGAACACGACAGAGACATGCAGCTTGCAGGTACTCAGAACTCCGCAGTTTCGGAATATGCCAAAGAGACTGGGCACCTTCCTATTCTCGGTTTTCACTGTCACGCCATAAATAAAAAAAATCAAAACCGTTCAATGAATGAAGTCAAGGAATTGACATGTCATAGATAATGAATAAATAAGGAATCAGTCTAAGTCTCAGGTCTGTGCGGTATTCCGTACTCGAGTTATTTGTCAAAATGTTCCACACAATTTATAGAGCTCAGTATGGAAACGCCGTGTTGGAGTCCCTCTGATCAAGTAGTCTCCACACTTTAATTTAACATTACTTTGTTCTTTTGGTTTTAACTTGGCTTGTGAAGTCAGTCACTATCTCAAAATAATGAATTGATACTTTTTTCTTCAAGCTTAACATAACTGATCAGTTTTGAAAAAAAAAAAACAACAATTATCAATACAGTTCAATTCACATTCCTCAAGTCTTACAACTCTGTTTCTGTAAATTACACTCTTCATATTTATCAAGATTAGATAAATAATAAATTTATCTGGCAAGTAAAATTTAAACACAGTTTGTTATGATGTGAATTTTATTTTTATACACCCTTCCCAGTTTCTTCCCTTCTATCCCCACCATCCTTTCCAAGCTGGCTAGTGTATTTTGAGTAAATCATATTTAGTGACAAAGACTTCACCACTTCCAAATGATAAATCAACCTAGGGAAAACCTTGCAGTACACACATGTACGCGTTGCGTACCTATTTTTAAAAGTCTGCCATTAATTTCGCCACTTTTCAGGTAGAAACTTTCGAACTAAGTTTGGTTGTTTAGACGACATTTAGCTTTTTTGAATAAATTTTTACATACTTGTCCTCAGTCCTCTCTCGTTTTAGCAATGGGCTATTCCTCCTTAGTGATTTTATGCGTTAAAAACCCACAAACGATAAGAATATCGTGCTATGCTAAGTTCGTGATATTTGGGGGGTATCAGGTTTTCCAGGGGACTAGGAAGTGGGGAGGGGCTTGTTCAATTCATCGAAAATAGGGGACAAGATCAATTCAGGGCGACACAAATTCTATGAAAATACTTTTATTTTAAACTTTGTCCGTTTGTATTTTGAATCATCATACAATTTTATGCTAATGATTGTCGAGTGTAAATGAGTTTTAATGGTTTTTAAGGGTATCTGAAATTCCCATGGGATTTCATAACACGCGTCTCTTTTTCACTTGTTTACTTTTAAAAATTCATAAAATATTCGTTGCTAATTACCGTTCCTGTTTGTTCTATTTTAGCGCTTGTTGCCGTATAGAAGATCAGAATTGTACTCCAAGCAAGATGTCACATGCTTCTTACAGTGAATGCTTTATTCATCAGGATTTAAAGAGACCCTTGGAACGAGGTTGCACAAAAGGTAGGTCTTTTAAGGCTTTTAAGGTAGTACAATTGGGTGAGTCGTAAAATATAAAGTTGCCTTCGTTTTTAGCCAGCTGGTAGATAAAACATTATTATGATCAATTCCAAAAGATAAGAGTCCACCGTTTGCGGGTTTTGGAGAAAGCGGAGATTGAATTTCGTTGTCTGGGGCGCCATTTTAAGACGCCATCTTGGATTTGCAGACGTAAGTATCGAACGGTGGAAGCTAAGGACATGCGCTCTGGTATTTTGTTCACGGGAGTCTCGCACAACATTTCAGATTATTTTTCGTGTCTGCTCATGTTGATCAGGCTGGTAAGTACAAGGCTCAAGATGACGGATCAATTTGCAGAGAAATCGCGATGAAAAACTGGCTGAATTCGTCGAATTTGGCGTCTTTTTGACTTACATGTGATAAAAGATAACAAATTGCCACTAGGAAAAACTCAATGCTGACGAAATTTAGCACAGTTTTTGTCCACATGTTAAGTAATCTTCCTGCATTTAGCCGCAAAAAAACATTCAATTTGAATAAAATTAAGGGAGTCATGTTCTTGATTTTAATGCCTGTTAATAATTAACACAGAATTTGCTGTTTCACTGCGGCTAACTCATATTTCATGTATTTTCTTCATAACTGTTTATAAAACAAAAATTATGACTACTAATTAAAACATAAACCTAAAAATTAGAAAAAAACTGATTTTTACACCGCTTGCGAGGTAATCAATTTCACACATTCCCGTTACGAAAATGAAAATGTCGATTTCAGAATCTGTTTCTCTGATAAAATTACTTAACAACTTCTTCTATGGAATTTGAAATGGATTTGAAACAGTTCTCAAAAAGGGTCCTTTTTCGGAGCATTTTAGCCAGTTGTACTACCTTAAGGCGGGACTTAACCTGAATGCCATTTTTCCGCGGGTTAAATGGAAATATTTCGTTCACGTTTCAAGCAATCTAAAAACTCTATGCTCGTTCCATGAATCCATGTTATGGGGTGTTTTGTAAATTTTTGGGTGATGTTTGGGCATGTTTGGGAGGAAATAGTTTTTTCTCAAAGGAGTTGTAAAAATATTAGGGAAATAAGAAATATTGAAGATTTGATGTAGTTTTAAAATTAGAATTTGAAGTTAAAAATTAGTAGATTGACACCAACAGACAGTTGATAACCACGCAAGAGCGTTCGCGAATTTCATTGAAATTTAGGTTAAGTACCGCCTTAAGGCAGTTGGTTTTCATATACATGATCACAGGTGATGCGGGATTTGCATTAACACGAGCGCTATATCTCTTTGAAGAGTCATTTCTCATGCGCTTTGTCCCTCTCAACCAGTTTGCTTTGCGTGCCAATATTCTTACGGCCGCCATTTTCGGGTGCCGCGAAAATGGTGGCTTGAAGTTAAAAACTACTTTTTGCAGGATTCTGGCCTTGTTCTGGCCACAAAAAGCAGTTAGACGACCCAAGTTAGCACAATTTCGAAAGTATGGCATACATCAACCCACGAGAGATCGAGTTCCCCGGATGAAAACAATAACACGCGACCGCAAAGCACACTGGTTGAGAGGGACCCTTGTTGGACACGGTTTTAGAATTTCTTTGCAATGGAAACCAGCCTTTACAGTAATTGAGGTTAGGTGATTTGTAAGCAGAAAAATCGAAAAAGTCTTTGCAAAAATTGTTTTGCTTCGTCACGTTAGACAAATGAAGTCACTTGTTTTCACGTGTTAACTTTCGCTGTTGAATCAGTGTGTAACCGATATTTGCACGAGTGGTCATTATTGACTATTTTTTCCAAAACATACACCGCGGACTATGCACGCCACTCGAAAGCTGATCAACTGCTCAGTTTTACAACAATCGCTAAAGCTTGAAAACAAGTAATTCATTGTTTTGTCAACAACCAAGATGTAGAGTTGAGCTGGCTTCGTACCAATTTGTTAGAATGATTTTAGAAAACCCGTGAAACCAAATTCAATATTCATAATCTCTTGTCAAATTAATAAATTGACGCGGATTTTTCGCCATTTTGAGCGAGGTGTAAATGTGGAGCTAAATTCAGTGATTTTTTATGGGAATACGATGCAAAATAATTTCCGTGAAATTTGATTATGAAATATTCACAGGCTATAAACTTAAACTGATCAAATTTAAGGAATGTAGATTTGTTAGGAAGCGTGTTGTGACGTTTTGAGTTTTGTCTGTACTAAATTTAATAAATTTTCCTGCGGAAAAATGTATTGAATACTGAAGACGCGACTGAACGTTTCCCAGCAAATCTACATCCCTCATCAAAATTTATCAGTATAATTTTTTGCCAGGTGTATTACGTTTACAGACTGAATATTTTAGGATCAGCGGAAGTCATTTCACATCGAATTTCCTTATAAACACTGCAGTTTCGCGCCATGTTTGCATCTCGCTCAAATTGGCGGACAAAATCCCAAACTGTTTGTTTTACGGGTTTTGTAAAATCGCTCTTGCAGTTCAAACAACTTTTACATTTGTTTTCTATGTTGTCTACGATTCCATCACTCAGGAGAAATATTAATTCCCGACAATTATAATTAATATAGGGAGACAAAGCTGATTAACTGATGATAACATGTTTTGCTAGTACATCTACAATTTGTAAACATGTTCAACTCCTTTCGTATAATTTTAACACGTACGCTTGTTTTCTCTTTCAGTGCCTTTAATACTGCTTGTTGAAGTGGACCACAATCCAGGAGAGAGAAGACATGGCGGACTCTTAAAGAACTCAGGCTTACATGACAAGATATAGTCAGAGATTAATTCTAGAGGTATAACTATTTGTAATTTAGCCGCGGAAAATGCTTAGTATTATTTTGCTACTCGCTAACAAGAAGAAAGCCATTATTCTCGAGTGATTTCACCAAATCCGTTAACAAACCGAGAAAGCATTAAGGAAATTTAGAAATTTTGTTTTGCTGAAACTTGATTCACAGAATTCGTGCAACTTAGGAAAATTTTCAACGTTATTACAAAGCGAATTACTGCCGCCACAAAATAGCGTAATAGATTTTGCAGTAATATGCAATGCATGGTCTATTGCGCTATTCTGTGACCGCAGTGATTTGCTTTATGATTATTTTGATTTTGTTTTCATTACAGTCATTGGAAAATTGCTCGTGTAATTTGACGAATACAACTTCAAGCTTGAATCGTTAGTCGTTCTTAGAATTTTTCCTGTTCCAAGTTTTATTTATTTTTTCTTAACTACAGCGGTCATTTGACTTAAGTTTTCTTCTATTGATACTGTTGTAATTCAGTAGTTGTATAATAATTACTAGTCTTATTACTTGTACTCGAGTGTTTGCTTGTTATTGAAAACATTGTAATTAGTTCATGGTAATTAAGGAATAAAACACTATTAAACTACTATTGTTTCTTTATTTATTGTCTTTTATTGGGCATATAATTGCGCTTGCGCTTTAAAACTTGCTTAGTGACCACCCCTGGAAGAAATGTAGGCTATCTCTTTTACTCTATTTTAACTATGTAGGGTTGCCAAAAAGAAAAAAATTCCGTGCTTTTGAAGAGTCTAGCATAAGAAATCAAAGATGTACTGAGACTTTTGATGGTCAAAACCGTTGGCACAATGCACGATTTTTTCCCGCCAAAAGACTTAGTATATTTTTGACTCAACACCAGAGACCGTTCAAAAGGGCAGACTTTTTTTCCAGAGATAATTTTCCCGCCAAAAGACTTAGTTTTTTTTCGAATTTTTTTCTCGACAAAATGTTCCGCCAAAAGACTTAGCTTTTTTCCCTATTTTTATTTTGTCCACAGAGAGATTTAATTTCTATCCTGAAAGCTAATACCAGCCAAAGACATCGGAGACAATATTTTTTTATCCTTCTGGCGATATATTTGAACATGAACAAAAAGTATTCGAACTTAATGGTACTCTTCACGAGTCATTTGTATACTTTTCTAAACATTTTCTACTTGAATTATTTACCTGTAGGTATTAAGCTACGCCATGCAACTTTTGATTTGTTACAATGGAGCAAGAGACTCTGGTAAATCAAAATCCAATTATGCGCGATTATTGCCATGATTTATAAACCCAAAGAGTAAATTTCCAGTTTAGTTTGCCACGTTTTGCGCGATCTTTTCTCTTGCCCTCTGTAACAAACAAAACGCAACAAAACAGACTAGCTACAACAAAAATCAATATCTGGTCCCACGGAGATGTTTAACCCAAATAATACAAACTTTGATAGCACAAAACGATAATAAAGCAAATCAAGTCAAGGATGTACCGATCACGAGTTAAAAAAAAAATGGTTATCGAATAGGAAAATTAAATTTGAACTGAAACGCTAAATGTTCTAAAGTATTTTTTCTCTTCGTCATCTTTGACATAAAATTTGAAAATTGAAAAATGCCGAATCAATTAATTTCTTGTTCAGTTTAAGCAGAGTTTGTGTAATTGCAAGACAAATGTGTATAATTTTTGGGAGAAAAGGAAAGGCTAAAAGCCGCCACAGAACGTAGAACACACACCAATAAATTTTTTTCGATACACTTATGTTGATTATCGAAAATATACAATTCGGTTTTGCTACAGCATTTTTATTTTGTAGTCCGTGATCCAATCTTTTCAAATCCAAGATCGACATATCAATTCTCCATTTTCATCGCCGTCTGAGAATTTGGTGGAACATCAAGACAATAGTTTCTCAATTAGTGATTTTCTCTTATTTTTTTCGTTTCAGTTGCAACATGCTAGAGCATTATTTTGTTGTCCGTGGTCCGTGATCCTCAGATCCTTTCAAACCCAAAGTCAGTTCTGAGACATAATCTTCCTAATTGTTGATTTTCTATGTTTTCATTACCTATTGTATCAGAGCTTATAAAAAAAAAACGCGCCTTTTTTGTAAACATACCGTCAGGAATAAACCAGATATTGATTTTTAAATTACTTAAATATCAAGGATATAAATGACAATTTGAAGGGTCCTCCATTTAAGATATAGGAAAGCAAATTCGGGCATATTGAACAAAACTCGCCTAAAATATTTTGCAGTAAAAAACAAAGACAATTGCCACAAAAATTCCTCCGTCACTACAATTCAAAGAGTGACGTGTTTTTTCTAAAGCAATTTGTATTTCATGGAGGGACCTTCAAATAGCCATGACTAAAAAATACATTAACTGAAAGTGTTGGTGGTTATAGAAACGTGAAGCTACGGTTAAGGTGGCGTGTTCATTTCGAATAAATTGTGCGTGAAAATAATAAGCCTTTAATACCGTTGTGTGCTACCTGGGCGTGAAGAGAATAATGTAATGTAAAAATAAATCGTACAAAAAAGGTCACGGTCCCCCTCCCTGGTTTCAATGTTGAATGGCTTAACCTTAAGTTCATTTCAAATCCACTTGAAAAAACAGATGAATAGTAAATGAAAATGGTATGTATACTTAATTACAGGGGTTGAAAACATTTAGTTACACGCTGCCACCTCTAAGTCGCTCCACGTCTCTTAAAAACATTCACAAAAGTTTCGTATTAAATAACACTTCAGCAATCATTATCATTATCAGTCAGTATAAACTGAAAACAATTCAATTGAGCGATTTTCCAACAACTTTTGAGAAGGATTTCCCTCTACGTTGGCTTCTGAAAAATGTATTCAATTGTTAACCAATCAGATGAAAGATACTACTTTCAAATGCTGGCCAATCAGAGGGGAAAAGAACAAGTGTATGTCTTCACTCGAAGTTTTTCAGGAGTTACTACTAGCTGCCAAAGCTATAAGAAAACCGCTCTATAAAATTACTTTCGTCAGCAATTATTTCAAATAATACGTGGCAAGTATATTTCAAGAACTCGCATCAAGAATCCTTTAAGTCGGTGATCTAGTGAAAACTCTTTACGCTTCATTCAAATCCAAAGAATACGACGAATTAACGACAGTGAGAAAAAAAAACAGCAACAAAAAAATATCTCGAAGTAATCAAAAAGGCTTGCGCTTCAAATATATTACCACCATGGGAAATTAATTTTAAAATCAAATTCTTATCGTTTTGTCGTCTTCCTTCTCCAATACTTGGATCTCCTCATATTCCATAAGCTCTTCATGGTTTAAATTCTCCTTGCCTTCTTTCGGTCTGTATTCTCCCTGAAAGTTAATGAAACAAATAAAATCGTCATGTCATGATAGCCAGCGAACTTTTTATATAATTAGAAGATAAACATGGCCCCACTATAATTTCTAACAAATTCAGAACAAGCGTTGTAAAAACATTTATAATATATTACCAGTACATTGCTATGCATGTTGAAGGTGTAATTCTGTAGCCCTCGGATTTGTATAGGTAATAGCATGAGTTGTAGTAGTATTTGGAAAAAATACCGCGAGTAATATTTCAAAATTGTTCAAAATATCACGAGCCGCTTTGGACAATTTTGAAATATTACGAGCCGGTATTATTCCAAATACTACGTACAACTCATGCTATTATTTGTTTATAATACAAGGCAGATATCCTACCCGAGCATGTACACGACGATCGTAGCTTCACAGATGTCATTGGAGCTTCGTTTTGAAACGTTTAAGCAATGGAATGCTTTGTTCAGCTTAGTTATACCACACAAAAGTGTTTTGCTTTCAATATTCGTAGGTTTTTGGACAATTTGACAGATAATCTCGTTGAAATTCCCACTTTAGTCCACACGCTAAACAATAGAAATGTCCGCCATCTTGTTTTTTTTTCTTCTTAGAGTCAATTGTTACACTTGCCATATTTGGAAACTGTAATTTCTACATGTAAGTATTTCAGTATTTGAGATAAATACAGCTCGTTCGAACCAATCACCGTTCAGAAATTTCGCAGCCTGTATTATAAAAGATCGAATTGGAATTTAAAAATGATGTTTTTTTAAGATGGCTGGTAACGGATTACAGCACTTGTGCTTTGATTGATCGATTCTGCCATCCTATATCAGTACGTTGATGTTAAATTATAATGGCATCAAACGAATGCCCAACCATTGGTAAACAAGTTACAATCATTTTATTGACATGAAAGCTTACCATAGCAACAGTGTACATGTAACCTGTCATAACCTGTCATAATCGTAATCATAATCATAACCTGTCATAATCATAACCTGTCATAATCGTTAATAATCGTTATTCAACAATAACAAATGGGGGTCAGAGGGCCCGCCAGTTGTTTTTAGTGAAGGGAATTTAAGTCCTCTGAAATGGCTAGAAATGCATCGAAAATTTTAACAAGCGTGCACGGTGCAAATTACAAACTTTCAGCGCTTTAAAATCGATGTTTTTAATACAAGAATCAACTATTATTATCCGGTCTTTAAAGTCAAAGAGAGTTGTCCACTGTTCGAAAACCAATCAGAACTTTTTGGAGACTCTTTTCTGTGTGTGTTTATCTCGCAGGACTGAATGTCCCGCGTTGTCCAGAGCTGTATATAATTCTTAGTTTAAAGTATCTATGGCGCTAACAATTTGTCATAAAAAAACGTTTCTCTACAAAACGCAAGATGCAACTGCTCAATAGCATAAAGTCAGTCAATTATAGCTCAAAGGTATCTACTCGTCACAACTTAACTCTTGATGTTTGTTCAGGTGTAATCGCGTCTACTTTTGTCCGTTGTGAACAACTGTAGATTAGAAAGAAAATTTGTGTGAAATGACATCTGTACATTTTTAATAGTATTTTTTTCTAGAAAAGTGGGGGTAAAGCCCCCCTCTCCCCCTCTCCCCCCCAGCCCCTCCCCCTGCGTGGTCGCTGGGTCACCGGGGTTATTTTTCAATTATAAGTGCTTAAAGCTAAAATGAAGAGTGTTTTTGATAGGTACTACAGTTACTATGGTAAACGTTTATGCCAAGAAGATGATCATATCTTGTTTACCAATAATTGGGCATTCGATTGATAGCATTATTTTAACATAAACGGGAATAGGATGGTAGTAGTGATCAATCAAAGCACGCAAGTGCTGTAAACCGTTGCAAGCTGTATTTGGTAAAAAGAGAAAATATCATTTGAATTGCAATCTAGCTGATTTAAAAAAATGAATTTCAATGTGTTATCAGTCAATCCAAGTTAGTACAAAGTTCATGATCTAAACAGCTAGCTTTAAACAGCTTCTTTGATCGTCTTTGCGGAAATTATATGCCAGTCACGTAGTTTAGATTCAGTAGTGTCCAAGGAAGATTCTATACAAAATGATGCAGCACTTACCAATCTAACAACTTGAATGGTTTCCATGATTTCTTTTGTTCTTCGTTTTTCAAAATCATCCTTAGTCACTGTGCTTTGAATACGATGATCTGTTAAAGAATCAAAACTCTATTAAAATACTGTTTTAACTTTTCAATGCGAGTTGATCTTACAAACGCAAAGGACCATTACATCATAAACGCGTCAGTAGCTCAAGGTAGCGTCAAGGTAGCGTGTTTCTAGTCTTCTTCTTCGTCTTTGCGAAGTTACGAGATTCTTTGCATGCAGGACAAGTTAGGACTGGTTTCCAAGAAAACTGTTGCGAGATTCCATACAAAAATATAGCACTTACCAATCCAACACAATCCTCGGGTGCTGTTCATGATTCCTTCAGTCAGTTTTCTTCTGTTCTTTGGTTTTCGACGATTCTCGAAGTTAACTGTCAGCCATTGTGTAGAACGTAAACTGATGCGAAGATCTGCTGAAAAATAAATTAAAAACGCCATCAACACAGAGGTTTGAGAGTTGATCTTACAAATGTATGGTTTGATTTGAACTTCAGACCAACATGATGGAGGTCTCATCGATCGTCATCATCATCGTCATCATCATCATCATCATCATCATCATCATCATCATCATCATCATCGTCGTCGTCGTCGCCGTCATCATCGTCATCATATCGTTATCGTCATATATCATGCAGTGTAACTAAAATGGTCAAATTTGTCTTGAGTGCAGTCACTTTTGGATGTGATGACATTTTAGGGCTAAGAAAGACAATTTTTAGACAGTTACAGCAGGATTTGAACCTAAAACCTTCTTTACTTTTCTAAAATGAAGTTCTACTGAGGTACAGTTGTCGCCAAGCGCCAAGCGTCGCCCCCTCCCCACACCCCTTAACTGTAAGCCTCTCCCCCCAGGTAAATGTTTTTGAAAGCCCAGGGCCCACCAATTTCAATCAAGTTGCATACTGTCGAGTGATATGCAGCCATTTATTTCCACGACATACATTTAGAAACCAATTCACCACTGGTGAACTCGCGAGCGCAGTGCACGCAAGCGTAAGTACAACGGCATCGCTAAACAAGGTTTTTTAAAACCGACACTATACAACGAATTTGCGCTCAGCTGAATCCGATATTTAGGATTTGTTTTCGTAAAAGCAGGCTTTGAAATCAAATTGTCATAACACAACTAACTGTTCGATACTGGAATTTAACTGATTCAAAATAGATTAGGTACCTTGACAAGTGCAACTGCCGACTATATATCCTCCGTTCAGTGTGGTTTGCCGCAGGCAAGAACTGCTCAGAATGCCAACTGTTCATGAAATGCTTTCCGTTGGTTCCACGTACGCTAGTTGTCGAGTGTTTCTTTCGTTTTTAGGCGGAAAATAAAGCGTTTAAGCTTGAACGTTTCCAATCAAACTAAAACGTGGCCGAGTCCCAGAGAAGAGTTCACACATGGATACAGCCTTGAATAAATTAGTTTTCATTCAAATTCATGAAGTAAAGGCACGGAGCAATGTGACAAAAAATTGTATTTTTTCTCAGTGGATTGGACTCTTGTATGGAGAAAACGATTATTCTGGTTGGAAATCAAATGGGGTGATTCTTCCTGCAGGAAAATTTCCGGATTAAATTCGATGTTTACGGTTTTTAACAGAATGACCAGGAATCATCAAATCATTTATTTAATTAGATCACTAGCACGGTGTATCAGCCTGGAAAAATTATCAAATGGTACAGCGTTCTATCGTTCCGCGTGCTTGTTGCCAAAACTGTTTTAAAAACTGCAAAGTTCCATTTGCAGTAAAAATTCTGACCGGATATTTCAATTAAATAGTAAAATCTAAAGGGACGCAGCAAGTGCATTTCAACTGAAAACTGTTGCTCGTAATAAATGTGAAACAAACTGATTGGCGTTTTTTACTTTGTTTTTCGCTCGCCTCGCGCGCGGAATTACCACTAGAAAGTGTGTAAATACCAATAAAGCGCACGTAAGGGAGAAATAAATATTTCAGGCATAAAAATGACATATTAGAGAGATTAAGCATCACGTTTGTTTTTCCCGCAAACGGCAAAATCCCACTTTTGCCGTCTGGCTTTTGCCGTTTGTACGTCAAAGTGAGTAGTTTCGCGTTTATCGCGAATGTGTGAATTATTTTCGACTTTTTCTGATTGGAGTAAAAATAAAAGAATCGACTGCAAGCTGAAGTTTGCCGTTTTCGTCTCTATTGTATGAACTGACATGACCGCGTACTGCCGGTACTGACTAATTCGTTGGCGAAGGAATTTTCGCGCAATGAATTCATGTTATACTCTCCTGAACTTATAATATCGCTGCTCTGCGAGCAAGCAAGATGAATTGATTCTTGCAATATTATTCATCATTTTTTTCAGCATGTTTTAACTGAGTTTCTCATATAAAACTCTTTTATTTTGTATATGCAGTTACAGATATACTGGTCTGTTGGAGTGGTAATAACGTGAACGTTATGTTATGTGGGATGACGCTGGAAAACAAAAATAGAGCTTGTGCGGGGAAAGGTATACTTGAAGCTGCCTTCGACAAGGTCGTTAGACCTTTGTTGCATGTGAGAGCCGCGGACCGCTGTACAATTAAAAGCATGTGTGCATGGTTGAACAATTATAACAACTCCTAATGATGGTTGAACAATTATAACAACTCCTAATGAAATGGTAGCTTACATGGAAATGCGATTCGCCTAAAATCGTTTAGAAAACATTGGGAGAAACAGCCTAAAAAGCTATGGAGGTGGGGGGGGGGGTGGGGGGGGGGGGGATGGGTGGGGGTTGAGTGTTTAAAAGGGGAGATGGGATATGTAACTGTCTGTTAAGTTCCCCTCTATTTATAACGGAAAGATAAGAGGAGGCATAGTGAAATGTAGAAAACAACAGTTGATGTTTCTGGTCAAATTTATTTAAAAATTATTATCTCTTTATTTACAAGAATTAATATGTCGAAACTCCATTAAGCTCTTGTATTACGCTAGAGTTTCATATGGTGCTACTGAACATTCCTGTGCACCATAGCGCCAGACATTTTCCTTCCTGTCAGTCAGTCTGCCTGTACATTAACGCGCTTTCTCTCGCGTCTTAGAATCCCTTGTCTGCTTTCTGGGTCCGTATTGAGAAAAAACTATACCCGTTGTCTTGAGTAGGACGTAGGACTGTACTCATAGTAGTACTAACTCATAGTTACTTTAGTACTAATTAATAGTGGTATTCATAGTAGCACTAATAGGACAGTTCACGCGTCATGCCTGTAATTGGACCGTGTAATTTACAAAACGTTTAACCGTTTAACGTTTTTTGCGTAGGACATCAGTTTGCGTCTAGGCTATTTTTAGATAATTTTCCCGCGAAACCAGTAGCCAATCACGCAGGAAGAATGTTGCCTGGGAGAAATAATGGCGTATGTCGAGGTACGCTGTATGCTTTTAATTACTCTTTACTACTCGTTTACTCTCCACCGCGGTCAAGCCTCTACCGAGCATGCGCGAAAAAATAAGCTACGCCGACAAACCTCAACATTACACCGTGTTTAAAGCACGTCTAACTTTTTGGTAAAACGCCAAAATAATGGTAAATTAACAGACTGCTGGAAATATACTGAGATTTGTGTTTGAAAAGTCTTAAACTTCTCCTTTTACGGTTTCATTTGTGAACGTATCGACCATCGGCTCATGCAGTCCAAACACTTGAAAAAAAAACAACGAGACCAATATAATTACTAGAATGAAAAGAGGGGAATTGATCACATGAAAAGTAAAATGGGGAAAAAAGCCTCTACGACACATGGTGTTCCCTGGTGGTCACCCATGCAAGTACTAACCACGCGCGACAGGGCTTGACTTCGGTGATCGAACGGGAACCGGTGTTGCCCCTATGGTCGCAGACCGTGAGAGAAAAGTTCTAATTTAGACAGGCGAGTTGAATAGTCCTGCACACGAGACATTTCCCTTCCTACCAGTCAGTCTGCTTGTACGTTAACGTGCTTTCTTTCTGGAAAAATGTGGCCAACACCTTGATTATTTTATTTACTTTATTTAAGTGTCAAGTATTATAGCGGTTGCACACTTAGTAAGGACACTGTAAAATAACCTTGCTCTTGGCTCAAACCTGACTGACCCACCCGCGATTAAGATTTTAAAACTACATCACCACCCCCTAACACAATCTGATCAGTTCTCAAACAATTGTTGATTTTGATCCACCGCCTTGGACATCATGAGTCCATGTACAGTCCGCTGCGCTTCTCGACACATCAGTCCGGGGTCGATAAATTTATCTTTTCTTATACTACGCCAGGAAGTGTAACTTTTCCACATATTTGTGTGTTAAGTCCGCTGGAAACTTTAGTCACAAACATACATAATATTTTAAAAAATGCAAACAACCGTACCCAACGTAATTTATTGACGTGGTATGTAAATTTATATTCATAAATATTTCAGAATCCATATTTTTTCCCACTTTTATTTCAACCTTATTGAGTTCAAAAACTACATAATTATATTAATAACACCTATCATTACTTTCATTAACAGTTTTACATGCCTTGTCATTGTAATGAGTAAATATAAACAGATTAAGCAAAATTAAGTTTCTAATCTACTGTTTATATACGGTTGCCATCTAGCCTGAAACTTTCTTTCTGTATTATTTTTCATAGCTATGTATTTCTCAGTTCTAAATTTCACTTCAACGATTTCCTTAAAAGCACTCAAATTAGGGTTTACACCACGTTTCCTGCTTATCCAAATGTGTAGTTTTACAAGTAATATAAAGTAATCCAACAATTCCGTTCCTTCATCTAATTTACGTAGTATAACACATCTTGTAACGTAAGGTCCACCTGTTTAATTTACCAGAAAGAAAATACCAAAAGGATTCAAATTCATTTGGCTTCTGCAAAAGCATTCATAAAATAGGCGATACATAGTTTCTGATTCAATTCCACAAAATGATTGATCTGAATCAGAATCCACAAGCACTATATTTCCTGATCCAAAGTTTCAGAGAATTGAGCGAAGGGTAAACTTACGCGGGCTAGAGTGAGAGGGGAAATGACA
Organism: Desmophyllum pertusum; assembly: GCA_029204205.1. Lineage (NCBI taxonomy): Eukaryota > Metazoa > Cnidaria > Anthozoa > Scleractinia > Caryophylliidae > Desmophyllum > Desmophyllum pertusum. The sequence goes on along the minus strand of MU825888.1, from coordinate 521,408 downwards.
ATAACATGATCGTAACCATCTGAGGGGGTCTGTTCTCCCAGTAAATTTTTATATAAATGTATTCAGAAATGGCTTGAAATACATCTAGAACGGCTGTGTTATTAAAAATTATTGGATGAGGTTTTTGTGATATCCAGAATAATCAAGGTCGAGGTAAGAGTTATCATCCGAAGCCGAAGGCTGAGGCTAATAGGCCGAGACCTTGATTATTCTGGATATCACAAAAACCGAATCTAATAATTGCTTTATTATACATTCAACGAAAAAACTAATGCTTCTCCCATCGATGTTGTTTACCTAGTGGCAAGCAACGCAAAAGCTCCTGACCGCGGCCATAGATGACATGATTACCCGTGACCTTGACTGTCCTTGACATGATTATTGTATAATCTGCAGGTAGATGACGTAGATGCTTTCAAGGCGCTGATTTTGAACATTCACTGTACGCTTTCGGCCAATCAGAAAAGAGATAGCGAGTTGAATGTATATCTCGCGTTACTTGCTGTTTTTGATCCTGCATCCCGCCATTTATTTCAAATAATCCCACATCCCGCCTGCGAAAGAGAGCCCATCCCGGTCCCACCAAGATAATTTCATCCCGTATCCCGCCCTGAATTTTCTCATATCCCGCATCCCGCCTCGATTTTAAGCCCCATCCCGCATCCCGCCAAACCTATATTAGACCCTCAAGTTGCTAAGCAACATGCATGACATATCCTCATTGCGCTATGCTGGTTTGACTGTTTTCGGAGTACTCGTGAGTGCTCGCGCTGTTTCTTGATTGGATAATACTAAACAATCAGAACTGAGCTCTTCGAGTGCTTCAACAAAGATTTGCCTAAAACGGCACTTGTTTCCACGAATGTTTAAATAGTTTTGCTGAGTTGCTTCTTTGTTTTTACGATCATGGCTTTTCTTTTTTTGTCTTGTAGATACGCTGTATGTGTACTGTTTAGTATATTTTTCTTGTATCGTATTGTTTTTTCCCCCTATATTTCATTGTTCTGTAAGTAGTATTTGAAATGTAACTATGTTTGTATTTGTGAATAAACTGTGAAATCATTAAAGGAGAAGGTCACTCCAGAAATCGCACATTTTTTCTCGCTACCATTAAAAAGTATATATGAAGATGAATTACTGACCGTAGTTTGAAGTTCCAAAGACCCTCGTAACCTTGCGAAATTTGCCTTCAAAGTATCGAAAAATTCGAATTGACCGCCGCCATTTTGAAGACTACTCAGCAACCTGGCCGCATAACCGTGACGTCAAATAGTCCAACCTGAATTGGCGGGAAGCGCTGTGTAATTTAAACGCAGTTGCTGTTTTGGTGTGCCTTCGTTCGATGTTTCGAGTTCACAATGCGGCCTCTTGTGCAGCTCCAAACTGTTGTAACAGATCGAAAAAGGATAGAAGAGGAATTATATTTCATCGTTTGCCGTTAACGTGTAACGCCCGCCCGTGCCCTCGACCTCCTAAAATTAATTATTGTCCCGTTCGACGAAGCAGAATCAAGTTCTACTTTTCGAAGCGATCGCGGCAACGCAGCATTTCGGTGTTACACTAAGCAACGCTTCTTTCAATTTGTCTCGCGACGGCTTAACAACATTGCGAGACAAGTTGCACGAAATATTTTTAGTGTCACAGCGCCTAAATTAAATTGAATCATTACGGAATATTGACAAACTAACCTCGTCATTCTTTCATGGCTTTGCTTCTTTCGCTAGCGAACCGACTTTCCGTGTTAAAATTGTCGGAACAGCATCAGGTTTCTGCTTTCTTTTATAGTGTTACCAGTATTAAAGATGTTGATCTTACTTAAAATCAATCTCAAAGCAGTCATCCGTAAAGTGGTCGGAAGAAACATAAATGTTATCGGGTTTTGGCAAGAATCTCTTATCGCGGCCGAGTTTAACTAGCCATTTCTTGGCAAGATCTTTTCAATTAACGGCAAACGATGAAATATAATTCCTCTTCTATCCTTTTTCGATCTGTTACAACAGTTTGGAGCTGCACAAGAGGCCGCATTGTGGACTCGAAACATCGAACGAAGGCACACCAAACAGCAACTATGTTTAAATCACACAGCGCTTCCCGCCAATTTAGGTTGGACTATTTGACGTCACGATTATGCGGCCAGGTTGCTGAGTAGTCTTCAAAATGGCGGCCGCCTTAGTCGAATTTTTCGACACTTTGAAGGCAACTATTCCCGAGGTTACGAGGGTCTTTGGAACTTCAAACTACGGTCAGTAATTCATCCTTATATATACTTTTTAATGGTAGCGAGAAAAAATGCGTTTTCTGGAGTGACCTTCTCCTTTAAAAAATAAAAAAAATAAAAAATTAAAATCATAGCTTTCGTCTCAGTCTGCATAATATTCTAATATTCTCTTAAAAGGCCGTGGTAAACGAGCAAACATTGTTGCGGACGCAAATGTTTCTCCGTTTGCCCGAGCGGGCAGCAAAACAATGTTTTGCTTCCTTTCTGCGCAAACGAAGAAACATTTTACGGGGAAAAAGTGCTGCGAACACACGATATTATGCGCGCGCAATGCAACACAAATGCCTCTCTTCAATCCCAGTTACCATGAGTTACCAAGAGACTATGATCTATCATAGTCTCTTGGAGTTACCAAGAAGATGCAACTGTGATGCAATCCTGCAGGAAACGAACGACAACAAACACGTTCGTTTGATCGAGACAAAAATGTTCATGAACACATGTCGCCTAGACAAGTCACGCGAAGTGAATAATTCCATGTTCTTCCCCTACCTGTGAAGCCAGTAACATAGCAAATGTTTCTTGTTGACTTTTTCTTCCGTGAAGGATTTATGAAACTTCTTCAATCGGTTTCATGCTGATCACGTGATCAAACGCACTCATCCGGAATGCAACGTCATATAATATTCCAGACGTCACGCTACCTTAAAAAGAACCTAACTTCCGCAAACGATTTTCGAAAGTGTCGATTATTTTTTATTTATTATTTAATTGTTTTTAATTATTTATTTTTTTTAAGTGTCGAGTATACACAATTCCAAATGCACAGTTTGACTAGGCCTGCTTAGAGTCCTTCGTTTTAAATTTTATAGCCAAATGTTCTCGCTCGGAGAGAATAAAAAATATCGGTTTATCAGAGCGAAGCACGAGGATTTTATCCAGGGCATATATCTCCAGTTTATGCGAGCTCCTCATTCCGCGAAGCGCGCGTCAAAATTTGCCACACTCGTGGGTCGCGCGTGTGCGTGCCTTCAGTACTCGCGCATCTAACACGCAATAAACCCGCGCGCCCTCCACGTCAACGGCTTTATAAGTTTTTCCTCAAATCTGATTGGCTGGTAAATCAAAGAAAAGAGTAACAGACAAGACAAGGAGTACCTTGAGTAAGCGGGAAAAAATAAAACCGGTCTGGCCCAGAGATCGCATTTCTTGGTGCTGAAAATAATATTCCTTTTAAGAAATTGCCGTACAAGATAAAATTGTAAAAAGCTCAGATACGGCAACTTTTACACTCGGCTCAAAATTCTCGATAGCGAAGTTCTCCTTAATCCAATCGAATGAACTGCGAAGTCCAGAGTTTTCAAAACTTAGATCTCTGGCTGGTTGAGGTAAAAATAACGCTCGTATTAGCCTGCGAGCAAGCTCTCTTGTAGTCCAGTCCCTGAACTCTCTCTATTACACCGCCCTATACAGTCAACTCCCGTTATTACGGACACCCTCGGGACCGCGCATGGTGTCCGTAATAGCGAGAGTCCGTATAGCGGGGTGCGAGAAAATTTTATTTCAAAACATATTTACAGTTGGACAGACTGGACTAACTTATTAACCCTATTCTGCCTGGGCTTTTTTTTCGTTCCTGAGCATGGGGGGGAGGGGGGGAGGGGGGGAGGGGGGGGGGAGGGGGGGGGCAGACGGTGCCCCCTATGTATCTAGAAAAGTATTGAAGCTATGAAAATGAAACTTACATGGTGTGTAAAGCATCCGAAAATCTTTATTTTAGTGGCAGTCACGTGTCAATTATATCACGCCACAATGACGTCATACGTTAAAAAAATCCGCCATCTTGGATCCTAAATCTTGGATTTCTAAATTGTTCAGAAATGTCAGAAAATCTCCAAATTTGTTTTGAAAAAATCAAGAAAAATATAAAAATGCTAAAACGGCAAAGATTTTGGAAAGATTTCATCGTAAAAAGCAAAAATTTTATGAAAACTGAAAATTAAGCTAAAAAAACAACAAAGTTGGGTAAAACGATCTGTATCTCGAAAGTTATTTGTGCTATAAAAATGAAACTTATGTGGTGTATAAAGCATTCAAACATGTGACAATCACGAAATACCTGTTAATTTTCTGGTGTTGTTCATGCAAGCAAACAGTTTTTGTAACGTTGATGACAACCACCAATAGGCAGGAAGAGAGGAAAAGGAAGGATGAGTTGCAGAATATGCGTTCTTTTGGGAAAGCCTTGGCGGGAAATCACACACGGCCCAATCTCGTTCCCAGAGTCCTCGTTACCCTTGTCCAGCGGTGGAGCGGCCAACAAGGACCTCTGGGATAAATTAAAGCGATCCGCCATGACCGGATTCTAGGACTTCCGGCTCTACTGCGCATGTGTTCGACCCCATGTTTTCAACTGACGGACGCCAAGTCCGGTCTTACTGCGCAAGTCAGGCGGATCGCTTTATCCCAGAGGTCCTTGTTGGCCGCTCCACAGCTGGACAAGGGTAACGAGGACTCTGGGAACGAGATTGACTCATGTCAAGGACGCGCGCTTTGACCTGAAAACCAATCACAGGGCAGAACGGGAACAATACATTCCAACATTTGCGATTTGAGCCAATCAAATATCGAATATCGAGTACAAAGCAACTTGTCACCTATGAATACGGCGTTGGCTTTTCGATTTCAAAATGTGAGTAGTTTTTGAGTTAAGTTAGTAAAAATGGTTGGTTGACATTTTTTTCATTGGCCCGATCAGTAGTAAAATTACATTTGCGCGAGCAAGAGTTTGTGAACTTTTGTTGATGTTGCTTGAAGCGCGCGCATCAGTTTTGGCGCGCGCTAAAAGAATTCGAATGACAAACTTGTCTTTATGACGTCAAGTTTTTTCACTTCGTTCTGCGTCGCGAAACGAGTTCAGCCGCATCGCGTTCACGGATGAAAAAAAGTTATTATGAAAATACGAAAAAGTTTGGGATTTGCGCATTTTTTATCCTAAGTTGCTTAGGAACCGCGTCTGCTTCTGAAGATACCGAAAAGGAAGTAAAGTCTTGATATTTTTAACGAGAATTCCTTTTACTTTTTCAACAAGGTCTGCGCTTTTAGAAAGTTTCTACTATTTAACTAGTTTAACATATTTTCCCGCCAAATTTTACTTTAAGGGTGTCCACTAATGCTAGCTATCTGATAATGTTTCAGTTTTTTTGTGAGTAGTTTCACATGGCAATTTGGTCAGTATGATTTGAAAATGAATGCTACGTTATGCCAGAGAGAGAAATTTCAAACTGTATGAAAGCAGTGAACGCGACGGCCGTATATGTTTTGGAAAAGTGCGTGGGGTATATCAGTTGAAACTCAACTGCGGACTGTTTCGAGCTTTGAAATGATTTCTTCAATTTCTCAAGCTAGGACTTGAAGTGGTCGCACTGTAATTAGCGAGTACAGTCAACTATTTCTTAACGGACACCTCTATAAGACGGTCACCTCTGTAAGACGGACACTTGGTGTTGGTCACTGCGTGCCATTTTTCAGTCATGTTACTGTATCTAAACTCTCTATAAGCGGAGACCTCTCTAAGACGGACAGTTTGTGCCGGTTCCGATGGTGTCCGTCTTAGAGAGAGTTCTCTGTAGTTTACTTACCACCCACATTTTTTCATGAAACCCTCCGCCATCTCTTGGTTTTCTCAGTAGCAATGAAGGCGCCCACCAGCGTCCATCTTGAATATGAAATTTGAAACAAGCAATAAGCACCCTCCTTTATGTATATTGCACTGGTGCTGCTGCAGGCTATTGCCATGAAAACTGCCAAACAGTTCAAACATTGGAAAACTGGACAAGGCATCATAAGCAGAAAAGCACTCAGTTTACCACCAGCATGGCGTAACTCCTGGGGGGGGACTCCCATATAAAAGTGACGGGGATGCTCGTCGTCTCGTTTAGAGGTCTAAATTACGGATTTTGGTCTCACTTAGGGTGTTCAGGACGAAACGCCGATATTCTTAGCCACCAAGGTATCGTTTAGGGTTGCACGCGAAGAAATAATAAAAAAACACCGTCATACTGTGTTGGTGGCCTCATTACCGGAAATGATTGCAACTTAATTAAAGTCACTATAACTCTTGTTTGGCTGTCTCTTTTAGAATGGTATCTTTTAGGGGTCAAATAAAGCTTGTGCCACGCCCAGATTGGTCTCCTTTAGGGGTTTAAATTCAAAATTTCCGACGAGCATCCCCGTCCCATTCATATGGGTGCCCCCACCCCCCGGGGGCGTAACTTAAAAAGTTCCAACAGGAAAGGTAGCTTAAATGACAACAGTCAACGGCACAAACCGTGCAAAGTACAGTTGAAGCTTCCGTAAGCGGAAACCTCGGGAAGCAGCCGAGAAAAAAAGTGTCCGCAACTGGAGCTGGCCGCTTACAGGAAAGTATAAATGCAGAGTTTGTATGATCTAGAGTTCAAACGGGGATTTGTCAAGGCGGCCGTAAGTAGAGCTGTCCGCTTACGAGTGTCCGCTCATAGTCTGTCACATGACCTTTTCAATCATAAAATAGGTGGTGCCAGAGATAGAAAGAGCGTCATGAAATCAGTATGCTCATTTTGAGACCACTGTGATCTTTCCATCTCTTGCACCCTTTTCGTACTGCCACTATTTTTTATTTATTGACAAGTTCTTTAAAGGCGGGGCTATTTCATTCCCAAGCCCCATCCGTAGTGCACTGGTTCTGAGTTCCTTTTACCTCTGTTTCAAAACGAGGCCTGGTGCAAAACCTTTCATACCGTAGAATTCCGAAAGTAACGCCCCCCCCCCCCCCCGAAAGTAGCGGCCCCTTCAAAAATGTTACCACTCAAAAACAATAAAATCGTATTTAATTTAACGTTTCAAGTAATGCAGTATATGACAAAAAAAAATACAAAATAATACAACTTGGCATTGAATACCGTAATTGAAAAAATATTGTCTCCCATTAATTTATAGCGAATACCAAACAATCGTCTCCTACTTTAGAACGTGCAATGAAATAACTAGAACGTGAAAAACTTTTGTCTCTAATATTACACCAAATTCATTCCAAATAACTGTCTCTATTTGCATGAACTTACAATGAAATAACTGGAACGCGAATATGTTACGCGTCCTCTTTGTGTAAAACGGCTGCTGAATTACAAACGTTTTTAACCATCCGAAAGTAACGGCTGCCCGAAAATAACGGCCCCTTTGGCCTGCTGAATCCGAAAGTAACGGCCCCTTTGGCCTGCTAAATCCGAAAGTAACGTGGGCCGTTACTTTCGGAATTCTACGGTATACAGTGGAAGCTCCCGTGGCCGCTTACGGGAATGAATGTGTAACGTAAATAGAGTTTGTATGAGCTAGGGTTCAAACGGGGTTTTGTCAAGGATGCCGTAAGTAGAGTTGTCTGCTCGGCGAACTTTGACTGTATTTGAAAATGTTCATCAAACATGAAACTGAAGCAAAAGGTAACCTAGGAAAAGCACCAAATAGCACCTAAACAGGCTGTGAGCAGTCTCTTTTTACCGTGGATTTGGCCCGCAGTCTACGTCGAAACGAGGCTAGCAGTGAAGTTTGAGCCGCGACAGTCGGTATAAATTGGTTTCTGCACCACCAGAAGTCAAAGGTGTAGGGATTCTGCACCACCAGAATTCAAAGGTGTAGGGATTTTCCCTTCACATAATGGCTTTGCCATGTATGCCCCATGAGCGCAGGAGTTGCTAAAAAAAGAGGGGGAGGGAGGTGAGAGGGGTGTTTAGTAAGGGTGGGATTTGACTGTCTACTGAAATCTCCTCTCCACCGGTCAGGAATTCCAGCCAATGAAAGACTCGACAACTCATAAAAATACAACATTTTAATACCAGCTTTTTATTACAAGACTACCCGAGCCTAAATATGTTTCCTTCTAAACTGACTAGACACGCTAAAGCTGGCTGTTCTGTACCCGCTTCCAGTCAGTAAGAGAGGAAGATGTGAGAAACCTTTACCACAGGCGCAAAATAGAAAAGCAATCTAAAGAAAATAACTAGATATTTATCCATTAGTGCGGTTTTGAGTGTGCAGAATTCAACCCTAGCATGTGACTATTTACCCCTTTCACTCCCAGAGTCAATAAACGTGGTCATCTTTCGAGTCTGTGGATGAAACCCTAGTTTGTGACCATTCAAATAAAAGCTACTTAGCAGTTCTTTCATGTGGTACTGTTTGTTTTTGACAATTTCGCAAAATGAAGTTCAAGATTTTTTCTTCAGTTTTGAGCTTAGCACTCTTGGGAGTGAAAGGGATAAACCAAGCTTATTCAAACGAAAGCTATCACGCAGTGTCTTTGTTTTTCAAGTGATATATCAAACACAAGAGACAGTTTCATCCGATTTCCAAACACCGAGAAGACTTGAAAATACGACGCGAAGCGGAGTATTTTTGACGAAATTCAAGGTGTTTGGAAACGTGATGAAACGCTGTCTCGAGTGTTTGATATATCTTCTTAATCGAAACTAAAACTAAGGAGTAAACGGAGGAATAAAATCGTAAAAGTCTACACTATCCAAACCTCAGTTACGGTTGATTTCTTTTGTCAAATACTCTCTGGAGTGAATCGACAAGGCAATTGCAATATAAAATAGCATTGGTGCAATGGAAGCAATGTACTTTTGAGCCTGTGATGCCAACATCTCACCATATACAATACAGAACAGAATGCGAGGGGCTTTTAAGTATTAAAAGCATTTATTTTTCCCAAGAACCATACACTGATTATTGCTTTGAACGGAGTCACTATAATTCTATCTAAACAAAAGGAAACGTTCTCATGCAACTCTCTAAAACAAAGAGAATAGTATCTTGGAAATATGAAGAGTTACTGTACAAAAATATGCGCAACATTGAAGATACAAAAAATATTGTACAAAATTCCCACTCTAAATGTAAACAATTTACAAAAGGAATGTATATTTAAAAAATGACTAGACAAATTTGATTACATCCCAATGGGTCTAACGCATTTAACTGTCGAAAATTGTAAAAAATAAAAAATATTGCTCAGACTTGGGTTGATATGTATGGATAAACAACACCCAGTCTGTACTACTCAAAATTAATATCTCAGTACAGATTACTAACTATATATCAGTAGCCTGTATAGAATACTGTTACAAGGATGAAAGGCAATCCCCTTGAAAGTAAATCATAACACAAGCTGCCTCTCTCTTATTTATCCTCAACGGTGATAAAAGCAATGATCTTTCATCCCCTAGTTTTCGCACCTCGATTTTTGATATCTTGTTCGATCCGTGAGTGGAGGGGGTAGGAAGAGAGGTCACCCAGCAATCTGGTGTTACCCTTAGAATGTTCAATTTTGTACAAGGGGAGGCACTATCTACATGTTCTTATATTTTGGAGAGTTTACTCAATGAACCCTCGTCTGTTTAAAACTACTTCCGATTAATTTTGTCTTTGGAAAACCTCTATTAAAAATATTAACAGTAGATGGAATACATTCTACATTAGTTTACCGATATGCTTATTATATGTTCTAAAGGGACCCTGTCATTAGTTACACAAGATAAAACCTATGATAAATTGGGTTAATTAATAGTTATATTATGTTATTGGTTAAACAATTCCTTAATACCTATCGGTTTTCCCTTCAGAAGCTGTCTCCAAGCTCTGAAGCTGCAATAGGTCTCTTATGTACTAAATAGACTTGTTGTCTGCTTCGCAATATTTAGGTTTTCTTTAATTTAAAAATTTACACTAAGATTTCATAATTACCATAAGTGACAGAGCCCCCTTAACAGGTCTCTAGATAACAGCCACGTATTACTATGGTGGCAATGCCAAATGCTTTCCCACTTCCAGTGCAAGTTCACAGAATGCAGTAGTTACAAAAGTATAAATGATATAAAAAATATACGTTTTCAATAAGAAACATGTTGACAATAAACCAGCTTTTTTTCAAACTTTATAAAAATAATATGGGCTGGTTGCCAAATCTAGGTAAAAAGTTTGATTTAACAATTGTAAAATGTAAGTGAGGTGCGGAGACCTTTCTAATAAAACATAAGTACACTGTAAATTTCAACCTGCTCAAATCTTACTACAACAAACTATTTTATAACTTGGTGATATGAATTTCGTTGGGAATGTGCTCTGATAAAATTAGCAACATCATGGATAACTACGAAACAGTCTATTTGATTTTATGAGTTAAACTGAACAAAGTTTTTGATTGTGTAAATTTAATGTAATATGTCATGAGGGAATAGGGAATTCTACAAAGGACAAACTTGCAACACAAAAATAGAATACTGTCAAGAAGTTAATAATTATATAGTAAAAAATAGTTAGGGTTACTTATCACACCATAGAGCGCTTTTCAATTGAGTGTCGTAGAGCGATTTTCAATTGAGTGTTGTAAAACCATATGATCGGTTGAGTAGGTGGCGTGAGTTTTTTAAACCAATCACAGAACGTAGTAAAGCAAAACCAATTTAGGATTACTTTCGATACTCAATTGAAAATTGCTCTATCTAACCAGAAAATGAAAAAGGCCAAAATTAAGCACAAATTTCTGTGGACAAATACACCATCATTGACCAACAGTGTGCAATTTGCAGTTCATGATGTGCCAAATACTTATCTATTCACTGGTTTGCTGTATACTAATATTCTTAAAATACAACAGGCCACTTACACTAAGAGAGCATGTGGCCCCAAATCTTAAAATGGCTAATGTTTTTTATCTGGTTACACAATCATGATGAAATTTTCATACATGAATAACACACCTTTCAAAAGCAACTTTTGCATTCAAATCTCAAGGAGAAGATGAAGGGAGAATTTGGTATTGGTCATGCAATTTCGAGTTTGGCAGACAAATGCTCAGTGGAATAAATTAAGTACTTTCTGGTTTTGACTCTCTTGGAGGATAAAACTATGCCTTTCCGCTAATTTTAATACAGTTTGTCATTGTTATGGCATGGAGAGTGGGTGACATGTCCTCTTAGTGAAAGTGGTCTATTTGAACATAGTTAATAGAGGGAAATGGTTATGAAGCTGGCAAAGTTCTTTGTTATATCTTTTTGTTCGCTATTTTGGGGTTGACCGTGCACAAAACCTGACAAAATACAATAGGTGGTTACGTTGTTCAAGCAACTAACCAAAAACGTTTTGGTTACGTAATTCATGCATAGTGTATGAGCGCAAAACAAAAGATGTGCACGGTCATGGACCTTCCAACATAAATCTTGGCTTCTGTGTTTGCTCCTTTGAAGTTTGCCGGGCTTCATAACCATTTCCCTCTATTAACTATGATTTGAAGTAATCAAAGAAGGTTAATAATTTATTTATTTATTTATTTATTTATTTTCAGTCAGGGTATTGATGGGATCTTTGAATGAATATGCGACTAACAAGAGCTTATGCCACTTGTCGCTAGATACTTGTTTTGTTAACTTAACTATCAAAGAAAACAGTGAAGAACAGAACAATTACCAGCCAAGCCATATGAATTGAAACAAACTTGGAATTCAGCAGCACTTTCGGTCAATTTGCAACTTTGTCAATCTTAACCTTAGCTAAAATTTAAAAGACATGGTAACTGCCTGAAGATAAAACCTCAGTCCATCAGTCATTCTTATATAAGAACCTCTTAATATGGCCAACCCATTGATACAACCAGATTTTGATGCACTAGACCAACATGGTTCCTCTTACTGAAGATGTGGGGTGGAACTCATTAGAAGGGACTGTTAACTTCTCCTAAGCTGACACAATTTCTGGTCCCAAGGGTGTCTGCTTACGAGAGGTTCGACTGTAGCTTCAGAGTTGTTTGCTGTGTGCTGCATGATTCCAAGTTGTTGAAACTAACATTAACTCCATACATATGTTGTAATTAGCCTGTTTTACAAGCAAACTAAGCTTTATGATAAATGACTATGGTGTGCGGTGAATGTTAGTCTGTTAATATGGGTTAATAATTAAGATTACTTGATAATCAACACATCTGCCCCTTGATAGAGGCAACAACGGTGTCACAAAAGTGGCAAAATTAATACTGATCAATACTGCATCAAGTAAAGTTCCAACCTTTCTGTCTTTGGTCCCCAAACAAATCATACTTAGTTGCAGCAATGAGTTTAGAAAGCCCACAACAGGGTAAAATGGAAAGCTATTGTTGGTGGCCTATGCTCCGGGAGGAGCAATGGGCCAATGAAGAAGAAGAAGAAGGAGTTTAGAATATAAACACTGCAACAATCTACTTACTTGATTCCACAGAGACTAAAATTCACAGCTATTTTATCACACACTGATGGCATCATAATGTTACGGCTTGTTCCGCTTTTCAAGGCAGATGCAATAGTTGACCCTTCCTCTATAACTGTCCCCTTTGTGCCATGCGGCACATAGGGCCACAACCCTTCCTCTATGCAAGCACTACATGTATATTGATTCTAGCTAGTGCCTGACAGTGCCTTAAATATGTGACGCTGTAAATCTCACAAGTATTTACATGTATATTTTTATAATGATCTATATTGCAACCTTAACTGTGGACCGTAAAGAACAAATAATTATTATTAGGATAAAGGCTCACAGTTATGACACATGGCTGCCAAAATGGCCAAAAGGCCCCAAAGCATGATAAGCTCTGACTTCAGGCTCTAATGTGTAAATAAAATCAAAATAAAACAAACAAACAAACAAACTGGTTCCAAGGTCCACTAACATTTGGGACCTAAAACATTTCTCAGCCAATGACCAAGCTGTTGAAACATTACTGATGCAGTGGATCACATAAAATATACATAACAACTGTTTACCAGTTTACCCCGGGTATAACTTCCAGTTTGGATATATTATGGTTTACTTACAACCCAAAATGGTTGATAATGTGCTTGTTGGTTAGTATATTAGTGCATGGTGCTAGTGAGTGTGCAGCTCAATGTAGCCTGACCAAGCAGACGTCTCGCTAAAGGCCAATTTAGATGGTACGATTTTGTCGCATGCGAATCGTATACGACTTTCATCTTTTAACATTGTTTGTAGCTACGACATGTCGCAGGGTTTTAAAACATGTTTCAAAATCCTACAACATTTTTCGTGTCGTACACGATAATCGTAGGTTTGATTTACACGACACAATTCGTGTCGTAGACTTGCCGTAAGCATGTCGCATGCGACAAAATCGTACCGTCTAAATCGGTCTTAAGCATGGTCAATTCTTTCCCCCAAAAATTCCATACTGATGATGTAGCTCTAAAGAGATCTGTGTTAAGTTAAGTCCATCTTCAAGCCTAGGCAGCTTACTTGGCCGGTGCTTACCTCCGGTTTGACAAGCATGAAGCTACTAGGAGTATTGCTACTCCCCTAGATGGAATATATGGTTTATCGCAGGTAACCCCTGCATTATTTTCAGGATCTGGATGCCTTGACAATTTGCCAGTATCCATTTATTTGATTCTCCTGGGTGGAGAGAGGCACTGTGAGAGTCAAGTGTCTCGCCCAAAACACAACACAATGATCGCGGTCAGGGCTCGAACCCAGACCGACAAACTAACCATTAGGCCACCGCGTCTCTTTTGGTTCTTTCTTGTGTCTAAACCAAGCAACAACCAATGAAAACACTGCATCTCTGTAGAGATACATCATCAGTGTGGAAATGTTTGGGTCAATTCTCAGATATCTCTTCAACAGTTGAAGAACTATTGAGCACACACAAGACATCTGTTAAAATACTCAGACTAAGCTCAAACTCTCTGAACCTTGATCAGTTTACTCCACGGTGAATGTGAATGGTGCATAATTTATTGATTGCTACAAGATATAATAATAATTTTTTTTAAAACTGATTTCATACCAAGAAGGCTCCGAAGAAGCTTGCCGACTCACCCATCGATATTGACTTGGTGTAGCCTTCTGACACTCCAACCAGGATGTGGTCGCCGTCGTGCAGCTCAAAAACAGCACCTTGATAGCTGCTATACAGGTATAACTTTGCTTTCTTGGCGCGACACCTGGATGTCACGCTACGCATAATGACCTGCTGATTGCCAGTTCTATTTAGATGTACAAAGTGAATCATATGAGCTCTGTCATCCTCTACTTGAAAGTACAGTTGGCTGTACACATAGTAACGTCCAGTAAGTGGGATGATGAGTTCGCCATTCTCGTATTGCATGCCACCTGCTGAATGTGCATATCCCAGGTTGTTTTCCCAGTGTCTTAGAATTCCTGGAACAAACAAGTTTTATGAATTCTAAGGTAACTTAAGCCTTTGGCATAACAAACTAAGTTTAATTTTGCCTGAGTAATTGATAACAGAAATAATGTTTTTCTTTCAGTTTAGAAGGCAATGATATGCTATGCCATAAAAATTGTTCTCCTCCCCACATTACAGAGCGGACACTCGAACCGTAAATGCTATGACTTTATTTTTACTTTATTTTTACTTTTTTAACTTATTTTTTACTTTTTTAAACTTATTTCCCAATTTTTTCAGAACTAGCCAATCACAGCCGTGATTCGAAGCAATGGTTGAGACATTTTTTCTAAGTTTTTTCCACGTTTTTATCAAAGTACCATCGCGGTGGTCTTACTTTGATCAAAACACGGAAAACGGTAGAAAAAATGTATCGACCGTTGCTTTGAATCACGGCTGTGATTGGCTAGTTCTGAAAAAAGTAGAAAATAAGTTGAAAAAAAGTAAAAATAAAATAAATATAAAGCCGTAGCATTCATGGTTCGAGTGTCTGCTCTGTAACAACCTTAAAATATTTACAAAAATACCATGCCAAAGCTAAAAGCTTATTTATGCAATTTACCAAACTGCATCCTGTGAACTCTGGACATAAAATATTAACAATAATATAAAATATTTTATTGTGTCTCTAATCTCAGACACACACACAATCTTTGAATACTTTAAAATACATCTTAAGACTACTTAGTAGTGACTTAAAAACTCTATAAATTACAATAATTATTTAAAGTTATGTCTTCACCCAGTAAATTATTTAAACCAAAAATGCTCCAAAAAAACTTGCATTCTCTACAAGATTAGCGCTGCTATTGCTATCTCCAAGCTTAACAGTAATAACATCCAAGGCATTCAACAGCACAAGGAAACTGTGAGACATGGTATTGAAAGAGCGTCCCCCAGACTGCATACTCATTACTTTCACTACACTGTTAACACAGACATAATAACTCAAGCTCTGGTCAGAGGCTGCTGTATAATAAATCTGGCTATAAACAAAATACACTCCTGGTGTAGGGACAGTGAGTTGTCCGTGTCCATATAACATCCCCCCTCGGAGCAGTGAGGCATTCCAGCCTGTTAAGAAGCCTGTCAAAAAGAGAGCACAGAAACCAAAGTGTAAAACACTTTGGCAGTGGCCCTCTGCTCCGAAGAGTTAGTGAATGGCGATAAGAGCGCTTTGCGAATGGTGTGTTGTAGAGCAATCTTAATTAGCTGATGTCATTGCTTACATATTGCACTTAGAAATTCATCCAATGAACAGATTTAACATAAGTAGAAAGAAATTGTAAATTCAATATTCAACATTCTCTTCTCATATATGCCACTGACAGTTACTAAATTGGACAGTCACGATCAATTTCTCCTACTTAAATTTATTTTCAATAAGTTTAAGCTTAGTAAGAGGAGATCAAAGGCTGCTGTGTGCGACTGTACATGTAAACAAAGATCGCCCTATAGCAGTGTTAATAAAATTATGATTATACAACGTGCAAAGAAAGTGTTGTTCGATAGCCCGGGGATAGTGGATTTTGTGTGAGGCAAGTGCATTATGAAGTATGGCCAGTAAGAAAGGCCTTCTGGCTAGCACACAATGGCTCCAACTTGACCAAAGGACATCCTGGAAAATATGTTTTCTTTGCACCCTGTAATATATTATGAGGTGTTTGCATCGCATCTTGAGTTAAATGTTAATTTGACTGACAACAGAAATAGAAAATGGCCGCTATATGTTTACACAGCCTGATGCAAACAATCATACCCTGGGTACCAGAGGCTTTTCTTACAAGGTTTCCAGTTCCGTCTCTATTGTCAACAACTGATCCCAACACATGCGAGAAAAAAAAAACCCTCTAGTACCCAGGAAACAATCAAGGGAATGCGGGACAACTTGAAAGTTCTTGTGTTTACTTTCACCTGTGGCTTGGGATCACATAAGCCTTTGAGTTCTCACGAAGAGCATTGCATTAGGCCATGTAAAGATGCGGATACCTTATTTCTTTTTCTTCGTACATCGTTATTTTAGTTTTGGAATAGCGCAGAATGAATGCAAATTTATATCTAATCCTTAACAAAGTGTAACTAAGACATTGCAAACACTTGCCCTATTGACCACTTTTTATTATGAATGAAACTGTGGCTGGTAGTGTTTGATTTTAATTTCAATCAAGCCTTGGACCTTTCTGCTTGTGAATATGATAGTTCTGGCGCATGGAATAAAAGCGATTTAAATAAAGTTCTGGCGCATGGAATAAAAGCGATTTAAATAAAGTTCTGGCGCATGGAATAAAAGCGATTTAAATAAAGTTTATCTACTGTACCTGATCTTGGCGAGTTCTGAGTATTCCTGGAATGCCCTGTGAGGTGTGCAGATGGCCTCTGTGATGACTGTAGGAAAGAAAGAAAAAAACACCAAACACCTGATAAGTAATTTAATCCACTAAACAAAATATTTCTGTGCAAATCAACATAGATCATTTAGAATATCAACTACAACATCCCTGATGGTGGTGGTCACTGCCAGAAAGGTTTGTCGTGTTTTCAGCAGTTTGTTATTAAAATGTTCCCACATCTGGGGACAAGATGACTATTTTACATGTGGGAGTGGTCCAGGCTTGAGCACTGGCCGGGGTCATGGGTAAGACACTTAACTCTCACAGTGTCTCTCTCCACTGGCGGACTGTTAGGGAAACCTGACGATGGACTTGAATCCCATCCAGGGGAAGTAGCAATAGTCCGATTCGGCTTCATACTACAGATTCATGGATAAGTTCTGGCAGCATGGTCCAAGTGCGGCTTTACCTTTATCTATATCAAGGTAAGTAGGGTGACAGGGAGGGAAGGAGGGAGACAGGGAGCGAATGAGGAAGGGATTAAGAAAGATAGGGAGCGAGGGAGGTTCAGTACTGGCATAACAGATGTTCCTTACCTCAAGCGAGCCAGTATCTCCTTTTTCACCACTCGGGCCTTGTTCTCCTCTCTCTCCTCTCTCTCCTTTTACTCCTTGATTTCCCTTTTTTCCCGAAGGTCCTTCTTTCCCCGGCAGACCCACGCCACCTGCACAGAAAAACAACAAAATCACACTTAACGATGATGAACCAATCAAATTCATTGGTAAGCAATAGTCCATGGCTAGTATCTACTATTAGTAAAAATCTACTAGTACTACTAAGTAATGCAAATGAGACAATCTGATTGGCTGAGCTACTCGTATACTATCAGCCATTATAGTTCACCACTAAATTTTCTTTGATTCTGATTGGCTTAAATCGAACATGTCACGTGCTAGTGTTCATCTGCGGAGAGACATTGTCAGGTGATAGTGCCCGTTGGGCAAAAAACCCCGATCGATAGTGCCCGCCTGAGCGAAAAACAACCGTTTTGTGCAGTTTTGAGCTAAACAGTTGAAATAATAAATTAAAAAATAGCGAGAATTTACTCTCTATAAATTCTTTCATAACAAAGTTTGGAACAAAATATTTAATGGCAAATTCCTGTAAATGTACAACAAATGTGAATGAAAGAGCACTAAACAATTTACGGAAAGATCGGTAAACTGACACAAATTCATCCATAAAATGACAGCCTGTTTACACCACAAGTTTAAGCTTAGCCTATTCAGTATTGTTTCCAAGAGGCTTGTCAATTCCAGCTTGAATCAGCACAATACATATCGGTTACAAAGCTTAAATACGGCAGTTCGTCAAGCGTTTGCCCACAGTGAAACCTTCGACTCCGTTCAGTTGTCCGTTTGACTTGTAAAATGAATATAATGTTCAGCTCCACTCTATTTCAGATCTTCCCATTTTGAGCTAAATCATTTGCACAATTTTCCAGAATATATGAAACTTTAGAAGAGATTGAGCAAAGAAATAATCCAAAGAAAACTTTTTGTCCTGCTTTCTTTTCACTCAACTTGGCGGAACCCGCACCAGGTCATACAAATCATGCTTCATTTAGATGGAACTGAAAAATCACTCAGTCGATTTATAACTTTTGAAAAAGTAATACCGACGTTTAACCTAAAGTTTTGTATGTATTTACAAGACAAAAGTTGAAATGCAAAACTATTTTTGAAGCTCCAAGCGTCGCAGTGTGTAATTAGAAATCGAAATAAATAAATTCATGTCGTTTTCAGTTTTTAGGCCGCCGCACAGAAAATTCAGTGGTGAAAAATAACGACAATAGAGTGTTTTTGTCTCGGAACTATCGGTCTGATAGTTGCCCTTGGAAATTTTATGTTCTAAAAAACTATTGTCTAGCAATATTTGTTTTTTAGAACATAAAATTTTTGCGGGCAACTATCCGCTGATAGTTCCTCGACAGAAACACTCTATTGTTATAATAGAAATATAGAGCTCATAATCAAATGGGTTATTCCAGAAAAAATCCACACCCCACCGACGGATGGCATGCTGGAAATTCTCGCGGGAGGGGGGTTGAGGGCTCTGGAAATCTGGGCGGGAGGGGGGTCTGAACCTAAAAATCATTCTTCGGGGGTCATTTTCAACGATTAACCTCGATTTGTTTCGACGACTTTCAAGAACTACTTAGCGTTTGAAAAATGTAGTAGTCTTTCAAACTATACAGTTCTTACCTCATATATGTTAAGTTACAGTTCTTACCTCATATATGTTAAGTTTACCTTCATAGGTTCAATCACTCGTGGAGAATAAGCCCGATAAAGGGGGGGGGGGGGGAAACGAACAAAAGCATGCGACGAACGAAGTGTAAGGCCTGGAACTTTTCTCCTCCGCAAGAGCCTGGTGACGAATTGCTTGAAGCGTTGTAATGAACACAACGAAATTCAGCGAAATTCAGTCACAATTTTGAGCATTATATTCATAAGTCCTATTTTAATGGGCATTTTTTAGCCTCTTAAATCGTTTAAGATTCATTTTCTGATAAAGAAGAGTTTTAAAAACAACTTGATCTTGGCTACCTCCACTTTATCATTTGCATTTGCGATCGATGAAAGTTGAAACCATACGACATTTCGAACGCGGACATTTCAGGAAAGGCCGGTTAAGGTTACCGTGTACCTTCAGGGGTGTCTCAAGTCTAAAAAACGTAGCGTGTCCGGATTAAACTCCAGATACCTAAAACCCTATATCAAATTAAAGCTTATAGAGCTGGCTATCTAAATATACTAACCATTATGTAATAAAATGAATTGTCGAATTTTTCGCGATGTCTAAATACAAGGGTCCGAATCAGCTTTTGAAAGCTACAACTCTGCGCGAATTATATATTTCGCTAATTTGATTTGTTCTTGGGTTTCCGGACCCAAAGCGCTAAAAAAACGTGTCGGGGATTCCCCATATTCAATTGCAGTGAAAAGATAGAGAGCATTTTCTAAATAGGGTGAAAAAAATATGGAGTGATCGCGCGGAAACGGCTCCCAACGAAAAAGTTTTCCGAAATAAAAAATTCCCCGACATGTTTTTGTTGTTTATATGTTAATCTAGATACTGTCCAAATTTGAGGTCAATCGCTCAAATTCCCTTTGAGTTGTAACACTTTAAAGACGCCTCTATCGGCCCGAAATAGATTTAGAGAAAACAGCCGGAGAAGTATTCACACTCCACACACACCTCACTTCCGGTTAAGTCTTTCGCACTGTATTTCTCCGTTAATAATTATCGGATTTCCATAGAATTTTCTTTATATGAAAGGTCATCATGTAAACTACATATCTAAGCGGAAACGTGTTTTTGGACCAATTCTGTCCTTTGAAGGTATACGGTAACCTTAAATGCATCCACAACTTGAATGCTGGAATGAAAGACACAAGAGTTCCAGTTGACCAACAGACCATTGGATGTAAGCAATTTAAATTCCAGTTCCTGAAGAAACGCTTTATTGACAAGCTAGTGAACTGTAAATTATCGGAAGATCGTCTTTGTAGACGAAATTGAAGCTACTCACAGAAAAAAATTATGGTTTTATTCGCACAATTCGCACAATTCCTAAAAATCCGAACAATCCCGCACAATACTGAAAGATTTGCTTAAAATTTTAATTAATACAGGTATTCCTATTGATTTCCAAGATTTCTAGAAACTTTGTAGGCTATTTACAGGCTATTTACCTTCCAAAACAATCGAGAAATCCCTCGCTTTCATCGAAAAACAGCTCAAGCGAATATAAAAACAACCAGGCGCTCTGCGCCGTCCTGGGTACTAGTCTCAGTTCAACTTCTAATCCTATTTCTCATTGGCAGATTGCGGTAATTGTTTCGCAAATAACGAATCAGAGTTGTTGTTAAATAGTGCCACATGGGGTTTGCAATGCATTATAGGGCGATCGAATTTGAGTGTATTTTTCGTAAACATTCCAGATTTGGTGATACGATCGAAGAAATGGTTGATTGTGTTGTAATCTATTGCTCGGGGAGCTCTTGTTCACAATTACCGAATATTTGGCTTATTCCCGCACAAGAAGAACTAAGGAACGGAGATGGAACGGAATCGGAACGGATACAGAACGGATACGGAACGGATACAGAACGGATACAGGGAACGCAAATGGAACGGATACGGAACGCGTTCCGTTCAGCGTTCCCTGTTAGGCTAATTCTGAGCGGTACTGTAAACTAAAAATATGTAAACTTATGTACAGGACTGTATTCCCATCCTGTGTATTTGGTGTGGTGTAGAAAACAAACAAGTGGCATTTTAATATTGACAAGAACAAGTTCAATCGACATAACATGCGAATGAAACCCGTTCGTAATAATTAGAAAATGTTGAAATATTCGCCAAAGTTTTGAAAAAATAACAAAAAAGGATCTTCTGAATGTAATTTTACGTCTTTTACATTGACTGTTTATAATAATAATTATTAAAACTACGGCCTCCAAAAATTAATGGGAATTCGCGCGGGAGGGGGATTTTCGGCCTTGGAAATCCGGGCGGGAGGGGGGTCTAGCGGTCTCGGAAATCCGGGTGCACGGAAGGGGGTCAAGGGGGGGGGGGGGGGGGGTGGATTTTTTCTGGAATAACCCAATTATTGATTGTTACATGTAGTTATTTTTGGTACCTTTCGGTCCTTGAATGCCCTTGCCGATGTCACCTTTAGCTCCTGGTTCCCCTTTCGGACCAGGAATACCTGAAAGAAACGTTTGCACAACATGTAAGTTGAACTTGCAATATATCCACTAGGCTTTAAAGTTAAAAATGAAGGAAAATGTAAGTTTGTACCACAATATTCTAGTTTGGCTAGTATTTACATTCCTTTGTATGGGACTCATAAACATTGCAGGCGGAGATTGCGCAGTATAGACTGTAAATCATCTTTAAATCTGACCTGATCCTTCACATTCATATAAAGGTTAATCAGAGAAACTGTATGGAAGCAGTGAACACAATGGCCATTATATTCGCCAAAAAAAAAGCATGATTCGTAGTTTTACAATACAGTACCTTGAATTCCTTGGAGACCCGTCAGTCCATGCTGGCCTAGAATTGAGCAAATTGAAAGGTTAGTCATTAGTTAGCCACAGAAACATACCAGCATGTGTTACATGGCTACGTGCGATGCAATACTAAATTAGGTAAAACTGAATACCGTAAAACACCATGTATAAGCTGCACCCCCAATTTGGAAGCTCAATTTTGCAAAAAAAAGATAAGACAAAATGCGTTTGGTAAACAAACAAATACAGTTTCAGAACACTAAATGATGCGGTGGAAAAAACAGCATTACGACAATATAATTATATTGTCGTAATGCTGTTTTTTCTACCACGCCCTTCAATTTATTAACTCAGCTATAGACGGTCAAATCTTACTTGTCATACCTTCTGAGTTCGAGATCACCACGTCTTGAACTTAAAATGCTCTTTTGATTTGATTTTTTCTGCCTTGTTGCTTCAAAACACTTTAGTGACACGTTCAAATGAAATGTATGAAGCGATAGCTTAGTAACCAAGCATTGACAAGTGGAGAGAAGTCTGGGCACCACATCGTGGGATGGTAGTTCGTATGAGCAAAATAATAATAAAATAATAATAATAATAATATAATTATAATTATAATAATAATAATATTATATAAAAATGGAGACGTTTGAATTTGTGTTTCAGTGGTCCGAGGATCAGTACCATGTCTTTTGAGATGTTTGGGAACTTTCAATAGCAGAAAACTTGATGCAGCACAATAATTCAAACATCTAGTGGATAAAATTGCTGTGCAAGAAGTAAAAAACATTGAAATGGTCGGCCACTTAAAACCGAGGAACAAGATTTGTTGATGAACAACAACATACTTTCAGTTTGTTATATATTTATTCAGTAACATCTTAATTGAGAGGTTTTTATGAATATTTATTAGGCCGCTGAGAACCCCAATTGCAGATGGTGCCGTAGATAAGCCGCACCCCCAATTTTGAACCCGAGTAAAAAGGTGCGGCTTATACATGGAGTTTTACGGTAGTTTATACTGTCAGTCACAAAATAAATTTCCTTTCTTTATTTGTTTTCTTGTGTTGTATTGAAGTTTAAAAGGCAAAATGGCTCAATTCAGAATGTATAAATCCATCGGTGAAGTCAAAATATCATTGAGTCTGATCGTTTTCGATGTGTATGATCTAACACGTGCTTTACACTTCATGTAGTGTCCACAAAAAGTCTTCTGATTCTTATGCTTCATGTAGTATACATGAAAAGTCTAATCAAAGAATAAATTATCCAAAGGATAGAAGGAAAAAAGACAGCGTTTTTCTATGTAATCAATCAGTTTACAACTAAATAAACTTTCTTTGGTATTGGCCATTCCGAGGTTGCGCAGGGAACTGGGGCGAGTTTCAAATTTTAAGTAATCGATAATCTGACACCACCAAATGAAAGATCATGGTGAGATGGTCATTTGACCAGGTTTGATGCTTTTAGAATGAACAGAAACGAAGTTATGGACCTTGAAACATGGTTCAAAATCCATACAAACGTCTCTAATTGTAAGCCAGCGTCCCCAAAACCATAGAAACTCTTAAATTTTTATCCATTTTGTGAAAGCTGTAAAATCCTGCCAAAGACCCATTATTTGAAAGAAACTAAGATAAAAATCACTATGTTTGCCCACTTTAAGAGTATCACAAAAATCATAAAAATTTAAGAGTTTATATGGTTTTGGGGACGCTGTCTCAAAATAAGAGACGTTTGTATGGATTTTGAACCATGTTTCAAGGTCCATAACTTCGTTTCTGTTCATTCTAAAAGCATCAAACCTGGTCAAATGACCAATCTCACCATGATCTTTCATTTGGTGGTGTCAGATTATCGATTACTTAAATTTGAAACTCGCCCCAGTTCCCTGCGCAACCTCGGAATGGCCAATACTACTATGACAAAGTATTACAAAGAACCAAACTGAAGGCCTATCCGGACCTGTTTATAAGGAGGGAGCCCAAAAAATTTTCCGCCCCTTTCTTTTTTTCTTTTATTTTAAAAATGTATTTTTGTTTGTGGGTTAATTGATTTTAATTAATTAATTATTCAATCAATCAATTATTAATTAATTAATTTTTTTTTTCTTTTGGGCCACCAACCTTGACTGCCGGGCACCCTAGCTTATAAGGTTGGGAGCGTGAAGGGATCTCTGCAATTTTTCTTAGAGCACAGCCTTGGACACTCACCATTATTTCCTGGAGGTCCCTGTGGGCCTGTATCCCCAGACGCTCCTTTTCTCCCTAAAGATAACAACAAATAGTAACTACAGTAAAATTAATAGTTTGAACCAGGCTGGAGCCGACATCACTATATAGTTTGCCTTGGGTGATCACCTTGGGTGGTCATGGGTAAGACCATTGCTGGGGGCAGGTATATTTTGCAGGTTGCAGGTTGAGACTACTTTTAGAAACATTACACATGCGGTTAGCCCAACTGAAGGTTAGCCTAATTCTAACTGAAGGTTAGCCTAGTTGGTTAGCCTAATTGTTGGGGTTTGGGTTAGCAGTTGACCTGCAACCTGCAAAATATCCCTACTGCATTGCTGGTGACTGAGCAGAGTCAAGTGATTAAACTACAGTCAACTCTCTCTAAGCGGACACAACTGTAAGGCAGACACCTCTCAAAGGCTAACCTGCGATCAGGCGTTCTTTTCCTTTTCTTTCTTTTCGCGGAGAACGAGAGCGCAGAGAGAGAGAGAGAGAGGAAAAGGAACGCCTGATACAATTATTTGCCGATTCACTTTCCACCCACTTGTCAATGATCTGTCAAGCTGTCAATTTTCAAAATCTACGTTACATTTCGTGACATTTGTACACTTGCCGTTCTCTTGAATTCGGTCTTCTGACCTTCTTTGCTTCAAGTGCATTTCTAACGGGCTAGATATGTTGTATTATGAGGAGCATTTTGAAGTAGAATAGAGCCTTCGACTGTGTTTTTGCCATCAATTTCATTCCGAAAACAGCACTGACTACGATTGCGTTACACGACACAAATTTGCATAATAACGTCCTAGACATGTCTAGTCAGTCGTTATGGTCGAATGATTCCATGATTCCGTTTAGAAATTTGAATCAAATAACCATTTTAAGCGGAAAGCTTCAGCCGTTTTAAATGTAAGATCTTTATATTGGCTTAGTAATGATTCAGAAGAGTCCTTCCCTTCGCAAAAGGCGGTAGCGGAGTGGGAAAGTAGAAGGCCTTTCTTGTACTTTAATCGAGCGTGCACGCCGGATTGACAAAAGCCATATTAGGTACGCATGATTGACGGAAGTATTGTTTTTTGACCAATCAGGAAAACATTCAGAATCTGAATGTTGTACATGAGATCCGGCAAGTAATTGTATCAGGCCCTCCTCTCTTCGAGGAGGGCCTGATCGCAGGTTACTCAAAGGCGGACATACATGTTGGCTGGTCCCGACCAAATCAAGTTTCTCTTATTTTTCTGTAGCGAAACACTCTGTAAGGCGGACAGCTAGAGCTGGTCCCGAGGGTGTCCGCCTTAAAGAGAGTTCACTGTAGTTCAGGGTTGTCAACCATGAATAAAACAAGAATGCTGTCACTTTTACCTAACTTTGACAAGGAATTTAGAATTTCCCTGACCAGCTACTAAATTCCCTGACTTTTCCCACACCTTGAAAAATAATTGTCTGAGCACTTTTTCATGACATTTTCCTGATAGACCTGTGAACACCCTGTAAGTTATCACAGGATAGTGTTTAATCTTTGTTTGTTTATCTGATTGGTCAGATTTGTTGAAGTGTGACTGGCTCGTAAAGTTAGTTGTTGTTAAGTTCGATCCACCTACTGTTAGGCTTCATTCACATTGTACCGGTACAGTTTGGATCCATGCAAGTTTTACACTTGTTCATACTGTCCCGGTATTGTATTTTCATTTGTTCACACCGTACCGGTCCACAATTGAAGGGCGAGGTGGAAAATGACGTCAGATGTTCAAAAATACCTCATGGGTTGAAATTATAATAACAACAAGTACAGAAAATTGCACGAAGAAAAAGTCCAAAGTTTTTGTTGCTCTTTGTGCAATTTTCTATACTTATTGTTATTATAATTTCAACCTGTGAGGTATTTTTGAGCATCTGTCATCATTTTCTCTAATTTGCAACCAAGCCTTGGAACAAGGTCAAGTAATGGTGGCCGTAAATTCTCGGAAATAAAAGTCCACAAACAATGACTTCTAATGTTCGTAATGGATTGAAATTTGGCAAGATATGAAAGAAAGTCATATTGAACACGGAAATGTAAAAAAATGAACATCAACAATTTGATCGTAGGGGCACTTTAATGAGAATAAGAATACCGTAAAATGAATAACTGTTGAACATAAAAAAGAATGGAAGACAAATTAGACTTACCTCTAGGACCTTCTTCTCCCTTTGGACCTGAAAGAAAAGTTCTAGTTAATTAAAGGAGCTACGTCACAGTTGCCGCGGAGATGATGCCATTGGCCAATTTTTTCAAGTTTGCCATTCGCAATCCGTCTTAATCTTCTCCATCCTCAACCATCCTTCTTCCTGTTTGATTTCTTATTACCTCTTTGGTGTTTTTCTACCTTAGTAAACTATTATTTTGAAGCTTTCTTCAGTTTGAAGGTGATTTTGCACTTCGCAAAAATGACTTAAAATAACGTGACATAGCTCCTTCAGCTTCACGTGTATTTAAACAATGATACATGTACAGTAGCCTGACAGATTGGCGGCAAAATTATGAATTTGTAAAGCATGGCGAAAATGACACAAATGCAAAAAGTAATGCAAAGTGAATTGCAAAATTTGATGCTAGTTACAACTTCTTATAAATCTTCTTGATGGAATTTTTTCCACTGTGTATCCAAGGGTTGAATTCCTGTAAAGCTCTTGAATTTTCAGGGAAGCACTAGTCATTGGCCGTTTTCACACTGTCTAGAGATTGGAAACTCGTCTTGACGGAAAACTCATCTGACGGGTTTCTCGTCCTAGTGTGAATTTGAGACGAGTCTAACTACTTGTCAAATTCACTTTGAAGCTGAGGTGCGGTTACCTTTCCTTATTTCTAAGACGAGATATCCGTCACAGACGGGAAACTCGTCTTAGAAATCCATCTAAAGCGACGGAAAAGTACATCCGTCCCGTTTTCATGCTAGGATGGGAAACTCGTCTGAGACGAGTTTCCCGTCTCTAGTGTGAAAACGGCCATTGTACATGTATTTCATCATCATTACTAGAATTTCCTTTTCTTTTCCTTCAATTGTTGCAATTTACTTACATTTACTTTCCTTGCCGCCCGCCTCGACTAGCACTTTGCTATTTGCGGGCGGCAGAAATCATGTCATTAATTTTTAAAAGAAACAATCATTAAAGTTGAGTAGAAGTTGAGTTCGCACTGAAGGAAGGCTAAGCCCGAAACGCTTGTGCTTAAAATTTTTTGGACACTGCTAAGAGTTTTTTTAACCTTTTTTAATTAAATGCTCACTAATCATTACAATATTTTTTTGTTCTGCCTTGTTCTGATCCTATTTGAGATGCCTGTGTTTGAGATATATTTTTTAGACCTTTTATGCATAAAAATACACAATTTTGTGTTAATGCTCTCTGTGCAAAAGTCTATTTTCACTTATTGGTTTATGACATCAGACAGGTTTATAAAATTTATATTTTGTTAACACGCTGAAAGAAAAAAAACCCTTAATATTATTTCTCAGAAGGAATACCAAATTACAGGACTGGTGTATAAGATACTTGACTGATGTTAACTTCTAAAAATGTCCCCACATCTTACATAGACAAAAATCTCTTCAATAATGTGACCCCTAAATATAAGTTCATCTTTATCAACAACTGCAAAGCTTGTTTTGCATTTCATATTGTAATTATTTTCACATGCTTTGACTCATTTGATTAATCACTACACACTAGTTTGATATAATTTAATCAATGAAATAATATTATAAATAGCTCAACCCTTTTCAAGAAGCAAACTTCCCTCCAATAATAAACCTCCAAAAATAAATATTAAAATAAATAAACAAAGAAGAAAAATAATATAAAAAGGCAAGAAAAAAAATTTTAACAAAAAAAAAACACTCTTTCAAATCCGGTCTTTGTTCGTCCATGGAGAAGAGTGTGGGCTCATTTTCCCACACAGCGGCTCGTAATTGATCTATAACAAATATTAGTACAGGGCATATTGATGGACGTTTACAAAACTTGTTTAGTGCACGTAAAAAGGCACCCGTAGCAAACATCTACATTTATCACACAAAATATTGTAATACAAGTCAGCCTACTGTCTTGTAGTATTTTCAAATCCCTCAAAACATTTAGAGATGTCGCCTTGTCTGTTGTACATGACTTTTTATAAGTTACATGGATCAAAAAAGTTTTGAGCAGAAACATGACTCTCCCACTGAGAACAAATACTTATATTTAAAAAAAATAATTCTACTAAAATAATATTATTTTAATAATGTCACAACTGGAATGAGGTTGCAACCAGAATTAATTCAACACGAGAATAAATACAGTAGAACCCTGTTAACTCGAACTCGGTTAACTCAAACTCCCCGGCGCTACCAGAAACCGTTTCTGGCGCTACTGATCTCGAACTCAAACCCATTCCCCTTGTCCTTGTTTTTCAATCATTTACTATCAGCTAACTCAAACCCCCACTATCTCTGACTATTTTTTTGTTTCCCTTGGGAGTTTGAGTTAGCGGGGTTCAACTGTATTGTAAAAGAAGTTATCTTTTTTTTTAACATGATTGTACTTAATTTTTTTTACAGAGGCAGTACCACCACAGCACAATAAATTTCATGAGGGTAATTTTAGTGTTACACCAGTATTTATCTTGTAATTTGATACCTCATCTGCTGGAATTTGTTGGGATTAACCCTTTCACTCCCAGAGTCAAACCTTGAGTCAATAAATGTGGCTGTACCGTTTGAGTTTGTGGATGAAACCCTAGTGTATGACCATTCAAATAAAAGCTATTGAGCAGTACTTTCATTTGGTACTGTTTGTTTTTGACAAGTTTTTAAAATAAAATTCAAGATTGTTTCCTCAGTTTTTAACTTGCAGTGTAATAACAATCTTGGGAGTGAAGGGATTAATAGCCAGCTATTGTTACCTCCTGCTGGCTACCTAACTTGTAAACAATTTGCAGCCTACATGCATTTATAAATCAACCTATTTATAAATCATTCAAATTATATCACATTAATTAATTAATTATTAGAGTCAAGCTGTTTTTATCTGACATCAACATGGGAGGGGGGGGGGGGGGGGGGGAGAGTAATGGAATATAATTAGCCTTAATGTAGTTCATGAATAGCATCAATGAAAGAAAGCCTGGATGTTAACTAGACAGTAGTTTGAATTGATGAGATATGTGGTCAACAATTCTGGGCTTTTGACCTTAAACATGCCATATTTTTAGCACAAAAATAAACTTTCACCTGGGCACTGAAATTGACACCATATATATTTTAGCCAAGGAAATATTCATTTAATAATAAATTAAAATTCCAATTTATTACTTACTGTTAGTTGAATAAAGTGATCAGGATGTCCTATTTATGGCAATGACATTTTAATTTAATTTTATAGTAATTAAAGGTTTCAGTCTGGACAATGAATTATCAGGATATCCTTTAACAAAATTAACAAAATGGAGACAAAAAAAAAAGCATTTGCCATCCTAAACTTTGAACAGTTGTTTAGATTTGTAGTTAACTTAACATTTTAGAAAGTACACTACAATTACATGTACAAAACATTTACAAGTCATTTAGAGAGTGAGAAACCACACGTAATTTGATTTAAATAAATCTGAATCTTCAGCAAACAAACGGTCTTTGTTCTTTGTTTGGGAGATGAAGTGAAGTTTTCAACAAGAGACAAGTACGGTATAACATTTCAACATGTAAACAAATTTCTTCAAACTAATTAATTGGACGTGACTACATTAATTTATTAAATTAACCTCCTGACAAGGCAGACATCCGTGTGTATCATTTCCAGATGCTTAATGTCATCAACATTTTTAATCCAGGAAAAAAAATGCAAATAAATTAAATTGACAGATTAAGATTGGACTGGTTTTAAAGGTAAAGAAATCAATCCCAAGAATGATTTGATTAAAGATAACTCCTACACATGAACAGATTTGCACAATTAAAAATTAGAGTTAATTAAAATGGATTATACTGGCATCAGTCCAAAACAGAAGCAACAGAAACAGGCTTTTAGCCAGAATTTGAAAAGTGGGCGTCCTGGAGGCATGTCCCCCTATAAATTTGGTGCATTTTGCATCATTTTATCCCAGGATTGGGCATCCACAGGACACCCGGACGCCCTTCGGGCTAAAAGCTTGAACAGAAATACTGCTGCAGACTTTTTTCAATGTACAAGACTGTACATGTTACTATTAGCAGCAGATTCTATCGCAATGGAACTATCTAAAGGAAAACTTCTATCAGTTTTTGTAAGGAGCTGTGCTGCACCATTTGAACCCTTTCACTCCCAGAGTCAAACCTGTCAAACCTTGAGTCAATAAATTTGGTTCTAACTTTTAAGTCTGTGGATGAAACCCTAGTGTGTGACCATGCAAATGAAAGCTATTGAGCAGTACTTTCATGTGGTACTGTTTGCTTTTGACAATTTTGCAAAAACGAAATTCAAGAATTTTTTCCTCAGTTTAGTACTCTTGAGGTTAAATTCAATGTAATATTATTATAATTTATCCCACAGTGTTAATTATCATGGTGTATAGTTTGGCTGTGGTTTCTTATTCCAACCTACATTCCTTAATAGGTTTTATTTTACTGCCCAACTTTAGACGCTTAACTGATTTCAGTGTTTACAGAAGAAGATAAGCCAGGCTGTAGTCTGATACTTGATCCTAGTAACTTGATGCATGTGAATAACAACACAAACATGGTGAAATCAGAGAAGAAGCTTAACAGTATTATACGATTGTTGTGTTTATTACTTTTGTCTCGCCTACTTCGTATTTGAAGAAAGAAGGTCCCAGCAAAGGCTTAGGGGGTTTGCTGGTGATTTGAAAACAAAAGAATCTAGGATTTACTTCTTACAGAAAATTCAATCTGCGAAGATAATCAATTGAAGGGTTAAGAAAGCTGCGTGGGCGACTATTGAGTCTAAATCCCCTATCCACAAGACTGCTTATAAAATAAAACTCTAAGCCCAAGAATTCATTATCAGTTCCGTCTTCCCATGTGGAGAATACGGTGGGAAAACCCAACAGTTATCAACTGTCATCTAATTTCTCTTTACAATATCAATATCATCACTGGGATAAGAATATCGTGAACTATCATGATACTTAATATTACACAATAACATTCTAAGAAATTTATATTAATAGTTATTATAGTAAGACAAATTGATTTCTGTGCTTGAGAAAAGCATCCACCATTGAGGTGTCCACCTTAGAGAGGTGTCCACCTTAGAGAGGGGTCCACCTTAGAGAGGGGTCCACCTTAGAGAGGTGTCCACCTTAGAGTGATGTCCACCTTAGAGAGGTGTCCACCTTAGAGGTGTCCACCTTAGAAGTGTCCAACTTAGAGAGGTGTCCAACTTAGAGAGGTGTCCACCTTAGAGAGGTGTACACCTTAGCGAGGTGTCCACCTTAGCGAGGTGTCCACCTTAGCGAGGTGTCCACCTTAGCGAGGTGTCCACCTTAGAGAGGTGTCCACCTTAGAGAGGTGTCCACCTTACCTTAGAGTGGTGTCCACCTCAATCCTCACAGGTGTCCACCTTAATTAGAGAGCTGTCTGTCTTAGATGGGTGTCTGCCTTAAAGAGGTCAGCCAACCTTAGAGTGGTGTCCACCTCAGGCCTTATGTGCAACAGAGCACGAAGAACGGAGGTGAGTGTCCACCTCAATCCTTAGAGAGGTGTCCACCTTAATTAGAGAGCTGTCTGTCTTAGATGGGTGTCTGCCTTTAAAGAGGTGTCCACCTTAGAGATATTTCCACCTTTAGAGTAGTGTCCACCTCAATCCTTAGAGAGGTGTTGATGTTATATGGGTCAGGGTGTCTGCCTTAGAGAGCTGTCTACCTTAATTAGAGAGTTATCGGTCTTAGATAGGTACCTGTCTTAGTGAGGTGTCTAACTTAGAGAGATATCTGCCTTAGAGAGGTGTCTGGCTTGAAAGGATGATGAAGAAAATAACCAATGCAGGGCGGGCACTTTAGATGCCTGCCTTAGAAAAGGTGTTTGTCTTGGAGAAACGCCTGCCTGAGAGAGGTGTCCACGTTTGAGAGATTTCTGCCTTAGATCTGTCCAGTTTAGAGAGATGTTTATCTCAGAGTCCACCTTAAAGAGGTCACTGCTTTATAGAGATGATCACCTAGGAGATGTGACTGCCATTTTGAGGATGTGATAGTAACGGACTGTGGGACAAACTTCACAGTCATGCCTGTTTTAGAGATTGATGTGACTACCTTAGAAAGAGAGATCTGTGTGGAGTGGAGTTAACTGTGAGTATTCAATTCCGACTCCAAAGACTACAATGATGGGCTTTTATCCAGCCCTTGTCTGAATACAGTTCAATAACTGTTAGCAACTACTCTTATACTCTGCAGCCATATCTCCCATCCACAGACCTCTGCATGAGTGCAAATGTTGTTCATGTGACGTTGGGGTAACAGCTGAGCATCCACTTGTGGGTGGGGGGAATGTTGGTTAGGGTTGGTTTGACAGCACTTGACTAACAGGACCTAGTGGCATGCATTTAATTCCACATCATCACATATAAGTGACACATCCAGTACATTAGTGAAAAAGCTATTTATAGAGCTTCACACCAAAATACTTAGAACTAGGGAATCTCCACAGCGATAGCAGCATCGTAAACACTAGGGAAGCAGATACTTCAAGCTACTTTGTACAAACCGTTTGCATGACTTTTTACCTATTTTAATTTCCAAGTTTCCTTTTTCTTTCTTTTCCAAGAACGAGAAATATTTATGACATAATAACCCCTTACTTAAGCTGACATTACAGTATTTAAGCCCTGTTTATCGAAACAGTTTAATGCAGTTAAACAGATTTCTATTTGGATTTTGCTTGTTTTTCACTCCCGGAGTGAAACCTTGAGTCAATAAATGTGGTTCTAACTTTTGAGTCTGTGGATGAAACCATAATGTGTGACCATTCAAATGAAAGCTATCGCACAGTACTTGAATAATCAAGTGGTGCTGTTTTTTTTTTTTTGCAAAATGAAATTCCATATTTTCCCCTCAGTTTTGAACTTAGTACTCTTGGGAGTGGAAGGGTTAAAGGACCTGAAACTTGTATGATGATGCAGAACTCAATTTGCAACATCCAAAATCATCACCAGATTGAAGGAAACATTAATAAAATAGCTTAAGGCAGAACATTTTTGGGCTTATATTTTACGTGTAATGTTCAGCAAGGATAGTAGAATCTGCTCATAAATGAGCACAAATAATAATTTTTATTATTAAAGTCACCAGAATCAAAATGCAAATTAAATTTTGTGAAAGCTGAATTTGTTCCTTCTCGGAATCCAACTTTTCATGGTTGCTACAGACATTAGTTTTAAAAATCCCTGACTTTTCCCTGATAAAAGTAAAATTTCCCTGACCAAATAAATGCAAAATGTCAGATATATATAGTAGCGGCCTCCAGCCTCCCCTTGCAGCCAAAGTTTTTGAGTAACTTATCTTGACCGTTACAGCTCGCCTTCTTCATTATTTAGTAAAAACATCGCTGAGACCTGAAATGTTTCTTCCAGCCTTCAATGGTATTAAATCAGTGGTGTTATATATATATAACTTTCAATGTTCCATGACTTTTCTTCAAAATGGCAATTTTCCCTGACTCAAAATAACATTTCCGGACTTTTCCCTGACCTTGAAGAATTTTTTTCCCTGACCATTTCCTGACCTGTGGCAACCATGCTTTTTGCATTCAAATGTGTCATCTTTTTTCTCAAAATAATTTTGCAGTGTCTAGCCTTAACAATATTTTGATGCCCTTTTAGAGATCAATTTGGGTTGTTTTAAACTTTCAATGTCCATCAAAGTGCGACTAACAAGCTCTGTAAATAATGGTAATCTAAAAGACTGAACTGATACTCTCGGTCAGCATAATTTTGACATATTTGTTGTAAGAGAAGCTTCATGATGTCACATTGATGGATGGCGTAAGCTATTATTATAATAATTATAGTGACTAAAGGTGAGAAAATGCCCCATCTTCATAGTTTCTGACCACTGTAGATTTCTTGTGGTAGATAGTTATCTAAAAATGCTAACCACGTAATTGCAGCTTTGTCCATGCTATCTTTCCCTTCAGGGTATGTCAGTCAAAGGAGTTAGAATCAAACCATAAATTAAAGGAAATAACTGCATTTAAACACTGTCGCACTCGCAAAACTACTGTTACTTAGAACACAAAAACAAGGGTTGTATAAGAACTAAAGTAAGCTTATCTGAATGATGTTAATTAATGAAATGGAATAATCTGCCCATTGACAGAGCAAGGGTAATTAATTCACATGCAAATTAACTTTCCTTATCTAAAATAGATTTGTGATAACAATAATTATTTCTTAAAGTATGCGGAATTGCCAATCTTCCACATTTGTTGATTTAGTTTCAATCTATCTTCTATACAACAAACTGCATGACTTTGATCCAAATAATTGAGTACTAAAAAGAAACATTCTATATTATACAGTTTATTAGCTAGCCAGGCCTTCACTTGAAAAAATACTAGCACTATGTACAAGAAATTCAAAACAACTGTACTACATGTAGATAGAACATATTAACACAGTCCATAATTTAAACGTATATAAATTATCTTATGTACTATTTTGGCTACAAAAACTAACTTGCCATCATGATGGTATATAGACTATGTATTTGCATAATCTATTTTCTGTATCAGCTCAGCTCAAGCATGGCCCACAACATACTCTGCCGCAATCTACAATACTGTTGCTGATAATAACTGTGTTTAATTTAATCTATTCTTGTCTGGAATATTAGATGGCGAATGTATTGCAACTCAAAATGCAACATCATGTTGACATGACCAAAAAAAAAAATGGCCGAATCATTTGAGAAAATGTTTTTACAAGTTGAAGAAACACACCATCTCTACATTTCTAAAATTGTCTCTCAATATATCCGCAGCTGATTAAATAAAATTGAAGCTCATTGTAACTTTGGTTGACACATATATAGTGATACACATACAACAATCTACAATATAAACAACCGATTCCAAAATCACAGCCACCTAGTAAATAAATTACAAACAATTTCCCACTTCGACTCAAATTAACATACACATGTATGCATTTGAAATTTCCAGTTCCACTTTGAATGGCTGCCTCAATTTACAAAGCATGCATTTTGTTTTTCAGCTTGCAATTGGAGTGGTTATCTCGGAATGGATCTTAATGGACTGATTTGGAGATAATAAAATTATTGAAAATGTATGCTAATCAAGCAACACCTGTCAGTATATGGAACTGGCAAAAGACACAAAGGAAATACTGGAGAGGTGGAGAAAGGGTGTATACATCAAAACAATACAACAGGATTATGAATATAGAATAAACCTCCTATAAAACTGTGCAATTTAACCTATTTTGAGGTAAAATCAGAACTATTAATACCAACCACAAGAATTAAACAATAAACCATGCGCTGATCTTGCAGGAAATCGTGAATACGTGTAATTTCAATAGTTGTCAATTAAATTGGTTTCCTATGACTGCGAAGTTTGCAAAAGGAAGCGACATGAACTTACGGGAGCATAATGACGGGCAATTGATTATAAAATTTCCGTGTTTGGAAACGATTCAAATAATCACCGCTGAATCATACGCGCTCTAAAAAGCCGATCTGTGGTATGCTTAGTTACGTGACAAAAATTAACTTTTGTTCAGAAGAAAGGTTAAAAACTTGTCTTGATTGCGTCGTGATGCATAAGATTAATATCTTTTGACGAATTAAAATCTGCAGATTTTCCTGATCTCGTTAAAATACTGAATTTATGATTGGTAGCAATGAATTCCACATGCATGATGATTCGCTAGCCAAGAGATGAATGGATGAGACCTTTCATAAAGGGTATGGGCGGTTTGGCGGTCAAATACTCACAATGTACACTCGAACTACAGCACAATATGAAAATTCAATGACATTCGGTTCTACTTCAGTAGTTCACCAATGAAGCGATTTTAATAAGTAAATACAGTGTGGAATTAGAGAATCATTTTTTTATGCGCAACATATATCGTGCCTTCGAAACCAACTCAAAGACCTTTGAAAACCCACTATATAGCTTGATTCAAACAGCGAAAGCCAATCAATGCATATCACTTACCAAATTAACTTCTGATCATTCGATTTCACTTTCGAAGCAACGTACAGAATTATAAATAACACTGAAGTTCAAATACGCGAATCTCGTGTTCTGACGTATGCAAAGGAATGAATGAAAAGCTAAAACTAGTTCGCAGAAACCTGGTTCATAGCCATTCATTCATTCTGAAGACATAGTCTGACACTATAAATAACTGCGTGCTTTTTACGCTTCGTAAAACAGATGTCGCAAAACGTAACTCCAACAAGCGTGCATTTTATATTTCAACTTATCACAATCTCTGCCGATCGCGAGATTATAAATGAAGAAACTATCCTTATAAGCTTACCTTGGCAGGGACAAGGTGGCGATCTTCCACGAGTATATTCATGTAGTTGACGTTTTATGACTTTCTTGACGTAATCTCGAGTCACTTTGTCAACCTTTGGGTGCTTTTTGAGTTTCTCTGGAAGCGACGACTTCGTGGGATCTGCTTGTGTCGTACTTCTCCGTGAGACGTGTGGAGAAGGCATGCTCTGTTTAGGACGCAAAAAAATTATTCCGCAAGTAAGCATCTCTCGGATTACACGTCAAACATGGAATAAAGTGTAGTGTGCAGATGTAACCACACACCAGCAATGGGACGCAAAGCCGACCCACAAAATGTCGGATTACATCCACTGATCACTTGCCTTCGATTCTCCAAAGATATTACGATCAATAGCAAAGAGTAAACGCACGTACCTTCAGAAGAATCGGTGTTGAAGTAACATTCGTTGAGATCAGAGGAAATGGTGTACGACTTGTATTCTCTCGCAAAGGACGAGCAGTTACTTTACTTGGTTCTTCGATCAACGGCGATTCAAGTTTCTGTAAACGCGTCTGTACGTTCTCCAGTTGTATAAATACAACCACAAATAGTACAACAAATACAATATTAAACACAAAAGAAAAGCACAGCAAGTTCGCCAAATTTGGCCCAGAATGATTTCCACACGTACAACTCCACCGCGAGCGCGAGAACTCGATCGGTCGTTCAAACTTCTTGTCGTCGTCCCGTGAACTCTCCATTTCTAATGGAGATCGAACCACGTGTAAATGTGGCTAGCGTAATTTTCCACTTCAAAACATCTCTGCCAAATCTACAGTCTTCCATACGAATTTCCACTCTTTCGGACCAGAAATCGGCCTTCGCGTACGCGAATACGCACACACTTCCTTTTACTTCGTCCTGTGGTTTACACTGGTACCCGTCAGAAGCTTCGCCAGCGCACCCGATAGCTCTTCGCTCGCGCCAAAATCTTTCGATAACAATACCCAAGCGTACGTCAGTCTTCGCGGAAGAAGCGTACACGTGTGTTACGAGATCAAAACAACCCAGAGAGGGACCCATTAGCCAATCAGACGCGTTCTGGGTGGATAACAATCTGATATAAATAACCGCTGATTGGTGGAAAACAATGAGCATGATACATTTCACACTTCTGAGCCAATGGCATTGTTGGCTCTATGGCGATAGAAAACACTTAAACCAGAGAAAACGGTTTATTTAATTGATCAGTTGTCATTCAAATTCATCGTTTTCTGGGCTGCTGAGAGCCCAGAAACTCTACAGAGAACAGTGCTGTATGTGAAGGAATGCGCGAGATTTTGGACAATTTCGAGACATGAGCGTGTAATCCTCTACCGTTCTGCGATATCCGCTCGCGGCGTGAATTGCATTGAACCCAATCATTTGTGAGCGAAATTGCCATAGCCTTGACCCGAAAGCCAAATTGGATAGCTGCCAGAAAAGCACATGGAATTTATTAACCAGTCTCCTAAATTATTAGAAGTGGCGTGACATCCCTGTGTCTTGTCGACCATCGCAACGCAAGCGATGAAGTCATGTAATATGGGTGCGCACTCCATTGACAAACACTCTAGGGCGTTGCCGATGTATTTAGGAAGCGATTGTGAAACTGCGTCCAGCCCTCGGTGACTGTCTCCCTTCTTTTTTCCACCATCGATCGAAAAGTAAACAGGCAAAACAACATGGGATAAACAGGAAATTGTGAATCAAGTGTTTTTGCGGAAATGACAAAACAACTTTGTGAACTTATCGATTTGCGTGTGTTGCTCAATATTTGTTGTGAAAAATTCCGCAAGAGTCGCGCAGGCGAAGGCGATTTTCTCCTAGTCGTGACTGTGTAGGCTCGAGCTGCCCACGGACCAACACATTTCCGATCTTAAACCACAGGAACGGAAGTTTGTAGAGCTATCCGTTGAGCAACTTTGAGCGGCTTTCATCGATCAACGTCAAGAAATCTTATTGCACTTGCAAAACTGTTGAGCACGCACGCGCGCGCGTGCACGACTCAATTTTACTTGTGTACTCTGTCGCGAAGGAAAATAAATGGACCTTATTGTGTTGTATTCTGTCAGAAAATTCAATAGACCGCTTTTTAACGCTGGTAAGCACCGTCGTTTGAAGGAAATGAAGAAAACGTCCGGTTTAATCTTTATCTAATCATCTTTATTCCCAACATCAATAATAAATGAAAATTCGCAGGAATGAATTGTGACAGAAACTGAGCGACCGTGACCAGAGATCTATCATAATCAACTCCACAACTCACAACAAACATCCTGAAAAGTTCGGAAATCCTTCAAGTTTTTGGCAAACGAATTAGAAAACGAAAGTCAAGTTTCTTGACACAAATTCGCATACAGAGGTGTCCGTTTTACGTCGGTAATCATATCTTTGTGCTTCATAGGGACTGTTTATGGAAGGCAAGTAAATAAAAACTTTCTGCAAACGAACAGAGCTATGTTTGTTTTGGCATCGATATCAAACAGATTAATCCACAAGTTGTTCGTGTATATGTCTTTACTTCACCACAAAACTAGATTGCTATCGCAAAAGATTTGCTCCTCTTTATTTAACCACCAAGACACAGTTAATACTTGGCTGAAAAAAGCTACTCTGGCAGACACCTCAAAGCAGCTCTAGAAGGTAGCCTTACATTGCCACATGGGCGTTAACAGGTTTAAAGAAATAAGAATGTTTTGATGCCCCCCTGAACGGCCCAAATTGAAACAAAGCTTTTCTTTTTGTTAAAAATGTTCTAAAGGCTCTTTCGTTTTCAACTTCTGTCCATGATCTAACTCCAAAAAAATGTATATTCGCTGAGAATTTATATGTTAAAACATTCCATCCGTGATCCTGGCAGCTTATAAGTATTGTTAACTGAGTCATAGTTAAATATGCAAGCTCGTAATCCGTTTATAGACGTCTAGGGCTCGCCATTTCCCAGAAAGCGGCCGAAATTAAAATGGTAATTGAACACGCTATGCACGACCGACTCTCACATGAGGAAATGAAAGTCGACTCTTATTTTCTCTTTCTAGCTTGCGGAACGACACACCCACAACGGATAGGAAGTTCTAAACACGATATTTTAAAAAGCGTCACAAGTAGATATTGCTGTACTGGAAGGCGATATTTTCTCAAGAGATTATACACCACCATCCATCCATGCGCTACCCTGCTTGAAATCACATTACACCGGGACACGACATAAATTGTTAGATACTGGACGGAATAATGAGTTGCAAGTGAAATTCTTGTATTGGCATTTCCGAGAAGCGTAATATATGTGGACTTCCTTAATCCTTCTTTCCAGACATGACGACAACGAGTGCTTCCTTTGTTGCACGTTTTAAACCGCAATATTCTTCGACAGTTCATCTTATCTCGAGTGCAAAACCACGTAGAATAGATGCCAACTCCGTGACGATTTCCGATTGTAGGAAATTCATTCACAATGTAGGAAAGAAAACCTTGTCAACTAAGATTCAACCGGATAAATGGGCAAGGATAAAATCACGATAAAGGTCACTTGATCTAGCAATAAATACGACATAGTACACGGAAAAAATCTATATATACAGTACAAGTTCTTTGACGTTTTTAAAAAGAACAACTTTATTATTTGCAAACCCTCCTATAAAACAACATTTATACTAACATCAGATATCCATCATGTTCAAGAAATGCTAAACCTGATTACTAAGATCAACAAAGCTTTTCAACGAGTCAGCGATGTAACAAGAAAGTTCATTTCCGTACAGGTCGTACAGATATCACTGTACTAGAGGTCAGTTAGCGAAACAGGCGTCTACAACTATGAAACGCTCGCGCGTGAAAAAAGGGCGTTTTCCCCGAGCTGAAACATTGATAACTATCTTTACATGCATTTAAAAAAAAGCAGAGACTTTCTTTCTATAGATAGCAGTTATTTATGGCAAGAAAAAACATTCCGCTCACCACTGCGGATCAAAATTCTTATTTA
Source organism: Desmophyllum pertusum (assembly GCA_029204205.1). NCBI lineage: Eukaryota > Metazoa > Cnidaria > Anthozoa > Scleractinia > Caryophylliidae > Desmophyllum > Desmophyllum pertusum. The sequence goes on along the minus strand of MU825888.1, from coordinate 480,779 downwards.
CACAAGGTCAATATTTATATTTACAATGGCGAAGCTTTTGTGTGAGTAGGTTTCATTCAATCCCTGAAGTGAATCAACAGCGGTGCCCACCGCTCGCTAACCGCTCAGTAGTAGAACACACCATAAGCTGCCACCACACAAAATAGCGTATCCTATAAAAATAAAGTACAATAAAAAAAATCAACTGACGGTTTCCTTTGGAAAGCGACCGCTATTTGGGACACCTGCCTGAGCTGCCTGTCTAACTACGCCTGTCTGCGATTGTTGTTTATTGTAAATTTAAGGGGGCTCTGTTCTCCAAGCAAATCAATATAAGTCGAAGTAATTTGCAGAAATAATGAGTTCCTGATGTACAACAATAGCGGTGACATGAAACGGAATCATAAACAATCAAACACAGCCGAGATTACGGAAGATAGAAATCGGTACAGATTACTTCTTTGTTTTTGTTCAGGTGGCCGCCAGACAAAAAAAAAAATGAGATACCTCGCTCGATATGGCTTTTAATTCTTGCTATTTTCTTTCGCTTAATGAAAAGTGAGCTATTACACCTTACTGCAAATTACTGCATCAAACAGAAACTCAGTGTCACTATCGGCCATGTCTATGCCACCATTGCTTCTCAAGTTCTCGAATCGTATAACAATTACAAAGCCGTCTTTCGCAAATAAAAACATAAGAAATACTTCTGAGATGGTGAACGGATAATACAAACAATTTTCGGCCCCTTATCCTCGTAAAAAACATCCGAAGAGTTTGCGATTATAATATTAACCAATCAGGTCACTGCACGGGCACTCGCGGCCACACCGAATGTTGGCACGTCGGCTTGACGTCATACGGTGACGTCGTGTTACTACGCAACGTCATTCTAAGAAAAACCGCGGGCTTGGGTGAATTGTCTGAGACGGGTTACAGACCGGAAGAGGTACTTGTAGCAGCTAGTGAACGGTCGTTTATAATCCAAAAATATGAAAATATATTACAACTGTAAGAAAACAAAGAGAACGCTCTTAAGCTAAGAGCTCAGTGTAGCGAGAACCCGCCGACAACAGATCTCGCCGCTATATAATTAGACTGTTTCCGCACAGACTCAATATTTTTATTGTTTGAAGGAACACCGCATTTCTTTTCAGTAAAATCTGACGAAGCGTGTTGGTAGTCAACGCGCTAATATTAGAGAACTACTATCTGCTTAGCCGCACTAGTACTGTATTGCTAAGAAAAGATGCGCACACTGCTAACATCAAAGCATTTTATATATAGCTTCGGCGAGTTTATACAGTCGCGAATAAGAATAGTTTCTGCAGCAAGCAACTGCTATTCCATGCAACCTTGTAACAGCACATACCGTAACTTTATTTCCAAACGAGCAAAACAGGATGAAAAGAAAAGCTAGAAGCACTTCACATTCAGGAACCAGCTCAACTTTTTCAAGAACAATCTCCATTCTCCCAGATTGTCCTAGATCAGCTATTTCAAGGCGCATCGAGCCTCAAATATAGTTTAAGGACCTCGAACCTGACCGATCTCACTCGAACGATATCCCTTCTACCGCTGCACATTTAATTTTAATCAAGTGAAGAAGCAAGCAAAGAAATTCAATTGAACTCAAAGCAAATTGGCATCACTCCAGAGGAATGACCGCAGGCTACGGTACGGAACAAGATATTTCAGTGTATAGTTTTCTGCCGCAGCGATCTCAGTGCTTCCGTGCCAGCAGGGAGGACGAAATATCACACCCAGAAACTAACTTAGGTTCAACTTGGTTAATCTATTTTTACAAGTCAGTATCGGCGGCGCTTAGTATAAACAGCATCACGGTTTGATTGAGGCTACGGCGGTTTCAAACTCAAACCAATATAGCTAATCTACTATTTTACCGCAGGACGCCTTGTTAACTAGAATATTCGTGACAAGTGAAACCGCGCGCACTACTTCTCAAGCTCTGATCGGGGTGGGTGCGGTAAAGCGAATGATCCGCGCGCGCTGCGCGACCTCCAAGCATTGTTTTCAATTCTGCTCGCGCGCGCGCGCGGCTGCTCGAGATATTTGAGGAAGGTGTAAGCGGACTTCTCGTCGAGATGAAACAGGGTCGCGCGCTAGGTCAAGGCGTAATATCCAAACACATATCGGTTGTCTTGCTAATTGAACAACAATTTTAGGTCGGACACCGGTATCGGTGGCTGCGCCTTGCTAGTGATTCAAAGCTGCAACAGAATAAAGATGCGTACGGCCATTGTTGGCTAAAGATTACACAACGACTACACGATCCCTTGTTGTCCGTTTGCGCATCACTCATACAAAGTGAATTAATATATTTTTAAAGTATTATGCCATTGTCTCAATCATTTAATTGATCTTTAAGGTCAGGACTGATTTAACTTTAGTAATTGAATATATGTGAAGACAACGTTTTAATAAGAAAAACCTCCCTCGTAATCTATGGGAAAAAATATTGAATTTCGTTTTGCAAAATTGTTAAAAGCAAACATCACCACATGAAAGTACTGCTCAATAGCTTTCATTTGAAGGGTCACACACTAGGGTTTCACCCATAGACTAAAAGGTTAGAACCACCTTGTATAGCATAATAAGCAGTACCACATGAAAGTACTGCTCAATAGCTTTCATTTGAATGGCCACACACTAGGGTTTCATCCACAGACTCAAAAGGTACAACCACATTGATTGACTCACGTTTTGACTCTGGGAGTGAAAGGGTTAATTCCTTTTTCGAACCCGACCACTCGTCAGACAGTGCGTAATACAAGTACGCTCTAAGGAGCAACATGGGCTGTTAGCCTAATGTTACTGTATACAGTCGAAGCTCTCGTAAGCGACCACCTCGGGAATTCAAAAAAGTGGTCACAACTAGAGTTGGTCGCTTACGAGAATAGGCTGTCGTAAGCGACCACGTGCTGAAACAATAGAGGCTGTCCACTTACGAAATGTACAGAAAGCGAATGTACAGATCCCGCATCCACAGAGATTGAAAACTTCTCTTATTCAGATAGATTATTACAAATAATACAATGTCTCATAAATGTGTAGCACAACAAGTGGTCGCTTACGAGAGCTTAAAAACAATGCAAACGACCAGTTGGTAATTCCTAAAAGTGGTCGCGGTCGCTTAAGGATGCCGGGCGCGGTCGCTTATGAGAGCTTTTAATTACAGAGTTTGAGTGACAATTCAAACGGAGTTTCACAATGGTGGTCGTAACTTGAGCGTGGTCGCTTACGACAGCGATCGCAACGAGAGCTTCCACTGTTTTTCACACTTGAATTTTCGGCGGTTTTTGTTTTTGCCTTATATGAATAGAACTTGCTACTTGTGTACTTTTTGTCAAGAAACGTTTTTTTCTTTTCTTAAAACTGAAACCAGAACTGATGAGGCTATCTGACAAATTGCAGCTCAGATTAAGACTATGCGGATCTTTTCCGTCTGTGGTATTTCAACATGTAAGCCCATAAGCCAACTTCGACATGAAAAACAATACTTGTTATGTCTAACCAACAAGAGATCGTGTGTCTTGAATTGAAGCAAAACTGTTTATCTAACTACCAGAAGGCAACGCGCCAAGTCCAATTCAAAAATAGACCAAATAAAGCCAGACTCGTCAACAACAACTTATCATGTTTTCTCAGCGACACGTGCAGGTGGGTGTCACGAGTTCACGCGCGTGCAAGCATGAATTCCCGCCAAAAACAATTGGCCTTTAACAAAATAGACGATCACCTGTTTAGCTCAATCTGTACACACCCTGTAGCACCGCCCTTTTTTACTCATTTTGTTTTTGTTTTGTTTTCGTACGCTGTATCTTTGACATGTTCTTTGACAAAAAAAAAATGCAGAAACTCGACTAACAATCTTCAGGAACCTTGTGGTAAAATCTGGTTCGTTCTCTTCGCTTTCTCTCGTTCGTTTTCACGGGAGTGAAAACAAGCTCTATACCCTACCAGTGTTTTATAACCAAAGGGGGCTAGTTATAATACCCCTAAAGACTGAATAGTCGAGTACCCTCATCGGCAAGAGTGAAGTTAAACCAGGTGTATCGACGTTAGAGGTTGATTGTCTTTCCGCTAGATAGGCTTGGATAAGCAGAATAAGCGATTTTGACGGCAGAATACGCATTTTCAAGCAGAATTTGAGCAGAATACCGGAAAATCAGTAACATTATTGATATGCATAACAGTTGAAAGAAAAATTGAAAACTAAATACAAAACAAATGGAAAATACCCCCTTGTGGATATCTCGAGCATTAGCTTAAAACGCGCTCACATGATCCCATCCATCATGAGTGATATTGTACAAAGCAAGAATTACAAGAGCTTTCACTGCAATTTTTCCTAAACAAAACTAATATCTACAATTTTGCTATGCATAATGAATAAAAAGTATAACCAGTCAGTTGTACCGAGCATAATTCGAGCATAATTTTGGTGTCAGAGCAGAATTTCGAGCATAATAAGCGATTTTTACAAGTATTGCCGGCAGGAAGAATAAGCCATTTTACGAGCAGAATTTATCCAAGTCTACCGCTAGATACGTGTTTTTACAAGGGGGGGGGGGGGGGGGTGAACGTCCAAGAAAAGGAAAACATTTAATTCAGATTATTTTCGAAAATAGCGTGAACCCAAGAAGACTTAAACGATAGCGTTGCTAGTATTTGACGAACAATTGGGCTAACTTTGGCACGGAGGGAGTGACATGAGAAAACGACGTGATTGCAGAACGGTTCAGGTTGTTTTTTTTCATAACATAAGTCGGTTAGTTTCAAATCACAAATCAAAGCAAAACATTAGGTATGCAAGAAGCCGACAATACAATTAGAATGCAATTTATCATTTGTTTGAAAGTTCAGTTTTCTCGCTGACAAATTCTCCGGGATGCGATATTTTAGTCAAACACGAAGTCTCCGAAGAATGTGTTTTATAAAAATGCGGCGATATGACTGAATTCCCTGGCAACGCAAAAGAAAGGATGAACTTCTCAGAACTGCGCTAAACAATGCGGAACATAGTCTACAGGACAGCGGGGTCGCCTGATAACAAAGAGAAAACACTTCACAACTTTAAAATTCCAAAAATGTGACAGACATCAAGATTAATTGTTCTTGTCAACTGTTAGCTTCAGGCCAGGGAAGACAATTATAAAACACAGATCTGCCAAAATTATTGCGGTTTTATACACAATGACTTTAATTTCTGGATTGAAACAAGGCTCCGATAACTATTCTTTATGATAAATAATTGGAAGGAAAAAAACATCTATAAAACTGTTAGCAGAATGTAAAAACTTACGGGATTCATGTCGACTAACGAATTTATCAGCGTCACGGATGGCGCATCTTGAAAAAAAATGCCAATTTTTTTCAAGTTCGCCGTTCGTAATCCGTCTTAAGGCGGGATTTGCCATTTTTCCGCCACTTAACATGGGTTTAATGTCTCGTTCGCGTTTCAAGCATCCAAAAACTCTCCACTCATCCCATGAATCTATGTTATGGGGTGTTTTGTTGATTTTTGGGTATTTTGGGGAGGAAATAGTTTTTCTCAAAGGAGTTGTAAAATTTAGGGAAATAAGAAATATTGAAGATTTAATGTAGTTTTAAAATTAGATTTGAAGTTAAAAATTAGTAGATTGACAATTGACGAATCAAATGTCTGTTGGTGTTCCAACTTTTTTTTCCTTCTATCCCCTTCTTTAAACCTCTTAAAATTTCATTGAAATTCAGGTAGAATCCCCCTTAATCTTCTCCATCCTCAACCATCCTTGTTCCTGTATAGTTTAAAATTAGATCTTTGGTGTTTTTCTACCTCAGTAAACTATTATTTTGAAGCTTTCTTCAATTTGAAGGTGATTTTGTACTTCGCAAAAATTACTTAAAATATCGTGACATAAGCTCAGCTAAAAACATGTTCACGTTGAAAGGACACTAAGTAACCTTGGGCTTTATCAACACGTGCAGGTGCAAGCAGATTCTTTATTACAATTTAAACATGTTTTTTCAAAACGTACTATTGATCAATAATAAAACAACAAATTGCGACAAAAACAAGTGGAAACAATGCAATGTTTTTTCAGTGAAGGTACAATGTTTTTAGCTGAAATTTTTACTGGAAAAAACTCTGAGAATAAGTTTAGCAGAGACAAACCACCAGCTTAACCAGCAAAGTCGCTTAACTGCGATTCACAAATCTGTTCCCAGCCAAGAAATCAAAACAAACACCTCTTAGAAGAGCGTCAATATTATTTTCGTTTCGCCTCGTGGCAAGAGGCCCTTTGCTAAGCGCACGTGTTCTCAATTCACGTTTTCAAGTCCAATACACAAAATGGCAAATTAAAACTATACAAAGCACGCAGTTAGGTTAACCCCTGCGCACGTGATTCAGCAGGACATGTCTGCTGCCAAGCGCCCCTCCTATCCTTGCCATGTTGGAAACAAGCGGCGCTCATTATTTGTCTCAAACGTTTATGGCATGCGGCCGACTGAAGCTCTCAAAGAGTACCGAAAAATGTTTCCAAAGGGGACTCGAGCGGCTCCAATGCATCGCACCTCGTTTATTTCGCATTATTTCGCCCACATGCAGCGCTAATAACCCAGAATCTCGTCAACAGACCTCGTGCCCGACACGGAAAAGGCAAAGTGATGTTGCGCTTTCTTGACTGTAACGGGTGCGCGATTATCCGATACAAGCCTTGAGCGAGGTCGTGGGAATAACCCGTGAGAAAAATACATGTTCTGCCCACAAAAGCTTGTAGCATTCAATTCATTCTCTTTATTAGCAAACACACCTGCCGTGGTTTAGTGCCATTGTTTCACGCGCGCTGTGTTTATATAACAGTGGTCGCGGCAGTTGATCGCTCGTCCGTAACAGGATTACGCTGTCTCGAAAACTTGCAAATTTGTTACCGCAGCTCGCTTTCTACACAGCAATAATGTCGTAACCCCGAAACCCCACACAACAAGGCGTCTCTGTCGGTTTGCACGAGCCCACTAATCATTTGTTAATTGAAATTTTAAAACAAACTGTCCACAACACCATGTGGGAAAGATGAATCTTTTTAAACACTTTTAAGGTCAGGATTGCGTGCCAAAAAGGTTTAACAAAAGGATACTGAACGCGGATAAAAGCTAGTTACGTAATGTTAGTGCAAAGACGTCAATGAACGAACCATTCGTGTCTTTGGAAGACGTCAAGTTCAAATATTGCCTATTAGTGTTTTATCGTCCGTGTATAGCTTGACATGCGTGGTTAACGTTTCCAATTAGCATCCGAACCCGAACGTGTTCTCTTCTCGGGCAAATTTACAGTGCTGTTTTGAAACAAGTTTTGGCAAATAAACATATTTGTAATACTGCGCGATATTTATCGTTTTATTGCATCAAGCGCCGCAGGAAACTGTCTCGGTCAAAAACTAAAGTTCATTTTTCCGAGACAAACAGTCCAATTAAAGCACCCTGCGAGGGGGCGATTGGGCAGGGAAGGCCGCTTATAATTCAAGAATTTTCTACCGCGCGTAAGCAACATACCGCAGTACAATGGAGAGACAAAAGAACTGTCTGTCTGTGTAGCTTGGCGGGAAACGCGAATAACAACAAAGTTGATTTGTTACAACATAATAAGAACCGTCCAGCTGCGACTCCAACACCTGCTAAATGTTTTTCTTGCAAGGCAGCCATGCATCAAGGAGTACTACGCTTCTGCTTTGTAAGATTGTTTTGAAAAAAACCATCTTTGTTTGGGAATAGGGCGAGGCTCTGTATCGTGTCAAAGAGAACCGAACAACTTTCAACTTGCAACTTTCACTGTCCTTGTTTTGCAAACATGAAGTATAAAAATGGTTTAAAAAAATATAGTTCTCGTTTATATAATGTGGGAGGCGGTGGAATCGTATCAACAAACAACTTCTACAGGTGCGGCTAGTGGTGAGACACAGTTACACTGAAACTGTGTCAGGTACAAGGGCGGTTTGAACGTCCCAGCAGAAAGAGGGATGTTTTCGCATGCTTCTCACGAAATAATTTCGCTTCTTGCTCGCTTTACAAGATCTCTAAAAGCGAAGATAATTACTGCGGTTTCACAGTCACGGTAACATTTTTTTCTAGACTGTACAAAAATAGACAAACAATTCTGTTTATGTCCGCCAACAACATAATAGGATGAAGCCCCGGATAAAAGCTCTCCCGCGCGAGTTTTGGTTAGAAGTGCTATTTTTACGACTGCAAACTACGGGTGAGGCCAAAAGAGAACGTTCTTGAGTATCTATAAAAGTGTATTTCAAGAAAGTTTTCTAGATGGTTTTATTTTGGACCTTTTTTGGGAGAGATAAACGAATCTGTACATGATAGCCTAATAGAAGCTACACGTTATAGTGGTAACTTTTCACTTTTGATTGCGAGAAATAAGTGAAATAATTTTATAATAATCGAGTTTGTAAATTAAAACTTTCTGTAATTGAATCTATTTTTTTCTGGCTTGATGTAAAATTCTGTAAAGTTTGTTTGCGTTTTTAAGTCCAAAAATGAATGTCATGCCAAACACTGAAAGGTCCGATCCTATAAGTGAGCATATCCGCATTAAGGAGCTGGCAAAGTTGCACAGCAAAGCCGATAGTGAACAAAGTGATTGAGATTTCGAAGGAGCGTAAGATTAAGGTGAGTAATTGATGAGTGAGATCTTTTCCGTTTTGCACTGACTGAAATATATAGCTCTGGTGATTAGTCTTTTGTTGAAAGTGAAAGCTGTCGACAGAGTGGTTTAGATTTCAAGGCTACGCAGGTTAGGCTAAAGGCATGGCCACTAAAACCGAACGAACTTTACGTTTGTGCATGATAAGTGTGGTAAAAATGAATTAGGTTTTGATAAAATAGTACGCTCAACAAAGCGAAACAATGTGAAGTTTGATGAGTTAAATAAAAGTTGTTGGCGAGTAAAGTATACATTGCTTGGTTTGTTATTTGCGTCTAATACGAGTCTACGAAAGGAAACTTCGCCGGGTGTCAATAAACAATTTTCCTGTAGGTGTCGGAACGTCGTTTTTACGTTACAATTGTGCGTTTTGTGCAGTTTAATTAAACGCTAAGAAAAATGTATCTGTTCGGATACGTTAGCTGAACTTTCAAACTTCAGAAACTTTTAAGGATTGAAATCTTATTACCGGAATTTATGAGCTGCTTTTGCCTTTCCGAAAATCCTAGCGACCTGTTTTTGTACCCAAAACGACATTGTTATCGCTCCGAAAACAACAGGCATTAATTTTCCCATATTAAGAAAGTTCGAGATGATATTTCCCTAACCGAATATCTCAGGCGATTATAGGCCTTACGAACAGATATTCCACCGAAACGATCCGTTGGGTGTCCCTGAATAAATTCCGATGTGATCAGGAGGGAGTCCTTCTAAAAGCACAAGCTTCAAGCGAGTACATGCAGCTGTATTCTGAACGACTCACCACTCAAATTTTTCTTGCTGTGAAATATTTTCTATAAACTTGAGTGTTTGGACAAAAACGCCTTCTGAATGAATGACTAAGGTATTGAAATAAAAGCTGACACATGCATGACACATTTTTGTCAAAGCTTGTTTTATGCGCTTCACGGAACAGTACATGGAAAGTTTGCTTAGCATCAAATGAAAGTTGGTAATAAGGCTAGTAGATTGTCGTTTATAATCTCGCGGTCTACTTCTCCGTGATTAAACACTCTTCTGCCTGAGGCGATCCAAAGCTTATCCATGACACATTTTTGCGTGCAAAAAGATGTTTCCATCTTTTGAGGCAAACTTTATCATTGGCGACGCTGTTTATCTGTGAAATTAAGTTCACGATAACAAATCGGGTTTGGTTTTTTATGCTTCAGTCAAGTTCATCTCTCATATGGTGCCTTTTTAACCATTTTTCAACGATCGTGTGATCGAAAGCGTCTCTTGGCGTTGACTATATACAGCCATTATTTTACACAACTCATGCGTACAACCATAAATATTAGCTAAATGGAAAGTGGGCGTACGTCTGGTTTTTCTTGAAAAACAAAGTGTTTTAATCCGGTTCGCTATTAATCCACCCTTTCAATGCTAGACTTGAGAACCAGCCTAAGTATTTTAAGCAGCTTTTTAACAAGTGTACAATTGAAAGAATGCATGCAGACCAGCAATCATTTTTCCTGCAGGAAATGGCTTGAAATTTTACTGCACCAAATCATTTGTCCATTTGAACATTTATAAAATCATATGCTGGGGAAATATTTGACATTCGTGCAAAACCAATTTTCTTCATCTCTCCAATCTCGAGCTCATAATATTAATTAGCCTTACTTATTGCCATGGGGGAAAAGGAGGGTTTGAACTTCCCGCTTCCCGTACATTTTACTCCCTCCCCCCCCCCCCCCCCCTCCCCCCCGGCCTCTTTGTGTTTTTTCTATGTTGCCTCAACGTTGGGAATCCCGCTTCCCCGGCGGCCCCCTCTTGTCCCGACTCCCGTAGACTCCCCGTATCCTTTACTCCCGTCCCCCTCCCCCCCCCCCCCCCCACCCTCCACTCACACCAATACAAAATGTCAGTTGAAGCCGACTAGGAGTATTGCTACTCCCCCTGGGTGGGATGCTAATCCATCGCAGGTTACCCCCCAGCATTTTGTTAGGTTGCCTTAACAGTTCCCCGATACCCATTTATACTCCTGGGTGGAGAGGAGCACTGTGAGAGTAAAGTGTCTTGCCCAAGAACACAACACAATGTTTATACTCCTGGGTGAAGAGAAGCACTGTGTGAGAGTAAAGTGTCTTGCCCAAGAACACAACACAATGCTTATACTCCTGGGTGGAGAGAGGCACTGTGAAAGTAAAGTGTCTTCTTGTCCAAGAGCAACAACTGACAGTAATAGAGGCCTGGATCCATTAGGCCATCACGTCTCGCACGCATGCACAAAGAATCAATATTAAACATGAAATTTTAACATGTACTGACCACAGATAGCTAGTTGCTTCCAAATACCTCCCAAGCTTTGAACCGGCGTAATTTGGAATAGATAAATATTAGATAAATTTGGAAAGACTAAATAGAAGTCGACATGTTGGTCTCAGACTCTCACAAAGGGTGGTCATGCCTAGTTAAAAATGCCTTGGCTCAACTCTTAGACATTTGCAAGAGTAGATCATAGTCTCTTGACATTTGCCATGATTCGACCTGAAGATAATGCGTACTAAGTGTAAATGTCACTGTTTAGGGAATGAAGTTTGAGTCTTCTTATCTCAAGCAAGATAAGGAAAATAAGTTTATCTCTCAGGTTTAGAATGGAGAAGTCTGTTCCAAGTTTGATAGCTCATTAGTGCTGGTCTCTGTCAGTAGCGTTGGTTTTGGGAGTATTGGTACCGGATTATATGATAGTACATCACCCGGGGGGGGGATGCTCGTCGTCTCATTTAGGGGTGTAAATTACGGATTTTGGTATCACTTAGGGTGTTCAGGACGGAACGCCGATATTTTTAGCGATCAAGGTATCGTCAAGGGTTGCACGCGAGAAAATAAATAAAAAAACACCGTCATACTGTGTTGCTGGTCAATTTTAACGGAGGTCCGATCGCAACTTTTAAATTTTAAGTCACTAACTCTTGTTTGTCCGTCTTTTTTTAAATGGTATCTTTTAGGGGTCAAATAAAGCTTGAGCCACGCCCAGATTGGGTCTCCTTTATGGGTTTAATTCAAAAATTTTCCGACGAGTATCCCCGTCCCTTTCATATGCATGGGAGTCCCCCCCCCCCCCCCCCCCCCCCCACCCCCCCGGGTCCATCACAGGTCACGTGACCCAGCATTTTTGTCAAGTGCCAAAAACCTTCAGAGCAGAGAGAGACACTGTGAAAGTTGAAGTGTCTTGCCAAGGATTCAACACAAGGACACTGGCCAGTCGGGATTAACCTGGAACTTTCTGCCCAGAGTCCAATGCACTTTTAAACCATTGTGCTCTTGTGCCCACAACCGGAGAGAACCGACTAACATCAGAGGACAATAATTGCTTGCATACTCTTTATCAATTCTGTGCACTAGACTATTTGAGGCAAAGTATAATGTACCTGTACCCCATGTAGCTCTGGACTCACAGCTAGTTTGACAACATTGTGATGCAGGTCATTATCAACAAAAGGACAGACATGTTAGCCATATCTGATATCGCTATCTCAAGAGCTCCATCGGTAGCCTAAATCTGCTTTAACTGCCTGAAGATTACAATTTATACTAATAATGAAAATATAGAACTGAAAGTTGCTTGTCATAGTTCTACCTCTGAACTCAACAACTTTTTGGCAATCCTTACAATATTTTGCGTTACATAGTTGAATCCTGATAAATCAAACCCCTGGTTATAACTTGAACTTCTCACTAATTCGAACAAAATGGCCAGTTTGGGGCGGGGTGGTGTAGACAGGTACAGTATATTAGTGATGGGGAGGTGTGAATGAGGTCAAATTTCTAGATCCCAAAAAAAGTCCAATTAGACTAAACTAGACCCAAAATAAGTCCAATGGCCCAAAACGTAACCCAAAAAGCCACTTTTTCTCTACATAAAAAAATATTTAGTAAAAAAACACCAGGGAGTGTGAGATAGTTCCTGTGGTCCACCTTTATTCATTCATCTGTCACAAATGTTAAGCAGACGCAGACTGCATGCAGCCATTCTTTCAAAGTGGAGAGCGATACATTTTTGTTCAACCCTAAAAAACGTCCCTGCCAAAATCCTTTTTCCCCAAAAAAATCCACCAGAAAATTTCTAACACCCCCCCCCCCCCCCCCCCCCCCCCCAAAGAAGTCCTATAATCGCTAATTTATAATCCCAAAAAGGCTTTCACACCTCCCCGCCACTAATATACATGTACCTGAGTACCTGCGCTGGGCATGAAAGTAGCCTGAATGGCTGGCTGGTTTGGGTGCGGGGCACACACAAAGTGCAACCGTGAAGAGATTTGGGAGGATAATAACAGTCCCTAGTCCCCAGCACCCTCTTAGCCTGCATGTACATGTACCTTATATGCCACTTATTTTATGTCTTAATTTCATGATTATAATCACGGAAATTAAGACTCAGAAAATACTGTATGCCGCAAAAATTAAAAACCATGACAATTTAATACCCTATTATATCATCAGTGATAACATTACCTTTGTTTTGGTTAGCCAATGAAATGTTGTTTTGTACTGAATTAAAATTATATTGTATAATTCTGGACAAAAATGTGACTATTAATAGGATCAGTTTTGTCCAGGATAATACAATCATAAATATATCTCCTAATCACCGTTTTCTTCTTCTACTTTTGTACTTATGATGGTATTTTTGAGTGAAAGGTGTAGGTGTGCAATAACACTGAACTTACATTCATGAAAATATCTTGCGCATAGTTGTCTGTGTCTGAATCCCAAAGACATCTGCATGCTACCCTGAAAATTATAATATTACCGTCATTAATAATTAATGTAATAATTAATAATTGCCATTATTATAATTAATAATTAATGCGATAATTATTATTATCACATTACAACTTAGTTGTCTTCTTTATCATCTTCATTTAAGTCTCTGCAAGATATGCAACTCACAATTTAAATGATTTGATTTACATGTAATGCCCAGGGCACGAATAAATACAGGAGCATATTACCCGGAGTCTCCATCTCCCTTATTGGGCCTATGCCTTGGCGAAGTTACACCTTGAGCTATTTTTAGAATTATTTTTGCTGCGAAAACATGATGTCATGAGCCACGCACCCACGTTTAACCAATGAGATTGTTCCTGCTACAATACAAAAAAACACAAAACAATACAAAACAATATTTACAATACAAATACAATACAATACAAAAACAATACAATGACTTTTGCTGCTCTGTTTGTTTCTAAAAATAGCCGAAGGTGTAACTACGCTGTTGTCCTTAATCATCATAGATAGAGGCTCCTGGGTGATATGCTCCTGATAAATGTTAAAATTTTGGGAGCTCAATGGAAGGCGCTTATTGGAGACAGGGTGCTATACGGAAGTAATACTCCAAGTACTACTGCATTATACAAAACTTACTTGACCCCTTCACCTCTCTGTTCACCAATGGACAACCTGGACAATATATTTATATCTGTCCAAATCCAGATCTGCAATAAATATTCAGAGAAACCATATCAAAACAATGGTATTTAAGGGGGCTGCCCAGAGGGTAATGGAACAACTTTGTCAGTAGGAAGCGAATTCGGGGTTAGCAGTTTTCGCGTGTTGTTAATAAATGCTAACATGGCGGGAAGTATGAGATTGAACACCTCCATCGCCAAATCAACATTGTGCGTATGTAGCTAGTGCCAGTCCCTAACCGGAAAAGTGATGAAGAATTCATTTTTTTAGCAGATTGGAGGCAGCTAACTTCTTTCATCATCTCTAGCATGGGATTACCGTTTACATGTAAAAAAGAAACATTCAAGAAAATGTATGAAAATACATGTACTGTAGGTCTTTATGATGTCATAACTTTTTCAATAACCTGAATTTTAACAAATCCATGCCAGGCGTTTTGTATCAGAATGTTCTTAAAACCATTTGCATTCCTTTTATAAAAAAATAATATAACTTGTTCAAATTTTTAGGCTTTTTCTGTTCTGGTCACGTGACTACCAAATATGGTTGTGATTTGAAAAAATTAAAGGGGACCTAATAAATATAAAAGACATGGCAAAAAAGAATATCCATAGAAATTATGGGGCCGAAGAAATGATGCTTAGAAGGTTTCCATAGCAACGACCTTGTAGTTTAGGTTCTCCCCCCTTATTAAGGCCACTCGCACACTTGCAGGGGTGGGGGGAGGAGGGGTGCATCCATATATAAAAGTGATGGGGGTGATTGTTAAAGAAAACCCCTAAAGCTTCCAGACTCTGATTTTGTGGGTATGGCTCAAATTCATTTTCACCCCTATGAGGTACAATAACAACAAGGCAGTAGATCATGTCTTCCCTATTGAGACTGTCACCTTGTCATTGGTAGGGAGGCTAGAGTATCTCTATGACCTAGAGAGCTAGTATACACTGTACTGCCAGGCTGGAGAACCTTCAAAGTGCAGCTGGCAGGTTCAACTACAGTGTTTGGTGTATACCAGGCAGGTCAAACGGTAGAGATCAGACAAAGTGTAGTCTCCTGGCCCTCCAGGTTGGGGGTTGGGCATTGGGTTAACTACTCTACCCCGGAAAACAACTCTAGTTACGAAACGGCAATACAAGCAGATTATACCAATGGTCGCTTGGAAACCCCATTACCTATGGCGAGAATGACTAATGGTAGTGAAAGCCATCTGGAAGCTACCACTGCGATAAAGGAGATTCTGAGCCCCAAAACCAAGTTCCAGATTGGTTTCTGGAATGTAAGAACTATGTACATGTATGACACAGGAAAGCAAGCTCGGGTGATTAGAGAGATAAACAACTACAACCTGTATATATGCTTGGCATTAGTGAATGCAGATGGCTGGAACAAGTAATTAAATAGGAGAAACGATTTTGTATTCAGGGCGTTCCAATGGTGACCATCAACAAGTAGTTGCCTGATGTTGCGGAAAGGTGTTGAGAAATATCTCATTGAATGGAAACCATCAACAAGAGGTTAATGTCGGCCAGGTTTAAAGAGCGGCAGGTGTGCGGCTAACACTCATTCAATGTTATGCACCTACAAATGACGCCGGCTGAGGTTGAGAGGGTACCTGCACACAATAATAATATTATACCCCGGAGTAGAGACTGAGGCACTGTGACATTAAAGTGTCCTTGCCCAATAACACTCACAGTGACCCTAATTTATTAGCCTGCGTGCAAGCTCACAAAATTAAAGCGCGGGCAGCGATAGCCGTGAAAACGAGTTGGTTTGTCGGTGAGGAGTCGTTTGCCAGTGAGGAGTCTGGGCGGGAGCAGGAGAAAGTGAGCAATGCTCTGATCACTGTATTTTTTCATTTCCACCCCGGAAACTGCTGGAATCTTGAAAGCCAATTAATTTGATCTAAAAATAAGAAATTTGACAGCAAAGATGACAGCCTCTCACCTTGGTCTTGAATAATGCTGGTAAGCGGGCAGATTACCAGCACACAATCTTTTTGTGTTGTTTCGCAGTTCGCCAGCCAAAACGTACATGTATACATGTACATATTTAAAAAACGTTTTTGTCACTGACTCATTGTCGTAGTTGTTTAGACGTTTCGGCTAGTGCTTAAGCCTTCATCAGTAATGAAAATGGGAATGTACGTTGTTACACGCTATTTGAATAAAAACGTAGCGCAAGGCTTTATTCAAATAGCGTGTAACAACGTACATTCCCATTTTCATTACTGATGAAGGCTTAAGCACTAGCCGAAACGTCTAAACAACTACGACAATGAGTCAGTGACAAAAACGTTTAATTTAAATATGTCAACTCCTGACTACTCATATTCAATTTTAAACATACAGTAGATTTTTGACAGCAGTATGTTGCCTCCTTTTTCAGTTCAAAATTCACGCCAGAAACAGACTGAAACTTGTCTAAGATATCCGATATACACGGACTTAACTCTCTCTCCAATGTCATGATGTTGTCATTATAAAAAAACCTGCTAAATGGCGAACTCTATAGGGATCCAGTCAGCGTGTAATTGCTATCATCAAACATACAGTACAGGCCTAGATAAGCGAACAACGCAAACACAAAACATGTATACGCTCATTTTCGCGTTAACACGTTTTCAAAAACATGTTATAAAACGAGTTTCCTCTGTGCGTTTTTACTATTGTTATTCACCACCAGAAATTTGCTTTGTGAGACATTGTTTTGAAAAACAAAGGTTTATGTCGTTCCCAAAATGCTTACAGATCTACATTTGCATAACGTAAGAAACATCCATCCATAATTTCCAGACCGTTTTGATGAAGTTTATCTGTTTCCCGAACGATCCAGCCACCTCGAATCTTGAATCTGTTTTGATCCATCGAGTCACGCTTGTTCGAAGGAAAAAACATTGTGACGAGCCGACCATTCTATTGTATTCAAATGCTTCGAAATGTACTGCTAATAAATATACCGTGATTTCCGATTCACCGCTCAGTCTGCGAAGAAGCTTTTAAATATAAGCGTATCATGTTACTTCCCTCTCCCGAACAATCCAGCCACCTGGAATCTTTTTTATCCATCAAGCAAATCGATATTTCTATCACGCTTGTTTAGAGCGTCAATGAATTCTTCACTGAAATAACCATTTGTGACGAGCCGACCATATACATTTTTGTAAACATTCTTTCCTCCGTGGAAAGTGAAATTTTTTGTGAGTGAATGTTTTTTGTCCGTGTTTGTGCAGTTTCATTGTTTTAACTGTTTCAGTGTTTACATAGCGTACGTAAGCGGCAAGTAAAAAACTTATATCTCCGGTTCTGCAAGGCCTAAAAAGTTGCTTAAAAGAGTAAAGCAATACACTGTATGTTGAGGAAAGCAAAGTTTGTGATAAAAATTACAATGATGCGCCGAGTACTCTAGCGTCATATTCCTGGCATATTTTGCGAGTCAAAAGTTCTTGTGTGATTTCCACCTCCTGCACCTGAAGCCGGCTATAAAAGCTACTTTGATAACATTTTTTTAATTTGGCTCTTTGACTCTTCTGATTTGGCTGGACAGCAAATTTTGATATCGGCAGAATCTTATAGATGACGAAAACCGGCACAATGTATATGAAAAGTATTCAAAATAATTTTAGTATGATAGGATCTGTTGTTTACGACAACGTGAACATGAAATTCGATCGGGGTAAGAAATTGATCACGTGCTATATTGCAACCAAAAGCTGAAATTCACTCCTTCACTTATTTTATCGGAGGACGCTAAGATTGTTCTTTGCACTTTATATATAAAGTTATAAAGATTGGAAGATATTTTTGATTGATAAGTATTCAAAACCTAATAATCGTAACAATGAAATCGACAACACGAATGCCTTTGCTCGAAAAGACGTTTGATCGATCACGATCAAATATTCAAGTCGTCATTTTGATCGATGAATATTGTGAGTAAGAATTCTAAAGCTGCCAAAGGGCATTCAAAATAAACAATGAATATCATCAACTGAAAAACAATGAGCTAGCTCATACATACTAATGACCTTTGCTGTCATATATATATAATAAAAAAGATTTTAAAATTTTAAAAAAAGCAACTTTCTTGATTTTGGAGCAACTTTTGAGCAACTTTTGAGAAATTTCGAGCAACTTTTTGACCAAAAAGGGTAACTTTCTTGATAAAAAAGCAACTTTCTGGATTTTTGGAGCAACTTTTTAAGCAACTTTTTGAGAAATTACGGGCAACTTTTTGGAAATCTCGAGCAACTTGTGGAAAGCCCTAACTGTAGTAGATTGACACTTTTCTCGCCTTTCTCTCTTTCTCAGCCAATGGCATTTCCCTTCGCTCAGGCGAAGCAGAAATGAAAAAAAAACACAGTGATCAGAGCAGGCACACTTTCTCCCACTCCTGCCCAGAATCCTCGTTGGCAAGCTGGCTCGTTTTTGCAGCTATCGCCACTCGCCGCATTTATTTGTGAGCCTTACCATGCTTTTTACTGTTAGAAGGCACTTAGAAAGTAACAAGAGCACTCAAGACGTAGAGAAAAACACTCGCCTATCAGTGTGGCTTGTATTTCTCTCTGATCTGGACTTCTGTTGTGCTCTCATCAACAACAAGCTTTATTAAAGGGACACTGTCACGGATTCGCATGCGCGAAAACTGATCACTTCCTGTCGACCATAAATTATTTGGCTGCCATTCCATAATGACGGTTAGTGAAAATATTTGCATGTATTTTGTTTCTAATCACGATTACGTAAAACAGATAAAGTCATAATATTACTGTAACAGCGTGTGCTGTTCGCATACGTACTTACCGAAACACGATTTGCATACAAAATATTTTTGCAACGGCCGGTAACGCAACGCACGACAGCCAAGCTTAGATTTATCCATTCGTACTTAAGTTTTCAATGGATAACCGTTGCCGTTTCGAACGGCTCAATATTTTTTCTCAACGGATAACCTGGCTTAGCCGTTCGAGTTTTCTGAACGGGTAGCAGCAGCCGTTTGAACGGCTGAAGATTTTTTTTTTCGAATGGGTAACGGCAGCAGTTGGAACATTTTTTTCGAACGGGTAGTAGCAGCCGTTCAGCTTGCTAACCGTTCGGTTAGTGAACGGCTTTTAGCCTTCCGAACGGAAAGCCGTGTTGTACGTTTTCGCGTGAGAGGTCACAGCTGAGGTCACATCTGTTTTCGATCACACGTCTCCTCACAACAAATGTGTCGCGAAGACAGTATCGTATCACTGTATCCTTCGTAACCTGCAACGAATTTCGTTTCAAGCCATGTTTTGAAACTGTTATCTTCAAGATAAATGCGTGTATGGGGTTTTGTCCACTCTCTCTTGGCTCTTGTCGGGGTATTGAATATTCTTTTTCGGCCAGAATTACTACACTTTTCCACCGTGTCCGCCGCCGCCACTAGTCGACGCCATTTTGGATTTGGCAACTCAAACTTGAAAAAGTCACCCTAACCTTTTCAAGTTTGACTCGCGAGACTGGCGCATGCGCCTTTGTGACAGTGTCCCTTTAAGTCTTGGGTTAAAATACATAGATTTTCACCTCCCGCAAATTAGCAGGGCTATTTGAGGCGGGAGGTGAAGAAAAACACAAATTATAATAAGGGTAGCTAACAGTAGTGTTTTAGTAAGTAAATAACAATAAGAAAATTTCGGTACATGTAAGCTTATATAAGCTTAAATGGCGTAGAACAAAGAACATCACTTCCTTTGTCACATGCTTTATAAAAAGAAAAATGTCAACAGAGGTTTTTGCTTCAAACTGTATAGCTACAGTGTATATCACTTTACTGGTTAGCTTCCTCTGTCTGCAGTTCACATACATGATTTATTGCATATATTGATCGCCACAACCAAGTTATTATGCAGCAATTTAATAGACAACATGTATAGCTCGACGCGGTACCTTACCTTTCAACTTTTCTTTCACTGTTTCAGAGATGTGTTTAGACCATGAAGTGGCCTCTTCTGAGCTGTAACGCTTACCAGACAACTCTTCGTTCAAAACATCATGAATTATTGCTTTCACAGCAGCGGGACGAAACCTAGTCATACCAAAAAAACACCGAATTTACAGGCTCCAAATTTATAAGCTTACGAAATGCACCAAAGAAACCATTTTGTAAGCTTTACATGGGTAAAAAAGTAATCGACTTACTTGTGCTTGAAGTTGGGTCGTATATTATACGAATTCGACAAGTCCTCGGGCATGTTGTAATGCTATGAAACTGGAATCATTCGAGGAAACTTGCAAAAAAAAATCCAGCTGCTTCAAATATGGCGGCGAGTAAGGTAAAAACCATATCTCCATGACAACAAAAGAAAGTTGTACCCAGGACCAAATGGGCTTTTTCTTCACGAAGCGAGGCCGGAGGCCGAGCGTGCCAAAGAGCTCAGACGGGTCAAGTTTCGTCAGGAGCCCATGGCTCCTAGTTTCGTGTACCCAGGACTACAAGAACAACGTATATCGTATATATAGTAGACTTCAGTTCAGTAGGTTACTCGGGGATCATCCAAATTAGTCTAATTTACTAAGGTGAATATAAAGAATCCGACTAGCTTATTGGTAGAAAAATTCGGGATCTGACGCTATATTCACCGCACGAGGCGGTGAATATAAGATTTCAAGGCGTGGTTGCTAAGCTAAGCCACATTTCTTGTGCCGGCGACTCGTTTTTGAATGAAATTTTCGTCTATTCTAAAGACATCACTCCACGTTCGGGATATTCAAAGCATTGGGAATTTAGGTAAATGACTACCAAGACGTTTGGACGGAAAACGTTTTCAAGAAATGATTTAAAAACTCGTCAAAAACAAAGGTTTTGTTGTGGTCAACCAGGGTGGCCGTGTTTGTGTCGGATGGAGGGACAGAAATTTGCTTCTCTTCAGACCTAAAGCTACTGATTTCAGGAACATAACTACAGCTGCTCATGAAATCTGCAAAGATTAAACAAAGGTACCTGGTGAATGTCTTTTTCGTAGTGTTCTTTTGTGTATTTTACTGCTTAATTTGATATGTAAACGATGTAACTACGGTAATATGGCTATCACTTGCGTGTGTTGTTTTTCATGTTTCAGCTCGTAATTTGTAGTTCTTTATATTCGCCTTAGTAAATTAGACTAAAACAATTATTCGCCTCAGGCTCAGTGAATATTGGTGAATATTTACCTCGACTTCGTCTCGGTAAATATTCACCAATATTCACTTCGCCTTCGGCGAATGATTTTTAATTATGAGACAAAATGTTCAAGCAAGCAACGGTGGACGACAATGCTGCTGGTGTACGCGAGTGATCTAATCGGCTTATAACATGTGAAAAATATACTGTAGAAATTGCAGAGACCGATTCCTAGACGATCGGGAATCCTGTTTTTTTCCGACCGTCCCAGATTTTCCAGATAGCGGAGGCAGCTAGTGTGGCTGAGTGGTTTGGGGCTGGACTTGTAATCCGGATCGTACGTAGGTCCCGGGTTCAAGCCATCCACCCTACCATTCACTGGATTTGTTCTCGGTTGGCCGGAGTTAAACTCCTGGGGCAGCCATTTTACACCGTAACATATATCCACGTTCTAGTTATTTCATTGCATGTTCTAAAGTAGGAGACGATTGTTTGGTATTCTCTGTAAATTAATGGGGGACATTTTTTTCAATTACGGTATTCAATTCATTGCCAAGTTGTATTGTTTGTTTGCCATATACCGCATTACTTGAAACATTACATTAAATACGATTTTATTGTTTTTGAGTGGTAACATTTTTGAAGGGGTCGCTACTTTCGCGGGGATCGTTATTTTCGGGGGGTGGGCATTACTTTCGGGGTTTAATAGAAGGGTAAAAAATGAACGTTACTTTCGGGGGGGCCGTTACTTTCGGAATTCTACGGTATTTTGCAAGAGAAAAAGCCCAAAGAGGCGGAAACCAAACAGAAGGGGCTGGAACTGGTAGTCATATTAAGTACGGAAAGCAGAAAGTTCAAACATCCCTGTCCTAGCTCCCCCTCCCCCCACCCCCACTGGCACTGGTTGGTTTTGCTTCGGGTCCTGATTGGTTCATTGGTTTGTCGGTTACATGTGTGTTGATCAGATTAAATACTGATTGGTTTTATGACAGTCATTAAAAAGCCGCTGTAAACGTACGATAACTGTACTTGCTCTAACCTAGCCTGTAGTGCTGGCGTATTTGTGTAGGCGAGCGCTGAATTGGTAAGCCGCCATCTTGGATTAGGAAAACATTGGAGACTTGGGGCGAGTGCAAAAGAACGGAGAAGTGAGTGGAGGGATCGGGAGTCAGGCAGATGAGGGGGGAGGTTTTATCCCTCCTCCCCCCCCCCCCTTCCCGTCCCCCTTCCTCGACCAATCAGGACAAAAAAGAATTCGAACCAATGGAATCGGCTTTCGAGGAAGTCATTTTTGCGAAAGTGCAAAATCACCTTCAAACTGAAGAAAGCCTCAAAATAATAGTTTACTAAGGTAGAAAAACACCAAAGAGGTCGTGATAATAAACCAAACAGGAACAAGGATGGTTGAGGATGGAGAAGATTAAGACAGATTGCGAATGGTGAACTTGAAAAAATTGGCAATATCAGTTCAAGATGAGCCATCCGTGACGTAGCTCCTTTAAGCCCCGATTAAACGGTCTCAACATTCTCTCAACATTTGTCGAGAGCCGATGTCGAGGCCGTTTGACACACCCTTTGGCTCAACATCTTCTCGACATTTCGTTTGTTCTCGAAATGTCGAAGCAGTTGACTCAACAAATGAGAGAATGTTGAGATCATTTGATCGGGCCCTTTTACGCATTGCTCCCGCGCTTTTCAGAACTTACGTAAACGTTTACTACGAGTTTCTATTTGTTTATTACGCTAATTGCGGTAAGCTTGACTGCCTTTGCGATTACCGATGTTTTACATTAATGTAGACAATCATAAGCAACCACGCTTCAATTCACCAATTCGCTTACTGGAAGTACGTACGTGTACGACGACCACGAGCTTTACGACCAATATTAAGAGTGTGCGCGTGTGAACCAGTAATTATTTTGGCGGGAAAAAAACGTGGTAGCAGTCGTCATTTCTATTACAAAAAAGTGAAAGAAAGCTTTATATTAACACTGACACTATTCTTTGCACCACTCCGGCCACACTAACCGAACGCGTGGAACTAGGCTATGCTTGATTCAATAAGGTCTCCATGATCCAAGGGACGATTCAGACGGTGCAACTTTATCGCATACAACAAAGCTACGACACGAAACCTACAACTTCCTAACGATTGTCGTCTACGATATTAAAAATACAGTGTGACCACTTTTAATTAATTCACATTCTTTCGTGCGCGTATACTATCCAATCAGAAGTCAAGGACTGAACTATTCTTCGGCTTCTGGTTGGGTAGTCTGCACGCAAGAAATAATGTGAATAATTTAATTAAAAGTGGTCACACTTTTGGGCGCCTTGCTGTAAAACCCTATACGACAAGTCGTAGCCACATACAATGTTAAATGATGGAGTTGTATACAGCTGTTTCGAGAAAGGCTGTCGAAAAAAGCGCACTCGACAATCCCGAAAGGTATTGTGGGTAGTTTTAAGTCCAGGTTCCTTGACTTCAGCATTTCAGGGAAATCTGAGAAATCTGAGAAAATGGCACGAGTCGACGCCATGGACGTATGTTTGCGAGTGCTAAAAGAAAGCAACAAAAGTAGTTCGACAGCTACAATGTCAGTAACGTACCTTGCTGATCATATCCCAGATTACCTTTTGGGATTGTCGCGTGCGATTTTTCCGACAACCTTTCTCGAAACAGCTGTATATACATGGTATACGATTTTTGCATTACGCGAGCGGCGCGAGCGACAATAATCGCGTGCGACAAAGTTGTACCGTCTAAATCGGCCCTAATATCTGCTCCGTTGAAGACTGTACCACTAAGCTAAACTGTCTTCTCCCCGCTTTCCACCTTCTTGGCGCGAGGTATGTTCATATTGGCGGCGTCCATGATAATCAGATCCATGTAATCCAGATAATCCATATTAGCAGCACCGTTTAAAACTTGCCACACCGGTGCCATACCTTGCCTGAGTAGGCAGGTATGGGTCGTTTAAGGTTCGTCCAGGCAGAGGTAAAACATGGGGGTTTGTGATGATGGTTTCACTGACGTCCCTACTCATTGTCGGGATGTCCTCTCTC
This sequence comes from Desmophyllum pertusum, assembly GCA_029204205.1. NCBI lineage: Eukaryota > Metazoa > Cnidaria > Anthozoa > Scleractinia > Caryophylliidae > Desmophyllum > Desmophyllum pertusum. The sequence goes on along the minus strand of MU825888.1, from coordinate 456,475 downwards.
TCCCTGTAAATAACATTACAAAATAAATGAATGTTTAATGAATATCTGTAAATCGGATACAGATTTCGTCCTGATTTACATAAACTTTTCTTCGATTATTCTTCTATGATTGTTTAGCCAAGGTAGTCGATAAACACGAACAGTGAGATAATTCGTTTCATACAACATTCGCGTCAGATCTGTATGGGCATTTACAATGGCTCGCCTTCGGCTCGCCATTGTAAATGTCGATAAATGGCTAAATGCCCATACAGATCTAGACTGCAAAACAGTCCGGTATTTTAGCGCAAGAGTCGGGCTGAACGTGGCCCGAAAAGGATCTGGAACGAGCGTGAAAATTACGAGTGGGATTGGAAAGAGACGCTGAAAATACGGACTCTCTTTCTCGCCTCTCACGAGGCTCGCGCGTGGATTATCGGCGCTTCGGGCCTCTCAATTCGCGCGTCGCGCACAATATCTCGAGAAAAATAGAGACTGTTTTGCAGTCTAATACAGATCTGACGCGAATATTGCATCTATCACATATCAAATTGAATCTGGCTGACTTTTGCAAGAAGTGGGAGGCGCGGTGGCCTTAGTGTCCGGGTTCGAGCCCTGGCCGAAGTCATATTGTGTTGTGTTTTGGGCAAGACACTTCACTCTCACTATGCCTCTCTCTGCTGTCAAAATTTAAACTGTCAGAATGGCAACCTTTCATAACAATGTGAGGGAAATTGGGGAGGGGATACATGCGATGGACTAGCATGACCTAGCATCCCATGCAGGGGGAGTCAGTAGCAATACTCCTTGTTGCTTCAAGCGAAAACCAGGATAAGCTCTGACCTGTGAGTAAACTTGGCAGCGAGTGTTCAGGTCGCTGGGGTTTAAATCCTTCACCCTGAAAACTGACCACTGGAATTCCATCAACGCTCCCCTCACCCCCTTATATGGTCGTGGGGTGGGGTAGGGGGATGGGGAGGGGGGGGGGGGGGTGAGATTGCTTGTTTGAGGTGGAAAACGAATAAAGAGGAAATTTTGAAGGTTGTATGTGCACAGTGGGCGTGAAGTTTATAAAGGAAAACAGCATTATCGCAAAGCTCTATCCTCTATGTAAAAGTACAATGCAAATAAGATAGTATCCAAGGTTATCCACTAAGAAAAAAGATGGCGGCTGTACATTTCACCAAAATACCTTGCGAACCTAACACAGTCAATAGGCACGTCTGAAAGCCATATTTTTGCGAAATTCCTCCCTGTACTAACAACATGGTGTATTATATGCTAGGTTTGAAGTTTTAAGAAATTTGCGGTGCGTTTTTATGAGCGTTGTTGGTTTTTTTGTGCGCTAAGAATTGTTGGTAATTAAATGTACCAGTCGCCATCTTTTTTCTTATGGTGGATTTATTGAAGCTAAGCCCTTAAGTAGACGTATAAACTTACTCTTTTATCTTTTGTATTTTGATGGTGACAATAGAAATCAGCAGTATCACAATAAACAGGAACAGGATAGAGAAAATGAGAAATCCTATGGCCACGTAAGTACTGGGGAGAGAGGTAAAATGCATTAGACAACTAGAATGTATCCCCCAAAATCAGATCAGACGTTACCCTAGCTAACCACAAAAGAAAGCTAATCATTCTCAGGCTACCAGGGTGCTATAGTGGGCTAATTGGGGTGCTCTATATCAAATATAAAACGTTTTCCGTGTTTCCATAGAGTTATGGTAACACGAATGAAGTTTGGGAGAACGAGAAATGCTATTTCCACTGCAATTTCTCGTTCTCCCAAGCTTTCACGAGTGTCACCATAACTCTATGGAAGCACAGGGAAACGTTTTCTATTGTTTTTATGAAATAAAAGCACGAAGCAATTTTCTATGTTTCCATAGAGTTATATATTTCAAGAGGAACCTTCATGATCTCTTTGCTTCTTCCACTTTTGTGATCAGGCTCTTTTTGTGTGAGCCATGCTTCTGACAGTCCCGTGATCATTCTCGACCAATCAGAACAAAGAATAAGAACGCATCGACCAATCGTCTTTTGAGTAATTGAATTATAATGCTTTTTTATGCTGGAAATGAGTTATCATATAGCATACAACTTACGAAGTTCGGTATCGTCCAAGATTTCGTCCAGCTTGTTGCCACTTACTAACCCTAAAAAAATACAAGTTTAAAATAAAAACATCGTCAATAACAACACTGATGTATTCCTAGAAAATGAAGCAGTTTCTTTTAAGGACTGTCAGGAAACCGAAATCACGGCGAACCACTCTAGTCAATCATGACATTCTCTAGGCTCGATTTCCGCCGTTTTCTCGAGTCCGGTCAGTTCGTTCCTAACAGCGGCTTGTAATTGAGCTTAGACATTCGCTATCCAATCAAAACTGGATAAAGAAACGACATAATTTGTACAACCGGCGCCAAGCCAAGCGCGGGAATTAAACGCGCATAGGCTAGGCCACGGGAAAACGCGGGAAAACGCGCTAAGGCCAGATCACGATCAGTTCTAGTTTTGCTCTTGTTGGTTGGAAAAAAGAACGTTTGTTGTGATTGGTTAAAGCACTTTGAACTGCATTTTCAACCAATTATAGAGCTCAGCAGCCAAATAAACACACACAAATTCCTCTGGACAGTAGTTAATCGAAAGCCACATCATGGCGGCCCAACTGATCAATCGAGCTCAATTCGTTTAAAACAGTTTGATCTTTACATAAGGAAGGAAAAGTGGCATCCAACGTTTTTTCATGTCCCCCCGCGGTTTACAGCAAAGCATAAGCTAAAAAGATGCTGCCAAATTTAGAATCAAGGTGTCCACAGTGGTCCTCTGTTGCACCATTGCGCCCCAGCAATGGCATGCAATCTCTTCCGTAGCGTTGTAGAAGTAAGATTATATAAATTCCGTCCAATTCGTTCAAACACATTGCGCAAAAGTTACTCCGTGTGCCTTGCGAAGAGACACGCAGTACTATAACGAAAAATTAGCTTTCATCAAGTTATTTTTCGGAATATTTCCGGTGTCTACCTTTTTGCTGACTAATCATTTGCTCACACTCACTCACTCTGGACGCACGGTGCTCAAAGTGGCACATGGAGATTCGATCTGACAAATATCTCTCCGGGCTCCTGAAGGAAATGACAGTAATGGCTGTACTGTGGCATCTGCATGCATCTGTTCAGCCTTTTAGCCATCAACACAATACATTTTACGAGAGAGACCCTTCGAAGAATGTGCGTCGGCACTTATCAACACCATGTTAAAATTTTAGCGCGTACATTTCCTTTAATTATCGTTTTCCCACACAATTAAATTACCAATTAAATTATGGCAAAATAAGATTAAAACACCATTTTATGTCTGAACTTCCCGGCGAACTTCACTGAATATTTTTTCAACAATATTTTGTCAACATCCTCTTCAAAATAAAATGATTACAATTCGAAACATTTCTCTCATAGCAACGTAGTTATATTTATCTGTTTTGTCGCTACACACGTGGGCCAATATATGCTAAATAGCTTTTCTGACGTAATAAAGCAAATACCTGTATTGTTTATTATGCGAGATCTTTCCAAGTTGTTTTGAACTTTAGCATTTGACTTTCTCTAGAAAGATTTTTAGCCTTCGAAACCGACAAGCGCGCTTTTGAGCGCCAACCATATAAAGTTATATAATTAGTATATGTGAAAAATTATGTTGGTAATATTGGTCGTATTTTATAATTATGTTATTTCTATGATAAACCATTTACACAAATAGTAACTGAAATAACAATGAACTGTACGGCTTATGGGGTATTAAACTTGTAAATATTGAAAAGTTAAGCCTTGTTTAATTTCGAAAGAAAACTCTTTACTACATCTTGCCTTCTCGTTGCCCAATTGAAGATACGTCAGTTTACCTTAGTCAATATCTTATTAAAATGTACTTCAGTCGGAGCAAAGTTAACGTTCCTACCTGTTAACGCCAGTATGGCAAAAATCCTCCAAAGAACGCGATTCTTATCAAATTCAGCCATTTGAAGCTCACTCGGTTCTTTGCCAAAGTCTCCACAAACGACAGTCGGCGAATCTAAATCCTGGAATAAAGCGAGCGAACTGTTCTTGTTTGTAATATTGTTGTTCCAAAGTTATTCCGACTTGTCTTTCTTCATGATTGTGAAATCATGTATGGCGCGTTTAGACTTGAGTCCTGTACACGAACGAAAATCTGACAATGTCTTTCGTTCCTTCAGGACTTTGTCCGGCTGACTTGTGCTGTTCAAAGTGTTCGCCTGGTTTCTGTAGGTTGTTTTATAAAACGACGGAAAGCGAGCTTCAGCGGCAGAACGTTTCCTGTATTAACTCACTGGCGCTAGCTAAATATAAAGCAACCGCACTGCTCAAGCATATCTATTTCTAATATATTCCGGTCGCGTTTGTCACCATGATTTTTGTGCTATGACAATACACAAAGAGAACGGAGGCAGTGGTGCGAAAACTACAGGCATTCCTTTCAGTGTTAATTACTCAATCCCTGTACTGTATAAGATGTCTTTTTCATGAGGGAAATATTTGTCATTTCTCAAAAACATTGGTAAAGAAATATTTCAGTTTTTAAAAACACACAAAGATTTCAATGTATGTTTTTATTTTATTTTTTAACCTTTTATGATAAAAAATGAGTGTGTAGTGTTGTGAGAATATGATTGAGTTAACATGAGTACTTTTAGTAAACCGAGGTCCATCCTGACAGAGTTCATTTTTTGGCGCGATGTGTTGTTAAACAAACCTAAACAATAAGAAGGCTGTTACATCTATTTGTATGCGCGCTAACTGACTTCTGATTTGAAATAAGCCCTCCCTCTCTAATAAGCCCCCTCTCTCTACCCTCTCTATTGGAAAGCGAATAAGCCCCCCCCCCCCCCCCCCTCCACCCATTAATCAGTATAGCTTTTATGTCTACACTACTTACAGTCCTGGGGCGATACTTTATTTAGGAAAGGAGACACCCGTACCCACAGCTAAAAAATGATTTCTTTAAAAATAATCTACAGCATTTACTCGAATAACTTTCAGTTGACAGCAGTTTATTATTCTAGCAAAATGTTTACACGGTGAGTTAGTGAATGTCCAGAACTTCATGTATGAGTTTTAGAGTGTCATTTTACAGCATCAGGAGTCTCTTCTGAGCTCTTCGCCTCTTGTTTTGCGCACTGGAAACTTGGTGAATTTAAACTTCAAATCTTCCTCTTTTCGCGGACTCTGTAATCAATAAAAGTATTACATCTTAGTCTCCGTCCACACTAATGCGTTTTCGAAACGTCTCGTTTTTCGTTTACCGAAAACGCATCGAAAACACGTGCCCACACTATCGTTTTTGCAGCGTTTTCCTCGTCCACACTAAAACGCTCAAATATACGCTGATAAAACGCTACAACAGTCATCTGCGCATGCGACAAATATACGCACATAGACTTGATCGGAATTCACGTGATGTGATCGGAATGACGGTAGCGTTTTCGAAAGCCTCCGTTTTCGCTGTCCACACTAATACGATAGGGCTCCGTTTTCAAATGTCTCCATTCTGGAGAGCGTTTTTCGTATGTATGCGCTTTCGATGAAAACGATCAGTGTTTTTCGAACATTGTAGTGTGGACGATAGGCGAAAACGCATCAAAAAGCAACCTCGTTCCCAGGGTATTAGGGGGCGGGAAGATGAGAGACCCTGGGAACGAGGTTGATCAAAAAGTATGCTTACAGTCGTTATTATTCAACAAATCGTAACACTGTCCATATATGGTCATGATGCACTCAATATCTGTCGACCGTGCTCAAACAGATATCCTGCGATATATGTAATTTCGTATGCGCGCGGTAAAATGTTCAAGTCAGTTCTTGAAATAAAAGTGGAAGAGTATTTTTTTTACTTGTGTTATCAATTTGTTGAATAAAAAAACAATTATCCTGCTCAATCTTGCGGAATATCCGCTGATTTTAGCCAACTCGGCCTACGGCAGCCTACGGCCTCGTCGGCTAAGTATCAGGCGATATTCCGCCGCGATTTCGCAGGATAATTATTAATTATTTTATAGACTGAGTATCTAAATAGTAAAACGCAGGATATATAGACTTTTAATACAAGAGGCCTACCGAAATGGCTGTTTCCTCGTGCCGCCTCACTTTCGTGTGGTCCGTGTGACTCGGCCCAGGGAACAGACTCGTGATCTTCAGATAAGTTGACTTCATATACCGCACGACTGTGACCAATCCTGATAATACATAAAAGTGAGAATAAATAATTATTTCGGTGTGAACGCTATGGGATGCATGTTGCTAAGGCAAACAAGCTGACGTGACAACTGTATCAGCCCGGTTAAATGCCGGTTATAATCCTCGGAGGATTTAGAGTACGCTAGAAAATGATCTCATCTCAAGGGTTTCCATTCCGTGTGGCGCACGCGCAAGAATACATGTCAAGCAAGCGATAATTAGCGTGGAGTCAGTTATGAGCATTTGTCTACTGTAGTGTCAAATTCAACGAGTGAGGACGAGTGTCGATAGGAACACATGAGCTGGCGGTCAAACGAGGGTGAACGTTTTTAAAACTGCTCGACTAATTTTCTGTTGTTTTACAAAGCTCTTTTTCTGAAATACAGTCGAACCCCTTATTAAACGGCCAGCCCCTATTAAAACGGCCAACCCCTATTAAGAAAGCTGTCAAAGTCCCAATTATCAGTGTAATACTCCCCCATTAAGCGGCCAACCCCTATTAAGCAGCCACGAGCCCCGAGGGTGGCCCGGCGCTTAATAGGGGTTAGTCCAGTTCTGGCCCCTCTCTGTCACGCAACGCTACGCTCCACCAGAGGGTCCAGCGACAATTGTCTGCGCATGCTCACGATAAACCAATCACAGCGCATCTTAAGCTCACATGTGACTTTTAAACTCGACAAACCGACTCGAGAAAGATAAAATATATATTGGTCGCCATCAGTGCCTTCAGTGGAGATTTTAAAAAAAAACTAAAAATACTCCGCTCTTTCCTTTGACTTAACACCTCGCAAATTATCACAGGCATAAAGGGAATGTGTAGGAGAACGTATTTTCAGTGTTATCTTGATCAGTTGGTATATTATCGTTCACGTATTAATTAATCGCTTATATGTCAGCGCGTTTATAATTGCATGTTTATAATAAAATGTTCTCGCGTGATTAATTGTAGCCTAGTTGTTTCGTCGGATATGATGTTTTCAATTACTTAAGTCACGAATGCTGTTATTTTAGTGTGTGAGTTCTCTTGTAACAAAAGCAAGCACTTTTCGGTGGAGCTATCCCACCGAGTGAAATAAACCTTCTAGATTGTAGTTGGAGTAGTTTTGTCCGTTACTGGTACCTGCTACATCTTTACACAAGAAGAAACAGCCGAACTTACAGCATCTACAAATACAGGATCGTATTTAGGAAACATTTCTCTATACTTTTCACTGACCGAGGCGCCCGAAGAGATCGAAACATCCGTCATCTTGTCAGTATAAAAATACATGCGCAGTAGCGATTAGCTAAGAAGCTGACTAAACCGTTGAGCATGCGCAGACAATTGTCGCTGGACCCTCTGGGGGAGCGTAGCGTTGCGTGACAGAGAGGGGCCAGAACTGGACTAAATAGGGGGTTTGACGGTATGTTTATAACAGGACTTACTTTTCATCATTTGTCAAGAGCCGGGGGATGCTTGCACTTGGTAGTTGGCACCTTAGTTTATATGGGAGTTAGTATCAGTTGTGATTGATGCAGCGTTTTGGCTTCCCGTTGTCCTTGCTAATCTTTCCAGTTAACAATTTTTCCTGTGTACTGAAATAAAGTAGTGAATGGAGAGGTCTATAACTCAGTAGTCATAGACCGTCTGGTGAATGATACATATACTACATATACTCAATGGGGCATCTGTCATGTAAAGGTAGTGGTTTTTTTAATTTTATTATATTTTTTTTTTATATTTCATATATTTTTTTATATTTTTATATTTTATTTATTTTTTATATTTTTATTATTTTTTATTTTTGTAAAGGTAGTGGTTACTGACACATGCACACACCATATTTGTTACCTGCACAGTAAGGAGACAATTATAGACGCGCCTGTTAAGGTGCAGTAGGTAAAGCCGCACTCGGGCCAACTGGCCCACACGCTGCCGGAGCTATCCCTGTTTTTGTAGCATGAAGTCGACTAGGAGTATTGCTACTCCCCCTGCATGGCGGGATGCTAGTCCATCGCAGGTTACCCCAGCATTTTGTCGCCGGTACCCATTTATACTCCTGGGAGCTAGAGACACTGTAGAGAGGCACTGTGAGAGTAAAGTGTCTTGCCCAAGAACACATAGCCTGAGATCAGGCTCCTGAAAGAAATTTGCGAGCGAAGCGAGCCGAGTCGCTGCCTGGGGCGAGAACGAAAGCGACGGAGCCTGAAGACATTCCTTTGACGCCGCCGATCCATGATACCCAGATTCTGGTATCATGATCTGATTGGTCATTTTGCTTAATATTGACAGATTCGCGGTGAATGATGACAGATTTTGACAACACAATGTCACGCGTTTGTTTGTTGAAGTTGAATACAGGAGAATTGAGCAAGCGTTACGGAATTTATTCTTGCCATCAGATCTTTCAGATATCCCTCGGCTCAAGGAAGAGCAAAAGATATGCCTAGAATCTGTGGCAAAAGAGCACGATGTATTTGGACTCTCCCGACTGGTTTTGGCAAGAGTTTTAACCTCGGGTGGAGATTAGAAACGATCTACTGTTCTAATTGTGTCGCCGTTGCAGTTTCGATAATGAAAGACCAAGTCGAAGAGTTGTCCCGTTTAGGCCTGAAAGCTGAAGTTCGAAATGGAAGGATAAAAACTGCCAAAAAAATGGACATGGAGCCGGTTAGAGCCGGCGATCTTTTGCGTTGGAGTCCTTTCATTTGCGAAGAGAAAATTACGGCTGAAAATTGAACATTCAACAGACGTAGCGTTGGCTAAAATTACATATTTGCTACGCTTATTTCGGTACATTTCGTGGACGAAGCCGTCTTCACCGCTTTAAAACGCTTACTTTTAGCAATTTTTACTTTCAAGCTTGTTTTATGAGTAATACTTGAAATGCAACGATCATTTTTGCCGTGGGAAATAATTTATTTAAACCATTCTAGCTTAACAAGAAGTTAATTTGGGAAAACACGCCAAACACTCCAGGTGACTTGTTGACATTTTATAACAGGACTAATTACTGGAGGGCGGATCGGCGGCATCAAAGGAATGTCTTCAGGCTCCCTCGCTTTCCTTCTGCAGTGACTCGGCTCGCTTCGCTCGCAAATTTTCTTCAGGAGCCTAATATCAGGCTAAAGAACACAACGACGAATAAACTCGATCCGTCCTTTGGCTCAATCAGTTCAATTCCCGATGATAGTTTTCAGATCCTAACGTGTAGCCTTACGTTCCCCAGTAGAGAATAGACCCCGCAAGCACAAATTTTCCTCTTTTTAATTCACCTAAAGATAGGTTCGTCTTCTCGACATAATAGGGACCTAAAGCAACCACGACGACGACGACGACGAGAACGTCACAAAACAATAGATTTAATTAGTAGTACAATAGCTCTGCACGGGCGTTTTCAAACTTTGTACATTTCTTAGCCGTCGTCTGCAAAACAACAACGTGAAATGACCAAATTCAAAGTATTATGGAGAACGTGAACACACGTCGGTGAATTGTCCTTTCTCTATCTGGACTTGAACTCTGTCGCTAACGAATTCAGCTCCGGGTCAGTTTGGCCACATTGGACAAATTAAACGTGTTGGAATAATCGCGAAATAGTTTTAGGACGTGAATTCACTTTTGAAGTGACGTTTTTCCATGGCGTCGTCGTTGTGGTTGCTTAAGGTCCCTAATATAACAAAACTGCGAAAATGCTGTAGTCTCGATCGAAACCTTCACCATAATAGCGATCTTCTTATGTGTCAAACGACAATTTGTTTGAAAGAATAAAACAAACTTTGAACAAAATATATTGCCAGTATTAATTATAATCAGTTTGCCCGGGATTATTCCTTTTGCTACAACTCATATCCCTGAAATATAATTAAATTTGAATGCAGAGTAAATGCCCCAGATACGTAGAATTTTGGCTGGATATACAACAGGGGAAAATGCGTTCTTTCAAAGTTGTAGAACTTTATCTTTCAATGCAGTGTTAAACGAATTCCTCTGTAGTCGAAACTAAAAAGCGAAAGGATGAAATATTCGGTGCAGTAAGTTTCACTGTAGTCCTATAAACAGACTTTTCATCTCCATCACGATCAAATTAAAGCACGTACCTTTACTTCGAAGGACGTCTTTTCGCTCTCTTGCTATCGATGAACAGTACGATCGATTAGTAAAGCATCATGAATCTATTACTTGTCAAGTTGGATTATTTTTAGTCACAGTTGGTTTTGTTTGCTTTGGTTTTGAAATGTTTGATTAGGCAAATGCTACTATAAAATATTAATAAAACAAGCAACGTATGCACAGGCCGGTTTGTACAAGACGAAAATAAGAGTGCAGACAGGGTTATTTTACTCGTTTACACGATCAATATTTTGGCATGGGTCGGATAAAAAGTGGCCTAAGGACCAGGGTTAGGGACCGGAACAATTTCTAATATGAGCCTTCGATAACTGGCACAGCTGTGTGCTATCTACTAATCAAGCTTAAACGGAAAATCGAGAAGAGAAAAATAAAGATAATCGGTGGTAATTTTTTTTTGCTCCGTCTCTCACTATGCAGGGTAAAAGTTTTTATGGATATAAACTTAATCTTCTAATGCGACTAGTGGTGGGGATCTATAACGATGGTTTTCTCGGATTATAGGGCGTGACCAATCACGTGATCCTATGGTCTTTTTAAAATTTTTATACAATTCTTACTTTGCTTTTTTGGCTTATTTGACCACGTTCAGTCCCATTATCCCGAATTCACCCGAGAATATCTGAATATCCTTTTTTGTCAGTAATCAAAAGCACATGATGGATTTCTGCATTTCTGATCTCATTATTCCGAACCAAATAAATCCCAGCCGGATTCATGGAGGAGTTCAGGAAAATAGCACCCACCGACCAGACGTACAAGACTTCGAATTTGTCGCGTAATAACAGTTGAAACTTATTGACCGCTACTGCAGAATCCAGACAAACAAGTAGCACAGCGATTACTATGAGCATGTCAATTGCCGCTTTCTTTTCCCACCAATAAAAGAAAGCTAACCATTCTCAGGGCTATAGTAGGCTAACCGGGGTGCTATAGTAGACCAACTGGGTGCACCTGCGAGCTAGGCTCGATTTCCAGCCGTTTTGTGAGCCCGCGTGCAAACCGGACTCCCAAAACGGCTGGAAATAGAGCCTACCTGCGAGCAGGCTTTCTTGTTTTGGGACTCGCGCGATATCCTCGCGCTCCGCGCTCATCGCGCGAGTCCCAAAACAAGAGAGCCATCTTTCAAGCCGCGAAAAATAAGCATTGCTTGTGACGGGAATGTTCCTACAAATGAAATACTTTCAGAGAAGTGTTAATTCTCACAACCTCCATAAAAAAAACCCCAAAAACAAACAAATGAAACAAGTATATTTCAAAGCACGCAAAAGCCGCTACAAATTTCTGAAAAATTAAAATCAAAAATGAAACATTTTCACACCACACTTCCTTGATAAATTTCCGGGTAATCATTGAAGGTGCTCATTGTTCATTTGCTACCCTCTCGTTCTGTCTGCTACATGTACTCAGGAACTATAGTGACGGCGAATGAGGTCAAATTTTTAGACCCAAAAACAGTGCTGCTTAGCAAACAAGTTCCTTTTTTCTCTGCACAAAAAAGTGTTAAAAAAAATCAAGATAGTACAAGATACTAGTTCATGCGTCAACAGTAATCATTCATCCAATCTCGTTCCCAGGGTCTCTCTTCTTCCAGCCCTAAAGGGGTGAGACCCTGGGAACGAGGTTGTTTATTCATCATGCACCTGTCACAAAAGTTAGGCAGACTGCAATCTAGCCTCCTCCGCAGGCAACTCCTGGGTCTCCGGGATCTGGGGCAAGAAAGGGGCACCCCACCCCACTCAGTCACCTTTTTGTCCTCCGTACCAGTCTCTCACTCGTGCCTTTATGTAAGAGTTGCCTGCGGAGGAGGCTGCCAAAATATTTCGACTTAAAAACCTCAAAAGAGAAAAGTCGAGGAAAGTTTGGAGCCCTCGTGTCTTGAACGTGCGTGACAGGACACAGTGAGAATACAATGGTTATCTCAATGTCATCAGCTCTTGACGCCGGAGTTTTGATATTGGCGAGGAATGTTATGTTGTGTTGCCCTCTCGGTGACTTCTGCACGTACACCAAACCAGCAACTTTGAAGGAAAGTTTATTCAACACTGGCCTTCATCGACACTGAGAATGATGGATGATACAAAAATCACTATTCTCTTCGCTCTTGTAATAGGAAGTGAAGTCGTTCGCGGACAGGAGGACAATGGCATCTTTGATGGCGAATTTGCAGTGGTAACCATGCTGATAATAATTGTATTTTGCTTGTGTGGCGTTTACCTGTGTTTATACTTTACTTGTTGGCACGACACGACCGTTGAGGACAATGCTGGCTGTTGTTCAGATGTAAGGGATAAAGAATCGAATCCAAACAACAAGGAAGATGAAAATGTGCCAGCTGATAATTCCAAGATCGTTGCTGAGTATGTTGCTGAGTATAAAGAGGCACAATGAACAAGAACAGGACAAAATAATATTTTACGAACAATTTTTCTCTGGAACCTCATTGGCAATTATGAGGAATCTCCGAAGGAAATAATTTAACGACAGCTTCGAGCTTCACTTGGATGTGGTTTACAGAAGATGACTTGTCAAACAAGACAAACAAGACATTTTTGGTTGTGCACAAAAACTTTTAAAAGTACTCTTTAATATCTCGAGGCGCGCCATATGACATGACACAGCAGCCGGTCTAATGTACTGATGAACAGAGTTAAAGAACTAATTACTGAATGACATGAAGATACAAATGAAGAATTCGATCGTCCATATAGAGCTCTCAGTGGACGATTTTATTTGGAACACTGCCGGCAACCAAGCGAGCAAGGCAACAGCTGTATTTTACAAAACTCTGAAAGTCAAGAACGGAGTGTTTTTGTTTCCGTTGAACCACATAATAGGATAGGGATTGCGGTACCGCTAGGTCACGTTACTTATATCGTGTGATATCACGATTAAATTAAGAGTGCTAAGTTCAAAACTGAGGGAGAAATCTTGATTTTCATTTAGCAAAATTGTCAAAAACAAACAGCACCACTTGAAAGTACTGCTCAATAGCTTTCATTTGAATGGTCACATACTACTACATCCAGACTCAAAGGCGACAACCACATTTATTGACTCAAGGTTTGACTCTGAGAGTGAAAGGGCAAGATGATGATTTGAAACTCCAGAAAAAACAACAACAAAACAAAAACAAAGGAGATACTAGGAAGCCAAAAAAGAGTACGTATGGTGAAGATTGCATTGAAGCATTGGGCTAAATTTGATTTTCTAAGCCCATCCGCTAGGGGGAGTATCAATCTTCCTAGTTACTTTATTGTACAGACAATAGGACCGATCTTTACCAACTTCAGGTCGCTTAAATAATGTTGACGCATTTCAAATTGGTTACAGCAATATAATGTCATTTTGATCACGTGTTCAATTTCGAGGGAAGTGTCACAATGCGAGTGCGTATGTACGACACAGTTCTAATCTGTATCATCTGTAATCACCAAAATAGTATAAAAATATAATATGGGATCGGTTTAAACCCATCAAAACATTATAATGACTAAAAGCAGTCCAGTTTATCGTTGTTTTTGTCGAAGAGGGCCCGGAGTCTTAAACAAGTGTTTGGAAATCTGCATATGAAAGTAGCCGCAAGTTTTTGAGAACATATGGCAATCCTCACCCCCAAAAAGCAACGCATACGCACGCGGCAATTGCGTCGATTATTTACGTAAACCAATCCGTGAATCACTACATTAGATAAGAGTAGGACGAAAATAAAGAATATTAAGCGGACTTTCAGTTAATAATGCTGCTAAATAGAGTATGCATGAAAGCAAACCTTAAACATTGTGTCTATTGCTACTCTGTTTGTAAAATACAGTGGAACCCCGCCTTACGGCCACCCCGTTAATACGGCCACCTCGTTATTACGGCCACATTATTTTGGCCCAAACAAAAGCTCAATCAGTCATTGTCTTATTTAGAGAACCCCGTAATACGGCCACCCCGTCATTACGGCCAGTGTTTTTTGGCCCGTAGGTGTCCGTATTAACGGGGTTCCACTGTAAATACAGGTGAATTACTGTGTGTGGGGGGGGGGGGGGGGGGGGGGGGGGGGGGGGGGGGTATAAAAGAGACAAGGATGATCGTCGTACCTTTAATTTTAGGGGATGGTAACATACATGGTTTTGATCTAAAAAAGCCACCGTCAAAGTTATCCCGGTACCTGTCAGGAAGTACTTGTCAGAAAATACTGATCGGTACCTCTTAGGGGTGAAAATGAATTGGGTATTTTAGGGTTTCCTTTCAAAATTTAACGATCACCTTCGTTACTTCTTTATGGGAATCCCCCCAAAGTGAGCTCTTGCTCTATTTGAATAATTTTCTGCCAACAGTAAAGAGTTGTTTGTTATTTCAGTTTTTTATTATACATTAACATGTAAAAAAACAAAAAGCAACAACAAACAATATGCATGCATGCAATTTTAGCAAGGAAAGAATTCGATCAAATTGTATTCGGTTGACATACTTATGCTACTTTAGGTTGAATTCTTGATTAAAAAAATATTTTTCAATTCTGAGTTATGTGCTTTGCCTGTACATACATCCGCCTGTACATCTAATATGTGCCGTGAGCCTGTTAATCCAGGGCATTATGAAACATCGTTACGGAACATTGTCTTCGTCAGCTTAGTACAAGCCCCTACAAACAAAAAAGACTGTTAGACTTCGTTAAAGCTTGCAAATGAATGCCGACCAGGCTGAGATTTCAAAGGGATTCGAACCCGGCAGAACCTGTCTCGGTCTGTCTGTCTGTCTGTCTGTCTGTCTGTCTGTCTGTCTGTCTGTCTGTCTGTCTGTCCAATAGATACTTACTGAGGCTTATTGGCTTGGGAACTATTTGGAATAGAGCTCGATCAGTAAGTTTATTTTCGACTGCGAATATAATTGAACCCTGTATGTTGGGGCTGGTATAAATATGGCTTTGTTGTTACGTCCTGTTGATCTCTCAGATGCAAGTCTGTCTGCCTCTCAAATAACTGTCTGTCCAAGTGTGTCTGTCTGTCTGTTTGTTTGACTAAATGGCTGTCTGTCCTATGTCTGTCTTCCTTTATATCTGCCTAACCATCTGCCTGTTTTTTTCAGGCTTTAAGCATGCGCAATTGCAAACACAACTGCGAAAATAATTTCTTCACTTTACAGCTATATGTCGGTCTGGCTGCTTGTCTATTTGTCTGGATCTGTTCTTATAAGAACTGCCTGTCAGTCTGTCAGTCAGTCCGTCTGTCAAGCTGTCTGTTCGCATTCTGATAGTCTTTCTCAGTGTCTGTCTGTCTGTCTGTCTGTCTGTCTGTCCAATAGCTGCCTACTGAGATTTATTGGCTTGGGAACTATTTGGGAATTATTTAATCTTGCCTATCTGATTTTATAAGAACTGCCTGTCAGTCTATCAGTCAGTCCGTCCGGCTGTCAATCTGTCGTCTGTTCACATCTGTCTGTCTGTTTCAGTGTCTGTCCGTCCAATAGCTGCATACTGAGGTTTATTGGCTTGGGAACTGTATTTTGGAATTATTTAATCCTGTATGATGGGGCTGTTAGATATGGTGCCGATTTTGCACATGACTGCATGTGTTTCCTGATATCCCTTTTCACGGTTAACCTGAAATATTTGCATAACAATACAGCTAAACATAGAAGCGAGGCAATTTAGTTAAAGTTTGCCGTAAATATCGTAATCCGATCTTCCTGTTGCTTATGCGAGTCTACTCTTTATTAATAGAGAAAAGTCGTTTTACATTTTTTTCTAAAAACAACGTAAACTAAAATAATTGTAGTTCTTCTACATTTTAAAACTGTTTTTATACTAAAAGAGTTCAAGGAGTTCAAGAAAAAAACACGATGTTTTGCAGCTTGTGCCCGAAATTGCCTCGCTTCTATGTTCAAGTACATTGTTATGCAAATATCGCAAGTCGCTCGCTCGCTCGCGCACTCGGAACTCACCATATCTCCTTGTCGTTGGCGTTCGGGTTATCAAAAATGGCAATAGGATTGAGTTTACTGGCTCCTGCTGTGGATGGAGGCAACCCGGAGAAACGACGCGCACGAGGATTCTGGTACAAAGTAGAAAGAGAGACACGAGATAAAGTTTGCAAGTGATCATGGCCACGGTTTTCATAGATACTCTCAGGGCTCGAATATATCAGAGAAAATTGTCCAAGCATTCATTTAATAATAATAATAAATAATAATAAAAACATATTTAAACTTAGTAAACTAAAGAACAAAGAAACTGATTGATAATCAGAAATAAAGAGTACAGTCGAACCTCTCTAATACGGACACCTCTCTATTACGGATAGTACCCTTGGTCCAGGCAAAATGCCAATATATTCTCTATAAAAAACCTCTATAATACGGACCCTCTCTAATACGGACAACGGACAGTAAATCTCGGCCTCAGAGAGCAAATTCATATAAATTTAACCTCTTTATTACGGACAATCCAGTGATAACAGTTCCTATTCAATGCAATTTCATGTTTGTGGTTCCAGATCAAAGTTAATCAATTGTCCCATTGTCCATACAATAAAAGTAACATTTGTTTTTCAATCAGTTTATCAACATGTTATCGCCATTTGGTCCCATTTACCATCGATATTTCTTATCGTCAGTGGAGCCTTTAAAGTTACGTCATATTCATAACCTCTATAACTCGGACACCTCTCTAATACAGGACACTTTGCTACGTCTCTTTGGTGTCCGTATTAGAGAGGTTCAACTTCATTTGTTATTGTTTTACCACATTCATATCTTCTGTCTCCTCCAATGCTTTCTCGTGAAAAGATAAGCCGGGGTATTGAGATTGGAACTTATATGATCCTCTGGAGAAACTCACTAGATCCAACCTTAAATAAACATTAAACACATTCAGTTACACTCTTAAGGTAATTCCTTAGTATTGCACTGCGCATCCTTTCTGCGCATCCTTTCTGCGCATCCTTTCTGCGCATCCTTTCTGCGCATAATTTCGCGCGTACAATTAGCGCGCGCACATAAAAAAATGGCGGCTTTTTGATGCTCGCCAGAGAGGTAAATGATCGTTTTCTCGTAAATGAGCATGGCGACCTATCATTTTTTGTGCACATATTTTAAGCCTAGTAATCATCATCTTTCTATTATAGACCAATTCCTAGTGCAGAAAAATGATTAAGCACTGGAAACGTGAAAAATATATACGTGTTTTGGTTGATTTTATAAGGAATTATGAGGTATTTTTAGTCGATTATATCTCTTTCGCGGTAATGGTGACCTATTCTTTTTATTTTATATTTTGAAACATTACATCGCAATGTTCAAATAGGGAAAGTTTCAGAACCTTTCTAGTGCAACTTTTATTTCGATGGAATAACCTTAAAATGTTCTCACAATAGTGGTAGAAGCAGCATGCCACTGTGCACTTTATATTGACTATTTAAGAATTGATTCATGGTTAGCGTGCGTATATCGAGTTATGGATGCACGCGGGAAGTTTGGAGAGCACGAGAGAAGCGTAAGAGCTGCTCGAGGCGATAGCCGAGACCAACTCTAGCTTCACGAGTGCTCTCCAAACTTCCCAAGTGCATCCATAACTCGATATATGCACAGCTAAAGCATGAACCAATTCTTTTATAACATATGGGCAACAAAATATCGCGTGAAAACAGGTTTTATTTGTGATTGATTACAAAATTCATTTTGTTAGGGCGGCTTGTTCGCGATCGAGACAGTGAGATGCGGCTCAAATCATTAAGTAAAAATACTTAAAGGGACACTGTCCCGGCGTATTAGCTCAAAACTGTTATAAATGCATGACATGGTCCCTAAATCTATGAAATAAGAACTTAATAAACTCTAACTAAATGATAAAAAGCAATTTCTTCAAGAAATTCTATACTGCAACAAAATGTTTGCAAAATTTCAAAGATTTCCGAGCCAAATTTGAAACTTTGAAAAACTGACATCCTGACGTTTTTTCAAAAATCCATATTGCAATCCATTTCCATCCTCGCTGTCGTTCGTCATCCTCGCTTCCTAATAAGTTCCTGTCATTTGTCGAGTGTTATTCTACAGAATGAAACCATTATTGATCAACTTCCTATGATCTAGATATGTTTCTGAGCTTCCCAAAATCATGCTAAAATCAGGACAGTGCCCCTTTAACTCCCACGACAGTGTTGCTATAAAGAGAATGAAGCAGTAGCTTCGACAGTGTTGCTATAAAGAGAATGAAGCAGTAGCTTTACCTTTTTTCGACCTTCTTGAGCTTGTGAGCCAAACAGACAATAATAATGCACTGGACGAAGAAGAAAGCACACACTGCTATAACGCCGGCGATGATAACTGCAAGATAAATAGTCCAAGTGAGCAACATCTAATTTCTCATTAAAATACTTAAGGAAAATTAATGATTCGATTTAGCCCCCGGGGCGCTAATTTACTTTTGGTAGCTCAAAGGAGGGCGCTTATTGGAGAGGGGGTGCTTATTAGGGACGGGCGCTTATTTTTTTGACATAATCATTGAAGTGTGAAAAAGCACTTTAATAAACAATAACAGCAACTATAACACTAATAACTATAACGATACAGGTTTACATAGTCAGAATAGCAGGTTCTCTATCGTGTCTCTCTCTGCGCCGTTCTCTCTTTTGTCTACCTGACCTTCTGGTGGGTGCCCATTTAGTGTTACAGTGTCACCTTTTTGTTCCTGTACATGTATGGTAGGGGCGCTTATTGGAATAGGGCGCTTACGTAATAGGGGCGCCTATTGGAAGGGGGCGGTTATTGGAATAGGGCGCTTACGTAATAGGGGCGCCTATTGGAAGGGGGCGGTTATTGGAATAGGGCGCTTACGTAATAGGGGCGCCTATTGGAAGGGGGCGGTTATTGGAATAGGGCGCTTACGTAATAGGGGCGCCTATTGGAAGGGGCGCTTATTGGAATAGGGCGCTTACGCAATAGGGGCGCCTATTGGAAGGGGGCGCGCTTATTGGAATAGGGCGCTTACGTAATAGGGGCGCCTATTGGAAGGGGGCGGTTATTGGAATAGGGGCGCTTATTAACAAGACGACACTCAAGGGGGAGCGCTTATTAGAAAGGGGCGCTTGTTAAGGAGGGCGCTAAATTGAAAGCTTATTAGAAAGTTTTTTTAATCGAAACGTCTTTTACAACACTTCTTAGCAGGTGTCAACCCTTTTTATATATTTCTCTTTTAAATTACTCAATTCACTATTGCTTTTCTCAGTTCTATACGTTGTTCCTATGAGCTTTTCAGTAAGGGTTGTTAACTATTCCATTATATTCCAACCCAAATTAGAGCTTTATGAATCATTATAAACCGAATCTATCGTAATTCACTTTCCTTCAGTTTACATGTAGCTTTTTAATTATGAAATATAAGAACCAAAAGAGCGCCATGTGTCAACCTCGTTCCCAGGGTCTCTCATCTTCCCACCCCCTGGGGGCTCCAGGGGGCGGGAAGATGAGAGACCCTGGGGACGAGGTTGCGCCATGTGTCTACCAAACCGCGACAATGTCAGATCCAAAAAGGTTCTTGATAGTTACGTGGTACCAAACAACGGAACAAAATAATATTTGGGGAAACTATTGATATCCATCCAATATTTATTTATTTATCATTTTTTAAAATTTTAATTTATTTAAATTATCTCCTCGTAATCTAAATATCAAAATTCCCATTTATAAAACTGATCTCCAAAAAGTTAGATAAATAATAATGATAAGATATATTTTTGATATAAAAATTATAGAATTACTTTCTAAATTAACTATATATGTTGGCTGGTTTCGGTCCAGCACTTATTAGAAACTGTCATGACTTATGTTACATCGTTTACAGCCATCAATAATCTGCACACTTACGTATTTCGATCATTCGGTTGCAGCATATCAACGAATCGGAACAATCAGCTGAAACTGAAACAAATCAACAATATGCTGTGAAAACATACCGTCAAACTCCGTTATGGCGCTGTTACACTGTTTCGTGTAACCATAGTTAATGGAGGGAAATGGTTATGAAGTCCGGCAAACTTCAAAAGAGCAAACAAAAAGGCCAAGATTTATGTTGGAAGGTCCATGACCGTGCACAATCGTTTGTTTTGCGCTCATACACTATGCATGAATTACGTAACCGAAACGTTTCTATTGGTTAGCTGTTTGAACACACGTAGCCACCTATTGTATTTTGTCAGGTTTTGTGCAGGGTCAGCCCCCAATATAGCGAACAAAAACATATAACAAAGAACTCAGTTTGCCGGGCTTCATAATCATTCCCCTCTATTTTAATAGAGGGAAATGGTTAAAACTATGGTGTAACTTGTCTTGCAAATTTGTTGCGACGTTACGAGACAGCTTGCACGAAACGTTGCTTAATGTAAGGGTGCTGTTACACTGGGCAATTTTTCTTGCAAGTTGTCTCGCAATTTTGTTGCTACACTAGGCAGTTGTCTGTTGCTCTGTTTTGAGACAAGTTGCACGAAACGTTGTTTAGTGTAATACCTCCAGGCAACGCATAAACACTGCATTCGTTGCAGCGTTGCCTCAATCGATCGTTGCGGAAAGTAGAACTTGATTCGCGCAACGCTTGCGACTTGTCCATTTCATGGTATTTTTCGTGCAACATGTGTCGCAATAAAATCCACGGTAAGAAAAAAGATGGCGGTTGTACATTTTACCACAATACCTTGCGAACCTAACACAGCCAATAGGCACATCTGAAAGCCATATTTTTGCGAAATTCGTCCCTGTACTAACAACATTGTGTATACTAGGTTTGAAGTTTTAAGAACTTTTCTGTGCATTTTTATCAGCGTTTTTAGGGTTTTCGTGCGCTAAGAATTATGGGTAAATGTACCAGTCGCCATCTTTTTTCTTATCGTGGATTGCAGAACAAGTTGCTTACTGTAACCATGAGCGCCATTTAATACGGACACAGAGGGGGCCATAGAAAGTGTGCTTATTAGGGACTTTAAGCAACCACGACAGCGACGCCAAGGAAAACGTCACTTAAAAAGTGAATTCGCCGTTCCTATAAACTATTTCGCGATTATTCCAAAACGTTCAATTTGTCCAATGTGGCCGAACTGTCCAGGAGCTGAATTCGTAGGAGTTCAAGTCCAGATAGAGAAAGGATAATTCACCGTCTTGTGTTCACGTCAGGCTCCATAATAATACCGTTTGAATTTGGTCATTTCACGTTCAGTTGTTTTGCAGAGGACGGCTATGAAATGTGCAAAGATTGAAAACGCACGTGCGGAGCTATTGTACTACTAATTAAACCTATTGTTTTTTGACGTTCTCGTTGCCTTCGCGTGCGTCGTGGTTGCCTATTAACGGAGTGTCTGGTTCTGCGAATGACGTCAGGTTAACACGCGTTTTATTGATAAAAGATAAAAAATAGTATTCGTCATGTACTCAAATATGTATTATACACTGAACCAAGTTTGTAAGAAACAGGCAAGAGTAATTCATTCAGCTTACAATGCTTAAGGTGGCTCGATGTAGTTTTTTTAGCGCTGGTGTGAGAGTTTTGAAAACAAAAATTCGATCAGAAGGCAATCTTCGATTTTTGTCATACTACACCATGATGATGACAAATGATGATAGATTTATTTTACACTGGTTTCCAAGCAACAGAGGTTACCATAGCAACGATTTCGGCATCCTATTGGTTTTAAACAAGGCTGATTTTCTCGAAATCTAGTCGAAAACATTGCATTCATTTTTTCATATTTTGAAGTATGCTAGTTTGACCACCTGTAGACGAAATTTCAAGAAATTCTGTAAGGCCGTTTTTGATTAAAACGGCACTGAACTTTTTGCGGTCGTGTTTGTGTATGTCCCAGAATTTACTTCAAAATCTTTCATTAAATTGAAGCTATATGCACCTCCCTCTGTTGAAGGATTTTTAATGATATTAAAGACTTTGTAAGGTAAATGGATCACCTCGGATGGTTACGATTTCAAAATATTCAATTTTGAAGAACTGCGCTCAGGTACCTCAGAACACGATCGAAGCGCCTAATTTACATTTAGCGGGATATTGCTAAAATGCTCTTACAGATTTTTTAAAAAAATTGTTAGGTGTTAGCGTGATGGTTGAACTTGATATTCCAATCGAAAATGCCATTAAAAAATCGTTGCAAGCGTTAGAAAATAACACCGAATTATGGGTACGTTTCGCTCGCTACTGTCTTTCTCCGAACAGGAATTTTGTTTATCTTGTTTCTGGTCAGTTTCTCTCTTGATGCACGTGCAATGAATATTTATTCCAAATGCCGCATGTGGCCAGTCGTGCGTTTATGACAAATAAATGAATTTTTAAGCAGGTAGACATCAATTCTGTTTATCTTACTAATCTAATTTTTGTATTTAGAACTGTCACGATTTAAACAAATGATCAACAATAACAATGATATACGAACTTTGCTAAAACTCTTCTGTTCTTTGTTACCCTAGGTTTGGCATTTTTTTGACGAATCTCACGAAATTTCGTAGGCAGTGAAATCATGATCACCAAAAGCGTGCGGAATGATTAACTCTAGACTTTGTTTCATTTTAGCAACATCATTTTGGTTTTGCTTGACGGCATAGCCGAAACATTTTTGAATGTACGTGATTACCGTGCCATTCATTCCCTTTACTTTCCCTCTCATACCGTACAAACGGGAACCCAAAGTTCGTTTAGCGTGGTTGTTGATCATTTGTTTAAATCGTGACAGTTCTAAATACAAACACGGTTTATTTTTGTTTAAATTAGATTAGTAAGATGAACAGAATTGATGTCTATCCTGCTTAAAAATTCATTTAATATTCAGTCATAAACGCACGACTGGCCACACGCGGCATTTGGAATAAATATTCATTGCACGTGCATCAAGAGAGAAATTGACCAGAAACAAGATAAACAAAATTCATGTTCGGAGAAAGACAGTAGCGAGCGAAACGTACCCATAATTCGGTGTTATTTTCTAACGCTTGCAAC
This sequence comes from Desmophyllum pertusum, assembly GCA_029204205.1. Lineage (NCBI taxonomy): Eukaryota > Metazoa > Cnidaria > Anthozoa > Scleractinia > Caryophylliidae > Desmophyllum > Desmophyllum pertusum. Next base: position 433,158 of record MU825888.1, on the reverse strand, counting down.
GATTTTTTAATGGCATTTTCGATTGGAATATCAAGTTCAACCATCACGCTAACACCTAACAATTTTTAAAAAAAATCTGTAAGAGCATTTTAGCAATATCCCGCTAAATGTAAATTAGGCGCTTCGATCGTGTTCTGAGGTGCCTAAGCGCAGTTCTTCAAAATTGAATATTTTGAAATCGTAACCATCCGAGGTGATCCATTTACCTTACAAAGTCTTTAATATCATTAAAAATCCTTCAACAGAGGGGAGGTGCATATAGCTTCAATTTAATGAAAGATTTTGAAGTAAATTCTGGGACATACACAAACACGACCGCAAAAAGTTCAGTGCGGTTTTAATCAAAAACGTCCTTACAGAATTTCTTGAAATTTCGTCTACAGGTGGTCAAACTAGAATACTTCAAAATATGAAAAAATGAATGCAATGTTTTCGACTAGATTTCGAGAAAATCAGCCTTGTTTAACACCAATAGGATGCCGAAATCGTTGCTATGGTAACCTCTGTTGCTTGGAAACCAGTGTAAAATAAATCTATCATCATTTGTCATCATCATGGTGTAGTATGACAAAAATCGAAGTTTGCCTTCTGATCGAATTTTTGTTTTCAAAACTCTCACCCCAGCGCTAAAAAAACTACATCGAGCCACCTTAAGGGGGGACTTAACCTAAATTCTAATGAAATTTTAAGAGGTTTAAAGAAAGGTTGGAAGAAAGAAAAGATTTTTTGGAACACCAACAGTCAATTGTCAATCTACTAATTTTTAACTTCAAATTCTAATTTAAAACTACATTAAATCTTCAATATTTCTTATTTCCCTGAATTTTACAACTCCTTTGAGAAAAACTATTTCCTCCCCAAAATACCCCAAAATCACCCAAAAATTTACAAAACACCCCATAACATAGATTCATGGGATGAGTGGAGAGTTTTTGGATTGCTTGAAACGCGAACGAGATATTTCCATTAAACCCATGTTAAGTGGCGGAAAAATGGCATTCAGGTAGAATCCCGCCTTAACTCGTTATCTCAACTATAATAAACGTACATGTTTTTGAAGTTCTATACAGACACATTCAGCTTTCTCTCCAACCAAACTGACTGAACTTGTGGCAGAATGGCGCGCATTACTCAAATCTAGGACATATCCCAACCAACCACTATAACTTCAATATAATCCGATAATTTCTACGGAGCTATCCGACGAGTGCCCGAATCAGTCCGAAGAGTTCCGAACATCTCCGAAAATTAACCGAACGTATTGGCTTTGAAATAAATGCGCCACATTTACAAATGCGAGTTTTTTGCCGGTTACTTACTCATTTTCCATCGATTGTTTTAACATTCGAGACCGAGTAAATTGAAAGCCGTAGTTGTCTTGTCAAGAAGAATAATGGACGATAGATTTTGAATATGACGCCATCATGTTTAAACTACAATTTAAACTCCAACAAGCGAACACATCTCAAATTGATAAATAATAAACACATTAATTGTTTGTACAAAATATATAAACGCATACATGTAAGTGAAACTCACTTCTACAAACGTACATAAATGTTTAAACGGTTCTTTGGCGGCTGTAAGCCTATTAGCTATTCGCGACAAATCTGTTGTTACCCGGTTATTAACTTACCTTCACATAAAGCAACGAACACAAAGAAGGTGACAATAAAGGATCTGAAGTTGGTCTGCATCGTAAAATCGCGACAGTTCTGATCGTAAGTTCCAATGTCACAGACGTTCAGTTCAATGCACACAAATGTCAGTTTAATATATGCTTGAAAAACTGTTCTTATAGAATAACTTAGCATTGGAATTAGCAGTTAAAGTCATCAAGCTCAGCATGACTTTTCAAGCATGCAATTTTTTCCCTTGATTTGATTGAAATGGGCACAATAGATTTCAAGAAAGCGTGGGATAGATAGAAAGAGTCAAGCACAATTCACTCCGCACGTGCTCAGTTGTTTAAGAGTGAAACTGAACTAACTTGAACAGTTATTTTCAACGATTAGACAAGAATAGTCTTGAATATTAAAATGTTTCAACAACCAGCAATGAAAGTGTTTGAAAGTAGTAGTAAATTAATGCACTGTTTTCAAAATGTTGTTAGTCACTTGCCGGCCAGGTTTAAAAACTTTTTCGCATCAGTGAAAGGCTATTACATTTCTTGTATTTGTTACTGCAAAATGAAATATATATAAATGTTTTTTTATTTGCTAAATGTTTTGCAATGACTACAACGAGCTCTACTATAGCCACCCTCGGGCATCTGGCATGGCATGCGCTAAGTATAGACTAAGGGGCCCATATAAATGATGTCGTGCTGTGTACGCCCATTCAAATTTTTGCTATTTAATCACGCGTTTCGAAAGCTCTAGAGCAAAACAACATTCCATATTCTGTTTAAATATGGAGTAGCTGTAGTCAGGAGTTGACATTGTTCAAATGTATTGAAGAAGCTTGACATTGACTCTTTATTGTTGTAGAGCTAAGACGCCGTTTCGGCTAATTCTTGTTACACGTGGTTTGAAAAAAATAACGCCGGTAGCGCTGGGTTTTATGCGCGTGACGAAAAACAATGTTGCATGTTATGCGTGATTTGAAAACCGAATAATTCTCGTACAATCAGTTTCCATTAATGATGAAGCTTAAGAATTAGCCGAAACGTCTTTATTAGCTCTACAACAAAAAGAGTCAGTGTCAAACATATTCTACACATTTGAACATTCCATATTCTTCTTCATTAATTGACATATTTGTACCAGACGTAAATGACTTGGTAATTGTGTTCACACTACTTAACATATTTGGTTAAACATGGCTTGGTAGGCGGGGTAAGAGCAATCGAACGAGGAACTGGGTATGAGCGAAAAAAGTCCTTAACCGCCTCATTAGATTATTATCAAAATGACGGATCATGTCAATTCTTGACTGTGAGATGTTTTAAAGAAACCCATTCTTGCCCCCACAGCCCTTTCGTGTCTCTTAGCCGGCGGGGCCTAGGCACGATTCGTTTCTCGTACCTAGGCCCAGCCGGCAAAGAGACGCGAAAGGGCTGTGGAAACGAGAATGGGAGAGACCATAATCAAAATTCCCCCACAAACCACAATCATAATTCTAAATTCCTATTCGATCTGGGATTAATTTATTTATCAGGCCCCAGTTGTTCAAAGGATGTTTAACACTATCCACCGGATATTATCTGTGGCTCTTGCGTAAGGCTCCGTAAAAATTGAAGGTAATTTTGTATGTGGAAGTCGCGCGGCTCAAACTATATATAATAGCAGGATAAAATATTTTCTCTTGATAATAGAGATTACAGTCGAACTCCACTGACGACCACCTCTCTAAAACGACCAGGATTTTTTGTCCCAGCCGTGAGCATATCCATACACTGTACTCTTTTTGAAACCTCTCTACAATGGCCACCTCCCTAAAACGGCCAGATAATTCAACCCTGACCCTAGCCCTAGGAAGACCGTTGTAAGGAGGTTCAACATGTTCATTTCGTAATTATACAGTATATAAGATGCGCTACGCGGTTTTAACGCATGTGTTAACTGTTTTTTTCATCAAATGTATAGTTAATGTCATCGTTGTAATCACAATGTTCTAATTGACGTTTCCAGCTCCAATATGACAATTCTGCCCACTCTACAACTCCTAACATTATATGCACGCTTCACGGACCTCTTTGTCTACCCCTGACTACGATGGCGTGGTCGCAATTTTTTCTAGTGTTCCACAACATTGCTAGTAATTTCTACTAACGACCGGTACGTGGTCACACTGGAACTGCATCATTGAAGTCGTCACTTCTTCGGGATGTGTCCATACTTAAGCATTTGTTTCTATAGTACTACTTTGGTTCTCTGTCCACGGGGTTACACCTGAACTTCTTATTTCCAGTATAACTCCATTGTCAATGCTAGCATTTTCTGTGGTTGTGTTAATATCCTGTTGATTTGCTTGCACTTCATTCATCGCTATCTCGTATGAAGGCAAGAAAGGAAGTTGATTTGCCCATTGTGCGTCGGGATCCGCGCACACTGACTGAGATCTGTAATGCGAGAGAGTCAAATATGTTATTTTCGCATAATTTAAGGTAATAAAGACGATATCTCAGTGATGTCCACAAATTTGGACTGTGACAAGCTAGATTGGAAAGGGGATAATGGAATGAATAATTGAATGGATGTCATGCACGGAGAACCTATAAATTAGCTTGCAAGCTAAACGCATCGTTCACGGTTAAATAAAGTAATAATCTTATCTTATCTAACTCATATTATGTTATATTATGTTATTATTCCATCCAATCCAATCCAATCCGATTTCATGTCACGTCACGTACTGTCATACCATACCATACCATACCATACCATACCATGCCATGTCATGTCATGTCGTGCAATGTTATGTCATGTAATTTCATGTCGTTTCATGCCATGCCATATAATGCCATATAACGCCATGCCATGTTAATGGCAACACATTTCATTTCAATTCATTTCATCTCATCTCATCTCATCTCATCTCATCTCATCTCATCTCATCTCGTCTCATCGCATCGCATCGCATCGCATCTCATCTCATCTCATCTCATCTCATCTCATCTCATCTCATCTCATCTCATCTCATCTCATCTCATCTCATCTCATCTCATCTCATCTCATCTCATCTCATCTCATCTCATCTCATCTCATCTCATCTCATCTCATCTCATCTCTCATCTCATCTCATCTCATCTCATCTCATCTCATCGCATCGGATCGGATCGCATCTCATCGTATCGCATCGCATCGCATCGCATCTCATCGCATCTCATCTCATCTCATCTCATCTCATCTCATCTCATCTCATCTCATCTCATCTCATCTCATCTCATCTCATCTCATCTCATCTCATCTCATCTCATCGCATCTCATCTCATCTCATATCATCGCATCGCATCGCATCGCATCTCATCTCATCTCATCTCATCTCATCTCATCTCATCTCATCTCATCTCATCTCATCTCATCTCATCTCATCTCATCTCATCTCATCTCATCTCATCTCATCTCATCTCATCTCATCTCATCTCATCTCATCTCATCTCATCTCATCTCATCTCATTCCATCCCATCTGATCTTATTCTTCCGAATGAACCTTGTATACAACAGCTTATCCTTCACATCAGGCAGTTTCAGTGCCGGCAGCTAGAAAACGAGACATGCAGGCTGCTTAATTAATATTAAGTTTTAATTTGCGGCATTGAATAATGGAATTACACAGCAACAATTTGTATTCGGGAATTGCTTAGATGTTACTTAGATACAACTTACCCAAACACTGCATCCCATCCTTTGCACGCAAACAGAATGAAGACAATCAACTGAATAGTGAAGACTACGCCTAATATGACTAGAACAGTGAAACTAACTGAAAAGAAAAAAAAAATGTAAAATTTGAATTTCATTTCATTTCATTTTGTAATAATAATTGGTGCTCCAAAAATAAGGCTCCAAAAATTTATGGCTATCACGTCTCGGTGACTGGAGGGAATTTTGTCTTTTCAGGTTTTGAACGGTTTTCATCTTGAAAAAGTGTAAACCAGAGCTACTTCAATCGCCATTATTGTCAAAAACTATTGTACTCAGCTGCTGCACACTGTTTTCCACGGCTTCTTTGCTTCTTTCTCTTACTTTTTCTGCCTTTCTCGTGATCCATTCCCTTGGATGTTTCGCTTTTCAGTGCAGTTGAAACATGTGAATCGGACCTTGTAAACACAAGCGCTCGTGAGCGAATACAGGGTTAGCCTCGTCCTGATGCAAAAATCGCGCCCGCTTCACGTGTATCCAGCGGTTTCGTAAAAGGAGCGGCGAATTCGAAACTGGACTATTGTGAAATTAAAAATAAATGATTAAATTTCCGCCAAAATTAGAGAAGCAATGGTCAGCAATGGAAAACAATTTTGGTTGAGTTCTGTCTACTTGGTGACAGAATTCAAAATGAGGAAGCCAATTTCACTGATTCCGTATGTTTAACCAGTTCGAACGGGTGACTAGCTTTTTGCTTCCTTACATTCCTTTTGTGTGTTCCTTGAAATCAACCGGGACCATTTTATGGGTAGGAAAGCCCTCTGGTGATATTGTGTGCGATAAAAAGACTACGACCATACAATAAGTGCATGTGTATGAGTGTTATAATTATTAACAATTATTGGATGAGGTTTTTGTGATATCCAGAATAATCAAGGTCGAGGTACACTTACCGAGACCTTGATTATTCTGGATATCACAAAAAACCGAATCTAATAATTGTTTTATTATACATTCAACGAAAAAGAATAACACTTTTGCCACCGATGTTACTTAGCGGCAAGCAACGCAAAGCGCGCGAACTTGACATGATTACCCTTGGAAATCGTGCCACCGCGGTCATAGATAAACATGATTACCCGTGACCTTGAGTGTCCTTGACATGATTATTGTATAATCTGCAGGTTATTACCCGTGATCCTCTCGCTAATCTGTAGGTAGATGACGTAGATGCTTTCAAAGGCGCTGATTTCGAAAAAATTCACTGTACACTTTCGGCCAATCAGAAAAGAGATAGTGAGTTGAATGTATAATAATATGACTTACCAGCTTCGTTGTCGTCTTCTGTGTTGTCTAAATCAGATGCATCATTATCCTAACTCAAACAAAATATTCAGCAGTCAGTATATTTACGTACTTGAATTCTAAGGAGGACTTTGTTATATATTGAGTTAGTTTTAGCCAATCATACCAAGCTATATATATAATGTGATATAATAAGTTGTTGTCAGTTTGTGCATGAAGGTACTTCCCGAGGTATTTAGTTATTATATGGAAAACTGGTCTGTGATGAAAAGGAGCATTCTGATTGGTTCCCTGAGCGGAACGAATTTTGTAATACGGACTGCTAGGATGGACCGCTCACCAAACAATTTCACCGGTTCTTTTATAAAACATAAAAAAAGAACTGATTTCTATTGAGTAAAACCATTTCTCCCGGCCGGTCTGGCCGACAATTTCGTCGCCTGCCACGCAGGCTAATTTCGGTTAAACTTAAAGGCTGTGTTGCTAACTCTTCCATACACCGGATCATTCTCAGTTTGTGACTCTGCGGTGAAAATGTTCAATTTTAAATCAATAGAATAGTTAATTATATTTAGTATATTAATTAATATCATTATGTAAATCTATAGATGTAAATCTATAGGTATCTCTAAAAATTTGTATATTTATTTTTATTTGTTAAATTGTTAATTTACACACGACCCCACAAGCTTTACGCTTTAAATATTTATCGTGCATTAATAAAGGTCAATATTGTTATTATTAACTTTCACGAAAGTGGCCTGAGAAATTGCAAGTTTATACTTAACTTTGGCGCACCCGTTTGTGAAGGATGGATGCATTAACTTATCAAGCTTTTTGCCTGACAAAACATACAAATAAATGCTAACTATCTATGTAATTAGTATAACCCAGTGGCTGACCGATTGGCAAATTAACAATCTAATTGGCTAACGCTGATGCTTTCGGCCCTAGGAGCGCATGCTCTGTTTTCATCCCGGGGGGAGGGGGGAGGGAGGGGAGGGGGGCGGTGTGTAATCCCTGAAATTTTTTGGTGGGGGTGTGAGGCCTGCTTCTTGAAACCCTTACCCTATTTCAGACCAAAATATGAGATTTTCCATACTCTATTTCAGACCTGACCCAAAAATCGATACCCTATTTTAGACCTATCAAAATTAGTACACGTCTCTAATACATGACTTCAGCTACCCAGGAATGGGTTGATTTGGGTTCCATTTGCGCAAACATTTGAAAAGGGCTTCAAATTCTCCAATGTTAATGGAGAAAAAACAGCTTCGTCTAAAAGCCAAACCAAATTCCAAGCCAGAGTGCACAGGACATACCCTATTTTACCCTATTTCAGACCAAAATGGTCAAAATCTATACCATATTTCAGACCAAAACGACTCAAAAACCATACCCTTTGGGGCGGCACATACCTATATAGCTTATATAAAGGAGTACCCCCCCCCCTTCGAGGGGTTTTCATCCATCATTGCCGAAAAGTAGTAAACAATTAAATTGATATTCTAAGTTTAATAACTTCAGCCACTGGGTTCTGCTAAAACAATTAGACCACTCGCTGGCCCTCGCTGGGTTTCCATCGAATTTTCAACCGATAAAACCGCGAGCTCGCATTATAATTGTTTTAAAATTACAGGTTTTTAAAAGTGCTCTTTGGCTGGATCTGTATATAGAAACCTTGCGTTTTATCGTTTTATTTTCAATTGAATACAAAATAAACCTCTAAACATAAACGATTAAAAACACGAGTGAGCTCGACTTCCTTGTTATTGATCACAGAAGGGGAGGTGTCCAGTATGCATACAATGGACGGAATTGCGTTTCCGAGACTTAATACATAGAACATGATTTTATTGATAGTCATCGAGAAACATTACGTTATATAAACATGTAATCGAAATAAAACGACGCAAAATGTTCGAAAGGATGAAGAACATTTAGATGTAGTTGGGAATGTTTCGGCCACTTCCGTAGCGAAACCTCCAAGTTATCGACTCGAATTGAACTCTGTTTTCCATTGTTCCTGTTTACAGATTGTATAAAGATATAAAAGATACACTTTGCAAAGTCGATGGTTGAATGAGGCTTGACTAAATTGCTCAGAAGTACTTTACGGCCGGCAATGCTGTCATGAATGTTCAGTAAAAATTGATCTCGCTATATCGACTTGCAGTTCTCTGACACTGTGACTAAGTGGCTTTTAAATAATTAGATTGTATGATAGAGAGCATTTTAGTTGGATAAATGGTTTGAATCGCTCTGTCAGATGTTTTCTCGGTTTTCTTGGTAAATTTCACTGTTAAATAATACTTACTCTGTTACTAGAAAATTATATTTAATTGGCTTGCTACCCCAAATAACCCGTTCCATCATGTTCAGTGAGTTCAACGGTACTTACCTCCGAGTTACATCCATCAGGGATGGTGATAAAAAAATATCGCCAAAAACAAGAATGTCCTACGTACTGTGTCTCCGAAATCCATTACACTTGCCAAGAGGCATTTGTTGTAAAAAAGATCTATCAATTCAAGACGGAACAATTAAAACAGTATATCATTGTTTTGATGAAGGTTTCTGAGCCAGACAAACATCTATGCTGTGCACTATGAACGGTCCGAGCTTAAATACCTTCTCAGCGGTATATACATTTTAAGGTCGGTTAGGTTATTTGTTGTTTTGATTAAAACAAGACTTTGAAGGCGGTCCAATCACGAGGGCGGTTAAGTAATTATCATCACAGATGAAGTGGACACAGTTGTAAAGATAAGGTTAATATACAGCGTAAAGCCCAGCAGTCATAAAGACCAAATAAAAATTAAGCACAGCAAGCACCGCAAAATTGATACGCATAACGGAGTGAATTATCTAGAAAGAATGCCAGAAATGGGTTCGAAACTCTGTGCGAGTCCGTTATTCAAACTACTAGCTGGCATGAAAAAGGTGAAAACATTCAAAATATTCCCTAAGCTTCGAAAGTAATCAATCAGTCATCATAGTCATTTGTCGGCTTCTTGATAATCAATAAGAAATAGCTAATTTATATTTCATAAGCAATAACATATGAAATAGTCATATGTATATTAAAAGAGTTTCCAGCCCGGGGGTACTCAGGCAATAATAAGGACACGGGAAGGTGCGATTTAAGACGCGATTTAATCTCTCCCCCCTCTCCAAAAATAATTACCCATATCGTGATGCTGTATAAATCCAAGAATATATTGAACTGGCTACCCCTATCAAACATCAGAAAAGATAAAAGACAACAGCAACAGCAACAGCAACAGCAACAGCAACAGCAACAACAACGAGAACGTCACGAAATAAAAAAGGTACAATAGCTCCAGTTTGCACGTGCGTTGTACGTCATGGTACGTGAAATGACCAAAGTATGCGCATTTTGGAAAATCAGTGTATTCAGCTTAGGATAGTTCCGACGACATCAACAGACAAACTGAATGGATTTAGTCAATCGCGAGAATCTTAAATAAAATATAAATTCATTTTTAAATCGACTTTGTCCTCTGCGTCGCGGTCGTGACTGCTTACGTTGTAACCCAAATCAGTCCAGAATCGCCAAATTCATTCTCCCCAAGTCCCTAGGTACCTCCCCCTGACTCCTGGGGTTTTATGAGGACCTTTATATTAGGTATGAATCAAATTATCTTAAACTTCCATCGAAAACGATCATATCCCTAAAATAACTGAGCAAATTAACAAAACACCTTGGCAATAGATCTTACCACATTATTTAATCTGCTGCAGATGTAAGTTCAAAAATTTAGTTGGCCAACGTTTGTCTGAGCCTTTTGGTGTAATCGTTGTTGTCAAACTCGCAAAACCAGGTATTTTAAAATTAATAATTTTCATCAACCATCTCTTCGTTAAAATTGCTTCCTTAAGGTTATTCCTTAGTATTGCATTGCGCATCCTTACTGCGCATGATTTCACACGTAATTAGCGCGCGCACATTAAGAAAATGGCGGCTTTTCCTTTACGGCTAAGCTCGCCAGATAGATGAATCGTCGTTTTCTCGTAAACGAGTACGGCGACCTATCAATTTTTTCTCTTATTTTGAGTCTAGCAATCACCTCTTTCTATAAAATAAATATAGACTAATTTCTATTGCAGAAGAATAAATAATCACCGGAAACGTGAACTTAGCTAATAAAAAACGTTTCTGGAAGCTAATATTGTAAGGAATTAAGGGGTATATACAAGGTCCTCCTGTTCCTAAACGAATACCGGGACCCCCCTTTTTTATTTCAAAATTTAAGTTCCCTTAAGATAAACAACCAATAGGCAAAGTTTGAATGAAAATCTATTGTAAGTTTCTATTTCGATGGAATGACCTTAAATATTAGAAAAGGTTTTATTAGATAGTAATTCATGGAGACCGGTATGCTTATTTCAAAAGCATACGTTGTATGGAAAAGGAACTTTATGAATTTCTCCAGAAAACTAAATGCAAATAACGGTTTGCCTCGGCGTTTGTCTCCCTGTTGTTTTCGGAGAGATAAAAGGCCAGCCAAGATCAGCAGCTCTGCTCTACCACTTTAATATTCTAGATAAAAAATCCGAACAGGTCAAACTCATTTGAGTTTAATATATTATATATACATGGGTAACTTTATTTACAAATTTACATTTTTGTAGAGGAGAGACCAGCTTTGACGTTTGATGATTCAAAGTATCAGCATCAGATGGTTAAATTTAAGGCCATTTGATGGTTGAAGGTTATTGCAAAAAATTCTTTTGACTCCGTTGTCTGAGTTTGAATGCATTTTTGGAGGTGTGGCAGCTTGCCATTGAGTTATATTAATAGTTATTTTATAGTTATAATTAATTAAAATCTTGTTAAATAGGAACTGTTGAAGTAATATATATATTAGACTTTTTTACAACTGATAATAACGGTTTATGGTAATATGTATCCTTGCTTGGCGGTTGACCTTAAATGCTGGCCTAAATTCTAGGCTAGTTTATAATCAACGGTTAACCCTCTTTAGACATTTAAGTACATATCTAATGCTAATCTTATTTGTCGATCTGGTTTTCACTGATCCATGTAACTTACTTATAGCTTTTTGTAATATAACCGCTATTGTTTATCACAAGGTTCTCCGTCTTTCACTTCCCAAACTTGCTCCAATGTGACATTTTCGTCCATTCTACAATCCCGCGACGTTGCATGTACGCTATACGGACCTATGCTTAATCCCGTGCAGGCGTGGTCACATTTGGTAAACGTTACTTGTTACCGTTTGCTCATCAATGCTGCTAATACTTTCTTGTAAGGACGCGTTCACACTGTAACTTCTAATCTCTAAAACAACTCCATCGTCGAGGCTGTTACTTCTTCGCGGTGTGTTTACACTAGCGTTTGTTTCTGTAGCATTACTTTGGTTTTCTATCGATGGACCAGAACTTCTTATTTCCAGTATAACTCCATTATCAATGCTAGCATTTTCTGGTGTTGTGTTAATACTCTGTTGACTTGCTCGCACTTCATTCATCACCATCTCGTAAGAAGGCAAGAAAGGAAGTTGATTTGCCCACTGTGACTCGCGATCCGCGCGTACTGACCGAGATGATCTGCAATGCAATAAATAAAATTAAACTGAGTAATAGTATATTCCGAACTTTCGTCCCTATGCACTTCTGGAATCCTAATATAATAGACATATATTCTATGTTCTTAGGGCCGAATGTTTAAACAAGGTTTAGACAGGGTTTAACAAAACCGTGGCCTAACCCGACTTTAAAATTTACAGTAAACCCTGTTTATTAGAAGGTGTGTAACACAGACTAAAAAAACAATTAGCTTCTTAGACTGACCTGCTTATAAGTCGATTAAGGCCCAATTCAGACGCCGTACTTCACATGAGCCGAATCGAATTCGATGAATTAAGTTCATGTGAGGTACGGCGTCTGAATCAATTCAGAACGGCTGAATGAATTCGGATCGGCTCAGCCGTTCTTCCCGCCTGGCTCAGCCGGGAATAACGGCTGTGGACCGGCTTTGATTCAGACGCCGAACTTCACATGAGCCGAAAAAAATGCATGAATTATTATAATATATTTTTCAGTATAACAGCAATTTTCCCCTATTAATTTAAGTTCGGCTGAATTAAGCTCGGCGTCTGAATCAATTCAGCCGGTCTAAATTAATTTGGGTCGGCCTAAATTCGATTCGGCTCATGTGAAGTACGGCGTCTGAACTGGGCCTAAGACATATTTAAATTCTCTTAAACCACCACAGGGTCCAGAGGAGTTCAATTTGATCGTACAAAACTCGCTTTTAACGTCTTTACCTTGTAAACTAAATCCTTGTTTGTGCAATAAAATCCTGAATCCAATTTCAACCGTTTATGTTTTCCTATTTTCCATATCCTTTATGTCGTAAGCCGCAAACACTGGCTCGCGGGCGCAAATTATCTTCGGAAAGCGAAGCTTTCCGAATAAGGCACGAAGTGCCGACAACGAGGCACGAAGTGCCGAGAGAAAAGAAAGGAACTTTCCGTATTCTATCAGTGTAAGACGACCTTCGCAATCTTCCGAGCCCACAGTACATTTGGCCTGCGGTATATATTAACGTAACGCAATACGGCGACGTTACTTCAAAGAGAACAGTGGCCCGATCAAATTTTACACGATCAAATTGAACTCCTCTGTACCCTGTGAAACCACGGCCTAACTTAGACTTCGTTCAGTATTCGGCCCTTAGGCCCGGGGGGGGGGGGGGGTGGACCTAAATTGACCACCCTTAGAGTTAACGCGGTACCTTCTTTTAGGGTTGCTGAGCCGGAAAAAAATATCACAGGAACTATTTTTGTTTACGAGTAGATCATATTCGAAGGAATCGTCTTTATTACTATTGAAGAATGTTATATTGTCAGTTAATGTGTTGTTTTAGAATTGGTACCTCTTAGAGGTGAAAATGAATTGGGGCCACGCCCACAAAAATTTTTTTGGTACCTTTTAGGGGTTCTTTTCAAAATTTCCGACGAGCACCCCTGACCCCTTTTATATGGGAGTCCCCCCCCCCCCCCCCCCCCCCCGGGCCCTTAGGGTTTATCTGGAACTGCTTTGCAATGAAGGTTAATTAACAAAGGGAGGTATAACTACAATGCTTCGATTCGCTTGTTGTTTCATGCTGCTGAGATATTTCTCGGCGGCGCGAAATTGATCAGGCCAAAAAATCCACCTGAGCTGCGTTTGAGGCTACACGCGTGCAACTCTGCGAGGAAAACTGATAAGTTTTGGTTAACGTCATTCATAGCAAAAGCTTGATTGACACATAATTCGCTATGTCTTTAAAGAATAGTGCCGCATTTCTACCACCCCCCCCTGCGCTGTACATACCCACGAACCCCGTGGACAGTGCCTATATAGTGAGCAAAGCATGCAAGTTGCTCAATATCAATTTCTAATTATAACACTGAAAAATCCGAAACATGTATTGCGAGTCATTTGTTTTCATTCTTGTGGTGTCCTTTATCTGATGAAGCCGCTTGTCTCGAATTTATATAAGAAGAAGAAGAAAAAAAAGAAACTTACCCAAACACTGCATCCCATCCTCTGCACGCAAACAGCACGAAGACAATCAGTTGAATGGCGAAAACAACTCCTAACACGATCAAAATAGTGAAACCAGCTGGAGAGAAAAAAATCAGTCTTATTTAAAATGACCGATGTACAGCACACTCACTAGTGACAAAATAGCAAACAAAAACTGACTTCTGGTGTCAATTTGAAGAGTAAACTCGACCTTGCCACATTTTGCCTTGGTTTCAATCCACAATGTCTCCTTACAGATCTCCTTAGTGGTCTCCACGAATGGTACTAGTTGGAAGAGTTTGATTTATATCAAAACTTATGCCATGTTCGTTTTGCTTGTTTAACTTCGAATTCACTTAGTGCCTGCTCCTCATGATATTTTGAGAAACAATAAGATATCGAGGACTCAGTAGCCGAGGACTGAAGCTGTAGTCTTGACTGTAAAAACATAGTTTCGAAAGTGTCGAAAATAATCCAGAATTGCTTTGGATTTGCTTTACTACATTCGCAGGCCACCTATTTAACCAATGGTTTTCCCGCGCTTGGCACCGGTTACGTGTATTTACTCCAATTTCTCATTGATACGTTCATTGTATTGTTTACGTTTGTTGTGATTGGCCATTGCTTTAGTCTTGTTTCATTACACTCATTTCAGCACTGAAATGCAACTGAACATTCAGAAGTAAATTATAACTTACTAGCTTCGTTGTTGTTTCCTTTGGTATCCGAATGTGCAACGTAATCTAAATCAAAAATACAAAAAAACTTTATTAACACTCCCCAATAGGGCTTTTCGGTGTTAATTACCTTAAACTACAATAAAATTATGTAAGAATTACAATAAAAATTATAATAAATTACGATAAAAATTACAATAAAAAATAAAAATTACAATAAAATTACAATGAGTTAGTAAATACTACTGAGAAGCTAAAAATTCACATAAGAGTATTCTTTTAAAAGTATAAACGGATTCGCATAACTTAAAAGTACTATCTAAACTATTCCATAAAGAGACTGTTCGATAAAAAAGGTCCTTTGTCCTTTGTCCAAAGAGAATATATTCAAAGTTACTGATAAAAGAGATATCAAAAATTTATGAAGCTTCCATTACCAGCCGTTAAAGACTTAACCTGCGACCAGGCGTTCTTTCCTTTTCTTTCTTTTCGCAGTAAAGACTGTAAAACAAAAACTTTCATGTAATTTAATGGGCGTTTAAACGCGCTAACACATTTGACATATGACACAGTGATGCAATGTTGGTGTCGACTCAGCAGATATTTGTTTGGTGTTGTAAAAGTTGAGTTCTTTTATTTCGTTTATTAAACCCTAGTTTTCATTTCATGACCCGGACTAGAACTGACCCAGTTAATTAATAATTATCTTCTTTTAAGAAACAGTTTGGATTTCGATGGTGATTTCGATAAAAAAGTAGTTTTATACTAACAACATAGTTTTGCTCAGATAATTGTCGTTTGGTGTATTTTTTGGACATTAATTACTGAATAAAATGGTCTGAGACAGCAATGTATGTTTGAGATTTTTTACGTTAATTGACATTATTATATTATAGCTAGAAGACGGATCTAAGAGAAGCATTCCCCATACAGTGGGCTTCTTTCATTATTTTTTAAAATCTATTTTATACTTCAGTCCATAGCTGAGCTATAATTTTAAAGGCGCTTCCTGATTTATCGGTTTGGTGGTTTTCATCAACATTATAAAAACTGTTTGCTTGCATGAACAACATCAGAAAATTAACAGGTAAAATAACTGGCAGAAATAAACCGTTTTGTCCAAATTATAGCTTTGTAGCGTTTTTCATAACCGAGTTATTGCCAAACTAATTTTCAGAAAATTACAGTATTTAGTATGCCGCCGCCATGTTTGTGTCCTTCAGAGGGACACAAATATGGCCGCCATAAAATTGCACAAGGAGTAGAGTAGATTCTACCGTCATTATCTTTCAATTCAAATCTGTTTAGATGTCACTTCTAAATTGTTATCATTTCTGAAAATTTAAAAAATGATATAAAAATATCCGTTTTTTAAACGAGTTCATCCGGGACATCACAAATTTCAAATAGCTTTATTTCCAAAAGGAATCACTGGATCGATACCACACTTTGCATGTCTAGAAGATATAAAAAGAATAGCTTTGTAGGATTAACAGTTTAGATTTTAGAATTTTGATGACGTCAGATGAACACAAAGAATCAGAAGGAAATAAAAATAACTTTCACAGCATGGCGCGAAACTATTAATAGATTTCAAAACATTATCATGGGGCACGGATAATCCCGGGGGGTACTTTAGCCAAGTTTGGGTATAGGGGTGCCGCTGAGGGTTTGAAAACCTGACCCTGTTTAGGACAAAAAATAATTAAAAATACCTAAAATACCTACCCTGTGTAGGACAACATGCATCCTCTATTTTAGGACCCTGTTTAGGTTGCAATTTAGCGAATCACGTTTGACTGATACGCCGCAAACGTCTCCGATCTCTAAATACTGTATAAACCATATTTGTACGACCACAATCGTGCAACCATACCCTGTTTAGGACAGGTTCAGACCCTGTTTAGGACAGACTCGCATAAAATTATATACTCTGTACAGGGCAGAGGCCAAAAACCATACCCTGTCCAGCGTCACGTCCCGGTATAGGCCATACAAGGGAGGACCCCCCCCCCCCCCCCGGGGCGCGGATAATACTTCTCTGCTCTCTTGATCACGATAACTTTTGAGACTGAAAGGCTAGTGCAACTAGTGGTATTAGATATAACCTCGAAAACAGACGGACGGATGTGTGAAAACCATAATCGATAATATTAGTTCATTTTTTTTTACCGTACAAGGCACTGAATGACAAAGAAAAAAATAACATCCATGTAATAATTAAGTCGGGGGTTTAAACGCGCTGCATGGGTGTTTATTAAAACATTTTATAACATAATTTTATTTTAGTTACCTAATTGATTATGCTTGAAACCTCTGTAGTCAATCATCATTTCGTGCCCCGTGTGGCTCAGTTGTAAGGCAGAATTATTGTAAAGCATTGTCTGCATGTATTGTTGTAAGTCGGTAACGAATCATGACCTTAACGAGCCAAAAATTCCAAATAATTAAAGAACTTCTAATTAGCATAACAGAAAGTAAATAAAAACGTTTGTTAGACTTGACAATGGTCGCTCGTCATTGATCCCAGGAAGGAAGAAATTCAGTAGTGCACACAATGGCGCGGTCACGAAATAAGGAAACGACAAGAGAACCTTTCTCAGCCCCCGCGTACATTAGGAACTTAGAAAAAAACATTAAAAAAACATGATAAGTCGCAGATTCGGATAAAGAAAGGATGTGTTACAAATCGTCGCTTCGAAATAAATTTTTGGTTTCAGCCTTAAAATAAAGTTCGAATCAAAGAACAGGTTGATATACATAGTTTAGGCGAATATTGAAGATAAACAACTAACTTTTAAAACATGCCGCGTGATTTTACTCAGGTAATGATTTCCTTTACCTTCTCACTAATCAGCTAACTGTAATTGTAATAATCGAACCATGTGAAAACCACAGACTTAACAAAAATAAGATGATAAACTTAAATTTTTCAATTAACCAAGTTTTTTATGTAATATTCTTAAGTAGAAAAACTTCCGATCCTGTAAACTGCAAACAAAGTTTTGTTCTTAAATAAGGTCTGTTGTGTTCTGGTGTTGTCACTTACCGCCATACGTCGTGGTACAAAATAACGCCAAAAACACGAATATTCCACGTACACTGCCGTCGAACCCCATCAGTTCCACTCGCAAAAATTTCAGGTATCGTAAAACAAGCTTCCAAGAACGATTTAGAAGTATTCACACAAATTTGACAACCTTTCGATAATGATGTGCTTTCGGAAATGCATCAATCTCGTGTGTCGGTGCCGCTTCAATATCTTCTCAAAATTTAAATTGTAAAACGTCGGCAAATTTTGTTGTTTTGGTTACTGGAGTAATTATTGAATGCTAGCTTCTCGCAACACGCAATGGTTTCGCGGGCACATGCTGTGCCAGTTTTTTACATTGAGGAGATTATTCTGGCCGGCTAAATGATAGTTTTGCAAGTTTAGCTCGGCATTTAATCGCTGAAAAAAAAATTTAATTATGTGAAAATTACATGGGCATATTGTATGCTTTCAAAGGTGAATCATTAAGACGCGGCGATGCGGGTGGAAAATTTTCCTGAGTCATAAATTACACATGTACAAATGCTAGTAGCCAATCAGAAATCGAAATGCAAGCAATGGTTTTCCTGAGTTGAAGCGCTCAATATATTCGCTGTCATCTCTTATAAAGTGACTCCAATATCATTGCCTTTTCGTGTTTTAAAGATCTTGCATGCCGAAGAGTACAAAATTAATTCATACACATAGCGCGTGTGAACTTCAAACCTTGCATTGACCCTTCACTGAGCGTTTTCGTTCAACACAACTGGCAATGTGAGGCGTAATAATCCTATAGGGATAATTACTGTTTACAAACAGTGACTCAAACAAGTCCCAGTTTTGTTATTCAAATCTGCCTACCGTTATATAAATAATAACTCTCTGCTTCAATAGCCAATGGATCTATGGATGGCACGTATTTAATAACAACAGACACGGAACAAGAAATATCACCAGAAGTAGTATTTTATTCTATGCGGGAGTCTTCAGTTAGGTAAAATTTGTGGCTACAGGAAAGCCACAAGATTTTCGTATATTTTTATATTGTTATGTCTATGATTATTTTGGTTTCATAAGTGCTCGCGTCGCTGGCTTGTCGTTAATTAGTCAGTCACCGTATTAGTGATATTGATGGTTTTGAGTGCCAAAACCTGCTGCATGCATCACAACGTTTAAAACACAAGTACGATTGCAGACGATTTCCAATCTCGTACCCAGAGTCAACGGTCTCCTTGGTCAGCGGTGGTCGTTGTCAGGTTAGACTCTGGCAATCTCGTAGCCAGAGTCCACGGTCTCCTCGGTCAGCGGTTGGTCATCCCCAGGTGGAACTCTGGGGGAATGGAATTGTTCATCCAAGACTGTTCGTGTAGAGATTCACACGAACAGCCAATAAAAAAATTAGAGATTTCATTCCATTCCTCCTGAGATTCTAACCTGGCGACGACTACCGCTGAACGAGGAGACCGTTGACTCTGGGTACGAGATTGGGCGATTTCAACTATAGAGCTTTTTAACATGACGTCACGGCTGAGATGTTGGTGTTCCCAAACAATGATATTTCTCTTCTTTGGGAAATGAGGTATTTTCTTATGCAAACATTTCCTATTGTTAATTTGCGAACACCAATATGGCTGACGCGAAAACGCGGCAAAGGACATAAAGTGTAACGTCACAAATTCCGAATCACAGAACCTCAACATGAGAAAGAGGCTGCCGCTGTATCAGTAGAAACAAAAATCAACTTCAGAGATTAGCATACTTTCATACAAATTATATTGATTTGTTCTCTTTTTAAACCGAAGGAACAGATGCGAAGTAAAGTAAGAGAAGTTAACTGGATGACTTCACCTGGGCATGTCACCACATGTCTTGGTGTGAAGCTTGTGTGTCTTAGGGCCTCCACAGACTAGAGAGATAGTTGTCGACAACTATTTAGTTGTCGATCATAAAAAGTTGTCGATAACAAAAAGGCCAGTGTGTGTAGCTAGTTGTCGATAACTAAGGGCTTTAGTTATCGATAACTAGCTTCACACACTGGTTGTCGACAACTATCTCTCCAGTCTGAGGAGGCCCTTAATGATCCCGGTATAGAAGTTAGGCTAACGTACTGTATACTACTCCAACCAATCAGAGCAAATGAAACTGAACCAGTTTCTCGATAGGTAGCTAAGTTCTAAAAGCTTAATCCGGGTTTGCTGTGCGTTTATCGACTTTATCGGGTTACGTTGCAGTACACTTGGGAGCTTAAAAAATATATTTATTTTCTCCCAGTTTTCCACTTCTACACAGAACTTGATATAAGCATCCATAAAGTGTCTCTCTACTAGTGAAGGAAGACAGGTGCAAGAAACTAACTGCTACAGTCAATAAACTAATGACTGACGTCGAGGATGATTGTAAGGAACTATCAGTGGTAGTACACTATTCACAACGAACAGAACCCTTTGGCCAAATAACTTTATTGTACGAAAATACATGTAAAACATTATTTAAAGGAGCTATGTCACGATATTTTAAGTTATTTTTGCGAAGTGCAAAATCACCTTCAAACTGAAGAAAGCCTCAAAATAATAGTCACTAAGGTAGAAAAACACCAAAGAGGTAATACTAAACCAAACAGGAACAAGGATGGTTGAGGATGGAGAAGATTATAAGACGGATTGCGAACGGCGAACTTGAAAAAATTGGCCAATTTTTTCAAGATGCGCCAACCGTGACGTAACCCCTTTAAGAAGGATTACGCATGAGTAGAAACTGATGAAAATGCAGCTCTCGAAAACTTACAAAATATAATTATGCATTCTATATTTAAAAAAGTCCATCATTCAAGCTTAATGTTTTAATTATTCCAGTTAATTATCTTAGCCGGTAAATTATACAGTACAAAATTAACTGCAAGAAAACCCTTGAAGGCAATCCAAATGCGATAACCCTGCAAAATAATGATACTATGTCAATCAGAATTCGAAAAAGTGATCGTAACTAGAGCTGGTCGCTTACGAGAATGGGCTCTCGTAAGCGACCACGCGCCGAAACAATAGAGGCTGGTCGCTTACGAGAGCTTTAGCATAAAGCTTGGAATATGTAAATGGTTATTAATACAGTAGTATTGTAGTGATAATATTAAATGGTTATTCTCACAGAAGAGGTTCGCGAATGTATAGGTCACACATCCACAGATATTGAAAACATCTCTTATTCAGATGATTACAATTTCTCGTAAATGTGTAGCATAAATGTGGGGTCCCTTACGAGATTGGAGATCCTATAAATAAAGGAAAATACCAGTTGGTAATTCCCTAAAGTGGCCGCGGTCGCTTACGGGGGCGGTTGCTTACGAGAGCTTTTGATTGCAGAGTTTGAGTGACAATTCAAACGGGGCTTAGGAGAGTGTTCGCAAGGAGAGCTTCGACTGTATTTCGCTAATTTATTCTTTCACTCGCGCGCACCTATTATACAACTGCCCGAGGATGCACGAGTTGCCGCCTATAAACGCTTGCAGCGTTGCACTACTTGCATTATAATAGCCCTTTTCACGGTTAACTTGCGATATTTGCATAACAATACACTTGAACATAGAAGCGAGGCAATTTCGGGCACAAGCTGCAAAACATCGTGTTTTTCTTGAACTCCTTGAACTCTTTTAGTATAAAAATAGTTTTAAAATGTAGAAGAACTACAATTCTTTTAGTTTACGTTGTTTTTAGAAAAAATTGTAAAACGACTTTTCTCTATTAATAAAGAGTAGACACGCATAAGCAACAGGGAGATCGGATTACGATCTTTACGGCAAACTTTAACTAAAATAGTTGCATATTTAGTTCGTCTCCGTTTAAAACTATTTTAATGCTAACATAGTTTAAGGAACGCAAGAAAATCACGATGTTTTACAGCTTGTGCCCGAAATTGCCTCGCTTCTATGTTTAGCTGTATTGTTATGCAAATATTTCAGGTTAACTGTGAAAAGGGCTATTGTCTCGCACTATTGGTGTACTATTATGTTCATCAAGTTTCTGTCAAACAAAACTGGGAAGTTGGACAATAAAACCCTTTAAAAATGTTACACTTCACATTTCTGTGCAACTTGTCAGATGAGCTGTATTACAGCGCCTTTATAGCAAAAAGGTAGAGTGTTTTACAAATAAACTCTTACGTGTGTATCCTCCACTGATTACAACGCCATATCGCCGTCGCGAGCTTGAGCAGCCGGTATGACGTCATACTCCACATCCATCCCAGAACCCATGCTGGTTTGGTAAGCGGGGTTCTGGAAGGAGCTCAAGGTCTTGGTTTCTTTCTCTGTCTCTTTGGTGTCCTTCTGACCTTTCTCTGTTCCTGGCGGGGTATTGGCTTTGCTGTTGTTCTGTTTCTCACCCGACTTGCTATCGTCGATGGACTGATAAACTCCATTGGTTCGGTCATTAAGCTGTGGAAGGTATTAAGTTAAGTTTGGTGAACTAAGTTTCTATTGTAGTTATAAGTGGCTAGTATTTTTGTGATACACTTTGCAGTGTATATTATAATTTCTACCACTCATTTTCATTTGCATATATCTGTGTGGATTTGGAAAAAACGTGCCCGTTAAATTTCCATTGAGTTTAGGAACAGCACTCAAGCTTCTCACACTGGCCGATCAAATGTTTGGAGTGTCAACGCTGTGTTGTCTAACCGCTGGTGTCATTGAGAAGATATATCAAACACCGTCTCAAGGCAGTGTTTCATCCGATTTCCAAACACCTCGAATTTCATTAAAAATGCTCTGCTACGCATCGTGTTTTCGACTCTCTTTTCGGTGTTTGGAAATC
Source organism: Desmophyllum pertusum (assembly GCA_029204205.1). Classification (NCBI taxonomy): domain Eukaryota; kingdom Metazoa; phylum Cnidaria; class Anthozoa; order Scleractinia; family Caryophylliidae; genus Desmophyllum; species Desmophyllum pertusum. Next base: position 410,473 of record MU825888.1, on the reverse strand, counting down.
GAATGAAACACAAACCTTGTGATTAATATATTAGTTACAAAACCGATACTGAATAATTCATTGAATTTAGTGAATAATCCGACACTAGAAATGTTTTCTAACCTTGAGCTGCTCATAGTGCGGTGAGGCCATGTTCTCTCCATTCTGCTTGCTTGAGTACATACTCTGGTACCTCTCCCCCCTTTCTTCTAAGTGGTACTGTCCTCCACTCCTGATGGAAAAAAAAAATGAAAAGCAACGTGACACAATTCAATGGGCAAATGATAGATTATAATATGAACTCCAGAAAAGGTCAAACTCCAAAGTGGATTATTTAGGAAGTAAATAATGGTTAGAAATATGCTTAGCGCTGTTGTGTTCTCAACAAGTGCAGCCAAGACCCCATCAACTAACGCACAGCTAAAAGCATTCACCATATTGCTTTTGACATGTTTAATTGTTAAACTGCAAAAAAAGAGCTATTATTATAATTGAAGTCGAGATAAAATAAACCTCCTTATGAAGGGTCCACGCGTGAGATTTTAAAACGCAAAGGCGTATCTTTGGAAGCCACAGACCAGTTAGGTTTTTGAGTGTTTGCCTTTTAGGGCTTGTGGGCTTCAGGGCTTGTTGCTTGCACCACAAATACATGTAGAACGACACTGTCGTTCGTGTTAATTATTTAGCTGCACGTTCTCTAGCCAATTGAAGTGTGTTTCGTGGGAACTATTATTATTCTTAAATATATTATCACTATAATTATGTGACGTCATCCAGTTTTCGTGCTTTGGCAAAACGAACCGTTTCATCGATTTTAAATAAATTTGCACTTAAAACTTAAAATGGCTTTGTGCACTTTTCAGTCGACATATATGTCTGGTGAAATGTTTATTTCGGAAAACGTTGCTGTTTTTGGGGAGGTTTGGGGAGTGTAAACTTATCATAAGGGTACTTTAAGGTGTTAAAAACGGTTTCATTGGGATCTCTCCGTCTCTTTTTCTCTTTCAGTACTTCCCTCACCCCCTCCTCTTAAGGTGACGTTACGTTTTAAAATATTCAACATACTCTGGTGATCTTGAGCGTCTAAGCAAAACAAAAGCCATCCCGACACTGACCAGGAAGAACAAGCAACAAACCGCCACAAATGCAATACTCAGGATCAGCAAAGTCTCTGATAACGAAAACACAAGCCAAAATATTGAAAATAGTCCATAACAAACGGAAACAGAAATATTGGGATCCCACAAATGAGCTTGTAATTGATCCTATTTAGATTGGGGAGTAGTTGGGGCAGAAAGTTTTAACATAGTTTTAAAATTAATTAATAAATAGGTCAGTCCAATGCCACCTTATTTTTGTTGTTGTTGTTGTTGAGATTTTGAGGTTTGAGGATCCCTGTAGGCCCCATTTGCTTATGAGCTCTTCTGTTGCTAAGGACAGCACAACTAGGCACCGATATTTGAATATTAATTTCAAAGTTCAATTGTAATTATTATAGGTTTTAGAATTAGTGAAATACATATATTAATGCAATATCCTCAGGTAGCTGCAGTCCACGGGGACAATTATGGACAACAGAATGGATCCTCGCTTTTTCAGTACAGCACAAGGAAACCAACATAACCAGACGAGTGTGCAACTTACCATCTTCTTCCTTCCAATGATGTATTTATCGTCTGCGAGAAAACAATTAGTGCATTAGCCAATTGGATCAAAAGTATAGAAGAAGAAAACGCTATAAAAGAGTTAAAGAAAATAACCAAATTGATTCCATCGTTGTAGGAGGCTTACGACCAACTATGGCGAGAAGCCAGAAAAGGCACATCGTCAGCTGTTCTACTTTCACTGGCTTTATATAAAGAACTTAAAAGTCAGTAAATTGAGCAGGAATATGCCATAGGTGAAGGAGCTTTGACATGTTCAGTTCCAACGAATTTGTTGGGTGTTTGGTTGATCAGTTGAACCTATCAAATGGCGTCTCCTTGCTCTCGAATAAAGTTTATTTGTTTGTATGATATGAAAAAGTTTTGGACATATACAGCTCAAATAGATTTATTGGGCAGTCAGTTGATCAGTTCAACCTATCAAATGGCGTCCCGTTGCTCTCAATAAAGGTTATTTGTTTTTATGAACGTTCATGATGAATTTCAGAACACGAAGAAGTTGGCGCTGTGCGTCTTCTTACAGATGGAGATCGTTTTTTACCATTTCCTTCCAGAATCTTTTGGAAAAAATACACGCAACAAGTGATTCATCGCAGCATTTGTTTTGCATGTCGACTGGTCAAGACATTGAAAATGGTAAATTCGTCCCCGCAAGGAAACTGATAGTTATCAGGAGCATCCAGCCGAGAATTTGGAATGTCGTTTTCCTGTTTTCCTATATCGTTTAGGGAAATTTTTTATAAACTAAAACAGTTTGATCTGTTCCTATTCTCTAGCTTAAAGCGCGAACATTTTTAGGGAACGAAATATTGTTTCCTGAATTTATGAGCTGCTGTTACCTTTCCAGAAATCCTAGCTGGCCTCAATATTTTTGTACCAAAACGACATTTTTATCTCACCGAAAAAAACAACAGACATTTATTTTACCCGCATATTATGACAATTCAGTAAAAAAAAACTTAAGGTTTTCATCACACTTTAATCCGAATATCTAAGGCGATTAAAGACCATAGCTTCCGAGCAGATCGATATTCCACCCAAAGATCCATTCAGGGTGGCCCTTGAGCTATTCGACGTTGTAAGTTGTTTATGAAATATTGAACTGACAACTCATTAGCAAGAAGCACAACAATGGTGACAAGTTGCGTTTCAACATTTAACAAAGATAAATTATATATAGAACAGGGAAAATTATTTTGACCACACGGCACTGTAATTATGTATAGGTACTTTGAGTCCAAACGTCATTCACATACCGAAACATTGTCAAAAACGTTTTTAGCGTAATCGCACGATTGGCATATATACAGTAATAAAACTTTGGTTAAGAGAAAATTCAAATCAATTGTCAAGTCTGAAATTCGCTTTAGTGACATTTACTTTCTCTTACCATAGCGATATTTTTAACCAATAATAATTATTCATGAATTCCGACCGATGAATGTCATTTTTCGCCACTTAACATGGGTTTAATGGAAATATCTCGTTCACGTTTCAAGCAATCCAAAAACTCTTAGCTCATCTCACGAATCTATGTTACGGGGTGTTTTGTAAATTTGGTATTTGTCACAAAGGAGTTGTAAAATTTAGGAAATAAGAAATATTTAAAAATTAGTAGATGGACACCAACAGACAGTTGATACCCACGCAAGAGCACCCGCGTGGGTATCAACTATCTGTTGCTGTTCCAAAAATCATTTTCGTTTTTCTATCCCTTCTTTAAACCTCTTAAAATTTCATTGGAATTCACGTGTACCCTCGCCTTAACTTAACTTGAATATAAAGCCCCGATCAAACGGTCACAACATTTGTCCCAACATTCTCTGAACACTTGTCGAGAGCCGATGTTGAGGCCGTTCAGTGACCATCCCTCTCAACAATGTTGAAAGGTGTTGTGACATGTTGCAAAAAGTTTGAATTCATTTAAACTTTGTCTCTTCACAACATTTCCTTTGTTCTTGAAATGTTCAAGGCTGTTGAGGCCGTTTGACCGAGTGTAGTCTCAACATCTCTCAACATGACTCAACAAATGTTGAGACAATTGTTGAGACCGTTTAATCGTGTCTTAAACTTATCAGAAGTTGTTTAGTCTCGATTATTTGCAAAGGTTTATAAAACATTCTTCAGAAGAAAGAAAACAAGAGGGATAACATACCTGCGGTTGCGCTTGCAGTAAATGATAAAGCTATCACGAGACAAAGCGAAATAGCTTTCAAGTTGACCCTCATTATTCCGCTTGATAAATTGTTGATTGTCTTTGATGGCGGGATCCTTCACTAAAGAAATATTCCAAGAAACAATATAAAGTCAAGTCTCTTCCAAGATGATAGCGTCTTATTCAATGAAATCTTCTTGAGAGGAAAGACAACTCGAAGAGAAACACCAGATCGATCGTGTCGTAATGTTAAACAATATGGATTCCGCATAACAACGAAATATTGCTTCGACAAAATTGTCACAACATGAATAAATTCATCAATAAATTTTCTGCATCATTAGAGAGAGAGTACAACGGAACTTTCCATGACACCACTTGTTATAATCCGAGCACGTAGCATAGATACCGGTTTAACCTGACTGACAAATCACATTTGTTTTATTTTATTTCAGGATCCTACAATGTATGCATTTCGTACCGGTTACATGTAAAAATATGCTGTTTACTAAAAAATGAGACTCAATATAGTTCGCTTTCACAAATTGTAAGTTTACTCTTTTCCCAACGTTACCGGACTTTTCTGGCTTCAATTCATCAGCAATGGGACAATCCAGAAAGAAAATGCTTTGATATACTCTCCGTTTCCAACTCTGAATTATAGTTATCTTCGATGCAGTCAGGTTAAATTTAGCTAGGTCTTTGAATAGATGAATAGCTTACCAATATTGGGCATAGAAGACGAACTGAACCGTGCCCTAAATTTACAGCTTTTTACGCATGGCCGCTGCAATAACTTTGTTAAGGTAGATTACAGGCCGATTACACGGTGCCCGGTTAGGGGGGCTAAGATTTCAGCCCGGCTTTCCGAAACAAATATTCTTGAAATGAAGTTGGCGATTACATGGAAAAGGTTTCAGCCTTGAAAATTCTAGCCCGGTCTGAGAAACCGGGATGGAATTTTCAGCTGGTTAAACGGGCTGAAAAAGCCTATGTAATCTGTGGAATGGAATAGGCTATTTCCGAGTTCCATTTGAAGTAATATATCAAACACGAGTGCGAGGGTTTTCATCAGGGTTTCTCAAACTCATTAATTATTCATGAGGTCAACAACCAATAAATGACGCCCATTTAGGTCAGGTGGATTAATCTTGATACCCAGTGAAACACCACATCCAAATTTTCAGGGTTTTGATCAGGTTTTGATCTGAGATCAAACACTTGATTTTTAATTATTTTTAGTGATCTTGATATCCAATTTATTTCAGTCTGTGTGACAAACGTTCAGTTTTCAGTCTGCGTGACAAACTTTCAGTTTCCAGTCTGTGTGACAAACGTTCAGTTTTCAGTCTGCGTGACAAACGTTCAGTTTTCAGTGTGCGTGACAACTTTCAGTTTTCAGTCTGCGTGACACACTTTCAGTTTTCAGTCTGCGTGACAAACTTTCAGTTTTCAGTCTGCGTGACAAACTTTCAGTTTTCAGTCTGCGTGACAGACTTTCAGTTTTCAGTCTGCGTGACAAACTTTCAGTTTTCAGTCTGTCTGTTTTCAGCCTTCTTCGCGGTATTTGTGGAACCGTAAAATCAGCTATTACCGCTGACCTTATCCTCCTACTGGCGCGATGAGCGAATATGATAACGATGACGACAACGACTATGATGACGAGACTGAATGCGTAATGTTTGTTGCAGTACGTTCTCGATACAGTACGCTCTCGATATGCCACTGCAAAATTAAATACTGCTGAAACTATTTCGAAGTAACTGAATTGAAGAAGTATTACCCGTTAAATAGTTACTGAGGCCCCATTAGGGGGGGGGGGGGGGTCTGGGTATCCCGTATCCCTTTAATTTTTTCTTTAAATATCCCATATCCCCTTAATTATGCGGTCTCGTATCCCTATATAATGACGATACTGGTGACGTCATTTCCCGGTAGCAAAAATATTTGCAAAAAGTTTTCAATCTGCTTGGTAACCACCCAGTTCGACCACAGGTGTCACAGGTCACCACAACAGGAACCGGAAGTTGATGAAAATGACCGAAAATGTACAAACCGGCAGCATATCGGTCCATTTTGATCAGTGTTACCATTAATTATTGTTTATCACGTAGCGGGCAAAATTACTGAATTCTGATTGGCTAAGACAGAGGTCATTTTTTCTTAATCAAGGGCACTTTTTGGTAATCAAGGGCATGATTACTTGATCCTGATTGGTCGAGCGGCAAAATTACTCGCTCCTAATTGGCTGAGCGCGCTGCACTTGGTTGGCTTCTTGACGGCGGGAGTTTGAGCAGAATTTTCAAAACACAGCGCTCGCTTGTACGTCGCTTCGGAGTTTGACTTCAGTTTCCCGAGTTATTTGATGAAAAAGGAATGGAAACCGGGTGATAGCTTGAAACAAAATCCGAAAGCTGAATCTCAGTGTTTCACTCGAAACAACAGAAGATTATTTCAACTGAAAAGTAGAAAACTTGCATCAGCTAGACACTTGGCTAGTTTGCGACGAAATTCATTCATGGCGGCCAACTGACTTCTTCCCTCACTTCTGTTAAATACGGGCTTCATCACGTGCAAGACAGTGTAATAGCACAAAGTTTGTTCAAAGAAGAAGAAGTTCAGATTAAACCGGAGAAGTTACCTCTACAAGTTTGTTTGGACTCATCGTTTGCTGTTTTATCGATGTAGGATTGTACATGTCAAGCAGCTCGCATGCAGCGGATCGGAAAGCTTCAAAACATTCAAACAGGTACTTGGCTTGGATTGAGTGTATAAAGCTTGTATTTTTTTTTTCACGACTTAGATTTTTCTCTTAAGAATTACATATTAACAGTCAGCGTTATCCTGTTCTGAACATAAGGTTTGCTTGATCTTGCTGTGATTCTACTCAGTAATGTGTATTGTTGGCTAATAGATCAGTCTATTGATAAATGGCAGGCATTCTTTTTCAACATTTGAAGCTTTGAAGGTACGTTATGCATAATTGAAGGTAAGCAATGCATAATTTGAAGGTACGTAATGCATAATTTGAAGGTACGTAATGCATGCATAATTGAAGTTATGGGCAGCTTATCATTCCCATAAACTTGAAAGCTGGAACGGCTGGATTGTCTTTCTTCCGGGTAAACCAACAAAAATCATATCAACACGGGATCATCGACTATAATGCTGTCAACTTAACTTGATTGGCAAGAATCCGTAAAACTAGCGTGACTAAACTCAAGTTGGTCACGTGACGTTTCCAATGCAACGCTGAACACGACTACTACTTCTTGACATTTCATAGTTTATTGATCCCAAGCTCTGCCTCTCTGCCGTTCTTGGATATTTTAGAATTGCGAAAGACCTTTGCCATTGGATGGCTTCTCAAAGTCGATCTAATGTGTTCTGTGAACTCAGTACGAATGCCTACAGACTACTGTGTTTTGCTAGCAGTGCTGTTACTTCCGTATGCAGGTATGTATCATTTATGTACGTCGCTTTACTCAAGAACCTTGCATGAACCATAAGAAATCAACGCATGGCTACTTTGTCGCATTTTTGTGATCGTGACTCGTGTCTCAGGTCAGAGAAATCTTTTGGAATTAAATACGATTTGTAAATCGAATTGGAACCGATTTCAAGCGCTTTGGGTACAACTGGTGACAGATTCGACGTTTATAGACATTGGTCCTTTGTTGTGCTTTCCTGAAAGTTTGATGTAATCAAAGCAAAGCAACGGCATATCAAGTGGGATGTCACTGTTATAGGTTTCGTATCGTAATACAACAGTATAACTTCCTTTTAGTCAGGGTTGTTTGGGCTAACAATGAAAGTTTCTTTGTGAATTTACATAAACCGACTGAACTTCAAGTTACATCACCAGATACATCCAGTGGCGTCCACTTACAATTGATTTTCTACCTGAGTATTACAGGAATTATCAGGATGAAGTTAATTTTTAAAATACGGGAGAAATGTTGAATAATGAAGCACAGAATATAAGTACATAATAACTGCGTTGACCAAGCGTGGAGTGTCAGTGCTGTTGTGTTACTTTATCGTTGAAACAACGGGTCGTGACAACAGGCAGGAGACGAAGCCGAACAGGCAAAAAAGCACTTAATTTCCTTTTGTTTCATGTGTGTGGCGCTCTTCGTCAGTGAAACCAAAACATAGTAGAAATAGTAGCAATACTCCGATGATCTCCGATGTAGACTCCCGTGTAGACTACATAAATCGGAGTTTAAGCGCCGCGGCATTGCGTGACAGAGAGGGCCAGAACTGGACTACAGACCGTGATGCTTGAAGTCACTAGTCACGCCTCCTCCTTTCAGAAGGACTGGGGAGAGAGTCACTGCTGAGGAGAAGACAAAAGAATCCGCCAGCAACAACCAAACCTTCCCACACAGCACTTGTAGAAACAAAGAGTGTCTTCTCAAATGTGAAACAAAAAGGGATCTATAGAAATATTTATTTATTATAAATGAGTATGTTTGAGTCTTATACACACACTTGACAGGTATTGACAATTGTCCCGTTCACAGATATATAAGATATGTTTTCATTTGATTGTGCTTACTCGATTGCTAACTGGCTCAATTAATCATTTTTTAATGCGATGCTTTTTTGCCTTTCCCAAAATTTTATTATAATAACTAATAAAAAAACTCATAAGTCGTTTAGACAATTTTAAATTAACTTTTATCCTTCGGATATTCAACGTAATTGGGCATGTAAATTGGGTGGTTAAAGGGGGCATTGGGACGCTTAATATGGTATCTGGGATCGAGAGAAGATACGGAAGTTAAAGGGTCCCTCTCAACCAGTGTGCTTTGCGCACCAATACTCTTATGGCGGCCATTTTCGGGTGCCGCGAAAATGGCGGCTTGAAGTTAAAAACTACTGTTTGCAGGATTCTGGCCTTGTTCTGGCCACAAAAAGCAGTTAGATGACCCAAGTTAGTACAATTTCGAAAGTATGGCATACATTAGCCCCACGAGAGATCGAGTTCCACGGATGAAAACAATAACACGCGACCGCAAAGCACACTGGTTGAGACGAGGGACCCTTTAAGATGTGAATCAAGTGATAATTTCAGACATGCAGGTGAACACATGTTAAACTTTTAGCAAGTATCAATTTGCAATCTCGGTAGAAATGCGAACTCGTAAGTTGTCAAAGTTAACGTTACAAAAACATATTTGATAATGCATATATGAATGAAATCATATATGTGAACTGCGGAAATGAAATTAAATGAATAAGTGATCATCGCAGTTATGAATGCAATTTTTGCAATTGCAATATAAGCCAGAAAAAAATTCTGGCTTCATAATTATTCGCCAACAAAAACATATTTATTGGCGAATAATATAAGAAAAATTTCACGTTTTTAAAATCTTGTACTTTTAGTAATAATATACATACAACAATTTCCGCATTCTGATTGGCTGAGAACATGCTAATTTATCCCAAATTGACAGTGCAAACTGAGTTGAAATTGACAGTGCAAAAGTTGAAAAGTTGAAATTGACAGTGCAGAAAGTTGAAATTACGCATGAATTACGGCAGCTTGATTCGACCAAACAAAATGGCGGACAAAAGTGAGACAAAAATTCAAACTACAAAGCTGAATTATAATGCAAAGACGTGCAAACAATGCAAAATACAGAAATAAACAGATTATCAACAAAGTGCAGAAGTCGAGGGATAAACACAAAAGCTGCAAGGACAAACGAAAACATGAGCGTGGACGGCGTGCAAACAAAATCTTCGTCGGGAAATACAAGTTTTTAAATTGTTCTCCAAAGCGAAGCGATAAGTAGGCGAAACAGATAGCCTATACAAACCGGAAACGATGAAAGGTTCAATCATTCTGCTTTTTTGCAAACGAAAAAGCTTAGAGGACTTCTGCAGTTGCTGAAAGAAAAGCTCGTTGAATATCAAAAGGTTGAAAATGCATTTAAGAGGCAAATCTAACCTGTGCATCGTCCAGTGAAGATACTAAACTCAGGCAGAAACACGGAGTTGTACATGGATGTCCTCCTCTGCTGTCGTTTGGTGGCTTTTAAGCTCAATATTTCGTCATTCTGGTTTGAGCATCATGTGCTGAAGATCGCTAAAAAAAAGCGGTGAAGCTTGAAGTGTTTTCTGCTCGGCGTACTATTCGGCGTAGATAAACACGTCACAGAGTTCGTGGAATTTCTCAAACCCACCGTAAAACAGTTAACTTATAGAGCCGCCTAAAGCGGCAACAAAACCTTGGGAATTTTCATCTTTTGCATGTAAATTCTGGTTTTAAATTTGACGAGGATTGAAGATGTGATGGATTCGTAAAAAGCTTTTCATGCAGCTCTTGCAGAGAGTGCATGAAAATTTACGCATGAATTAACACGTCAAATTTTCAGCCAATAAAGTTGCAGGAGCTTGACATTAGAATGTGGTCACAAAACTATCAAAGCGTGACCAAAATTGTTGTATGTATATTATTAACAAGTAATCACATGATTTTTCTCGTGCAATTTTGGAATAAATGAGCACTCGTAAATTTTTCAAAGACAACAAATTGCACTCGCCCTACGGGCTCGTGCAATTTAGTTAGTCTTTGAAAAATTTACTCGTGCTCATTTTAATATTCCAAATTGCACTCGAAATCATGTGATTACTGGTACTTATAGTACTTTTGGTTTTTCTGCAGGCGCGATTGCATTCACTTCAAAGTATCAAGGACAGACCGTGACAAGATTGGTTGGCTCGTCTGTTAACTTCACCTGGAGCTTCTCTGGTGATGTTGATACAGTTACCTGGGGACTGAAGGAAGATGGAGCAAATGACTTGGCTGTTAATGGAGCACTAGTATCACTAGACAAAAGTGGTTCAGTTTCACTGTCAGTTCCTCAAGCATACAATGGAAGTGTGAGTGGAAGTCGTAGTGGTGACTCATCCTCTGGCCAGGCTATCTTCACTCTTAGCTCCATCACTAAAGATGATGAAAGATATTTCGGCTGCAAGATAGACCCAGCGAATCCTTTGGCAGGCCTGCATTTGACCCTGTGCAATTGGTTGTCATTGGTGAGTCCCATACATGTGAAAGCTCTAAGGTCTTCAAGGTATTTTTTATGTCAGAGGCGTAACAGCCTCATGATGGGGATCACTATTTCAAACCATTATTTTAATAATGATTAAAATCAGTCAGCACATTATACTGTACGCTCAAATGATCCTTCAATCAAATGTTTTCATTAGGTTCACATGCCTACCCAATATTTTGCCATGTACATATATTCCCGAGATGAAGTCGAGGCAAACACTCACATATATTCACTGAGCCTAAGGCGAATAATTGTTTTAGTATAATTTCCAGAAGCTTCCAGAGGTGAATATCAAGAACCACAAAATAACGAACTAAAACATGGAAAACAGATCATTTGCAAGTGCTCGCCAAAAATACATGTAGACCTCAGTTACATTTTCTTAATCAATTAAAGTCTTAATTTAGAAGAAAAAAAAAAGCAGAAAAGAAACACCGTAAAATCATGTACCTTTATTATTTGATTGTTGGTGACTTCGTTGGTGTGCAATTGAAGTGATGGTCTGGAAATGAGTAGCTTCGTCTGAAGAGAAGTAATTTTGGTTTTTCCATCTGATACATTTGTCATGGCTGGCGATCTAGGAAACCATTGTTTACGATGTTTAAATGCCTTGTAAACCATTTCTTGAAAACAATTTTGATTTCAAAGGCCTTGCAAGTCATTTTCTTAAATTCCCAATGCGTTGAATATCTCGAGATTGGAGTGATGTCTTTAGAATAAAGGTAAATTTAAATAAAAAAAACAGCCGCCATGTTTATTTGACGGCATAGTAAATGCGGCTTTGATCAGTAGTCTATCAGTTATTTAGTATTCCCGACTTAGTAACCTCTCGCGGGGTGATTATAGCGTCACAAGCCAAGTTTCTCGACCAACCAGACACGACGGCTTTACATGTATCAACAAATCTTAAAGAACTTAAAAAACAGTCTGACGTTTTACAGTCGCGGAACGATAGAGTAATGATGAAATATATAACAGAAACGGTTTACATCTCAAATCAGAATCAAGTGTGATATTCGGAGTGTAAACGAGTTGACACTGTCTGATCAAGAATATTTTCAGTCGAAACGTCTTGTACTTAAAATTTACTTAAGTGAGCATCGGACATATTTATCTCAGTCCATCCCTGGCTGCAATTTTAGTATTTTTCGTTTAGTGTACAGTTAGGAGGGGGGTGAATAGGTTTGCGGATCGGTGGATTTGGCCAAAAAATCCGTTCGGATTACGGATTCAATGGATAATTTCCACGGATTTGCGGATCCTGCAGATGCAGTGGATTACGGATTGTTGCGATTTTTAGGACCGGATTTTGGATTTTTGCTTATTATATTGTTCGGATCGTGGATTTCATCCTTCCTTATCAGTCAGGCTTCTCCGTAGCAAATATGACTTTCTTCAGAAGACGTAACATTTTTGGAGTAATAAAAAAAATAGTAAGAGTGACTTGACTCTGAAGATGACTTCCGCTCAGGTTGTCGAAAGGTCAGTCACCACAACAGCCCTTTTCAGGACTACACTCAGCCAGATGATCATTCTAGAATAACTACTGATACTCCTGGGTTCCAACCATTTACTATCAACAATAAATCGCAAGTCATGTTTGCCTTATTGAGAAAAAAATTCAGTCCATTTGTACTAAAACATAAAAATTTAACTCTAATATTATTTCAAGAATCTAGCCGCAAATTGTATCTTAATGGTAATGAGTAAAATGAGTAAAAATGAGTAAAATGAGTAAAAATGAGTAAAAATGAGTAAAATGAGTAAATTGAGTAAATTGAGTAAAATGAGTAAAAATGAGTAAAATGAGTAAAATGAGTAAAAATGAGTAAAATGAGTAAAATGAGTAAAAATGAGTGAAATGAGTAAAATGAGTAAAAAAATGAGTAAAATGAGTAAAAATGAGTAAAATGAGTAAAAATGAGTAAATTGAGTAAAATGAGTAAAATGAGTAAAATGAGTAAAATGAGTAAAATGAGTAAAATGAGTAAAATGAGTAAAAATGAGTAAAATATATATCTAAGTTCGTGATTGAGAATATCAAATTTAGAAATTTATAAACAACAAAAATCCACCTCAATTATTGTCAACTTTTAGGGATAATCTTGTTCTGTTTTTATTTTTTTATAGTTAGCCCAAAATAATTGTGACAAACTCATAGCAACTAAAAAACTTCAATTGATCCTCAAATTGCTGGAAATCGCATTTCCGAGGGCTTAGTTTTAAAATTTCCCAGGAGAGCATGCCCGCTAGTCTGAAGTGTCAGCCGTCTCCTCGCTCTAACCCCCCCGTGGGCAGGCGAGAAGAACGTCTGAAGGCCGAGCGTTATAATGTCGTCCGGTGACGTCACGTACTCTTGCGGAAATGGTAGGTAGATTTTGATTGGTTTCCTATCTAATTGGTTCCCGATAATATAGATGACCATTTCTTATTGGTCACAAAAGGCAAAAGCTGTCAAAGTATGTCGGCGGGAGGTGTGAACGTGGTGCGAGGATAATAGCGATGTTTCTCGTTACGTCACCTATTGTTATTAATGTGCCAACCAGAGAACTATTGGCTGTTGAAACAAAGAGTTCTTTTGTGTTAATGGTTGGCAAATTTGAATAACAAAACAAATGTTGATAAACAGTGAACACTCCTATAAGCACGTACGCCGAACTCAGAAGTGATGTATCCGGTTTCCCGGTGTGTTAAAAATATTTTTTCTTCGGTTTTCTCAAGCTTGATGTATATCACTAAAGGAATGACATGTACATTTTCTCAAAGTCGAACTATTTCAAGGTCAAGGCAAGCCAAATAACTCAGTTAAGTCTTACCGCGGCCGTCCACTGTGTATATTTGCCCGTCATCATGTGTAAGTCGTGTAATGTCTTCATAATTTCCCCTTCTTATTTCACTCCGCGTTCCATGGACCGATTCCTAAGCTTTATATCTCATCGATTGCGGGTGAAAGAACGAGAATAAAACCATATCCAGGCATATCGCGTATCGGAATTTGTAACTGGCAAGCCGCGATGTGTGTATAATATACAAACGTGTTTTCAATGAAATTTTAAAAATGCAACATTGTCATAAATTAGAGCGTGACGTCACCGGACGACATTATAACGCTCGGCCTTCAGACGTTCTTCTCGCCTGCCCACGGGGGGGTTAGAGCGAGGAGACGGCTGACACTTCAGACTACATGCCCGCGAACCCTCCCTAGAAACTCCCGTCTGCGATGGTTGCTGCCCAACTTTCGGCAGTCATTTCTCGTCCTTTGTTAACATCATACACAGCGTTTGGGCCTGAAAAGTTTCGCGGATTCGGATTATAGCAAAAATATTTGCGGATTGACGGATTTAGCCAAAAATCATAGCGGATTAGCGGATTCGCATACCCCTATTCACCCCCCTCAGTTAGTAATATACATGTATTATAATAAAAAAACTTCAACACTACTACAGTGGAACCCCGCTTTACGGACACTCGTTAATACGGACACCCGCTTATTACGGATAATTTTGCTTGTATAGAGGGGGGCCATTGGGGTGCTCTGAATACCGCAAACACCGCAAAAAAAAAAATCGAAAAAACACCGCATCACCGCACGAAAAGTTGACGAAACACCGACACCGCAATATATTAGCTATAAATTTAGTTCTGACAAGGACGACAAGGGTCGACAATTATTGTACAAGGGTCCAACAAGAAACCGTAAACATCGCAAATAATTTCGTTTCACCGTACACCGGAGGTTTAAAAACACAAACAACGCACACCGCAGGATTTGATATCACCGCAATACCGCAATGTGGGATTTTATTCACCGAAATACCGCATAAAAAACTGAGCAACACCGCAACACCGCAAACCCCAATGTCCCCCTCTGTATAATACGGACACTTTTTCATGTCCCTTTGGTGTCCGTATTAACCGGGTTCCACTGTATAATGATTGGTTTACAGAGTTACCGCAGATAAACTTGTCATCAGTACCAGTAAGTTACGACGAGGGATCCCAGTGAATATCAGCTGTACAGCATCTGGGAAAACCAGATCCAGATGTAACATGGTTCAGAAATGGAAGAGAGATAAGTTCAGGGAAGAAAACAGCGTTTTTGACGTTCAATAGTATAAACAGATCAGATGATGGACAGTATACTTGTAGAGCCAACAATTCAGTGGGAAATGATGTCAGTCACGTGACACTTGTGGTTCACTGTAAGTGATGCACTGTATGTTTTAATTGCTTATATTTATGCCATTATGCTGCTTATTATCAGCCCTGCTGTGTTGACTTAATAACTGTCAGTTTTTATCTTGCATGAGATCTACACTTTGATAATGTGTGCTAGGGTGTTTTGGGGTTTCTACTTAAAATTTTCTGCCTACATATAAAGGAGCCCGTTTAGTAAGAATGAATGAAACAAGTCGATCGGTATCAACAAAATGTGCCTTGGCTAGTTATAATAACTGTTCAAAAGGTCTCTGCCGCCATGCTGTGCCTTGTATTGGTGCATACACTGTAGTTCAAACACACAAAGCTAAACCGAAATCAGTGAAGTGTGAAGTTTACAACCATCCCAAACTGAAGAACCAAATGTTGCGTGACATGCATATATACAGTAATGCTTTGTAAAACAAAAAGTAAAACTGAACAGAAAGTGTGACTTATTCTCAAAGAGATACACTTCTAATCGCCCATCACTTTGGTAAAATATCCAATTCCTGCCTGATTGCAAACAGTCAAGGTCACAAACGTGGCCAGGAAACTCCGTCTCTTGTCTACATTCCAATAATACCAGTTGGAAGTCATAAATAATTTCTATCGCTTTGTCGCGTTCAATAACCGCTGACCGCACTCAAGATTAGTCTGCAGGCTCCGGCGCTATTGCTCGGCAACATTTCTCTTCAAAGTAGGACATTTATTTTATGTTTTCTGCTGCACTTTATGTTTCTACTCAAAAATTTAAAGCTTCACCATTGATTGATATCACTAGACAAACCTGAAGGTACAACACTGACAACTAGTGCAGCTCAAAATACCGTCACACAAGGTGACACAGTGACATTGACATGTCACGTCACGGCAGCTAAGCCACAAGTATCACAGTACAGGTTCTATTTGAATGGCAGTCTTGTCAACACCACAAATGACAGTAAATACATCATCAACCAATGTACAGCGATCTCAGCACTATGGCAAGTACAAATGTATACCACACAATGATGTTGGAGATGGACCAGAGGCCACTGTCGTGACACTTCATGTAAATGGTGAGTGAGATCTTTATTTGGTATTAAATGGCTGGGGGTGGGGGGGGGGGGGGGGGGGGGGGGGGGGGGGGGGGGGGGGGGGGGTGGAGGGGCAGAAAGTGCCCGCGCTGATTACAAATTTATCTTACTTAAATAGCATTCAAGCAATTGTAGCAAACTTAGAACATTTTCTAAACATTATCTGGGAACATTTTGATGCGTCAATTGTTTGATCACGTGACTTCTCCATGGTAACCAAGCTTTTGATTAAGAGTTTCTTCCAAAATCTTTATACTTTTGTATCCTTATATTTTTTTTGGATTTTTTTTCAAATCAAAATTTCGAGATTTTCTGACATTTCTGAAAAAGTTTGAAATCCAAGATGGGCGGATCCAAGATGGCGGATTTTTAAAATGAAATACGTCATTTTGGCGTGTATAAAGTCATAATTTGACACGTGACTGTCATTAAAATAAACATTTTTGTATGCTTTATACACCATATAAGTTTCATTTTAATAGCGTGAATACTTTTGAAGTGGTTGTGGAATAAATGTTTGATGTTAATTTAATTTTATGCAGAAGGTATACTGCACCTACAGGAATCGTGTTTTGATCCTTTGGTTGACAAACGATAAATAACTCCTAAGATAAAGACACATAACCTTGTCACGGAAGCTAATTTATTTAATTTAACTCTACTCCTGTTTAGTTCCTGTCCAGTTTACCGTAATTCCACAAAAACGTAACAGTGAATGAAACAAATCCCATTGCTGCGAGTTGTGGTGCGTCAGGTTTTCCTGCACCTACTATAACATGGACAAAACATGGACAAGGCAACCCTGTGCTGAAAGAACCGAACACCCAAAAGAAGTAACAGAAATGATGCTGGAATGTATGTGTGTACTGCAAACAATGGCGTGGGACAAGCAAAAACAGCGACAACTTATGTTACTGTGCCAATGTAAGTCTGTACATCTCATCCTGCCATGGAGTTTTATTAGTTGATGCAGCACGTTATCTATATCAAATGCAGAAAATAAATGTACGTGTACGTATTTAACAATTAATTATGATACAAAATGGATGTTAATGTTAAGATTTATTTACAAAAATGTCTTCGACATCAGTGTTCCTGCTCATTATTTGTATTTTGCGTTAAATTGTGGTACCCTGTATTAGGGTTATTTGGGTTATCCAGTGTAACGTTTTAACTGGGGCCTTCAACAGTTCACATAACAATGTTGCATGGACATTTCAAGTAAAACAAATAGGGCACAAGGTGTACTTGTGTGACTTACTGGTCCGACTGAGAGAAAAGTATTCTAGAACTAGTTTATTGCTTGATGCGTCGTTTGGACCAAAAAAGTGTCGTTTTCACAGAATTGAATGCAAGCGTTATACTATCAAAACCTGTATTTAGTGGACGCCCTTTATTAAACAGGACAGTAATAAAAGTCCCACAATTTATCAGTTCCCTTATTTACAGTAAATACCTCTATTAAGCGGACACTAGAGCATTCCCCAAGGTGTCCGCTTAATGCAGGTTTGACTGTATATATATATATATATATATACCGTAAGAGTTACGTATACTGTGCCTCGCTATAAACAGGGATACATTTGCTATACGTTATTTTGGTGTCCATTGCATCATGAAAGCTTAAGAGTTGAATTCGATTTTCCACAGTCCATTGTAAAGCCATATTTGCTTAATGATCACTCCGCATGAGTAACTCTGAATCATGCATTTCATTTGATAATTTAACATAGGAGTGTGATACAGATTCTTTAGGAAGACTGAACATGTACTCACAAGTAACCAGTTCTGCTGTAACAATTTTCCTGAGTAATGTAATGACACGTCTGTTAATGTTTTAATATGACTAATTATGTCTTAATAAATAAACGTTTTTTATGGGATAATTGCTCATGGTTGTAAATTTTTGTTATGAAATTAAATAATAATATTTTTGTTATACTACTCTCTCTTTGCTGTCATCACAACAATGTAATGAAGTGCAAGCACATGAATGATCAAAAACGTACAGGGTTTATTTAGAAACTAATGCTATATCGCAATTAATTACTAACAGCTAACGCCACACGGTTCAACTAATTTAAATAATAACATTGTTCCACGCGTATTAATTCAATAACTTTAAGCTTTGGTACTTGGTGGTATTTGTTCCTTTTTATTTCTCATGATTTGCTGTGTTTCAGTGATTTCTGTGTGTTTTACTTTTTTCATAATCTTGTTACATATTTTAGTGATTTTATATATAATAACAAAACTTTTTTTACATGTAAAATTTTTTGTAACTTCCTAGGACAGAGAGCCACTGCTTCATCAGTGAAAACTGTTATGTGTTACCCTCTAAAATAAAATTTGTTACTTACTTACTTCATTTGCAATCAGATCTTTAACTCTGGGTAAGGAGTTAAGTACAGTCGCAATGTATCAATTGTAATTGCAGTGGTTTAATTAATCGAAGTGTGACAAATGAGAAGAAGGCCTCTAACTCCTTTTAGTAATATTTGCATTTGAAGGCTTGAATAACTAACACAACTCAACAACTGAAGCTAACCATTTGGCCAGCACAACTTTCTTTGTTTGGTTCAAACATTGCGATTTCAACCAAAACAAACTGAACAATCCAATTCTCACGCTAGATACCAGTTCTGCTGAAGCGATTTGTTGATTGTAATTATTAATTACTGGTCATTAATTACTGGAGGGAAGGCTGGTGCAAATAAAACATACTACATACCATTTTCGTCTCTTTTTTACCGGCTCCTCCATGCAAAACACACCATTCCCCTATTTTTCAATCAATTTTTCAATTATTCGTACCTTTTCAGTGTTGTTAGAGAATATTTGAATAAAAAGTTCTAAATTTTCTCAAGGACATACATGCATATTACAATTCATATGTCTTTTCAATATATAGTATAACGTTTATTGATTTCTGTTGTTTTATTTAAGATCAGGTTTTAAGCTTACATAAATTTATTTGCCCCCCTGGCCACTATTTGCACCAGCCACCCACAACCGTCTAAATAATGACCGGTACCATAACAAGAAAAAGGGAGTGGAGGTCCCTCTTCATCCTCATTATCCTCCTCTTGTTTATTATCAAATCAAATTGTTCCTTGATAAACTCCTTGAGATAAATTTTTTTCTCATAACATGTACCTTCAAATGTGCCGACATTTATTTGTCTTTTAGACCCGCCCACAATACAAGAAGCCATCACATCAGCTGTCAAGTCTTGGATTGGTCAGACAGTGACGTTGAAGTGTGTGTCAGATGGTGTTCCTACACCAACACTCACCTGGTACAAGCCCGATGGAAGTCAAATAAGTAGTAACACAGCTACAGAGTACACAGTGAATGTGAAGATGAACGTGAATCAAGATTTTGGTGATTACAAGTGCAATGCTAACAATGGACTCTCTCCAGTTGATAACAAGATAGTAAATATAAAACAGATAAGTAAGTGTTCTGTGTTACCTTAAAAAGAAATGGAAAGTTATCAAGTCAGCATTTTTAGTTTTCATTGGTTTGATCTGGTATCGTGTTGATGAATGACTCAAACTGGAGCAGACTGTAAGGAAGGGATTCAATTAATCTCATTGAAGATCTGCTTTACACTGAGCTGGAAGTAGAGAAAAACGTTTTGTATGTTAAGAAAACTAATGTGCAAAATCACACATCGTCGTTGCCACTTTATATTAATGGTTAATTAATTAATTAATTAATTCATTAATTAATTAATTAATTAATTAATTAATTAATTAATTCATTCATTCATTCATTCATTCATTTATTCACCCGTCCGTCCGTCCGTCCGTCCGTCCGTCCGTCCGTCCGTCCGTCCGTCCGTCCGTCCGTCCGTCCGTCCGTCCGTCCGTCCGTCCGTCCGTCCGTCCGTCCGTCCGTCCGTCCGTCCGTCCGTCAATGAACATGTCTGTAGGTATGACGCGTAATTACATGATAAATCCTTGTGTCTGTAGTTATGACGCGTCAATTCAATGCCAGGATGGATTAGCTGTATGCTCTCGACCCATGAGTTGGCACCGTGTCAACACGTCATATGACACGTTTTTGTAGACAATGGTTTTTATCCATGCCGATTGACGTCATGCACGTGTACCACGCGTCGTTCCCTTCATTCGTGCAACGAGAAATAGATTAAAATATTTCGAATTTGCGAAGGAAAAAAGCTACAAAACGCTGCAAAGTTAAGCCTGAATAAATGATTTAGCTTTTTAAATGTATAATAAAACAATTATTGGATTCAGTTTTCGCATGATAGCGAAATTATCAAGGCCTTGGCGATTTGTGTTATCCGCCTCTGCCTTCGGCTTCGGCAGATAACACAAGCCTCGGCCTTGATAATTCTTGCTATCATGCTCAACCTCATCCGATAATATTTTTATTAACATAGTGCCTTTAACCAATCAAATTGAGATGGCATCCGCATTGTATCTACATTTATTTACCCCAACTTATTCTACTTTTTCTTAGAGAAACCAGGCTCCCCGACCATCACATCATCCACTGCAGATATCAAGCCACTTCACTGACAGTCAAATGGACTCCACCAGCTGATAATGGAGGCAGTCCTATCACAGCATACCGAGTGGTCATACTAAAGGGTGGCAGTGAAATAAAGAATGTCAATATTACTGACCCTGGTACAACAAGTCGGTCTTTTGGAAGTCTGACAAAAGATACCAAATACACTGTAAAAGTGTTTGCCAGGAATGCTGTGTTTGAAGGACTTGCTGGAGAAAAAGCATTGAAGACAAAGTATGAAGGTAAACAATCGCAATATCTGTTTCTTGTATGAATTCAAGTTGTGTTATACATGTGAGGAAGTCCAGTCATATGATTTACAGGTTTGTTCGATATATGCCACTTTTTCTGTACCTGTATCGATCCTTTATAGTTTCTTTAGGGAAATGTTGGGTTAAGATATTTTTCCACTCATGTGCTCTTGTGCAGTGGCTTTATCGCTGAACTAGTAATGGGAGTTTCACTAGCTAAAGTTATATTTAAGGACAATTAAATGGTGCGCGTGATTACATAGCCAGATGCAAACACGAGAGGAGGTTTGGAAAGCGATCGAGGCTTGATTAAATAATTTCGAATTCCCCAAAGTTTGTAGAGAATTTGCATTAGGCTTAACGGGCCCTTGGTTATTAAACAATTCTTTTGAAACAAAGACATGGCGATAAATGTCCTTTCACAGTTTGATGCTGTAATCTGTGACCCCGGGTCTTCGTCGCCTCGTGCGTTTTGAAGCATTTATATATCGCCTGGAAAAAGGCCCAATCATTATGAAGATTTGATGGAAAAATGCATTATGAATAAATTAATCAAATCGTTAGGTTTATGAAGCCCGCTCAATAAAAAGAATCTGCTCTGAGTTGTCATAACGAGACTTGATGCAAAAATGAGTTTTTCTGACACGTTAGATTTCGTGCAAATTAATCACACTCATTTGGAGCTAGAACCAATTAATTTAATGATATGTGAAGATTTCTAACCAGAGAACAACTTAACATTTATTTTTATTAACGAAGGAGTCCCAGCAACAGCAGAAATATACGGCCTGCCCAGTGAAGTGACAAACGATACCATCACACTGAAGTGGAGGGAACCAAAAAACAATGGAAAAGAAATCACACTGTACACTGTGTACCAAAGAATAGTGACTGATGGTAAACAAGGAGAGTGGACCAGGCTAAAGACTATTACAGATATCTCAGTTAGAGAATTGAAAGTTAAGTTGGAGAAAGGCAAGGTTTATGAATTTGTGGTTACTGCAACAAACGCACTTGGTGAAAGTTTAAAAGAAGATGGAAAGATCAAGAGAGTTTGGCATCAGGGATCCCAGCAGCTGTGGAAATGAGTGACATACCGAGTGAAGTAACAGACAATACAATAACGCTAAAGTGGAGTGAGCCGCAAAACTATGGAACAGAAATCACACAGTACACTGTGTACCAAAGAATAGTGACTGATGGTAAACTGCCAGGAGAGTGGGATGAGCTAAAGACGATAACGGACGTCTCAATCAGAGAATTGAAGGTTGAGTTGGAGAAAGGCAAGGTGTACGAATTTGTGGTTACTGCAACAAACATTCATGGTGAAAGTTCAAGAGATGAAGGAAACAGCAGGAGTGTTAAGGCAATAGGAGGTATGTTCTGTAATAAGGTATGCAGTACGTATTCTCTTTAATATTCGGTGTGCGGCGGTTATTTGATTTGAACATGATAATGTGGTTTCTCATTCGAAAGCAATTCCGTGTGTTGAAAAATATTGAGCTTTTGTTTATTAAAAGGATCATGCTGTTTAATTTGCATTACCAAACTCCTTGGTAACGAAATGGTTGAAGTACTTATATTTGATACTCCAAGGGCTTAGGAATATATCTGATAAAATGAAAAATTTCAGGTACGAAGTCTAAGTTAGACCACGTTTTCGGCTGAATTGTAGTTTACATTGCGCTTTCTAACCACGACTAGATTGAGGGTACATTTATTATTACAACACGGATGTGCCGTAGTTCACATAGATTGTGTATATACGTGGTTTAAGAAGCCCGATTACTGGTTTTAATCCTAGCGATCCGGTTTAGACAACGACTTTCTTACACGCTAGAATAATTGGCCCTGAAAGTCCCACAATGTGAGCAAGAATATCTCAAATGAATTTTTTTTTGATAGAGATGTTTGCCTTCGTTTCACAGTTCAGTTAAAATACTAAGCCATCCGAGTAGCTGACTACGACGATCGTAGCTGATGAAACATGTGTTGAAGCTTCGTTTCGATAGGTGGATCCCTTACCGAAATTTTCAAATGATACATTAGTAAAAAGGACAAACTCACAACAGATATATATATATATATATATATCGCTTCTAACCGATCAGGTCTTTCACAGATACTGATGGTGGAGATCAACAATCCCACGGCACGAAAGGTAAGTAATATTAGTATAGATAACAAGAGAGGATGATCTATGAGAAGCATTCCAATGGGTCTCTTCCAACTATAATTGTTTGAAATTTTTAAAGGGAGTGTTTCACTGTTCGTTGATGAGGTAATCCCATTTAATTTTTAAATTGTACGGATACGTTCATCAAACCGTAGATCACTGTCAATTTATACTCAAAGCAATTTCTGGTAGGCAGTAGAAAAGTATAAATATATTTCAAATTTATAATCACCCTCTCTTACATCACCCTCTCCTGTGGTTAATTAATGAGTTTGAGAAGTACATATTCCCTTCGCAAATAAACTTTGTTTTGTTTGCTTCCTTATTATGACATGCGATGATATGTCATATCAAGAACTTGCCCTTTGTGTTTCATCAGCGCATGTTTAGTAAAGGCCCGATCAAACGGTCACAACATTTGCCACAAAATCCTCACAACATTTGTTGAGAGCCGATGTTGAGACCATTTGACCACCCCTAACAACAATGTTGTGACAACATTTCTTTTGTTCTTGAAATGTTGAGAGGTTGTTGTGGCCATTTGACCGGCATGGTCACAACATGTCACAACAAATGTTGTGAGAATCGGGCCTTAACTGAGTTTACCCCATACATTTCAGGTTCTTGTGACGAGGAGAAGATAATTCTTTACGCTGTTTTCGTCAGCCTCATCATCATTTTGTTGATAATTATTCTTATTCTGGGTGTCGTCATCTGGAAAATGCGCAAGCGCTTGAGTAAGTATAACATTCAGGGAAATAATGCATCTTTACATTTGCTTGATATACTCACTGTTGATGTTATAAAATCAACCAATTTTACATCATAAAGGATTCTTGTTGTAAATATTGTTCCCGATTAGCTGAAATGATAGACCAAGTTGGCACATTAATAAAGTTGTTTTTATCTTATTATAATAACTGCGATCTATTTATACCATGCATATTTATTGATATATATTTTGTCAAGTTAATATTGGTAGCTTTAATTAAAACACATAATTATTTCATTTGTACTAACTAATACTTCTTTCTTTTCTGTTTTTACTCTGCTCAAGTTACGTCGGCCTAAAAAACGTGGGCGCACTTGACGCGTTTTGAAACCCCGCATAAACTCGTTGTGAAACGTCTGAATGCGAGGCTTGGGGGACCTTGGGGAATACAAAGCTATTGTTTTTACCAAATTTTACCACTTGACCATTATCCCAATTTCATTGAAGTCTATACATTTATTTGAAATGTTGGAATCGTGGCCAGAACGATTACATTATACTTTTTTTTTCTCATTTCAGTGATATCAAAAAGAAATCGGTGAGTAAATATAGATTATTACATGGTACGAGCTTGTAAAGATATAACGCGCGCTCTGATTGGCTAATACTCGGGACCGAAAATTCCCGTAATGCCCACGGGAATTATCAGTGATGCTGGAGTTTTAGAACTTTCATGAATGAAAACTTAAAAAGGGAAGGAACATGAGCAACGAAGAACATTCGGAGAGTGAGTTTTATTATCCTGATGAAGAAACGAAGGAAACAACAGATGAAGCACATTCGGAAAGTGAGTTTGATTATTCTGAAGAAACAGTAATCGACGGCGAACTGAACACAACCTAACAGCAGTCAAGTAAAATTAACAGTTTTGTGAATGCCCAAAATAGTCACTACACAACGACTCGAAAGGAAACTTCCAGCGACCTCAATACTTTCCGTCGCTATGTGGAATCGAATGGACACTGTTATCAATTTTAGCAACATACCTATGTGGATTTTAAGTTTATATTGTTGAAGCCTTCACTTCCTATAGCTTATCATATGAACAGAAGATTTGAACATAGTGAAAATAATCCTGATTTATTTCAGAAGGAATATATGCACAGGATGCGGCGGAGAGCTTATTGCCTTGGTAAGTAAAAACACGTGCACAGCGAACTGAACTTTTTCAAGAAACATGCATTTATACTGATACAAATGGAGATGTTGCTCCAAGCTTGGGTTACATTGACTTTCTTAAGTAAAGTAGAAACGTTTTTACATCGTGTTTACCTTTTAAACAACAACAACACAACAGAAACCATATAGTGATATTCATCTCATGAAAGTTGCTTACACAGAGAATAATGGATAATAAATAATTGGAAGGTTTTTTCTAACGCTATATCAGCTAACCATTGAATACTAAATTAAAATAATGCCCTTCTTGTGTTTCAACACTAGAATCCCATGACTAAGGAAACCGAAAAACAGCCCTCCAGCCTGGTCCCGTCTGGTGCCGCTGCAACCTATGAAGTCCCTAGCACAGGAGCTGGAGACTACATGCCCCTTCATCCCTCAACACGAAGCTGGGAAATAAATCGAGAGCAGGTCAAAATCATTAAAGTAATTGGGAAAGGAGCTTTTTCTCAAGTTGCCAAGGCAACAGCGTGGAACATAAGTGGTAACGAGAAATACATCACGGTTGCTGTCAAAATGTTGAAAGGTGCGATCAGGAATAATAAACTATCGAAATGATTGAGAATTATGCAATAACATTTGTTTATGTTTTTTAATTTTGTAGCAAATGCCCCGGATTCAGACAGAAAGGACCTGTTGGGAGAAGTTGAGTTGATGAAGAAAATGAAACCGCATCCACACGTGATCAAGCTGATAGGATGCGTTACTAAGACAGGTAAAGGAAATGCCAATTAAAAAATATCACATGTATACTGATGATAAATGCAGCTAGTAACCAAAACAACAGTTTTTGAAGAAACTGTATTATATTCCTCGTGTGATCAAACTAATAGAATGCGTTACATGCGAATCTAGTAAAGGAATAATTATAAGAATAAAATAACGTATTATTATTCAACAAATTGCCACGATGCCCATATATGGTCAGGAAGCCCTTGTTATCTGTCATCCGTTCATAGCAGATATTTAACAATTTTCCTGCGAAATCGCGCGGAATATCGTCTGATACTTAGCCGACGAGGCCGTAGGACGAATTGGCTGAAATCAGACGATATTCCGCAAGATTGAATTTGTTTTTATTCAACAAATTGTCAACGAGTCGTTACAATCAAGATCACTGAAGTAAAGAGCAAAGGAAATCCTCAATATCATGGATGGAGTGAAAGAGAGTGATCTTCGAAGATAATTTCACTGAGAAGTGATCTTTGATTGTACCGTCACCAACGCTTGACGGAACTGCATTTAAATATGCTTCGTATCCGATATTTATTGGCTGATTTTAAATTGACAAGCCTCTTCGAAATACAAGGTAACAATACTGAATAGGCTAAGCTTAAACTTGTGTTGTAAACAGGTTTTCATATTTTGGACGAATTGTGTCGGTTTTCGGATCTTCCCGTAAATTGTTTCAGGCTGCCTTTAGTGCTCGTTCAATCGCATTTCTTGTACATTAACAGGCATGTTCCATGAAATATTTCGTTCCAAACTTCGTGCCTTATTTATTAGACTTTAGTTTTGTTTGATATAGAAGGGCTTAATGATTTCAACCATATTTTTCAAATTTCACTGACTCAACGAACAAACCGCCCTGAACAAAATTGTCGAACTCTAGCGGGTGTTATGAGTAACCATTCTTGCCAGAATTTGTGTTATGAGCTGATAACATCGACACAAGGAGCCAATCAGAAGGCCAGAAATGCAATAACAGTGATTGATAGTATTTAATGATTGCAATTATCCTGCTCAATCGTGCGGAATATCGTCTGATTTTAGGGCAACTCGGCCTACGGCCTCATCCAATAATGGTTAATTATCATATCGATATTCCACGCGATTTCGCAAAATAATTGTTAATTATACCGGCATATATCAGTCAGATATGAAACTGCTGGTTGTCCAAACGTCAACAGTTTCCCAACTTTCTATCTCACTATTTCGACCACCTTAGTGTTTTTTTGGTTTAATTTTCCTCGGTTTCATTTTTTCATAGATCCCCTGCTTGTCCTTATTGAGTATGTGCCGTTCGGTGACCTGCTGGGATACTTGAGAAAGAGCCGTGGACTCAATGACACATACTTTAAGGACCCGGATGTGAAGCCGCAAACCAATCTGACTGCGGAACAGTTGATGAAGTTCGCTTGGCAGGTCGCGGATGGAATGTTCTATTTGTCTTCTAGAAAGGTTTGGAAGAAGTTTACGTTTTCTAGCTTTATTGTTCACCCTATTTTAAAACTGTTTTTACCCCAAAAGTACTTTAAAAATTCAAGAAGCGAAACGTGCTCACAAAATATAAAACTTTTCTTTAGATAATCCATCGTGACTTGGCGGCCAGAAATGTTCTTGTTGGTGAAGGAGAGAAGTGTAAGGTGACAGATTTTGGGATGGCGAGGAATGTTCACCAAGATGATATTTACACCAAAAGAAGTCGGGTGAGAATTTTTATGGAGTAACTATAAACTAAATTGATTTTGAGACGACATTACGGCTTTATAATGGCGGGTCTAGATGGGAGAAAATATATTCCGTATTCAATGAGCAGAGTCGCTAATTGACGGCCGCCATAATGTTTTCTTAATGTACGTACGAATTTAGTTTTGTATCGCGATTCAAACATTTATAGACAAAATAAAAGGAACATTAAGGTTACTGATAACCTTTTGGGGTGCCTTCCGGAAAATATTTCGTACGCGCGTTTTTTTTCGATGAAACCACGGTAAACTATATATCATTGTAAAGGTAATAGAATGTAGAATCTGAATATATTGCCATTTTAAAATAATATCGCTTTGGTAAGCGTGCGCGAGCCTTCAAACTCAAAACTGTCGATGTTTGCTTCGCTGAATTACCCGCCTTCGCGTTAGCGCGTACAATCAAACCAACTGCGCTATTCCAATCAGCACTTGATGGGCTACGAAAGTATGTCGGGGATTATGGTTTTTACTATTGGTTTGTGAGAAAAACAATTTTGAAGTTGGCCAAGGAAACTTTTTCGATTCGCGTCAGTGCCCGGGTGCCAATCTCTCACAATCTATGACCAGTCCTCATTTGAGACGAAATTGCCGCTAAAATGTCGTCTCACTCGTAAGCAAAACTTTAAATATATCACGAAACAGTCTCTTTATTTCTCGTCCATAGAATGCGATTAATGTATTTTTACATTTTTTTTCTTGAGAAGGGTCGTCTGCCTGTCAAGTGGACTGCTTATGAAGCGTTGTTATACGCAACATACACAACACAAAGTGACGTGTAAGTACTTTACAACTACAAATTGCATCGTGCATTGCATCCGCGATAACGCGGAGGTCATGGGTTCAAATTCCGTTGAAGACCTGAATGTTTTGCATCGTTTTTTGCAATTGCTTAAATTGCAAACGCAACTGTGAGGATCATTTTATACTCTCTACCCGCAGTTCATATAAAATCTAACCCTTATATTTATGAATGTCAGGTGTACTGATTTCTGTAACCAAGTGTGAAAAGGTATTTAGGAAAAGGAGATAAAACTGTAAATTTTGGTTTCTCAGGAAATTACATGTATAGTATATGTTTGCTCTGTAACAGAATAATTTACTTTACAGCGTATTTGTGCGTATATTTGTGCCTGGGTCAATGTCAGTCCACATTAATACAACTTAATACAACTTATATCGGAATTCTCTAAGATCAGAGAATTCCAATATAAAATTATAAATTGTATTGTTTTCACGAATGAGAAACTCAGTCGTATTGGTCTATGAGTTGAATCACCAAACTGTACTTTCTTTCAAGAGGTAGCGGAATCAGTCGAGCATTTACTTTTCTCCAGTAGGAAATCCTTTGAGTTTTGGAAACACGTCTTGTTTTGGCTAAGAGTTAATGATGTTCATGTTGAAACAATCAATGAGTCAGATTGGATCTTTGGAAAATTTGATATTGAAAAATATTTTATTTTACTGACTAATCACATTTTGTCATTGGGTAAATTATATATTTACTCTAGGCGATGTCAGAATAGCTTACCTACACTTAGAGGTTTCATTGCTAGGGAAGACGTGTCTACAATATTGAGCAGGGAGAAAAACAAGTTCCTTAAACATTTTCAAAAATGGGAAAAGTTAATTAACTTACTTACTCAGTAAATAACTTGGCCACAATGCGTAGGAAAAACACATTTTAAGCTTTAATTTATTCAGCAATATTGCATTTTTTTTGTTTTGTTTTTATTTGTAGTTGTCTTTATTTTCCTTTTTTTTTTCCAATCATTCATTTGTATTTGTATTTGTATTTGTATTAATGTTTGTATTAATTAATTGTAATTAATAGTTATTAAAAATATTGTAATGTTTTTGAAAATCAATAAAAACTATTTAAAAAAAACTTAGTGTTACGTCATTCCTTTTCCCACAGTTGGAGCTATGGTGTCCTACTGTACGAGATTCTCACTGTAGGTAGGTTGACTTTTAATTCATGTTCATAGTCCATCAAATATTTCCACTCGGTTGCGTGCAACTGTGTGAGCTTCGAGGAACATTATAATGTTCAAGGACAAATAGCCATGCATATTTGTTTAAGCCAAAATGAGGCTAATGTATTTATCGTTGCCGTTCAAAAATCTTGCTGGTCTATTCAAAACACTCGATCAATTATTTTCAATTTAATTCATTTATTTGAGACGAAAAGTGAATGCCCGAACGTAAAAGGCAACTTTTGAAACTGCTGGATAACTCTTGGGCCTATTCCCGGATGTTACACAGTTTCCGCTGCGTCACGTCACACTGTCTGTTCCTTGAAGCTCACAGTTTTGTTCGAGCTTTGCTTACTGTACCAATGCATAAATTGTCACACCAAGACGAGTTATTGTTTTTTTTATTTTTTTATTTACACGATACATAAAAAAGGTCACTTTATCTCATCTAGGTGGATCTCCGTATCCGGGAATTAACGCTCGACACATCGCCAGGAAACTTCAAGAAGGATTCAGAATGCCAAAACCAAAACATGTGGACAACAAACTGTAAATACATTTTTTTGCTATTCTCAAGTTCATGATTTCTACCCGAGTTCATAATTTTTTTAAACTTTACAGATTCCCTTTTAATCTCGTTTATCCTGTTATAATTATTCTGTTTTATTTATTTTCAAGATTAATAATATTGAATAATAATATATGGATAAATAGAACGAAAACCACTCCAAAGAACATCTTGTTTTAAAAACTCGATAGAGAGTTTTCACGGCGGCCATATTGATGTCCACCTCATTTATAAAGGAGAGAGATTCCATTGTACATTGCAAACACTCGATATTTAACCCTATTCAGACATAGCTTTCTTTGGTCTTTTCCGACCCGGGGGGAGGGTTTCGTCAGATACATTGCTCGTTGACTCGTCCAGTAATATTATTTCTCATTGATGACAACTCGCAACAAAATAATTCTCATTTTATTTGCTAAAATATTAAACTGCCATTATCCTTGTCGGTTGCCTTGATTGTTTTCACTAGTTTAATTATTTGTTGTTTCAAATGATTTTATTTTATTAGATACCAGATTATGCTAAAATGTTGGCAGGAAAATCCAAGTGATCGACCAACGTTTGCCAAACTAAAAGATACGATGAAAGAAATGGAGAGAAACCACAAGGTAAACTGACTTATAATAAGCATGAATTTCTAACATGGAATTTCAGTACATACGTACACGAACTTGAGTATAGCTTCGCTTCCTGACTCGCGTGTGATTCTCGCGGCCCTCGTCACCCAGTCGCGCATGGGCCCCAAGAGTTCTAAACCATGGTGAACTTCAGAGCTGGGGATTATGTACATACCTTGCATTTTTCAAATATTTTAACTGCCATGATTTTAGATATGTCGTATTACATAAGTTTAGTTGAAGATATGTTACGTGACACACAGCTGCAAGTGGTAAGTTCACTTTAAAACTGACAGCTAATTAATCACGAACTTCTTTCCTGTTACAGACTTACGTCAACCTCAAGCAGTATGACAACAGTTTGTACGCCAACGTGGAGGATCTCACAGCTGAATGACAAGTGAACCAGCTGGCTTTGTAATCAAGACGATAATTGTTATAAAGCAAAAAACTTGTATTTCCCGACGAAGATTTTGCTTGCATGCCGCCGCGTTTTCGTTTGTCTTCGCGGCTTTTGTGTTTATCCCTCGTCTTCGGTGGATTTTGTTTATTGCCAAACAAGATACTGTAAAATCCCGAGTTGCATTGTTGTACGTAGAAGTCAGTGACTGCTACATTATTATCTTCTATTTGCAGCTACCTTATTCTGCTTTTTAACCATGGAAACCCTTACGAACATAAACGGTCCCATTGCTAACACGATTGCAAAATTTTTTATTTTCAAATATAAAAATAATCACGAACTAATTTATTTTGACTTAGGAGAAACGGTTATTCACAGCTCGAAATATATAGTTTCACAAAACTTATTAGCTTGTGTACAATGTAGTTTGCGTGGTAACTAAATTTTAGGGTAGATATTTTATGTGAATGTCATTTTATACATGTACTAAGATGTTCATAGATCATATGTAATTGATTGTACGGAAACCAGTTCAGATATTATTTTAACCAATGATAATTGTGATATGTATTTTGCTTACGAGCGAAAGGCAATCAGAAAGCACTTGAACATAATACCAGTTTTTTGTGAATGTCATGAATATTAAGTTATTAATGGTAATGGTATATATTCAAATGCTCTTTAATTAGCTAGATTTTGATAGAAAATAGATAGATAGAAAATATTGCATCTCAGTTTATAAAGTAAACTAATTACATTTTTCAATTACAAATCGGTCTTAGTATGTATCAAAACACTGGAAATTATGCTGTGTAATAGACCCTATTCCAAAATGGCTGCCAATTTAAAATTATTTTGTATGCATTTAAATTTGCCTCACCAACCTCGTTCTAGAATAAACGTTATTTTGAGTTATCAACGCAAAAACGAGCTTGGTGAGGCAAATTATTTAAATTTAAATACATGCAAAATAATTTTAAATTGACAGCCATTTTGAAATAGGGTGTATAATCTGGACCCTTTTCACTCTCGTGAAAAGAAACCAGATTAAGATGAAAGAAAGAGGATTCTTCCAGTAAAAGGCTTATCTTGACTCGTGATTATTGATTACCAAACTGACTTAAGAACGCCTACACAACCAGGCCAGTACAACCGAGAGTTTTAGTAATTCTCGCCTGATACAGTTGATTGCAACGGCGAACTGAAAAGCGATGTCACAGATTATTGATTAATTCCATAACTACAGACCCATTATGAAGTAATAAATAAAAATATCCTTGTACCTGCAATAAATTTTAAGTGTTTTTATAATTGGTCTTGTCGCATAACTGGCGAACGCAAGCGGTTGCTGTACAGCTCCGCAAATGATACCTGGACCGCAAATGATCCCCAAATTGGACCGCAAATGATCCCTAGACAGCAAATTATCCAAAAACTAATATTGGACCGCAAATGATCACTAGACTGGACCGCAAATGATCACAATACAGCACACTATCCATAAATTAGACAGCAAATGATCACCAGAGTGGACAGCAAATGATCACCAGAGTGGACCGCAAATGATCCCGCAAATGATCCCGCTAGAAAGCGTAGCATGGCGCGGAGATTTTATCACAGCTTAGGAAGGCGCATAACGAAAGCTATAAAAGATCAAAAACGGCAAAAATCGTTGAGTAAGATCTAGACAGTGCGACACAGAGTCTTTTCTGACATTCCGATGACCGAGATCTTAATTATTTTAGTCTAGGATAATTTTAATACTAGTGACAGTATATGTATGTATATATTTATATGTAATTTAGTAGATTTAAAATTGATTTTATTTAATTTATTCAATAATTTATGACTGGGTAGCCCTATATTTAGGGAAGTAGTTCCTGCTCAGGGTTTTTCCTTCAGTACTTGTAACTTTTGTATTGTTAAACTATTAAGTAAAGTAAAATATCTCCGATATTTCTAGAAAGATGAAGAAGAAACTCCATATCTGCTAATTTCATAGTAATACAGTAATCAACCACAATTTGCCAAGCCTGGATTTCTATAGTGGAGCTATCAAACAATGTAAGATTTATTCATTTTCAAGTTCCTGTTTCTAGAAAGCAAATAAGCTATCCACAATTTATCTATTATGCTCTGAGTGACAAAACAATGCGTAACTGTGGTTTGTGCTTGTGACACAAATATTACTACACAACTTTCTTTGTATACATGCCAACATATTTGGGAGGGAAATAGATGGCCACTAGAAAGAGAAAATAAATTGTGAACCTTGTCAAAGGGAGCTTATTATCCTCAACAACATGATTTGAATTTTTTCAAAGCTGGAAAGGCCGGATTGTCTTTCTCCAGGAAAATGTATAAAATTTAAAAATGCCATAACTTAAACCAACAAAAATCAAGTTGACACATGAATTAAAGTTAAATGGGATCATCGACTATAATGCTTTCAACTGCGGAAGTGAAGCTGGACTGAAGCTGAAATTTCATTTTTCCATTTTAAGACGTAATTGATCGTAATTGGTTGATTGGCAAGAATCCATAAAACTAGCGTGGCTAAACTCAAGTTGGTCACTTGACGCTTTCAGTGCCACGCTGAATTGAACACGACTACTGAACAGAAACATAATTATTCTTAACATATCATAGTTAATTGATCACAAACCCTGCCGTTCTTGAATATTTTAGAAAGGCTTTTACCACTGGTTTTTCAAAGTCGATCTAATGTGTTTTGTTAGCTCAGTACGAATACCTACAGTCTACTGTATCGTGCTTGCAGTGCTGTTACTTCCGTATGCAGGTATGTATCATTTATGTACGTCGCTCACTCAAGAATCTTTCATGAACCATATGAAATCAATGCATGAATTACTTTGTCGCGTTTTTGTATTAAATCTTGATACGTGTATCTGGTTAGAGCAATGTTTTGAAATTAAATACGATTTGTAAATCGAATGTGGAACCGATTTCAAGTATTTTGGGTACAACTGGTGACAGGTTCGACGTTTGACATTGGCTCTTTTTGTGTCCCAGTTCCTGAAAGTTTGATGAAAGCGAAACAAAGCACCACAGCAACATATAAAGTTGAATGCCACTCCGCTTGCAGTCTATATAACAGTATATAAACTTCCTTAACTTCCTTTTACTCAGGCTTAGTAGCTTGTTGGGGCTTACAATGGAAGTTTATCTGTTTAATTACATGTATAAATGTACATAAACCGGCTGAACTTTAATTTAAATTACGAAATACATCCAGTGGAATATACTTGCAATTCATTTTCTACCAGAATTTTACAGGAATTGTCAGGGTGAAGATAATGTTCCAAATACGAGCAACATTTACAATAATGAAGCGCAGAATATAACTGAAAACAAGCTTGTAATAGGGTTCACCAAGCGTGTCAGTGTCACTGCTGTTGCGTTACTTCATTGTGTCGTGACACCGGGTATGACAAGCAGAACATTACTTCATTTCCAAGCGAGCGGAAATGTAATAACTAGTTATAGTTACCACTAAAGTGCCAACGACATAGAGGAGCGAATAATTGATAGAAAGCTTTAAAATATATATGATCATGAAACATATACGTTCTTAATTATTAAATCTGACCAGCATTCACTGGCATTGTAAATATTACAGACAACATGAAAGCCCCAGTTTATTTGATGACAAGATAACAAAATTAATACCCCATCCTAAAGTTGCTTAGAAATCAAAGATGTGTCTTCGTTTGCTCAAAATTTTTGTAATTTAAGTTGCATGAAAGTTGAAAGAATTTTAAAATTATTATCGGAGCAAGGAAGCGTTGCGTGACGGGGCCAGACTGTCAGATGTTTATATTTTGTAATGACTCATTCCAAAAAATTAAGATTTACCGTTTGTTTTCATGGCTATTTTGATAATTTAACTGTAGACAATTTTAGTCCAAGAATTGCAACTTCATAAATAACTGAAGTCTTTTTCTTTCCAAGAGTTTCGTGTATGACAGAACTGAAGACGAATGAATGTTTACATATAAAACAAGCGTGTGTGGTGATGAAGGAATAATAATAACAACACTGAATGAACCCTGAAAATGAATCTCTGCTAAACTATTTTTGGCTTTGGCTTGTAACGGCGAAGTATTCTGTTCGTTTCTTTGATCTTAAGAACGTGTCAATCGACGAAAGAACACACTGGATCGGAATTGAGAAGCGAACAAGCAGTTCCTTGATCACCTGTTGCTTACAATTCAATTTACAAAGAGAAATAAGGTGACTAAAAGCCCTTTCAATGAAGAAATATTAACCTTTAATACTCACCTGTACAATTACAAGCCTCGGCCCTCATGATCATGCACGAAAACGACACTGTTTATGAACAACGGGGTATTACTTACTACGGCCTCATCAACTATCACATCATAGAAATCTCGAGCTCATAATCTAATTGTTTTAGTAAAAATCATAACAATTGTCTAGTATCAACTCTAAATCTTCTTCCGAAACTTCGGAGAAACGAGAAGAAACCGCAATTTTGTAGACGACCTCCAGCCACTGCACACTAATGGCTGATAGTGTACGAGTAGCTCAGCCAATCAGATTGTCTCATTTGCATTAGTATACTAGTAGATTTTTACTAATGCAAATTAGTGCTCGCAGTCGATTCATTTCCCTTTTTTTCCTGTGTGACGTTCTTCGATTCTGAAACCAAAACACAGTAGAAATGTAGCAATTCTCCTAGTCAATTCATATACAGAAACCAGAGTTTAAGCGCCGGCAGCAAGCTGCAGACCATGCTTGAAGTCACCAGTCACGTATACGTCAGTCAGGCAGTCTCCTCCTTTGAGAAGGACCGGAGAAAGAGTCACTGCTGAGGGAAAGAGGAGAAGACGAAAGAACTATAGCCAGCAACCATCAACAACCAAACCTTCCCCCGCGGCACTCGTACTAGAAAAAGGGTATCTTCTCGAATATGAAACATATACGTTAAGTCAAAATAAAGAGGCATATTTAGAAATATTTATCAGTTTAAGTATAAATGAGCATTTAGGAGTCAAAATAATTTTGAATTAAGCATTTGTATGCGATAGTTGTTATGTATTTCCCCAAAATGCTATAATAACTAATACAAATACTCATAAGTCGTTTAGGCAATTATTAAATTAAATCATGTTATCCTTGGTATATTCAACGTACACTGGCATGTACACTGTAAGTTGAGCGGTCAATGGGGGAAGTGGGGTGTACTTTAATACCGCGGAAGGTTCTTAATATGTTATCTGGAATGGGGAGTATATACGGAAATTAAGGTATGTCAATCATGTGATAATCTCAGACATGCAGGTAAACACAAGTCAAACATTTTTCAAGTATTAATCTTGGCCAAGAGAAGATAAAGCTGCCCCCTTATATTCTCCTGTCTTGGTAGAAATGCCAACTCGTAAGTTTTCAAATTTAACGTTACAAAAACATATTTGTTGGCGAATAATATAGCAAAAATGCCACGTTATTAAAACAATTTAGATTTAGTGACGGTACTTTGGGTTTACAGCAGGTGCGATTGTATTCACTTCAAAGTATCAAGGACAGACCGTGACAGGACTGGTTGGATCTTCTGTTAACTTCACCTGGAGCTTCACTGGTGATGTTTATATAGTTAGCTGGGGACTGACGAAAGATGGAACAAATGACTTTGCTGCTAATGGAGCACTAGTATCACTACGCAAAAGTGGCTCAGATTCAATGATAATCCCTCAAGCATACAATGGACGTGTACGTGGAAGTCGTAGCGGTGACTCATCCTCTGGCGAGGCCATCTTCACTCTTAGCTCTATCACTAAAGATGATGAAATATCTTTTGGCTGCCAGATAGAACCAGAAAATCCTTTAGACAACCCTGTATTTGACCCTGTGCAATTGGTTGTCAATGGTGAGTCCCATACACGTGGAAGCTATTTATTTTTATGTCAGAGGCGTAACAGCCTCACAATGGGGATCACTATTGCAAACCCGGCATTATTTTAATAATGATTAAAATCAGCCTGATTTTTTTATTATTATAATTTCAACCCGTGAGGTATTTTTGAGCCTTTGACGTAATTGTTCTCTAATTCGCAACCAAGCCTTGGAACAAGGTCAAGTAATGGCGGCCGTTAATTCATGGAATTAAAAGTCCAAAAATAGACTTATAATGATCGTAATGGATTTAAATTTGGCAAGATGAGTAGTAAGAAAGTCATCTTGTACACGAAAATGTAAACAAATGAATATCAACAATTTGATCGTGGGGGTACTTTAACTTATTTAGTTAAGTTGAATCAACTTTGTTTTTATGGAAAAGTCGCATGCTGACACAAATTTAATTTTACGCACGTGTAGTGCGTACAATGTACATGCCAGACGTTCAGTTGATGAAGAACAATTGGGAATCTCCCGCCAAAAACACGACGGCTGTACATGTATCAACACATCTTTAAAGCATGCTGACGTTTGACAGTGGCGGAACGATAAAGATGAATTGTTATAATGATAAAATGTCTAACAGAAACGGGTTGATATTTTATATGTTCTATTTATGTACTTTATGTTATAGCTTGGCAGCTAAATATTTCAGAGATTTAAATAAAGTTTATATGTATCTATGTTACTTTCAAATCAAAATTAAGAGTCATATTTTTTTGATTGTTTTTGTTTTTTTATTTAAGCAATATTTCGTCTCAACATTTGCTCTAAGAGCAGATGCTCATCTATAGAGCTTACGTTGAGCCATATTCGGAGTTTAAACAAATTGACACTGTTTGATGAGGAATATTTTCGGTCAAAACGTTTTGAAGTTAACGTTTTACAAAATTCAGCTTCATACATGTTCTGGTTCCAACTTATTCCAACCCTGACTGCAAATTTAGTATATTTCGTTTAGTGTGCAGTAAGTGCACCTGTCGCCATAAAAAGTGCTGATTCTCTATTTAGCTTTAAAAATCAGCTTAAACAGTTTTATTTTTCTCGCTTATATAACGTTTTTCACCCAGACAACATACGAACTTACACAATTGTCTGCCCTAAATGCCGCCGCATTAATCCCATGCAGGCGTGCTCTTGTTAGCATTATAATTAGTTTTTTTTATATCATATATATAACTTAGTGGTGGGTTGGGTTTGGGTTTCTGTATTCCTACTGGGGCTGGGCTGGGTAGATAGGCCTAGCAAGGGACGTAATGTCCTATTGTCTATTTACCCGCCATTGACGAATTGTATAAATAAATAAATAAATAAATAAATAAAAGTGATATATACATGTATTATAATAGGCAACTTCAACATTATTATAATTATTTTTTTTTTCAGAGTTACCACAGATCAGCTTGTCATCAGTACCAACAAGTTACGATGAGGGATCTCCAGTGCATATCAGCTGTACAGCATCAGGGAAACCAGACCCGGATGTAAAATGGATGAAAAATACAATAATGAAAAGTTCAGGGAAGAAAACAGCGTTTTTGACGTTCAGTAGTATGAAGAGAGCAGACGATGGACAGTATACTTGTATAGCCAGCAATGCAGTGGGAAATGATGTCAGTCACGTGACACTTGTGGTTCATTGTAAGTAATACTGACTGTATGTTTTAATTGATTATATTTATGCCATTATGCTGCTTATTACATGTAACAGCCCTGCTGTGTTGACTTAATAACTGTCATTTTTATCTAGCATGGGCTCTACACTTTGATAATGTGTGCTAGGGTGTTTTGGATTTTCTACTTAAAATGCACTGCAGGCACCTACATCTAAAGGAGTGTGTTTAGTAAGAATGAATGGAACAAGTCGGTATCAACAAAATGTGCCTTGGCTAGTTATAATAACTGTTCAAAAGCTCTCTGCCATGCTGTGCCTTGTATTGGTGCATACACTGTAGTTCCGGCACACACACAAAGCTAAACAAAAAGTGATAAAACCAGATCAGTGAAGTGTGAAGTTTACAACCACCCAAAACTGAAGTGCGTGACATGCATATACAGTAATGCTTGTAAAACAAAAAGTAAAACTGACAGAAAGTGTGACTTATTCTCAAAGAGATGCACTTCTAATCGCCCATCACTTTGGAAAAATATCCAATTCCTGCCTGATTTCAAACAGTCAAGGTCACTGTGACAATAGGTTTTTCCTCCTCGGAACGGAATATGAACGGAAATGGAAACTGACTTGATTTGGGGGAAACTTAACTCTCGAGCAACTCGCTTGGCTTGCGGGAGGATAGAAATCCGTCACAAATTTCTGAATACCGGCGATCTACTGCAAACGGACTTCGGACGAACCAATGACTCTCACTTAGGACTTGACTTCAGCGTAGTTTAATCACTTCGTAAAACGGGTTGATGTAACTCTCTCGCACGAATGTAAAAATCGAATTGCTGTTACAATGTTGCTACCTTTATACTATCTTTGTTTATTCATTACATCGGCATGGCATTAGCTAAATAAATAGTAAACGCAATGTTTCTTTGTTATTGCATGACACTTCAAACTCTTTCTATAGAAATTATAACACCAGCAATATTACTTTTTGCCAAGTCGACAATATGAATAATTATCGTATACATCGATTGGACATGTACAACTACATTGATTGGACATGTACAACTAAACTGCGAGGGAAATGTTTTCTCTAAACCTAATAGTACAATTTACCCCGTAACATCACAAACGTGGCCAGGAGACTCCGTCTCTTGTCTACATTCCAATCATACCAGTTGGAAGTCATAAATAATTTCCATCGCTTTGTCGCGTTCAATAACATGCCGCTGACCGCACTCGAGATTAGTCTGCGGGCTCCGGCGCTATTGCTCGCCAACATTTCTCTTCAAAATAGGAAATTTATTTTATGTTTTCTGCTGCACTTTATGTTTGTACTCAAAAATTTAAAGCTTCACCATTGATTGATATGACTAGACAAACCTGAAGGTACAATACTGACAACAAGTGCAGCTGATAATACCGTCACACAAGGAGACACAGTGACATTCACATGTACCGTCACGGCAGCTAAGCCACAAGTATCACAGTACAGGTTCTATTTGAATGACACTCTTGTCAACACCACAAATGACAGTAAATACACCGTCAACAATGTACAGCGATCTCAGCACTATGGCAAGTACACATGTATACCACACAATGATGTTGGAGATGGACCAGAAGCTACTGTCACGCTTAATGTAAATGGTGAGTAAGATCATTCTTTGGTATTAGATGGCTGTGCGTTGTTTTCCTATTTCCTTTAATAAACCCTCCCTCATTATAGTAAACGAAAAGCAATGATCCCACCATCTATTCTTCATGTTTACAATTGGCATAGCTTGAACTGTGGTAGTTACAAAATAATAACTAAATAACTTTTGTGTACTGTGAAGTACTGTGTAGTCTACATGTGGACTAAATGTTGATGTAGAAGGTACTGCACCTACAGGGATGGTGTTTTGATCCTTTGGTCGACAAACGATAAGCAACTCCGAAGTTTAAAGACACATAGCTAATTTATTTAGTTTGACTATTCTCCTGTTTAGTTCCTGTCCAGTTCACCGTAATTCCACAAAACGTAACAGTAAATGAAACACATCCCATTGCTGTGAGTTGTGAGGCGTCAGGTTTTCCTGCACCTTCTATAACATGGACAAAACATGGACAAGGCAACCCTGTGATAAAAGAACCGAACACTCAAAGAAGTGACAGAAATGATGCTGGAATGTATGTGTGTACTGCAAACAATGGAGTGGGACAAGCAAAAACAGCGATAACTTATGTTACTGTGCAATGTAAGTAGGTACATCACGTTATCTATAAAAAGTAGAAAATGCATTTTATTACATATTACGTGTGGATATCAGTGTGATAAAGCCGTGAATAAAATCCATACCATCAGTGAAGTGATACGATATCACTTCACTTGTTAATGATACGATATCACTTCACCCTTTGTAAAGCCAAAGATCATTCAAAGCCTTCTGAAGACTGTCGAACAGCACCCGATCTATTCCGAAGATTGCCGAAACTTAACCGAAAATGCCTGAAGATTTCCGAAGATTTCCGAAGATCACCGAAGATCACCCGAGCTATTACGAAGATTGCCGAAACTTAACCGAAGATTTCCGAAGATTTCCGAAGATCACCGAAAACGTACGAAGATTTCCTAAGATCACCCGAAGATTACCGAAGATCATCCGAGGTATTCCGAAGATTGCCGAAGCTTGACCGAACGCTTCTAAAGATTACAGAGGATCAGCTAAGATTCAGTTTAACGTTATCGCAAAAGTTGCATGATAGCAGGAATCTCGTAATATTTCAAAATTGTCCAAAATATCACGAGCCGCTTGATTTAAGTCAAATTATACTTCAGTTGTGCTTTACATGTTTTTATATTAAACTCGTGAATAAAAACGATATCAAGCTCTTACCATGTAATAATCTATATGTATTTAGTAGTGAATTATGATGCAAAATGGTTCTTGATTTTAAGATTTTATTTACAATAATGTATTCGCCATCAGTGTTTTGCTCATTAATTTTTATTTTGCCATAAATTGTGGTACCCTATATAGGGATATTTGGGTTATCTAGTCTAATGTTTTAACTGGGCTTTCAACCGTTTATATAACAATGCTGCATGGACATTTCAAGTAAAAAAATAGGTACTAAAGGTGT
Organism: Desmophyllum pertusum; assembly: GCA_029204205.1. NCBI lineage: Eukaryota > Metazoa > Cnidaria > Anthozoa > Scleractinia > Caryophylliidae > Desmophyllum > Desmophyllum pertusum. Next base: position 368,696 of record MU825888.1, on the reverse strand, counting down.
ACTTGTGCGACTTACCGGTATGTGAGAAAAGTTGTCCAAACTGTATTCTCAGATAACTAATCTATTGGTTGATGTGTCGTTTAGACTGAAAAAAGTGTCGTCTGTACAAAATCGAATGCAAAAAAATTAGGAAGGGCACTTATCTCGTTTTACACCGGAATAATTTGTCGTGAATGCTTAAGTCCTATTGTAAGAGAAAATAGAGCGGAGGTCCCTCTTTATCCTCTCATTTCAGAAAGTATGACTTATTCTCAAAGAGATGCACTTCTAATCGCCCATCAATATCCAATCGCCCATCAATATCCAATTCCTGCCTGATTGCAAACAGTCAAGGTCACAAACGTGGCCAGGAAACTCCGTCTCTTGTCTACATTCCAATAATACCAGTACTAGTTGGAAGTCATAAATAATTTTCATCGCTTTGTCGCGTTCAATAACTGCTGACCGCACTCAAGATTAGTCTGCAGGCTCCGGCGCTATTGCTCGGTAACATTTCTCTTCAAAATAGGACATTTATTTTATAAGTTCTGCTGCACTTTATGTTAGTAATCAAAAGTTTCACCATTGATTGATATGACTAGACAAACCTGAAGGTACAACACTAACAACTAGTGCAGCTGATAATACCGTCACACAAGGAGACACAGTGACATTCACATGTACCGTCACGGCAGCTAAGCCACAAGTATCACAGTACAGGTTCTATTTGAATGACAGTCTTGTCAACACCACAAATGACAGTAAATACACCGTCAACAATGTACAGCGATCTCAGCACTATGGCAAGTACACATGTATACCACACAATGATGTTGGAGATGGAGCAGAAGCTACTGTCACGCTTAATGTAAATGGTGAGTAAGATTATTCTTTGGTATTAGATGGCTGTGCGTTGTTTTCCTATTTCCTTTAATAAACCCTCGTTATAGTAAACGAAAAGCAATGATCCCACCATTTATTCTTCATGTTTACAATTGGCATAGCTTGAACTGTGGTAGTTGCAAAATAATAACTAAATAACTTCTGTGTACTGTGAAGTACTGTGTAGTCTACATGTGGACTAAATGTTGATGTAGAAGGTACTGCACCTACAGGGATGGTGTTTTGATCCTTTAGTCTAATGTTTTAACTGGGCCTTCAACCGTTTACATAACAATGCTGCAAAAAAGTAAAAAAATAGGCACTGAAGGTGTACTTGTGCGACTTACCGGTCAGTTAGAAAAGTTGTCCAAACTGCATTCTAGAACTAATTTATTTCTTGATGTGTCGTTTGGAAAAAAAGTGTCGTCTGCACATGATTGAATGCAAAAAAGTTAGGAAGGGTAGTTATCTCGTTTTACACCTGGATAATTTGTCGTGAATGCTTAAGTCCTATAGTAAGAGAAAAGAGAACGGAGGTCCCTCTTTATTCTCCACTTTCTATGATGTTTATTGTCAAATCAACTTGCTCCTAGATATCTTTGAGATAAATTTATTCACGCAACATGTAACTTCAAAGGTGTCGCCCATATAATCACCCTCTGTATATCCGCTGTATATGTAAATCGTTTAATTGCAAAATAAGCATGCATATTTAACTGCCCCTTGTTCGATCTGAAAAAAGGGGAAATGTTTCTTTTTATTAAAACTAACCAGATTTGCTGTAGATGAATGGTGACTGTAGTTCGCAGTGCCCAACTTAAAGGAATGAAACATTTTTGTGTCACAAAACATCGCCTTTTTTAACTTATTTTTCAGACCCACCCACAATACAACAAGCCATGACATCAGCTGTCAAGTCTTGGATTGGTCAGACAGTGACACTGAAGTGTGTGTCAGATGGTGTTCCTACACCAACACTCACCTGGTACAAACCTGATGGAAGTCAAATAAGTAGTAGCACAGCTACAGAGTACACAGTGAATGTGAAGATGAACGTGGATCAAGATTTTGGTGATTACAAGTGCAATGCTAACAATGGACTCACTCCAGCTGATGACAAGATAGTCAATATAAAACAGATAAGTAAGTGTAAGTAAGTGAAAGTGTAATTGCTTGTTACCTCTAAAAGAAAAAGCAAGTTATCTGGTAAGCTTGTTTAGCTTTTCATTGGTTTAATCTGGTAACATGTTGCTAGAACAAACAGCCGGTCAAAACTTGGTCACGTGATCAAAAAAATAAATTGACACACCAGAATGTTCCCAGATAATTTTTAGGAAAAGTCACAAAGTTTGGCTATGATTGCTTGAATGCTCTTGACGTACGATAAATTTGAAATCAGCGTTGGCACTTTCTGCCCCCCCCCCCCAAGGCAGGATAGGGCCCTATTCAGACCGGGGGGGTGGGGGGGAATCTGACCGCCGAGACTTTGACCGTTAATAACTTTTCCCAAATTTGACATTTTCATGGTTTTTAAGGAAGAAAATAACTTTCTTGCAATAACTTTTATATTTTTTTATTATTTTATCATTATTTTATTCGTTTTGTTTAATTTTGAGTTATTTTTGGCGGTTTTATGACGTTTTGGAAAAATAAAAAAAAATCAAGATGGCGGATCCAAGATGGCGCCTGTTCGGAAGTCATGAAGTCATCATCTCGTGTTTCATACGTATAAAGAAACATTTTTGGACGTACTATATATCCTCCAAGTTTCGTTGCCGTAGCTTTAATAGAAAGAAAGAGAAACAGAGAGGGGGGGGGGGGGGGGGGGGGGGTATCCCCTCCGGTTGGAAAAGACCAAAAAAGGCCTGGTATAAATAGGGTTAATGCGCAAACTCGCATGTCATCATTGTGACTTTATATTAATGGCAAATTCTAGTGCGAAGAGATGCACTGCAGCAACACATACATCTTATTCGAATTTTTAACATAAAATGTGCGCGGATATTTTGTGAGTTGCGTAGTATTATATAAGGAGAAGAATGCGAGCAAAGATGAAATTGTCCGTGTTTTTATTAATTACCTTTATCGGCTTCAAATTAATAATCAACTAGGTTTTTTTTCACTTATCTGCCGACGCAGCACAGCGGTTTCTTTAGAAACGTATGGCTTTGTTCTCTTTTCCTTATATGGTAAATTATGTCATAGTCGCTCAATGTTTCAACGTCGCTCAAAATTGAGATGTGTTTTGTTCGTGATGTTATAGGCATGTATTTCGTGTGTTGAATCCAGCAGAATAACTTATGCCATATTAGAGCGATTTTCGATTGAGTGTCGTAAAACAAAAACCAAAGCAATCACAACAAACATAAACAACGAAACGAACCAATGAGAACTCAAAGCAAATACACGTAACCGCCGCTAAGCGCGAGAAAACGCGTGTGACCAAGTCGCAACAGACCGTTTTCATTATGACGTCACGCGCGCAAAGGATTCGGGTAGTTGTAGTAAAGATCGCGAACCTCGCGCGAGGTTCTGCGCGAAATATAAACTATGAAAGTGGCTTGAACGTGGTAAAACATGCTTCGTTTAACAACAAAAGCCAAATAATTTTCATTGTGAACAACTTAGACGATGGTTTAAGTGTAGAGGACCTTCCATAAGAGGAAATCGCATCCAAAAGCTTGAAAGATGGGAGGATAATCTTGCATGAAAGCTTAAGTGTCGCCCATGAAAGTGTCGCGTACTACCCCTTGTTACACGCTTGTTTTCACGCAAAGTTTTCATAAATTTCCGGCGAGCAGCGCGGCTAATGTGTGAAAGTTAAGTGACACATTGCTTTCACCTTTTCATGACATGGGGAGCTAATGTTTACGCAAGTAAAAACCTTAGAAGGTTGCCTTTCAATGATCGATAAGTAAAAAAAAAACATAGATGTAAAAATAATTTCGCTCGCTCACACTAAACTCAAATAATTTCGCTCGCTCGCTCGTACTAAAACTAAAATTGACACGACCAGAACAAGAAAAAGAGCTAACTGTTACTGCAAGTTCGAGGTTAATTCGCTAAAATAAAATACAACTTACAATTGAAGACACACAACAAGTAAGCTTAAGTAAATTTTATTTACCTACTTCGTGTACGTCGTGAAGATTTCGGCATCGGTTCAGCTGAAAATCTAGTTCAACCTGACAATACAAACTTGCCTGAGTTGAAGAATAATTTCTCCAATTGGATTTGAGTTTCAGGCTCTGTTATACTGACCGTCCATAAGAACAATCTCTTTCGTCTTTGCTGTATTGTGAAGCTGTACGGTTGTAAGCTTAAGGCTTATGTTGTTATTTAAAAACAATGCGAAGTGAAACTTCCTTGGCTTACATGAATGAATTTTAGTCGCCGTAAACACGAATAACTGTACGCTGAAAACACTGAAGTTCTTGACGAAAACACTGAAATTCAATGCTCAGCTATTGTTTTCGAAAGCTGTCACCCGATTTCCATACATTCTTGACAAACAACTGCAGTCAAAAAAGTCAAATTACGAACCGTTGTGAAGATTTCATTCAGATGCCAGCGAAGAGCCTGCGAGGTTCGCGCGTAAACGCGCAGGCTTTACTACAAATACCAGCAACCTTTGCGCGTGTGACGTCATAATGAAAACGGTCTATTACAAGTGCTTTACATCTGATTGGTTGAGGAGGTGGCGCGAGTTTTTTTAACCAATCACAGAGCGTAGTAAAGTAAACCCAAAGCAATCCAGCGACTACTTTCGACACTCAATGAAAACGCTCTATCAAGTGTGTCCACAGCAGTACGTTTCGATTTCGCTTTTACAATTATTTCTCAGCAACGTCACCAGACTCTTTTTTTAAACTGTATTCATGAAGTCCGAAACTGTTCATTATTTGTTTATGGCACGGTGAAACCTAGATCTGACTTTTTTTTATTATGGCAATGACATGGTTGTGTTGTGTGTTGGTGAAAGTGAAGACCACAAACAACAATAATAGCAACGATGAGGTATGCAATAATTAATATTGTGATTAATAAAGTTTAGTTGGATTCCACATTATTTACCCCAATTTATTTTTTTCCCTAGAGAAACCAGGCTCCCCGACCATCACATCATCAACTGGAGACATTCAAGCCACTTCACTAACAGTCAAATGGACTCCACCAGCTGATAATGGAGGCAGTCCTATCACAGCATACCGAGTGGTCATACTAAAGGATGGCATTGAGATAAAGAATGTCAATATTACTAACCCTGGTACAACAAGTCTGTCTGTTGGAGATCTGGAGAGAGTTACTAAGTACATTGTGAAAGTTTTTGCCAGAAATGCTGTGTTTCAGGGACCTGCTGGACAAAAGAAAATGAAGACTAAATATGAAGGTAAACAATCGCAATAAAATATCTGTTTCTTGTATGAATTCAGTGAGTTGTACATGCGAGGTCAGTCCAGTCATATATGATCTACATGTTTTTTTCGTTATATCCCAGTTTATTCGGTACATATCAGTCTATCATAGTTGTTTAGGGAAATTTTGGGTTAAAACATTTTTCCACTTATAGTTTGCTCTTGTGCAGTGGCTTTATCGCTGATCATGAACTGGTAATGGGAGTTTCACTGGCTATGGTTATATTTAAGGAACATAAAATGGCGCGCGTGATTACATAGCCAGATGCAAACACGAGAGAAACTTTGGAAAGCGATCGAGGGTTGATTAAGTAATTTAGAATTATCCTAAACTTTGTAGATAATTTGCATCAGGCTACGGGTCCCCTTGGTTATTCAACAAAGCTTTCAGAAACAAAGACACGAACAAAAATGTGTCCTTTTATTTAATTTTGTAATCTGTGACGCCGGACGTACGTTTTGAAGCATTGATATATCGCCTGGTATAAAGGCCCAATCATTATGAAGATTTGATAAAAAAATTACATTATGAATAAATTAATCAAATCGTTAGGTTTATGAAGACCTCTCAATAGAAAAAAGTTGTCATAACGAGACTTGATGCAAAAATGATTTTAATCTGACACGATGAATTCCGTGCAAATTAATTACATTCATTCGAGCTAGAATCAATCAAGGCAATACCATCAAATAACCGATGTAATTTAATTTAATGATATGTGAAGATTTGCAACAATAGAACAACTTAATAAAGATAAACGATCATTTATTTTTATTAACCAAGGAGCCCCAGCAACAGCGGAAATATACGACCTGCCCAGTGAAGTAACAAACGATACCATCCCACTGAAGTGGAGGGAACCAAAAAACAATGGGAAAGTAATCACACAGTACACTGTGTACCAAAGAATAGTGACTGGTGGTAAACAAGGAGAGTGGACCAGGCTAAAGACCATTACAGATATCTCAGTTAGAGAATTGGAAGTTAAATTGGAGAAAGGCAAGGTGTATGGATTTGTGGTGACTGCAACAAATGAACTTGGTGAAAGTTTAAAAGAAGATGGAAAGATCAAGAGAGTTAAGGCATCAGGGATCCCAGCAGCTGTGGAAATGAGTGACATACCCAGTGAAGTAACAGGCTGTGCAATAACCCTAAGGTTGAGTGAGCCACAAAGCTATGGGAGAGAAATCACACAGTACACTGTGTACCAAAGAATAGTGACTGATGGTAAGCCTGGAGAGTGGGGCGAGCTAAAGAATATAACGGACGTCTCAGTTAGAGAATGGAAAGTAGAGTTGGAAAAAGGCAAGGTGTACGAATTTGTGGTTACTGCAACAAACGTTCATGGTGAAAGTTTAAAAGAGGAAGAAAAAGTCAAGAGAGTTAAGGCAATAGGAGGTATGTTATGTTACAAAGTAATATTCTCTCGAATATTCGGTGTGTTTATTCAATTCCAATAATGGTTTCTCATTCGAAAGCAATTTCGTGTCTTGAAAAATACTTCCTTATTTTGACATGAGATGGGATGTCATATCAAGAACTTTCCCTTTGTGTTTCATCAGCGCATGTTTAATAAAGTCCCGATCAAACGGTCACAACATTTGTCACAACATTCTCACAGCATTTGTTGTGAGCCGATGTTGAGACCGTTTGACCACCCCTCGCAACAATGTTGTGACAACATTTCTTTTGTTCTTGAAATGTTGAGAGGCTTTGTGGCCATTTTACCGGGCATGGTCACAACATGTCAGAAAAAATGTTGTGAGAATCGGGCCTTAACTGAGTTTACCCCATACATTTCAGGTTCTTCTTGTGACGAGGAGAAGATAATTCTTTACGCTGTTTTCGTGAGCCTCATCATCATTCTGTTGATAATTATTCTTATTCTGGGTGTCTTCATCTGGAAAATGCGCAAGCGCTTGAGTAAGTGACATTCAGGGAAATAATGCATCTTAACATTTGCTTGATATACTCACTGTTGATGTTATGAAATTAATCAATTTTACATCATAAAGGATTCTTGTTGTAAATATTGTTCCCGATTAGCTGAAATGATATACCAAGTTGGCACTTTAATAAAGTTGTCTTTATCTTATAAAAATACCTGCGATCTATTTATACCATGCATATTTATTTATATTAATATTGGTAGCTTTAATTAAAACACATAATTATTTTATTTTTACTAACCTAATACTTCTTTCTTTTCTTGGCGCGTTCAGATTAAGACGAAATCTTCATTGGGTCTTACTAATTAGCCTTTCCTCCGAAATTATAATGTTCACTTGATCATTGTCCCAAAATTTGAGAACAAATTTGATTGAAGTTCATACATTTCATTTGAAATGTTGGAATCGTGTTCAGAATGCTTACATGACAAATTATTTTTTTCTCATTTCAGTGATATCAAAAACAAATCGGTGAGTAAAATTCATTATTATACGGCTAAAGATATAACTCTCGCTGTGATTGGCTAATACTCAGGGCCGGATTTTCCCGTAATACCCACGGGAATTATGAGTGATGCTAATACCCCGTTGGCAAACCATATGAAAGTTTGATAAATAAAAACTTAAAAAGTGAAAGAACACGAGCGCCGAAGAACATTCGGAGAGTGAGTTTTATTAATCTGAAGAAACAGACAAAGGAAACAACCAAAATTCAAAAGACCTAATCGACAGCCCTAAAGCTAATCATGAGCCCCTGGCTCGGGAAAATGGGCAACCACTTCCCGTGTAACGACGTTAAATAAATTATTGTATTATTGTATTGTATGAGAACACAACCTTACAGCAATCAAGTAAAATTAACAGTTTTGTGAAAGCCCAAAAGAGTCACTACACAACGACTCGAAAGGAAACCTCCAGCGACCTCAATACTTTACGTCGTTATTTGGAATCGCCGATTAAACGAATGAACACTGTTATCAATTTTAGCAACATAATTACATATATTTTAAAATGTGATACATTTGCTGTCAAAATGTTCAAATAATTTGAAGCTGAATGAAAAAAAAGTTTACAGTGAAACCTTCACTGCCTATAGCTGAAGTATGAAGTAAATCTGACCACCGGGGTCCAGTCTTGCTGCTCTTTTTGTGGAGACTAGCTCTCATTTACGGGTCGATTACAGTTATTTACGTTAATAGTGCTAGTTCACTTTAAGATTTATCGTATACTACTTAGTATTATATATTACTCATTTAACTTTTACATTTTGCTTGTTGTATACCTATTTCATTATTACATGTAGTGTCACTCTTAGATTTCAGTATAATTGTTAATTTTACTAGTCTTTAATTCTGTATTTTGCACGTTAACATTTAAACGAGTCTCGAGCTCATCCGTGATATGTGGGTAAATAAAATACTGCTATACGCACAGAAGAGATTGTAGTTTGTTAGTAATATCAATTAATTGAAGTTTGAAAATATAAAACATAGTGGAGATAATCTTGCTTTATTTCAGAAGAAATATATGCACAGGATGCGGCGGAGAGCTTATTGTCTTGGTAAGCAACTAGCCTGTGTACATCCGCCTCCTCCCCTAAACACGTACACATGCCCAGTGAACTTTTACAAGAGACAATTTATACTGATACAAATGGAGATGTTCTCCAAGCTTGGGTTACATTGACTTCCTTAAGTAAGATATAAAAGTGTTTACATCTTGTTTACTTTTCAAACAAACAACAACATAATCCATATAGTGATATTCATCTCATGAAAGTTGCTTACACAGAGAATAGTGGATAATAAATAATTGGAAGGTTTTTTCTAACGCTATATCAGCTAACCATTGAATACTAAATTAAAATAATGCCCTTCTTGTGTTTCAACACTAGAATCCCATGACTAAGAAAACCGAAAAACAGCCCTCCAGCCTGGTCCCGTCTGGTGCCGCTGCAACCTATGAAGTCCCTAGCACAGGAGCTGGAGACTACATGCCCCTTCATCCCTCAACACGAAGCTGGGAAATAAATCGAGAGCAGGTCAAAATCATTAAAGTAATTGGTAAAGGAGCTTTTTCTCAAGTTGCCAAGGCAACAGCGTGGAACATAAGTGGTAGCGAGAAATACATCACGGTTGCTGTCAAAATGTTGAAAGGTGCGATTAGGAATAATAAACTATCGAAATGATTGAGAATTATGCAACAAAATGTTTTTTATGTTTTTTAATTTTGTAGCAAATGCCCCGGATTCAGACAGAAAGGACCTGTTGTCAGAAGTTGAGTTGATGAAGAAAATGAAACCGCATCCACACGTGATCAAGCTGATAGGATGCGTTACTAAGACAGGTAAAGGAAATGCCAATTAAAAAATATCACATGTATACTGATGATAAATGCAGCTAGTAATCAAAACAACAGTTTTTGAAGAAACTGTATTATATTCCTCGTGTGATCAAACTAATAGAATGCGTTACATGCGAATCTAGTAAAGGAATAATTATAAGAATAAAATAACGTACTATTATTGAACAAATTGCCACGATGCCCATATATGGTCAGGAAGCCCTTGTTATCTGTCATCCGTTCATAGCAGATATTTAACAATTTTCCTGCGAAATCGCGCGGAATGTCGTCTGATACTTAGCCGACGAGGCCGTAGGACGAATTGGCTAAAATCAGACGATATTCCGCAAGAATGAATTTGTTTTTATTCAACAAATTGTCAACGATTCGTTACAATCAAGATCACTGAAGTAAAGAGCAAAGGAAATCCTCTGGAGTGAAAGAGAGTAATCTTCGAAGATAATTTCACTGAGAAGTGATCTTTGATTGTACCGTCACCAACGCTTGACGGAAGCATTAAAATATGCTTCGTATCCGATATTTATTGGCTGATTTTAAATTGACAAGCCTCTTCGAAATACAAGGTAACAATACTGAATAGGCTAAGCTTAAACTTGTGTTGTAAACAGGTTTTCATATTTTGGACGAATTGTGTCGGTTTTCGGATCTTCCCGTAAACTGTTTCAGGCTGCCTTTAGTGCTCGTTCAATCGCATTTCTTGTACATTAACAGGCATGTTCCATGAAATATTTCGTTCCAAACTTCGTGCCTTATTTATTAGACTTTAGTTTTGTTTGATATAGAAGGGCTTTTAAAATGATTTCAATCATATTTTTCCAAATTTCACTGACTCAACGAACAAACCGCCCTGAACAAAATTGTCGGCGAATTCTAGCGGGTGTTATGAGTAACCATTCTTGCCAGAATTTGTGTTATGTGCTGATAACATCGACACAAGGAGCCAATCAGATGGCCAGAAATGCAATAACAGTGATTGAGTATTTAATAATTGCAATTATCCTGCTCAATCGTGCGGAATATCGTCTGATTTTAGGCAACTCGGCCTACGGCCTCAACCAATAATTGTATCATTATCATATCGATATTCCACGCGATTTAGCAAAATAATTATTAATTATACATATATCAGCCAAATATGAAACTGCTGGTTGTCCAAACGTCAACAGTTTCCCAACTTTCTATCTCACTATTTCGACCAGCTTAGTGGTTTTTTTTTGTTTAATTTTCCTCGGTTTCATTTTTTCATAGATCCCCTGCTTGTCCTTATTGAGTATGTGCCGTTCGGTGACCTGCTGGGATACTTGAGAAAGAGCCGTGGACTCAACGACACATACTTTAAGGACCCGGATGTGAAGCCGCAAACCAATCTGACTGCGGAACAGTTGATGAAGTTCGCTTGGCAGGTCGCTGATGGAATGTTTTATTTGTCTTCTAGAAAGGTTTGGAAGAAGTTTATGTTTTCTAGCTTTATTGTTCACCCTATTTTAAAACTGTTTTTACCCCAAAAGTACTTTAAAAATTCAAGAAGCGAAACGTGCTCACAAAATATAAAACTTTTCTTTAGATAATCCATCGTGACTTGGCGGCCCGAAATGTTCTTGTTGGTGAAGGAGAGAAGTGTAAGGTGACAGATTTTGGGATGGCGAGGAATGTTCACCAAGATGATATTTACACCAAAAGAAGTCGGGTGAGAATTTTTATGGAGTAACTATAAACTAAATTGATTTTGAGACGACATTACGGCTTTATAATGGCGGGTCTAGATGGGAGAAAATATATTCCGTATTCAATGAGCAGAGTCGCTATTTGACGGCCGCCATAATGTTTTCTTAATGTACGTACGAATTTAGTTTTGGATCGCGATTCAAACATTTATAGACAAAATAAAAGGAACATTAAGGTTACTGATAACCTTTTGGGGTGCCTTCCGGAAAATATTTCGTACGCGCGTTTTTTTCGATGAAACCACGGTAAACTATATATCATTGTAAAGGTAATAGAATGTAGAATCTGAATATATTGCCATTTTAAAATAATATCGCTTTGGTAAGCGTGCGCGAGCCTTCAAACTCAAAACTGTCGATGTTTGCTTCGCTGAATTACCCGCCTTCGCGTTAGCGCGTACAATCAAACCAACTGCGCTATACCAATCAGCACTTGATGGGCTACGAAAGTGTGTCGGGGATTATGGTTTTTACTATTGGTTTGTGAGAAAAACAATTTTGAAGTTGGCCAAAGGAAAATTTTTCGATTCGCGTCAGTGCCCGGGTGCCAATCTCTCACAACCTATGACCAGTCCTCATTTGAGACGAAATTGCCGCTAAAATGTCGTCTCACTCGTAAGCAAAACTATAAATATATCACGAAACAGTCTCTTTATTTCTCGTCCATAGAATGCGATTAATGTATTTTTACATTTTTTTTCTTGAGAAGGGTCGTCTGCCTGTCAAGTGGACTGCTTATGAAGCGTTGTTATACGCAACATACACAACACAAAGTGACGTGTAAGTACTTTACAACTACAAATTGCATCGTGCATTGCATCCGCGATAACGCGGAGGTCATGGGTTCAAATTCCGTTGAAGACCTGAATTTTTTGCATCGTTTTTTGCAATTGCTTAAATTGCAAACGCAACTGTGAGGATCATTTTACACTCTCTACCCGCAGTTCATATAAAATCTAACCCTTATATTTATGAATGTCAGGTGTACTGATTTGTGTAACCAAGTGTGAGAAGGGATTTAGGAAAAGGAGATAAAACTGGAAATTTTGGTTTCTCAGGAAATTACATGTATAGTATATGTTTGCTCTGTAACAGAAGAATTTACTTTACAGCGTATTTATGCGTATATTTGTGCCTGGGTCAATGTCAGTCCACATTAATACAACTTAATACAACTTATATCGGAATTCTCTAAGATCAGAGAATTCCAATATAAAATTATAAATTGTATTGTCTTCACGAATGAGAAACTCAGTCGTATTGGTCTATGAGTTGAATCACCAAACTGTACTTTCTGTCAAGAGGTAGCGGAATCAGTCGAGCATTTACTTTTCTCCAGTAGGAAATCCTTTGAGTATTGGAAACACGTCTTGTCCTGGCTAAGAGTTAATGATGTTCATGTTGAAACAATCAATGAGTCAGATTTGATCTTTGGAAAATTTGATATTGAAAAATATTTTATTTTACTGACTTATCACATTTTGTCATTGGGTAAATTTTATATTTACTCTAGGCGATGTCAGAATAGCTTACCTACACTTAGAGGTTTCATTGCTAGGGAAGACGTGTCTACAATATTGAGCAGGGAGAAAAACAAGTTCCTTAAACATTTTCAAAAATGGGAAAAGTTAATTAACTTACTTACTCAGTAAATAACTTGGCCACAATGCGTAGGAAAAACACATTTTAAGCTTTAATTTATTCAGCAATATTGCATTTTTTTGTTTTGTTTTTATTTGTAGTTGTCTTTATTTTCCTTTTTTTTTTTTTTTTTTCAATCATTCGATTGTATTTGTATTTGTATTAATGATTGTATTAATTAATTGTAATTAATAGTTATTAAAAATATTGTAATGTTTTTGAAAATCAATAAAAACTATTTTAAAAAAACTTAGTGTTACGTCATTCCTTTTCCCACAGTTGGAGCTATGGTGTCCTACTGTACGAGATTCTCACTGTAGGTAGGTTGACTTTTAATTCATGTTCCTAGTCCATCAAATATTTCCACTCGGTTGCGTGCAACTGTGTGAGCTTCGAGGAACATTATAATGTTCAAGGACAAATAGCCATGCATATTTGTTTAAGCCAAAATGAGGCTAATCTATTTATCGTTGCCGTTCAAAAATCTTGCTGGTCTATTCAAAACACTCGATCAATTATTTTCAATTTAATTCATTTTATTTGAGACGAAAAGTGAATGCCCGAACGAAAAAGGCAAATTTTGAAACTGCCGGATAACGCTTGGGCATATTCCCGGTTGTTCCCCAGTTTTCGCTGCGTCACGTCACGCTGTCTGTTCCTTGAAGCTCACAGTTTTGTTCGAGCTTTGCTTACTGTACCAATACATAAATTGTCACACCAAGATGAGTTATTGTTTTTTTTATTTTTTTTATTTACACGATACACAAAATAGTCACTTGATCTCATCTAGGTGGATCTCCGTATCCGGGAATTCACGCTCGACAAATCGCCAGGAAACTTCAAGAAGGATTCAGAATGCCAAAACCAAAACATGTGGATAACAAACTGTAAATACATTTTTTTGCTATTCTCAAGTTCATGATTTCTACCCGAGTTCATAATTTTTTTAAACTTTACAGATTCCCTTTTAATCTCGTTTATCCTGTTATAATTATTCTGTTTTATTTATTCTCAAGATTAATAATATTGAATAATAATATATGTAGAACGAAAACCACTCCAAAGAACATCTTGTTTTAAAAACTCGATAGAGAGTTTTCACGGCGGCCATATTGATGTCCACCTCATTTATAAAGAAGAGAAATTCCATTGTACATTGCAAACACTCAGGGCCGATTATTAAAACGACGTTTAGACATCGCTTAAGAAAATCTTGGTCTAAACCTGGTTTAAATCGGGGAACCGGATTATTTAAACGTCTTTTATTTTAAACCTCGCCTAAGCGGTGTCTAAACACCGACTAGCAAACAATAGCAACTTAGACCTGGTCATGAGTAGGTTTAGACGTAGTCTAACGTTTTTATTAGTAAAGGTTTGTGTCATGGATGGAAGTTCGAAGTATAGAACGTTACAGGAATAAGCTAACAAGCCGAGTCCGAAGAATCAGACAGTTGAGGAATAGTTTAAATCCGCTAGAAGAATACGAAGATGATAATTTCCCTTACCGTACAAAACAGCCTGTCTAATTTCCGTCGACGGTTTAGGCTCAAGAAAGAAGCAAGTTTTAATAGTGGATATTTACATCATACTAAGTTTTCAAGAAAAAAGTTTACTTCAATAGCATGACTGTCCTTATTGTTCCATAAAATGAAAACCAATAAGTATCTCCAAATTTATTTCGCAAGTCATTAATAAAAATAATCTAATAGTTCCCTGTAGAAAGCAACTAATTTTTGGCTAACATTATTTACGTTATAATTGCACTTCAGGATGAAAGATAGCCCATCAAGTTTTGCGAAGTAAAAGTTTTGAATTATTTTCCATGTGTTATCATTAGCGCGATTATAGCGTAGAAAAGTGCGGAAATCCGACTAAGCAAAAACTCAAATTTTTAAAGCGCGGTTAAAGAAAAAACAATAGCTAGACTTGTTAAACCAAGTTTAGACGTGGCCTCCGTGAAATGCAGCTAATCCGTATTCTAATAACGCAATTTAGTCTCAGTCTAGCCGTGGTCTATGGAAGCCTTGTCTAAACCTCGATTTAGCCTTAAACCAGGTCTAACTTAGACTTCGTTTAAATAATCGGCCCTCAATATTTAACCCTATTCAGACATGACTTTCTTTGGTCTTTTCGGACCCGGGGGGAGTGGGGGAGTGAATTCCCCCCGTTTCTCCAAGTTAAGTCCAACAATGTTTCTTTTGACGTATGAAACATGACACGATGACGACATATCACGTAGAAAGTACGTCATTATCTTCGAACAGCCGCCATCTTGGATTTCTGGATTTTTCCAAAACGTAAAAAAAAAAAAATGACTCAAAAGTAAACGAAACCAATAAAATAATGCTATATCAAAGTCGCGGCTGGCAGATTACCCCCCCCCCCCCCCCCCCCGGTCTGAATAGGGTTAAAATAGATGGAGGAGGCTGAAATCTAAAATACTGTACCGTCATTAACTTGAAGCAACTGCCTCATTCTCATACTTGAGGCCTGTTTTATTTTTAGGGGGGGGGGGGGGGGGGGAGTTTGTCAGATACCAGATACATTACTCGTTGACTCTTCCAGTAATATTATTGCTCATTGATGACAACTCGCAACAAAATAATTATCATTTTATTTCATTAAACTGCCATTATCCTTGTCCTTGCCTTGATTCTTTTCAGTAGTTTAATTATTTGTTGTTTCAAATGATTTTATTTTTTTAGATACCAGATTATGCTAAAATGTTGGCAGGAAAACCCGACTGATCGACCAACGTTTGCCAAACTAAAAGATACTATGAAAGAAATGGAGAGAAACCACAAGGTAAACTGACTTATAATAAGCGTAAATACGAAATTTATGTTCACTACATGCATACGAACTTGAGTATCGCTTCGCTCTCCGGCTCACGACTTATAATTCTCTCAGCTCGCTCCGTTCAGTCGCGCATGTGCCCTAAATGTGAGCCTGCTCGCAGGCTATCACCTATTTTTGCACTAGCACTGCATATCTGCAGTGATGGGCTAATCCTTTTGCAGAACAATTTAGATTTAGATTGATCAGTTCCCAATACAATTCCACCGGTTCCCCATTCCTATTTACACTTTTAACTGAAACACATCAAACGTTCCAAAACATGGTGAACACGCGTACACACCTTTCTTTTTTTAAATATTTTAACTGACATGATTTCAGATATGTCCTATCACATACGTTTAGTTAAAGATATGTCACGTGACACACAGCTGCACGTTGTAAGTTCACTTTAAAACCTACAGATAATTAATCACGAACTTCTTTCCTGTTACAGACCTACGTCAACCTCGAGCAGTATGACAACAGTTTGTACGCCAACGTGGAGGATCTTACAGCTGAATGACAAGTAAACCAGCTGGCTTTTTAATCAAGACGTCAATTGTTAAAATTGCATCGTAAAATCCTGAGTAACATTTTTGTCGAAGCTGCATTATTCTATTGTATTTGTATTACCTTATAGTGCTTCAGTTTTTGTGCTCTTACGAACATGGTTAAACTATTTAACAAACGGGATTGTTAAATAGTTTATTCTCAAGTATAAAAATAATCACGACCGAGCTTATATTGAATTTCACAGCCCGTAATTATAAATATAGTTTTGCAAAACTGATTAGTTTGTTAGCAATATAGTTGCATGCGCGGTAATTTAATTTTAGAGTAGATATTTTATGTGTTTGTCATTTATACACACTGAGATATTCAGAGGTAATTTATCGTACGGAAACGAGTCCGTTTATATTATTTTAGCCAATGATAATTGTGATAAACTTTTCCTTACAAGCGAAAACCAATCAGGCAGCACCAATCAAATAATGCCTGTTTTTTTTTCAAACGGTTGCATTGTGAATGCCATGAATGAAATGTTTTTTAAACCCAAATTTTATCAAGTAATTGCTAGATTTAATGGCTTTACCGTGTAGATAGAAAATATTCAATCTTAATTTATAAATTAAACTAATTACATTTTTCAATGACAAATCAATTTTAGTATGCATCAAAACATTGGAAATGTTGTGTAACAATCTGGATCCTTTTCACTCTCGTGAAAAGAAAAGAGAACAAGAGATCATAAGACGAAATAAAGACGAACTGTTCCCGTAAAAAGCTTATCTTGTCCCGTGATTATTGATTACCAAAACCTAAGAACACCCACACAGTTCATTACAACCGAGAGTTTCGTAATTCTCGCCTGATAAAGTGATTGTAACGGCGAACTGAAACGCAATGTTTCGACAATGTCGCAGATTACTGATTAATTCCCTAACTAGGTGCATGACAAATAAAGCTACAAAAATGACAACAACAAAGTCAGTCAGTTATAGCATGACCTACGACACAGTGGCTGTCTGACATTCCGATGACCAAGATCTCCGATATTTCCAGAAAGTTTAAAGGAAAACTCCATTTCTGGTAATCTCCGTTTGCTAATTAATGGTATTCTGCATGCATGCAATCACCGTTACCAAAATGTTTGATGGGGGAGTGCTGCCGCTTCTAGAAACCCTTACCCTACTTCATACCAAAATACGGGGAAACCTCTGCTAACGAACATCTCCCGTAGGCGGCCACCTCTCACAAACTAAGTGGTTGTCCCATCCACATACAAACACTACATTTTTAACCTCCCATATAAGCAAATGAACCAAGGATGTCCAGCTATGATATACTTTTGAACAATTTCAATGACTTCATTGACTGGTGGAAAGTCAATACATTTCCTTGCGCATTTAAGAAAGATCAGAACCAATACTTTTAAAAATCCGCGAATTGCAATAGGAATACAAAATATTTACGCAAATGAGTTTACAATATAGTTTTAGTTCTTGACAAGCAAGATGACTGTATCATCCGCGTGTGACAATTTCAGTCTGTGACATTTTTTTTGTACTCTATAGTTTATTCACACAATTACAATCACACTTACATCAGTTACATAAATCACTTACGCTACAGTACTTACAAAAACAAAAGTAAAAGAAGAGAAAAAAAGATGAATATCACTTAGTTATTTAAATTGCAAAACAGTAGTGCAATACTTACATTACGGACAGTCACATTAGTTGAATATATCTAGCTTTACACGATTTATAAGTTTTACTTACATTTTTAAACTTTTCTATTTTATTTTCGTTCTGTGTGGCAATTTCAGTCTGTGTGGCAAAAGGTTCACTTTTCAGTCTGTGTGACAAACCTCAGTTTTTGCGATGAGTTTGTGTGACGAATAAAAGTTTTCACGACTATGTGACAAACTGACATATCACGCAAACCACAGACATTAACATGACCTCGCGTGACAGCTCAGTAACTGACAGCCGTGTGTTAGAGCAATAAAAGCGGTGGAATTCAATACCGACAATACCCGTAAGCTTTTAAAGCTTATTGTTCTTTATTTCTCGTTGTTTACGTGTGGTGTTTGTTGCAGCATGTTCTCGATAAGCCACTGTAAAATATAACTGAAACTATTTCGAACAACAGAATTGTAGAAGTGTTGATCGTTCTATAGTTACTCGGTAATGTTTATGGTTGGCGAATAGATCAGTCTATTCATAAATGGCTGCCATTCCTATCAATGTTAAGCCCCAGGGTGGAGAGGGGGGGGGGGGGGGGGGGGGGCAACCCCAGGAGAATTTGACAATTTTAGGGATGCCAGAGTCAATTTCCCCACCCCTGGGCATCACTTGAGCATCAAATTCCCACCCTTAGGGTATCCTTTTTTGTAGCAAACTAAGACATATTACAGATGCTAAATGTGTTCGAGAAAACATCACCTTACAATTTGGCCTCTCACAGGTCCAGCAGAAGTAAAAAAGAAGCAATGGCCTTTTAGAGCAAGAAATTCAAGCATATTTTCTCATCTTCCTTTCTTCCATTGTGCCATTGTGCGAAACAATTGTACAAGGAAAAGTATGTTTCAAATTCCCATGGACTTTTGGGTATTTCCAAGATGGCGGAGTACTCGTTTTCAGGCTTTCTTCACTTTTCCAATTGATGGCGGCTGTGTCAAATTCCCTTCCCGGGGGCACGTAAATTGTCAAAATCCCGACCCAGGTAACAGTCTTCGAGGTCAATTCCCCTGGGGTTGCCCCCCCCCCCCCCCCCCACCCGGGGTCTTAACATTGATAGGTGCATTAAGAATACTAGTTTAAGGTACTAATGCATTTCCATTACAAATTATAATTTGCTGATGAGTTATAGACAGCTTATTTTTAAAAGCATGAAAGCTGGAAAGACTGGATTGTCTTTCTTCAGGCAAAAGTCTTAAATGAAAAAGCCATAACTTACCAGTCGTTAAACCAACAAAAATCAACATGGGATCATCATATATAACTTGATTGGCAAGAATCCGTAGAACTTGCGTGACTAAACTAAAGTTGGTCACGTGACGTTTCAATGCAACGCTGGACACTCGACTGCTAAACAGAAACATAATTATCTTGACCTTATAATCATAGTTTATTGATCACAAACTCTGCCTCTCTTCTGCCGTTCTTGGATATTTAGACTGTGCGAACGACCTTTGCCATTGGATTTTCAAAGTCGATCTAATGTGTTTTGTGATCTCAGTACGAATGCCTACGGACTACTGTATTGTGCTTGCAGTGCTACTTCCGTATGCGGGTATGTATCATTTATGTACGTCGCTTTCACTCAAGAACCTTTAATGAGCCATAAGAAACCAATGCTAATTACAATTACTTTGTCGCGTTTTGTAATCGTGACACGTGTATCAGGTTTGAGCAATCTTTTATTATCAAATAACTAAATAAGATGTCACTGTCACAGGTTTCGTATCGTAATAAAACAGTATAACTTCCTTTTAGTCATGGTTGCTCGGGCTAACAATGAACGTTTCTTTGTTTAGTTGCCATAAATTTACATCAACCAGCTGAACCAGTTTAATTTACATCACCCAATACATCCAGTAACATCCACTTCCGATTCATTTTCTACCAGAGTTTTACAGGAATTGTCTGGGTGAAGTAATGTTCAAAATATGGGCGACATTTTCAATAATGACGCACAGTATATGAAAAGCTTGTAATAATAGGGTTTATGTCACTGCTGTTGTGTAACTTCATTGTATCGTGACACAGGTGTGAGACGAAGTCGAACAAGCAAAAAATCACTTATTGTTCCTTTTGTTTCATGTGTGTGGCGCTCTTCGTCAGTGAAACCAAAACATAGTAGAAATAGTAGCAATAATCCGATGGTCTCCGATGTAGACTACAGAAATCGGAGTTTAAGCGCCGCGGCAACAAGCTGCAGACCGTGATGCTTGAAGTCACTAGTCACGCCTCCTCCTTTCAAAGGACCGGGGAGAGAGTCACTGCTGAGGAGAAGACAAAAGAATCCGCCAGCAACAACCAAATCTTCCCATACAGCACTTGTAGAAACAAAGAGTGTCTTCTCAAATGTGAAACAAAAAGGCATCTATAGAAATAGTTATTTATTATAAATGAGTATGTTTGAGTCTTATACAGTCAAACCTGTATATAATGGCCCTGTTTATAGCGGTCACCCTGTATATAACGGTCATCTGGCCATTTCCCAAGGGTGACCGTTATTTTCAGGTTTGACTGTACACACACTTGACAATTGTCCCGTTTACAGATAAAATATATGTTTTCATTTGATCATGCTTTAACTTCCGTAACTTCTCTCGATCCCAATACCATATTAAGCGTCTTAAAATATGTGAATCTTAGGCCCAGTTCAGACGCCGTACTTCACATGAGCCGATTCGGCTCATGTGAAGTACGGCGTCTGAACTGGGCCTTATATTTTCAGACATGTAGGTGACAAATGTTAAAATTTTAGCAAGTATCAATCTCGGTAGAAATGCGAACTCGTAAGTTGTGAAAGTTACGTTACAAAAACATATTTGATAAGGCATATATGAATGAAATCATATATGTGAGCTGCGGAAATTAAATTAAATGAATACGCGATCATCGCAGTTATGAATGCAATTTTTGCAATTGCAATATAAGCAAGAAAAAAATTCTGGCTTCCGAATTATTCGCCAACAAAAACATATTTATTGGCAAATATATAAGAAAAATGTAACGTTATTAAGACACTTGTACTTTTAGTTACGGTACTTTTGGCTTCGCAGCAGGTGCGGTTGGATTCACTTCAATGTATCAAGGACAGACCGTGACAGGATTGGTTGGCTCGTCTGTTAACTTCACCTGGAGCTTCTCTGGTGATGTGGATAAAGTTACCTGGGGACTGAAGAAAGATGGAATAAATGACTTTGCTGCTAATGGAGCACTAGTATCACTAAGCAAAAGTGGCCCAATTTCACTGTTAGGCCCTCCAGCATACAATGGACGTGTGAGTGGAAGTCGTAGCGGTGACTCATCCTCTGGCCAGGCCATCTTCACTCTTATCTCTATCACTAAAGATGATGAAATATATTTTGGCTGCAAGATAGAACCAACAAGTGTTATAGAGGACCCTGCATTTGACCCTGTGAAATTGGTTGTCAATGGTGAGTTCCATTCATGTGAAAGCTCTAAGGTCTTCGAGGTAATTTTTATGTTAGAGGCGTAACGATGGCGCATGATTATTATTTGTAAATTGGCCTGAAAAGCCCTATGGGGAGTGTCCAATAAAATGTATGTATGCATGATGGGGATCACTATTTCAAACCATTATTTTAATAATGATTAAAATCAGCCTGTACATGATACTGTACCCTCAAATAATCTTCCAATCAAATACCTCCATTAGGGTCACATGCCTACCCAATATTTTGCCATGTACATACTTTTATATAATTATTATTATTATAAAATTATTATTATTATTATACTTACCAATATTCACTGAGCTTAACGCAAATACTTTGTTTTAGTATAATTTCCAGAGGTGAATATCAAGAGCTACAAAATAATGAACTAAACATGAAAAAAGAAAACATCATTTGCAAGTGCTCGTCAACATACATGTAGACCGTAGTTACATTATTTACGAATCAATTACAGTTTCAATTTTGAAAACAAACAAACAAAGAAACACTACAAACACGTCATTGCTTAGATACCTTTAATTGATCTTTGGTGACTTCGTGAGCAATTGTAGTTATTGTCTGGAAATAAATAGCTCGATCTCAGGAAGAGAAGTAATTTCTGTCATTCGATCTGACACAATTTTAAATGGCTTGTAAACAATTTCTTGAAAACAGATTTAATGCCTTGCAAGTCATTTTCTTAAATTTCCAATGCGTCTGATGTCTTTAATTTAGAATAAACAACAATTTAATTCAAAAACTAGCCGCCATGTTTATTGTCCGGTATAGTAAATGTGGCTAATCTGACGTTTTACAGTGGCGGAACGATAGAGATTGTCATCAGGATAAAATGTCTAACAGAAACGAGTTGCTTTCAAAGCATAATCAAGTGTGATATTCGGAGTGAAAACAAATTGACACTGTCTGATGAAGAAGATTTTCAGTTGAAATGCCTTTTACTTAAAGTTTTGCTAAAGTCAGCATCATGCAGACATCTTTAGGTTGCATCTTAGTCCATAATAATTTTTTTTTTTACAGGGTTACCACAGATAAGCTTGTCATCAGTACCAACAAGTTACGATGAGGGATCCCCAGTGAATATTAGCTGTACAGCACCAGGGAAACCAGACCCAGATGTAACATGGATCAGAAATGGAGGAGTGAAAAGTTCAGGAAAGAAAACAGTGTTTTTGACGTTCAATAGTATAAAGAGAGCAGATGATGGACAGTATACCTGTAAAGCCAACAATTCCGTGGGAAATGATGTCAGTCACGTGACACTTGTGGTTTATTGTAAGTAATACACTGTATGTTTTAATTGCTTATAGTTATTCCATTATGCTACTTATTACATGTTGTCAGTTTTTATCTTGCATGAGCTCTACACTTTGATAATGTGTGCTGGGGTGTTTTGGAGTTTCTACTTAAAATGCTCTGCCCACATCTAAAGGAGTGTGTTTAGTAATTAATTAAGAATGTATGAAACAAGTCAATCGGTATCAACAAAATGTGCCTTGGCTAGTGAGCTGTTCAAAAGCTCTCTGCCATGCCGTGCCTTGTATTGGTGCATACACTGTAGTTCAAACAAACAAAGCTAAAACAGATCAGTGAAGTGTGAAGTTTACAACCATCCCAAACTGAAGAACCAAATGTTGCGTGACATGCATATACAGTAATGCTTGTAAAACAAAAATTAAAACTGACAGAAAGTTTGAGTTATTCTCAAAGAGATGCACTTTTAATCGCCCATCACTTTGAAAAAATATCCAATTCCTGCCTGATTGCAAACAGTCAAGGTCACAAACGTAGCCAGGAGACTTCGTCTCTTGTCTACATTCCAATCATACCAGTTGGAAGTCATAAATAATTTCCATCGCTTTGTCGCGTTCAATAACGTGCCGCTGACCGCACTCAAGATTAGTCTGCGGGCTCCGGCGCTATTGCTCGCCAACATTTCTCTTCAAAATAGAGATATATTTTATGAGTTCTGCTGCACTTTATGTTTGTAATCAAAAATCTAAATCTTCACCATTGATTGATATCACTAGACAAACCTGAAGGTACAACACTAACAACAAGTGCAGCTCAAAATACCGTCACACAAGGAGACTCGGTATCATTGACATGTCACGTAACGGCAGCTAAGCCACAAGTATCACAGTACAGGTTCTACTTGAATGACACTCTTGTCAAAGCAGCCAGTAACAGTCAATACACCATCAACAATGTGCAGCGATCCCAACACTATGGCAAGTACAAATGTATATCACACAATGATGCTGGAAATGGACCAGAGGCCACTGCCGTGACACTTCATGTAAATGGTGAGTAAGATCATTCATTAGTATTAGATGGATGTGCGTTGTTTTCCTATTTCCGTTAATAAACCTTCGTTATACATGTTCCTCTCTTGAATAAGTATAATGTTTCGAATCCATGAAATGTTGCAACTACCACAGTTCAAGCCAATTGTAAACATGAAGATCATTTCCCGGGGTGGGGGGGGGGGGGGGGGACTCCCATATAAAAGTGACGGGGGTCGGGGGTGATCGTAAAAAGAACCCTAGGGTACCAACATCTCGTTTGGTGGGTGTGGCTCGAATTCATTTTCACCCCTAAGAGGTACCAATTCTAAGATCGACAAAACTATGATAGTTCCTGTCATATTTTTTCCCCGAAAAATACCCTAAAAGGTACCGGAATAACTCTAACGGTAGACATTTTTGATTTTAACACACTAAGTGGTACCCTAAAAGGTACGACGATCACCCCGTCACTTTTATATGGAAGTCGTCCCCCCCGGCTTCCATAGTGGTTGTGGAATAATGGTTGTTATTAAAAACTGAACCATTGGATAATGCATTTCTAGAGTTTTGATTGGGTTAGAGGTCATGGGATATGAGCCATTATACCATGAACGCATCGGCGAGAAAGAGAGCTGAATTTTGTTCTCTCTCCAAGGAACAATGGCTGCCGGAGAAAATTGTTTTACGGCAGAATTGACTGAAGACGAATTCGAAGTAACAATACTGCTAGAAAATGCAGCAAAGTTTGGAACGAAATATTTAATGGGAAATGCTTGAGTGAATTGTACAACAAATGCAACTGAACGAGCACTATTTATAAAAGGAAGCCTGAAACAATTTACGGGAAAGCCCGGAAACCAATACAAATCTGCACAAATTCGTTCAAAATGGATGAATTACACTACAAAATATTTAAGCTTAACCTATTCAGTATTGTTACCTTGTATTTCGAAGAGGCTTGTTAATTCCAGCTGGACTAAGCTTTTAAAATCAGCACAATAAATATCCAAAAGAGCCGAAGCATTGAAAACAATATCACAGTTCGTCAAGCGTTGGTAATGGTACAATCGAAGCCGGATCACTTCACAGTGAAATTATCTTGGAAGGCCACTCTTTTTCTCTCCATCCATGTAGATATTGACTCTTTCCTTTGCTCTTTACTTCAGTGAACTTGATTTCAACTGGCTCAGTTTCGCTCGTCTCAACACAATTCGATCTGCAGACGTGCACGATTTTCTCGCCGTATAAACAACCCGTTCAGCTGTCCATATTAGTTCAACTTGTAAAATGAATTAATGTTGAGCTCCACATTTGCACAATTTTCCAGAATATACGAAACTTTAGAAGAAACAGCGAATATTAATCCGAAGAAAATTCAGTCTTGCAGCTCTATTTTCATTCAGCTTGTTTACCGAACAGACCGAAGATAGCGCCGGTCGCCAGACGTTCGCCGCCGTTTTCATACAAATCATGCTTCGTTTAATCGAACTGAAAAATCACTCAGTCGATTTATAGTCTTGTTTAAAAAGTAATACCGAAGTTTTATCCTAAAGTTACTACATTTTTTAATAAAACAATTATTCCATTCGCCCTTGTTGGATACGAGATGATTATAGCCAACCATCTCGTATCCAACGCGGGCTCATGGAATAATTGTTAATGGTGGTTGTGGAATAATGTTGATGTTAAATACATTTTATGTAGAAGGTACTCCACCTACAGAGATCGTGTTTTGATCCTTAGGTTGACAAACGATAAACAAATCGTAAGTTTATAGACGCATAATCTTGTCACTGAAGCTAATTTATTTAATTTTACTCTCCTCATGTTTAGTTCCTGTCCAGTTTACCGCAATTCCTCAAAACGTAACAGTAAATGAAACAAATTCCATTGCTGTGAGTTGTGATGCGTCAGGTTTTCCTGCGCCTTCTATAACATGGACAAAACATGGACAAGGCAACCCTGTGCTGAAAGAACTGAACATTCACAGCAGTAATAGAAGTGACACCGGGATATATGTGTGTACTGCAAGCAATGGAATTGGACAAGCAAAGAAAGTGAGAGTATATGTCATTGTGCATTGTAAGTCTATATATCCCATCCCGTCATGGAGTTAATTATTAGCTGATGCAGCACGTTATCTATATCAAATGCAGAAAATACATGTACATGTACGTATTTAACAATGAATTATGATACAAAATAGATGTTGATTTTAAGATTTATTTACAATAAGTTTTCTTCATTATCATTATTTGTATTTTACCAAAAATTGTGGTACCCTGTATTAGGGTTATTTGGGTTATCTAGTGTAATGTTTTAACTGGGCCTTCAACAGTTCACATCACAATGTTGCATTTCAAGTAAAACAAAAAATAGATACACAAGGTGTATTTGTGTGATTTACTGGTCAGAGAGAAAAGTTGTCGAAACTGTATTCTTGGTATTCTAGAAATAGTTTATTGCTTGATGTGTCGTTTGGACACAAAAGTGTCGTTTTCACAGAATTGAATGCAAAAAAAAAATAAAAAATAGGAAGGGTTCGTTTTACACCGGGAGAATTTGTCGTGAATGCTTAAGTTTTTATTAAGCGTATACAGTCAAACATGTATAGTAGTGGAAACCGTATTTAAAGGGGACAACCTTTATTAATGGACAGTATTAAAAGTCCCACAATTTATCAGTTCCCTTATTTATTGTAAATAATTATATTAAGCGGACATTCCCCGAGGGTGTCCGCTTAATGCAGGTTTGCCCAAATATATACCGTAAGAGTTACTTATACCGTGCCTCGCATAAACAGGCCGGATAAACTTTCTATACGTTATTTTTGGTTTCCTTTGCCTTCGTATTGGGATCTTTTTGTCATTTCGTCTGTTTACTCAGGTTTTATGAAATAGTTAAATTATATAATAATATTTCACAGTCCATTGTGAAGCCACATTTGCTTAATGTCCACTCAGCATGTGTAAGACCGAATCATGTATTTAATTTGGTGATTTACATGTAACATAGGGGTGGGATATAGATTTTTAGAAGACTGAACATGTACACACTGCTGTAACAATTTGCTGAGTAATGTAATGACACGTCCGTTAATATGTTAATATAACTAATTATATCTTAATAAATAATTATATTATATTGTTTTACACAAGTTTTTTTATGGGGTAATTGCTCATGGTTGTAAGTTTTTGTTGTCAAATAATATTTCTTTTAATACTGCTCTCTCTTTGCTGTCATCACAACAATGTAATGAAGTACAAGCACATGATCAAAAACTAAATAAATGCTATATCGCAATTAATTACTAACAGTACTGTATGTTAACGGCACATGGTTCAAATATTTTAAATAATAACATTGTTCCACGCGTATCAATTCAATGACTTTAAGCTTTGGTACTTGGTAGTATTTGTTCCTTTTTATTTGTCGTGTTTCAGTGGTTTCAGTGATTTTAGTGTGTTGATCTGCAATCAGCAGATCGTTAAATCTGGGCAAGGAGTTAAGAGAGGCTGTCCCTAACAATCAGACATATCGCGGCAAGGGTGGAAAATTCGATTTCTCTCTTATTTTAACGTTTGATAGGCTAGGGTATAACAAAAATCACTGGATACTTCTTTTGGCAAAATATCCTTTTATTTGAAAGAAAAGTGCAAATAACCAAAATCCGTTGAAAATCACCATTTGAGGCGTCAAATTATTGCACGAGTTTGTTACCCTCGCAAGCAAAAACGAATGATTCTACGTTCTTTAAAACACTGAAAACGTTTTGTGCAATGTCTAAATATTTGCCACAACGATTTTGGGAAATATTCCGTTGTTCTTTCCATACAAAATAATTTAATTACGAAGGCATATATTTCACTCACGGTAAAAGTACCTCGTGAATAAAATATATTTTCACCATGTGCTAAACCTTCAAATGGATTAAGCTTCTGGCGGTTGAATTACAAAAGGATGGCCTCGAGATTGCTGCAAAAATTTCTTTGGGGTAACGGTTGAGAGCGGCGTGAGATCTTTTCAAAGTCCGTTGAAAATCCGGTTATTTGACCTTTAGTGGTCAAGCTTGTGCGGGTCACGCACATAATTTCGTCCGCCGTGTCACATGTTTTAACCCATATGAGATTGAAATAACCACATATCAAAACATTGCGAAATATTCTTACCTTATTTGCTGTAGAAGACAGCTCCACTGTTCATTTTAGTGTGATTATCTTGTCGTTCGTCGTATATTAGTTCTGCTTATAACGTCCGATGAACACCGCCAACTGTCAACGTTCGAAAACAGTCGAACGCAACACCAATCTTTGTAAACATTCGACACATTTCATCATCACAGCATCTTGTTCAACGGTTTAGTCATTTGTTGAATGTTCCTCGGTTTTTAGTGCACTAAAACTAAAAGATAAGATCACACTGGAAAGGATAGGACCACAAACATGTCGGCGCTTTTGCAGCTGTTTATACCCGGGTCGTCACGCAACGCTATTTTCATCGGCATTTCAGGGGGTGGGGGAGGGGCGAGGGCGGCGGCAGGGCGAAAAAGGCTGATAACACTTTCAACTGAAATACCAGGAGCCCATTACCAGGAGCCGCTCCGCTGACAATACACATGATTATGATCCAACTTCAGTAGTACGTTTTAGCACTGTCATCCTACTTTGCTGCAATTTTCTTCTGCAATTTGGTGCAATTTTCTTCTGTTCTGTTCTGGATGGAGGCCCTCCATCCGTCCAGAACAGAAGAAAATTGCAGAAAATTGGAGGGGTCTTATAACAGGATACCGTGTGCCGGGCACCAGGAGCCATAATCAGGGACCTGACTCCAGCTCCTGGTGGCACTAAATGTTTGCGGATTCTAATTTTTTCTATTTTATTCCGTATCCGCCCAAAAAGGTTGTCCCAAAAACGTATTCCTGCAAAAACCTTCTTCCGCAAAAATTAACTCCAGTTTGAAATTATAAATATTAGACATCTTCCGTAAACTGGTGCCGCGTTCTTATCGCTGCTTCGACCATTATTGTCTCTGGTTTTCAGTCAGTCGAGTTCTTCATGTACTGATTCCAACGCCCAACCCATTTGTAACACTGAACAAGCAGGAATCTACAGAAAGGTCTGGCCTGATGTGTTCCAGAATCTTCTACAAGATTTTCAACAATTGTAACACCTTGTACTAACTTTGTAGCACATAGACTGGGACAAATTCTTAGAAAGGCTGCTATTTAAAATTCTGTTGGCAAACTTGAGAAAAAGTTGGTAGATACACTTTTTGCCAACCAGAGAGCCGAGCGAAAACGCGAGTCTCTCGAGGCGGCAAGTATAACGCCGTGCGCAGTTTGAAGATCTTAGCAGAAAAAATATCATTAGCCTATGAATAGGCTCCGCGGTGGGGATGGGGTGAAAGGAAAACTGCGAGCGAAAGCGAGCCCCGAGCGAAAGCGAGCCCCGAGCGAAAGCGAGCCCCGAGCGAAAGCGAGCCCCGAGCGAAAGCGAGCCCCGAGCGTAAGTGAGCCCCGAGCGAGCCGCAGCTAATTCATAGGCTAAAATCTCATATCCAACTGTGAAATGTGCCGTAAGTGATTTTCGGTATGTAAGTGAGATTTTTTTGACCATATATGGTTGTGGTTAATTTTTAATTGTGACGTCATACGCCTTCAACTTCAGACATACCGAATCTTCGCAGACTGACCTATGACAGGAGCATATCACTCCGGAGGAGTGCTGATTAATGACAACAGCATAGTTACACCTTTGGCTATTTTTAGAATCCGTCTCCCGCGATAAGATTTCCGTGTATGTCCGCGGACGATAGTGAGAATTCGTAGTAACGACATTCCGCCGTTCTAGTTCTTATTCCACGTTCTTCTCGTCCATTCCTGGTTTATTTTTAATCTGAAACATGAATGATAGCCTCGTCCTCGTGCTCGCAACGGGTGATTTTCGTGGCAAAAGTAATTCGAAAAATAGCTCAAGGTGTAACTACGCCGTGTCATAGGCCCAATAAAAGAGATGGAGGCTCCAGGGTGATATGCTCCTGCCTATGAGCCTTCTTGGATTTTTAAGGACTGGACTGGACTACATTACTTATAGACAAGAGAAGAGAGAAGTTTGCTCAATGTATTCGGATTTCAATACCAATGGAATCAGGTTTAAAGTTATGAAATTAACCGAGGAGACTTGTAAATAAATCATTAATTAATTGATTCGGAATATTGCAACATTCTCAATTCATTTCATCCTTTACATACAAACCTTATCAACAAAAATTACTATTTCGCTCGTTGGCACTTAGCGATAGGTACAACTAGTTTAGATGAAAATTATGTACTGAAAATGAAAACATTGTTTACGTACCAAGCTGGATTTTGAAATCTGGCTCAAATATGGGACATGGAAACAAGCCTAAACTGTTTGCCTCTTTTTAAAGGAGTACGTCACATATGGTGCATCTTTAAAAAAAGTTCGCCGCTCGCAATCCGTCTTAATCTTCACCATCGTTAACCATCCTTGTTCCTGTTTGGTTTATTATTACCTCTTTGGTGTTTCTCTACTTTAGTAAACTATTATTTTGAGGCTTTCTTTAATCTGAAGGTGATGTTGCACTTCGCAAAAATGACTTAAAATATCGTAACATAGCTCCTTTAACCAGTTTGGAATCGAAATATTTTGATTCCCAAATCAGCTAACTATAATATTTTTATTCTCAAGAATGCAAATTAAATTGATGGTGAGTGCTTTACTTCGACACGTCACATCGAAACAATTTTCACCACTACTGTACGTCCACTAACTCAAATTCCGGAATTATTTTGATGGACTAGAGAGATAGTTGTCGACAACTATTCAGTTATCGATCACATAAAAAGTAGTCGATAACAGAAAAGCCAGTGTGTGCAGCTAGTTATCGATAACTAAGGGGCTTAGTTATCGCTAACTAGCTTCGCACACTGTCTTTTTTGTTATCGACTTCTTTTTATGATCGACAACTAGATAGTTGTTGACGACTATCTCTACTATCTCTCTAGTCTGTGGAGGCCCTAATAAATTATGTTTCTTAAAACTCTTGCGTTGTGATTCTATGGATGGAGAACTTGCAAACAACTGTGCAAACAACTGCTATGCGCAGGGAATTTGCACTGCAGAAATTAAGTCATGCAAAAAACATCTGAAGGTAATTTGGGCCTCCACAGACTAGGCCAACTGTTATCGATAACTATCAGTAGTTGTCGATAATAAAAAGTTGTCGATAACAAAAAAGCCAGTGTGCCAAGCTAGTTATTTTTGCGGAAGAGGGTTTTTGCGAGAATACATTTTTGGGACAACCTTTTTGGGCGGATCCGGAATAAATAGCAAAAATTAGAATCTGCAAAAATTTAGTGCCACCTGGAGCCAGGTCCTTGATTATGGCTCCTGGTGCCACACGGTATCCTGTTATAAGACCCCTCCATCCGTCCAGAACAGAAGAAAATTGCAGCAAATTGCAGAAGAAAATTGCAGCAAAGTAGGATGACGGTACTAAAACGTGCTACTGAAGTTGGATCATAATCATGTGTATTGTCAGCAGAGCGGCTCCTGGTAATGGGCTCCTGGTATTTCAGTTGAAAGTGTTATCAGCCTTTTTCGCCCTGCTGCCGCTGAAATGCTGATGAAAATAGCGTTGCGTGACGACCCAGGTATAAACAGCTGCAAAAGCGCCGACATGTTTGTAGTCCTATCCTTTCCAGTGTGATCTTATCTTTTAGTTTTAGTGCACTAAAAACCGAGGAACATTCAACAAATGGCTAAACTGTTGAACAAGATGCCGTGATGATGAAATGTGTCGAATGTTTACAAAGATTGGTGTTGCGTTCGACTGTTTTCGAACGTTGACAGTTGGCGGTGTTCATCGGACGTTATAAACAGAACTAATATACGACGAACGACAAGATAATCACACTAAAATGAACAGTGGAACTGTCTTCTACAGCAAATAAGGTAAGAATATTTTGCAATGTTTTGATATGTGGTTATTTCAATCTCATATGGGTTAAAACATGTGACACGGCGGACAAAATTATGTGCGTGACCCGCACAAGCTTGACCGCTAAAGGTCAAATAACCGGATTTTCAACGGACTTTGAAAAGATCTCACGCCGCTCTCAACCGTTACCCCAAAGAAATTTTTGCAGCAATCTCGAGGCCATCCTTTTGTAATTCAACCGCCAGAAGCTTAATCCATTTGAAGGTTTAGCACATGGTGAAAATATATTTTATTCACGAGGTACTTTTACCGTGAGTGAAATATATGCCTTCGTAATTAAATTATTTTGTATGGAAAGAACAACGGAATATTTCCCAAAATCGTTGTGGCAAATATTTAGACATTGCACAAAACGTTTTCAGTGTTTTAAAGAACGTAGAATCATTCGTTTTTGCTTGCGAGGGTAACAAACTCGTGCAATAATTTGACGCCTCAAATGGTGATTTTCAACGGAATTTGGTTATTTGCACTTTTCTTTCAAATAAAAGGATATTTTGCCAAAAGAAGTATCCAGTGATTTTTGTTATACCCTAGCCTATCAAACGTTAAAATAAGAGAGAAATCGAATTTTCCACCCTTGCCGCGAAATTAAAATTTTGTCTGGTTATTAGTGACAGGCTCTCTTAAGCACAGTCACCTTGTATCAATTGTAGTTGTCATCAGCAGTTTAATTAATTGAAGTGTGACAAATGAACAGTAGCCCTCTAACTTCCCTTTTAGTAATATTTGCATTTGAATGCTTGAATAACTAACACAACTCAACAACTGAAGGTAACCATTTGGGCCAGCACAACTTTCTTTGTCGGGTTCGAACATTGCGATTTCAAGCAAAACAAACTGAGCAATCCAATTCTCAAGTAACCAGTTCTGCTGAAGCGATTTGTTGATTGTTTAAATTTGCTGCAGTGTAATTGTGATTGACAAGTTGAACCAATCAAGAAGCATTTTTTTAATTAATTATTTGTCATTAATTACTGATGGAAGGCTAGTGCAAATAAAACATACCATTTGTGTTTTTGTGTACCCGGCTCCCCCATGCAAAACACACTTTTTGCTGACCTCCCCCCCCCCCCCCCCTATTCCCCCATTTTCAATGATTCGTACCTTTTCAGTGTTGTTAGAGAATAATTGAATATAAAGTTCTCAATTTCTCTCAAGGACATACATATCTATTAAAATTCATATAGTCTTTTCAATATATAGTATAACGTTTATTGATTTTTGTTGTTTTATTAAGGTCAGATTTGTGCAATTTCAGAAAGAGTTCCATCTATACCTGTGACTTTGTACGACGATCGCCCCATTTTTTCCCTACATGAACATTAGTGACCCTCGCCAAATTTGCACCAGCCCCCTACCCCTGTATAAATAATGACCGGTCCCATAGTAAGAGGAAAGGGAGCGGGGCCCCTTTCATCCTCATTATCCTTCTCTTGTTTATTATCAAATCAAATTGTTCCTTAAGAACTCCTTGAGATAAATGTCTTCTCGTAACATGATATGTACCTTCAAATGTGCCGAAATGTTTATTTATTTTTCAGACCCGCCCACAATACAACAAACCATCGCATCAGCTATCGAGTCTTGGATTGGTCAGACAGTGACGTTGAAGTGTGTGTCAGATGGTGTTCCTACACCAACACTCACCTGGTACAAACCTGATGGAAGTCAAATAAGTAGTAGCACAGCTACAGAGTACACAGTGAATGTGAAGATGAACGTGGATCAAGATTTTGGTGATTACAAGTGCAATGCTAACAATGGACTCACTCCAGCTGATGACAAGATAGTAAATATAAAACAGATAAGTAAGTGCTCTTTGTTACCTTTAAATGAAATATAAATTGATCAAGTCAGTCAGTATTTTATTTTTAATTGGTCAAATATGGTAACATGTTGATGGATGACTCAAACTGGAGCAGAGTGGAAGAAAGGGTTTGAATTTAATCCGAAAGAAGATCTGCTTTACACTGAGCTGGAAGTAGAGAACCGTTTTGTATGTTAAGAAAAGTAATATGCAAAATCACATATCGTCGTTGTCACTTTATATTCAGTGGCGGATCCAGGGGGAGGGTCGGGGGGGGGGGGGGGGGGCAGACCCCCCTATCAGACCTGTGGGATTTTTTGCTTTCACCATTATCCATAGCAAGGATCTCTAGGATCCACCAAAATGCACATTTTAGAGCCTGAAATCTCAAATAGTTTCTGGAAGAGGCCTCCAAACATTCGCCTCTTGTAGAAGCGTTTAGTGATAACTATTGCAGACTTGCAGTCTATTTACAAAAATCTCCTTCTACGTATTTCACATTTTTGGGAAAACCCTGGACCCCCTCCCCATAAAACATTCATGAATCCGCCCCTGATATTAATGGTTACTTCATCATTCATTTATTCGTCCATCCATCCATCGGTCCGTCCATCCGTCTGTCCGTCAGTCAATTGACATGTATGTACACTTTAGCAATGACGCGTAATTACATGATAAATCCTAGTGTCTGTAGCTATGACGCGTCAATTCGAGGCCAGCATGAGAATGAGAATAGATATACATGTAGTGAGCAAAATGTATAGCAATACCAGATGGCACCGTGTCAAGACAACGCGTCATATCTACACAGACACTGGTATTTATGCATGTAGGTATGACGCGTTTGACGTCATGCACGTGTACCGCACGCGTTGTTCGCTTCATCAGCAGAAACGAAAAATAAATTAAAATATTCCAAAGTTAAGCCCGAAATAATGATTTAGTTTTTTAAATGTATATTCGGTTTTCGCATGATAGCGAAATTATCAAGTCCTCGGTTTGTGTTATCCGCCGAAGCCGAAACATCGTCCTTGATAATTCTCGCTATCATGCTCAACCTCATCAATATTTCTTTTATTAACAGAGTGCTTTTAACCAATCATAATTAACAAACAAACAAACAAACTTCGAATTCTCCCAAATTGAGATAACATCTGCACTGTATCCACATTACTTACCCCAACTCATTCTACTTTTTTCTTAGAGAAACCAGGCCCCCCGACCATCACATCATCAGCTGCAGACATTCAAGCCACTTCACTGACAGTCAAATGGACTCCACCAGCCGACAATGGAGGGAGTTCTATCACAGCATACCGAGTGGTCATACTAAAGGGTGACAGTGAAATAAAGAATGTCAATATTACTGACCCTGGTACAACAAGTTGGGCTGTTGGAGGTCTGGCGAGAGATACCAACTACACTGTGAACGTTTTTGCCAGGAATGCTGTGTTTGAAGGACGTGCTGGAAAAAAAGCAATGAAGACAAAGATTGAAGGTAAACAATCGCAATATCTGTTTCTTGTTTGAATCAGGGCGAGTCAGACATGCGAGGAAGTCCAGTCATATGA
The DNA here is from genome assembly GCA_029204205.1 of Desmophyllum pertusum. Taxonomy (NCBI): domain Eukaryota; kingdom Metazoa; phylum Cnidaria; class Anthozoa; order Scleractinia; family Caryophylliidae; genus Desmophyllum; species Desmophyllum pertusum. The sequence goes on along the minus strand of MU825888.1, from coordinate 333,502 downwards.
TCTGCAGGTTTGTTCGTTATATACCAGTTAATTATGTACCTATATATCTATCATAGTTTATTTAGGGAAATGTTGCGTTAATATATTTTTCCACTGAGTGTGCTCTTGTGCAGTGGCTTTATCGCTGAACTGGAATGGGAGTTTCACTGGCTGACGTCCAGGTATTTAAGGAATGTAATAGCCTCGTGCAAAACTATACAACCAACCAGAGCGTTATATGATCAAAAAATTTTCAAAATATTTGCTATCATCTCGTTGGTTATTCAACGATTGAGCTTACAGAAACAAAGAAATGAGAAGAAAATGTAGTTTAATTTTATTTTGTAATCACCCCGGAATTCCACGCCGTGTACTTTTTGAAGCACTGATATACATGTATCGCGTGGTATAAAGGCCCTGTCGTTATATATAGAAGATTTGATTTAAAAAATACATTATTCTATTCAGTAGGTCTATGAAGACCGCGCAATAAGAATAGCTCAGAATTATCGCTTGCTTCAGTTTCATGAGACCGCATGTAAAATGAGTCTTTATGACACGTTGAATTTCACTCATTCAGAGCTAGAATCAACAACGACAATACCATGTAACCGATTTAATTCAATGATATGGAAATATTTGAAACAGGAGAACAACTGAGAAGTAATGATTATATTATTATTATAACCAAGGAGTCCCAGCAACAGCAGAAATATACGGCCTGCCCAGTGAAGTAACAAACGATACCATCACACTGAAGTGGAGAGAACCAAAAAACAATGGCAAAGAAATCACACAGTACACTGTGTACCAAAGAATAGTGACTGATGGTAAACAAGGAGAGTGGACCAGGCTAAAGACCGTTACAGATATCTCAGTTAGAGAATTGAAAGTTAAGTTGGAGAAAGGCAAGGTGTATGGATTTGTGGTTACTGCAACAAACGAACTTGGTGAAAGTTCAAAAGAAGATGGAAAGATCAAGAGAGTTAAGGTTTCAGGGATCCCAGCAGCTGTGGAAATGAGTGACATACCCAGTGAAGTGACAGACAGTACAATAACGCTAAAGTGGGGTGAACCACAAAGCTATGGAAGAGAAATCACACAGTACACTGTGTACCAAAGAATAGTGACTGATGGTCAACCAGTAGAGTGGGACAAGCTACAGACGATAACGAACGTCTCAGTTAGAGAATCGGAAGTTGAGTTGGAAAAAGGCAAAGTGTACGAATTTGTGGTTACTGCAACGAATATTCATGGTGAAAGTTCAAAAGATGAAGGAAACAGCAAGAGAGTTAAGGCAATAGGAGGTATGTTATGTAATAGTCGAACACTAGAGCATTCCCCGAGGGTGTCCGCTTAATACAGGTTTGACTGTATATGCTATCCGAGTAGCTGAGTACGACAATCGTAGCTGATTCACAGATGTCGTTGATGCTTCGTTTTGAAAAGTTCAAGTAAAGCTAGGAGTGCTTTTCTTTTTGTGGATCCTCTACCGAAATGTTCATTTGATAAATTAATAAAAAAGACAAACTCACAACAAATATATCGCTCCCCCTTTCATAGATACCGATGGTGGAGATAAAAAATCTCACGACACGACAGGTATGTAATATTAGCATGGATAACAAGATAGGATGGTCTAAGCCCAGTTCAGACGCCGTACTTCACATGAGCCGAATCGAATTCGACGAATTAAGTTCATGTGAAGTACGACGTCTGAATCAATTTGAAACGGCTGATTGAATTCGGATCGGCTCAACCGTTCTTCCCGCATGGCTCAGCCGGGAATAACGGCTGTGGACCGGCTTTGATTCAGACGCCGAACTTCACATAGGCCTGCATAAGCCGAAACAAATGCATTAATTATTATAATGTATTTTTCAATATAACAGCAATTTTCCTTTATTAAATGAAGTTCCGCTGAATTAAGCTCGGCGTCTGAATCAATTCAGCCGGTCTAAATTAATTTGGGTCGGCCTAAATTCGAATTTGATTCGGCTCATGTGAAGTACGGCGTCTAAACTGGGCCTAAGAGAAGCATCTGGCTCTCTTCCAGCTGATAATTGTTTGAAAAAGGAGTGTTTCACCGTTCGTTTGTGACTTTTCAAATTATATTCATTTGTTACGTTCATCAAACCTTAGATCACTGTCTATTTATACTCAAAGTAATTTTAGCCGGGCAGGCGGTAGAAACGTATTAGACGTATTTTTCCAAACTCATCATCACCTTCTCTTAGATCATCCTCTCTTGTGGATAAATAATGAGTTTGAGAAGTACATTTTCCCTTCGCATACATATTCTTGTTTTGTTTGCTGTCTTATTATGAGATGAGATGTCATATCAAGGACTTACACTTTGTGTTTCATCAACGCATGTTCAGTAAATGTGTTTGCATTGTAATTTTCAGGATCTTCCTGTGACGAGGAGAAGATAATTCTTCACGCTGTTTACGTCAGTCTCATCATCATTTTGTTGATAATTATTCTTATTCTTGGTGTCGTCATCTGGAAAATGCGCAAGCGCTTGAGTAAGTATAACATTCAGGGAAATAATGCATCTTAACATTTGCTTGATATACTCACTGTTGATGTTATGAAATTAACCAATTTTACATCATAAAGGATTCTTGTTGTAAATAGTGTTCCCAATTAGCTGAAATGCAAGACCAAGGTGGCACTTTAATAAAGTTGTCTTTATCTTATAAAAATAACTGCGATCTATTTATACCATGCATATTTATTTTTATAATCCATCAAATATTTTTCTCGCGCGCGATTGGTCTAAACACGTCACGTGACGCAGCCAAAACTGGGGAATATCCGGGTGATATTCCACAAGTGATATTCCCCAGTTTTGAAAATTTGCGTTTCACGTTCGCAGGTTCAGTTTTCGTCTCAAATAAATTGCTAAATTAAATAAACTGATTGTTTTGAATAGACTAGACAAATTTTTGAACGCCAACATAATAATTTTGATGTTTAACAGCTTGGCCTACCAAGATCTTCCACGGCAAACAGAGCGGCCTTGTGAAAAATTATTTGAAGGATAATAACTACAATAGCCTCCATTTGGCTTCAAAAATATGCTCGGATATTTGTCCTTAGACATTATCTGTTCCTCGAAGCTCACAGTTTTCCTCGAGCTTCGCTCTCGGAAAACTGTTCGCTTCTCGGAACAGATAACGTCCGCGGACAAATATCCATGCATATTTTCGCGCCAAATGGCGGCTATTGTTTATATATTTATTTTGTCAAGTTAATATTGGTAGCTTTAATTGAAACACAGAATTGTTTTCTTTGTACTAACCTAAGACATCTTTATTTTCTGTTTTTACTTGGCAAATAATTTTATTGTAGTTTGGTTTGTTGTGTTTTCTTCATTTCAGTCTAACCCCATTTTATGACCAGTTATGGTCATACATTTTCTCATAATTAACATACATGTATATGAACCAGAAACAGAAACAACTTAGAAACAACTTAGAAACAGGGTTTGATTCTTTTCCTATAATTATTACTGAATATATTTTGTATATTTTTTACTTACATGCTCCTCTATTTCTTTTTTAAGTAGGTCCTCAAGTGGCAGCTCAGCCCCTGGATGGTCCCCTGGTGTTTTCGAGATATTCCACTGTGCGTCCAGGTTGGCTTGGCATCCCTCTATCAGGTATGCTCGGGGCAAAGTTTTGTCTTGCTGGGTTAATTCATGGTAAGCTTCCCATGAGATGGAGAACCTATCCATAATGAAAAGGATGGCTCTGATCTTGTCTTTTTCTGCTGTAGGCAAATTGTCATAGGCATGCTTTTTCTTGTCTGGAGAGAAATAATATCATTTAAGATAACATCAGTTTGTTTGTTGGCTGTCAGCAGTTTCAAATGCTGTATGCAAGGAATTTTTTTAAAGGTTCATTTAAGATGATTTATATGAGCATGTAAAATGAAGTCTATCTGATTGTAGAAGTGGTGTGGATAATAAGTTTTAATTTCAAACAGTCACCACACCTTTACAACTATCTGCTTGTTTCCCCTCTCTATTGACGCTTTCATGACTTGATTTGTTTTCTTTTTCAGCTTCTCCTGTCAAGCAAGTGAAAAGATAGTTATGAATCTTATTCTAATGCAATACCATACATGGACGTTTGAAAAGTTAGTTTACCTATGAGAGTCTCTCCTATGTTTATTTCATGGAGCAATCCATTCTTGTCCTTTAGCAGTAAGGAGTCAGGCATCAAACCGTACGTTTCTGCAAACCACAGTGCATCTTGAGATTTCTTTCTGTCAAAAAATAATAATGTGCAATATGATATTATAAACTGAGTCTACAGTAACCAGTACGTCGCATGTAGTGTTTCCCTTGCTAACCAAATTGTTTGCAATTATACCAGGATAATGATATTAAAGTCGACTTACTGTATTTGAGTTAAGTGTCTGTTCTGCTGCTTTTTTCCGACTGAGGTGAAGTCTTTGCCAGTGTGGGGGAGTTTCTGTCTCATTTCCCAATAAAGATTGACCTCCTTGTCTTCCACTGTAGGACCTGTAGCGCGAAGATTGTTCTCTTCCGTCAGCTGTGTTTTTACGTCGTAAGGCGACTGCAGTATCTCTTCTGGATTTATTGTAACTTTGACCCACGTCTCAGCCCGCGTTCTTTTCCTCTTTTTTCCGTTCGTAATCCCCTCCATCTTTCGCTGAAATTTTTGGATGTTTGTGGCGATTGCGTGCCCGATGCGGTCGCGAGAAGATTCCTCCAGTTTGTAATCAAGAGGTTGAATTATACTTGTTTGCAGTAATTCGAACGCCGTTCTCGGAAGTCCAGAAACTTCTCTCCATTTCCAGAAAACCTCGCCGTTTATTTGAAGATAATACTTTGGATTATCTTCGTTGATAAAAGGAGGGACCATGTGAAATAGTAATGGATGGATCGGGGATTCGAAGAGCTCTGAAAAAAACGTTCGATCACGGACATTTTCGTTTTCCTTATTCAACGCGCCATTTTCGAAAGAACTTTCAACGCATAGTTTTAAAACTGAAAGGGATAGTGATTTTTGTCCACCAATTATCAAAGTCAAAACGGATTCTATTAAAGGAAAGATCCATCTTCCATTTCCGTAGGTCAGTTTTTGGTAGCCAGTCCTGGTTTCCAGAAATCGCCTCTCAAAGACGACATCCATACTAAAAATAGCCCGTTTTGTCTTATTTTCAAGTGCAAAAGGCAGGCTCTTATACTATGTAAAACGACTTCATTTTCGGCTAAAATTACAGATACACCATTTCTCTTCATGATCAAAAGCCCACCGGTCAAAGTATAAGTTAGGGCATAAAAAGGTTAGAAAAGCGAGTTTTAACAACGCTACTCGGACAATTTTGGGCCTTTCTTCTCTTATTCTGGGCCTTTCAAAGCGCACAAAAATTCAAATTCACCGCCTCGGTGATCATGAATAATTAATGATGTCCCGTCATTCTGCAAGTTACCGTCGGCCTAAAAAATGTGGGCGCACTTGGCGCGTTCAGATTAAGACGAAATCTTCATTGGATCTTACTGTGATCCCCCGTCGTGAAAAAAAAAAAACAACAACGAAATGAAATGTAATTAGACTTTCCTCCGAAATTATAATGTTCACTTGACCGTTATCCCAACATTTGAAAATAAATTTCATTGAAGTTTATACATTTATTTGAAATGTTGGAATCGCGGTCAGAGCGCTTACATTATACTTATTTTTTCTCATTTCAGTGATATCAAAAACAAATCGGTGAGTAAAATTCATAGGTATAGATTATTACATGGTAAGAGCTTATAAAGATATAACGCGCGCTCTGATTGGCTAATTCTCGGGACCGGAAATTCCCGTAATGCCCACGGGCATTGCGGGGCATTGCGGTTTTTCGGTTTTCGCGGAAATTGGAGCGGTTTTCCGGTTTCTAATAGGCCCCAATGACCCCCTCCATTATCAGTGATGCTGGAGTTTTAAAACTTCCATGAATGAAAAGGGAAGGGACATGAGCAACGAAGAACATTCGGAGAGTGAGTTTTATTATTCTGATGAAGAAACGAAGGAAACAACAGATGAAGCACATTCGGAAAGTGAGTTTGATTATTCTGAAGAAACAGTAATCGACGGCGAACTGAACACAACCTAACAGCAGTCAAGTAAAATTAACAGTTTTGTGAACACACAAAATAGTCACTACACAACGACTCGAAAGGAAACTTCGAGCGACCTCAATACTATACGTCGCTATGTGGAATCGATTAAACGAATGAACACTGTTATGCACGCATTCAATTTTAGCAACATACCTACAGTATGTGGATTTTTAAGTTTATATTGTTGAAGCCTTCACTTCCTATCACTCGATCCAGAAGAGACTATTCGTTAGTAATATAAATAAATCAATTGAAGTTTGAACATAGTGGAACTAATCCTGCTTTATTACAGAAGGAATATATGCACAGGATGCGGCGGAGAGCTTATTGTCTTGGTAAGTAAAAACACGTACATAGCGAACTTTTTCAAGAGACAACACTGATACACATGGAGATGTTGCTCCAAGCTTGGGTTACGTTGACTTTCTTAAGTAAAGTAGAAACGTTTTTACATCGTGTTTACCTTTTTTAAACAAACAACAACAGAAACCATATAGTGATATTCATCTCATGAAAGTTGCTTACACAGAGAATAATGGATAATAAATAATTGGAAGGTTTTTTTGCTAATACTCTATCAGAAAACTAATGTATATTGAATTAAAATAATGTTCATCTTGTGTTTCAACACTAGAATCCCATGACTAAGGAAATCGAAAAACAGCCCTCCAGCCTCTTGTCTGGTGCCGCTGCAACCTATGAAGTCCCTAGCACAGGAGCTGGAGACTACATGCCCCTTCATCCCTCAACACGAAGCTGGGAAATAAATCGAGAGCAGGTCAAAATCATTAAAGTAATTGGTAAAGGAGCTTTTTCTCAAGTTGCCAAGGCAACAGCGTGGAACATAAGTGGTAACGAGAAATACATCACGGTTGCTGTCAAAATGTTGAAAGGTGCGATCAGGAATAATAAACTATCGAAATGATTGAGAATTATGCAATAACATTTGTTTATGTTTTTTAATTTTGTAGCAAATGCCCCGGATTCACAGACAGAAAGGACCTGTTGGGAGAAGTTGAGTTGATGAAGAAAATGAAACCGCATCCACACGTGATCAAGCTGATAGGATGCGTCACTAAGACAGGTAAAGGAAATGCCAATTAAAAAATATCACATGTATACTGATGATAAAAGCAGCTAGTAATCAAAACAACAGTTTTTGAAGAAACTGAATTATATTCCTCGTGTGATTAAACTAATAGAATGCGTTACAAATCTAGTAAAGGAATAATTATAAGAATAAAATAACGTACTATTATTCAACAAATTGCCATGATGTCCATATATGCATGGCCAGGAAGCCCTTGTTATCTGTAATCTGTTCATAGCAGATATTTAACAATTTTCCTGCGAAATCGCACGGAATATCGTCTGATACTTAGCCGACGAGGCCGTTGGACGAATTGGCTAAAATCAGACGATATTCCGCAAGATTGAACATTGTTTTTATTCAACAAATTGTCAACGAGTCGTTACAATCAAGATCACTGAAGTAAAGAGCAAAGGAAATGTTTAATATCATGGATGGAGTGAAAGAGAGTGATCTTCGAAGATAATTTCACTGAGAAGTGATCTTTGATTGTACCATCACCAACGCTTGACGAACTGCCGTATTTTAATATGCTTCGTATCCGATATTTATAATTATAAGATGATTTTAAATTGACAAGCCTCTTCGAAATACAAGGTAACAATACTGAATAGGCTAAGCTTAAACTTGTGTTGTAAACAGCTTTTCATATTTTGGACGAATTGTGTCGGTTTTCGGATCTTCCCGTAAATTGTTTCAGGCTGCCTTTAGTGCTCGTTCAATCCCATTTCTTGTACATTAACAGGCATTTTCCATGAAATATTTCGTTCCAAACTTCCTTATTTATTAGACTTAAGTTTTGTTTGATATAGAAGGGCTTTTAAAATGATTTTAGCCATATTTTTCAAATTTCACTGACTCAACGAACAAACCGCCCTCACCGTGAACAAAATTGTCGAACTCTAGCGAGTGTTATGAGTAACCATTCTTGTCAGAATTTGTGTTATGAGGTGTTAACATGGACACAAGGAGCCAATCAGAAGGCTATAAATATAATAACATTGATTGAGTATTTCAGTAATAATTGCAATTTTCCTGCTCAATCGTGCGGAATATCATCTGATTTTAGGCAACTCGGCCCACGGCCTCAACCGCTAAGTATCATTATCATATCGATATTCCACGCGATTTTGTGAAATAATTGTTAATTATACATATATCAGTCAAATATGAAACTGCTGGTTGTCCAAACGTCAACGGTTTCCCAACTTTCTATCTCACTATTTCGACCAACTTAGTTTTTTTTTTTTTAATTACCTCGGTTTCATTTTTTCATAGATCCCCTGCTTGTCCTTATTGAGTATGTGGCGTTCGGTGACCTGCTGGGATACTTGAAAAAGAGCCGTGGTCTCAACGACACATACTTTAAGGACCCGGATGTGAAGCCGCAAACCAATCTGTCTGCGGAACAGTTGATGAAGTTCGCCTGGCAGGTCGCTGATGGAATGTTTTATTTGTCTTCTAGAAAGGTTTGGAAGAAGTTTACGTTTTCTAGCTTTATTGTTCACCCTATTTTAAAACTGTTTTTACCACGAAAGTACTTTAAAAATTCAAGAAGCGAAACGTGCTCACTTTTCTTTAGATAATTCATCGTGACTTGGCGGCCAGAAATGTTCTTGTTGGTGAAGGAGAGAAGTGTAAGGTGACAGATTTTGGGATGGCGAGGAATGTTCACCAAGATGATATTTACACCAAAAGAAGTCGGGTGAGAATTTTTATGGAGTAACTATAAACTAAATTGATTTTGAGACGACATTACGGCTTTATAATGGCGGGTCTAGATAGGAGAAAATATATTCCGTATTCAATGAGCAGAGTCGCTAAGTGACGGCCGCCATAATGTTTTCTTAATGTAGGTACGAATTTAGTTTTGTATCGCGATTCAAACATTTATAGACAAAATAAAGTTGTTGTTGATTCAATTATAAATTCCAACCATACGCGAAGTCAGTGTTGTTCCGGCTAATTCTTGAAGGCGAAATAATTTTTGCTTTGGAGGTAAGTCGGACTTTTCCTGCCTGGGTAAATTGCTCATGGAAAATAATAGAAATCTAGAAATACGTGTCAAATAAGATTTCTAAACCACCAAACAACGAGGAAATCGGAAATAATCCAATTTACACCGAAACATCTTACTTCGTTTTACAACTAACTTCGCGCGAAAGGATGAACAAAGAAACGGCTTTGATAGGTAGAGATAAAAGATCGTCGTCGAATTTTGATGCGTAAACGAGGAACCCAACTCAGTGCCCGGGTGCCAATCTCTATCTTCACAACCTATACGACCGTCCTCATTTGAGACGAAATTACCGCTAAAATGTCGTCTCACTCGTAAGCAAAACTATAAATATATCACGAAACAGTCTCTTTATTTCTCTTCCATAGAATGCGATTAATGTATTTTTACATTTTTTTTCTTGAGAAGGGTCGTCTGCCTGTCAAGTGGACTGCTTATGAAGCGCTGTTATACGCAACATACACAACACAAAGTGACGTGTAAGTACTTTACAACTACAAATTGCATCGTGCATTGCATCCGCGATAACGCGGAGGTCATGGGTTCAAATTCCGTTGAAGACCTGAATTTTTTGCATCGTTTTTTGCAATAGCTTAAATTGCAAACGCAACTGTGAGGACCATTTTACACTCTCTACCCGCAGTTCATATAAAATCTAACCCTTATATTTATGAATGTCAGGTGTACTGATTTGTGTAACCAAGTGTGAAAAGGTATTTAGGAAAAGGAGATAAAACTGAAAATTTTGGTTTCTCAGGAAATTACATGTATAGTATATGTTTGCTCTGTAACAGAGGAATTTACTTTACAGCGTATTTGTGCGTATATTTGTGCCTGGGTCAGTGTCAGTCCACATTAATACAACTTAATACAACTTATATCGGAATTCTCTAAGATCAGAGAATTCCAATATAAAATTATAAATTGTATTGTTTTCACGAATGAGAAACTCAGTCGTATTGGTCTATGAGTTGAATCACCAAACTGTACTTTCTGTCAAGAGGTAGCGGAATCAGTCGAGCTTTTACTTTTCTCCAGTAGGAAATCCTTTGAGTTTTGGAAACACGTCTTGTCCTGGCTAAGAGTTAATGATGTTCATGTTGAAACAATCAATGAGTCAGATTTGATCTTTGGAAAATTTGATATTGAAAAATATTTTATTTTACTGACTAATCACATTTTGTCATTGGGTAAATTTTATATTTACTCTAGGCGATGTCAGAATAGCTTACCTACACTTAGAGGTTCCATTGCTAGGGAAGACGTGTCTACAATATTGAGCAGGGAGAAAATCAAGTTCCTTAAACATTTTCAAAAATGGGAAAAGTTAATTAACTTACTTACTCCGTAAATAACTTGGCCACAATGCGCAGGAAAAACACATTTTAAGCTTTAATTTATTCAGCAATATTGCATTTTTTTGTTTTGTTTTTATTTGTAGTTGTCTTTATTTTCCTTTTTTTTTTTTTTCTTCAATCATTCAATTGTATTTGTATTTGTATTTGTATTAATGTTTGTATTAATTAATTGTAATTAATGGTTATTAAAAATATTGTAATGTTTTTGAAAATCAATAAAAACTATTTAAAAAAAACTTAGTGTTACGTCATTCCTTTTCCCACAGTTGGAGCTATGGTGTCCTACTGTACGAGATTCTCACTGTAGGTAGGTTGACTTTTAATTCATGTTCCTAGTCCATCAAATATTTCCACTCGGTTGCGTGAAACTGTGTGAGCTTCGAGGACAAATAGCCATGCATATTTGTTTAAGCCAAAATGAGGCTAATGTATTTATCGTTGCCGTTCAAAAATCTTGCTGGTCTATTCAAAACACTCGATCAATTATTTTCAATTTAATTCATTTTATTTGAGACGAAAAGTGAACGCCCGAACGTAAAAGGCAACTTTTGAAACTGCCGGATAACTCTTGGGCCTATTCCCGGATGTTACACAGTTTTCGCTGCGTCACGTCACACTGTCTGTTCCTTGAAGCTCACAGTTTTGTTCGAGCTTTGCTTACTGTACCAATGCATAAATTGTCACACCAAGATGAGTTATTGTTTTTTTTATTTTTTTATTTACACGATACATAAAAAGGTCACTTTATCTCATCTAGGTGGATCTCCGTATCCGGGAATTAACGCTCGACACATCGCCAGGAAACTTCAAGAAGGATTCAGAATGCCAAAACCAAAACATGTGGACAACAAACTGTAAATACATTTTTTTGCTATTCTCAAGTTCATGATTTCTACCCGAGTTCATAATTTTTTTAAACTTTACAGATTCCCTTTTAATCTCGTTTATCCTGTTATAATTATTCTGTTTTATTTATTTTCAAGATTAATAATATTGAATAATAATATATGGATAAATAGAACGAAAACCACTCCAAAGAACATCTTGTTTTAAAAACTCGATAGAGAGTTTTCACGGCGGCCATATTGATGTCCACCTCATTTATAAAGGAGAGAGATTCCATTGTACATTGCAAACACTCAATATTTAACCCTATTCAGACATGGCTTTTTTTGGTCTTTTCCGACCCGGGGGGAGGGTTTCGTCAGATACATTGCTCGTTGACTCGTCCAGTAATATTATTTCTCATTGATGACAACTCGCAACAAAATAATTATCATTTTATTTGCTAAAATATTAAACTGCCATTATCCTTGTCGGTTGCCTTGATTATTTTCACTAGTTTAACTATTTGTTGTTTCAAATGATTTTATTTTATTAGATACCAGATTATGCTAAAATGTTGGCAGGAAAATCCAAGTGATCGACCAACGTTTGCCAAACTAAAAGATACGATGAAAGAAATGGAGAGAAACCACAAGGTAAACTGACTTATAATAAGCATGAATTTCTAACATGGAATTTGAGTACACACGTACACGAACTTGAGTATAGCTTCGCTTCCTGACTCGCGTGTGATTCTCGCGGCCCTCGTCACCCAGTCGCGCATGGGCCCCAAGAGTTCTAAACCATGGTGAACTTCAGAGCTGGGGATTATGTACATACCTTGCATTTTTCAAATATTTTAACTGCCATGATTTTAGATATGTCGTATTACATAAGTTTAGTTGAAGATATGTTACGTGACACACAGCTGCAAGTGGTAAGTTCACTTTAAAACTGACAGCTAATTAATCACGAACTTATTTTCTTATTAAAGACTTACGTCAACCTCCAGCAGTATGACAACAGTTTGTACGCCAACGTGGAGGATCTCACAGCTGAATGACAAGTGAACTAGCTGGCTTTGTAATCAAGACGATAATTGTTATAAAGCAAAAAACTTGTATTTCCCGACGAAGATTTTGCTTGCATGCCGCCGCGTTTTCGTTTGTCTTCGCGGCTTTTGTGTTTATCCCTCGTCTTCGGTGGATTTTGTTTATTGCCAAACAAGATACTGTAAAATCCCGAGTTGCATTGTTGTACGTAGAAGTCAGTGACTGCTACATTATTATCTTCTATTTGCAGCTACCTTATTCTGCTTTTTAACCATGGAAACCCATAAACGGTCCCATTGCTAACACGATTGCAAAATTTTTTATTTTCAAATATAAAAATAATCACGAACTAATTTATTTTGACTTAGGAGAAACGGTTATTCACAGCTCGAAATATATAGTTTCACAAAACTTATTAGCTTGTGTACAATGTAGTTTGCGTGGTAACTAAATTTTAGGGTAGATATTTTATGTGAATGTCATTTTATACATGTACTAAGATGTTCATAGTTCATATGTAATTGATTGTACGGAAACCAGTTCAGATATTATTTTAATCAATGATAATTGTGATATGTATTTTGCTTACGAGCGAAAGGCAATCAGAAAGCACTTGAACATAATACCAGTTTTTTGTGAATGTCATGAATATTAAGTTATTAATGGTAATGGTATATATTCAAATGCTCTTTAATTAGCTAGATTTTGATAGAAAATAGATAGATAGAAAATATTGCATCTCAGTTTATAAAGTAAACTAATTACATTTTTCAATTACAAATCGGTCTTAGTATGTATCAAAACACTGGAAATTATGCTGTGTAATAGACCCTATTCCAAAATGGCTGCCAATTTAAAATTATTTTGTATGCATTTAAATTTGCCTCACCAACCTCGTTCTAGAATAAACGTTCTTTTGAGTTATCAACGCAAAAACGAGCTTAGTGAGGCAAATTATTTAAATTTAAATACATGCAAAATAATTTTAAATTGACAGCCATTTTGAAATAGGGTGTATAATCTGGACCCTTTTCACTCTCGTGAAAAGAAACCAGATTAAGATGAAAGAAAGAGGATTCTTCCAGTAAAAGGCTTATCTTGACTCGTGATTATTGATTACCAAACTGACCTAAGAACGCCTACACAACCAGGCCAGTACAACCGAGAGTTTTAGTAATTCTCGCCTGATACAGTTGATTGCAACGGCGAACTGAAAAGCGATGTCACAGATTATTGATTAATTCCATAACTACAGACCCATTATGAAGTAATAAATAAAAATATCCTTGTACCTGCAATAAATTTTAAGTGTTTTTATAATTGGTCTTGTCGCATAACTGGCGAACGCAAGCGGTTGCTGTACAGCTCCGCAAATGATACCTGGACCGCAAATGATCCCCAAATTGGACCGCAAATGATCCCTAGACAGCAAATTATCCAAAAACTAATATTGGACCGCAAATGATCACTAGACTGGACCGCAAATGATCACAATACAGTACACTATCCATAAATTAGACAGCAAATGATCACCAGAGTGGACAGCAAATGATCACTAGAGTGGACCGCAAATGATCCCGCAAATGATCCCGCTAGAAAGCGTAGCATGGCGCGGATATTTTATCACAGCTTAGGAAGGCGCATAACGAAAGCTATAAAAGATCAAAAACGGCAAAAATCGTTGAGTCAGATCTAGACAGTGCGACACAGAGTCTTTTCTGACATTCCGATGACCGAAATCTTAATTATTTTAGTCTAGGATAATTTTAATACTATTGACAGTATATGTATGTATATATTTATATGTAATTTAGTAGATTGAAAATTGATTTTATTTAATTTATTCAATAATTTATGACTGGGTAGCCCTATATTTAGGGAAGTAGTTCCTGCTCAGGGTTTTTCCTTCAGTACTTGTAACTTTTGTATTGTTAAACTATTAAGTAAAGTAAAGTATCTCCGATATTTCTAGAAAGATGAAGAAGAAACTCCATATCTGCTAATTTCATAGTAATACAGTAATCAACCACAATTTGCCAAGCCTGGATTTCTATAGTGGAGCTATCAAACAATGTAAGATTTATTCATTTTCAAGTTCCTGTTTCTAGAAAGCAAATAAGCTATCCACAATTTATCTATTATGCTCTGAGTGACAAAACAATGCGTAACTGTGGTTTGTGCTTGTGACACAAATATTACTACACAACTTTCTTTGTGTACATGCCAACATATTTGGGAGGGAAATAGATGGCCACTAGAAAGAGAAAATAAATTGTGAACCTTGTCACAGGGAGCTTATTATCCTCAACAACATGATTTGAATTTTTTCAAAGCTGGAAAGGCCGGATTGTCTTTCTCCAGGAAAATGTATAAAATTTAAAAATGCCATAACTTAAACCAACAAAAATCAAGTTGACACATGAATTAAAGTTAAATGGGATCATCGACTATAATGCTTTTTTTTTGGTTAGAGCAATTTTTTTAAATTAAATACGATTTGTAAATCGAATGTGGAACCGATCAGTTTCAAGTATTTTGGGTAAAACTGTGTGTGACGTTCTTCGAAACTGAAACCAAAACACAGTAGAAATGTAGCATTACTCCTAGTCAATTCATATACAGAAACCAGAGTTTAAGCGCCGGCAGCAAGCTGCAGACCATGCTTGAAGTCACCAGTCACGTCAGCCAGGCAGCCTCCTCCCGCTTGAGAAGGACTGGAGAGAGAGAGTCACTGCTGAGGGAAAGAGGAGAAGACGAAAAAACTATAGCCAGCAACCATCAACAACCAAACCTTCCCCCGCAGCACTCGTACTAGAAAAAAAAGGGTATCTTCTCGAATATGAAACATATAAGTTAAGTCAAAATAAAAAGGCATATTTAGAAATATTTATCAGTTTAAGTATAAATGAGCATTTAGGAGTCAAAATAATTTTGAATTAAGCATTTGTATGCGATAGTTGTTATGTATTTCCCCAAATACTATAATAACTAATACAAATACTCATAAGTCGTTCAGGCAATTATTAAATTAAATCATGTTATCCTTGGTATATTCAACGTACATGGGCATGTAAGTTGAGCGGTCAAAGGGGGCAGTGGGGTGTACTTTAATATCGCTGTTGGGAAGGTTCGCTTAATATGTTATCTGGAATGGGGAGTATATACGGAAATTAAGGTAGAATCATGTGATAATTTCAGACAAGCAGGTAAACACAAGTCAAACAAATTTATTAAGTATTAAAGGGACACTGCCCCGACGTATTTGCTCAAAACTGTTATAAATGCACGAAATGGTCCCTAAATATATGCAATAAGGACTTAATAAACTATAACTAAGTGATGAAAAGCAATTTCTTCAAGAAGTTCTATCTTGCAACATAATTTTTGCAAAATTTCAAAGATTTCCGAGCCAAACTTGAAACTTTGAAAAACTGACATCCTGTCGCTTTTTCAAAAATCCATATTGCAATCCATTTCCATCCTCGCTGTCGTTAGTCATCCTCACTTCTTAATGGGTTCCTGTCATTTCTCCAGTGCTATTCTTCAGCATCAAACCATTATTGTTCAACTTCCTATGATCTAGATATGTTTCTGCGCTTCCAAAAATCATGCTAAAATGAGGACAGTGTCCCTTTAATCTTGGCCAATAGAAAATAAAGCTGCCCCCTTCAGTATTTTCTCCTGTCTTGGTAGAAATGCCAACTCGTAAGTTTTCAAATTTAACGTTACAAAAACACATATGTTGGCGAATAATATAAAAAATGCCACGTTATTAAAACAATTTAGATTTAGTGACGGTACTTTGGTTTTGCAGCTGGTTGGGTTGTATTCACTTCAAAGTATCAAGGACAGACCGTGACAGGATTGGTTGGCTCGTCTGTTAACTTCACCTGGAGCTTCTCTGGTGATGTTGATACAGTTACCTGGGGACTGAAGAAAGATGGAATAAATGACTTGGCTGTTAATGGAGTACTAGTATCACTAGACAAAAGTAGCTCAATTTCACTGTCAGGCCCTCCAGCATACAATGGACGTGTGAGTGGAAGTCGTAGTGGTGACTCATCCTCTGGCCAGGCCATCTTCACTCTTAGCTCCATCACTAAAGATGATGAAAGATATTTTGGCTGCCGGATAGAACCAACAGACCCTTTAAATGACGCCTCTGTATTTGACCTTGTGCAATTGGTTGTTAATGGTAAGTCCCGTACATGTGAACGCTCTAATATCATTTTTTATGTCAGAGGCGTACTA
Organism: Desmophyllum pertusum; assembly: GCA_029204205.1. Classification (NCBI taxonomy): domain Eukaryota; kingdom Metazoa; phylum Cnidaria; class Anthozoa; order Scleractinia; family Caryophylliidae; genus Desmophyllum; species Desmophyllum pertusum. The sequence continues at coordinate 316,785 of MU825888.1, read as the reverse complement.
ACAGCCTCATGATGGCGATCACTATTTCAAACCATATTTTTAATAATGAATATTCAGAGATTAAACAAATTTACACTGTCTGATCAGAACGATTTTCATTCGAAACGTCTTTTTTGATTTTTTTTTTTTAAACGCTGTACCAGAGGTCTATAACTAGAGGTTTCCATCTCTGGTATTGGGCCTTGGACCATCAGATTCGGAGTTAGGCTATTTTTAGACATTTTTCGCGCAAAACCAGCAGCCAATCACGTTGAAGTTGAACCATCTTTAAAATGATATGCGTCGAGCGCTACGCAAAGACAGAAACTTTGGCCAAGGAAAAGCGAAAAGCGTCACAGCAGAATGTAATAATTGTTTAAATACTTCACTAAATTTAGGTCAAACTTCGGTATACTTTTTGTAAAAATATAAATCGACTGAGTGATTTTTTAGTTCAATCTAAATGAAGCATGATTTGTATGAATTCGGCGGCAAAACTTCTGGCGGACTGGCGCGCTGTCCAGTTGGCAAGTTGAATGAAAAGTGTTCTCCGCGGATTTAAAATCTTCGCTCAATCTCTCCAAAGTTTCGTATATTCTGGAAAATTGTGCCGATGGTTTAGCTTAACATGGGAAGATTCGAAATAATTGTGGAGCTGAACATTATATTCATTTTACAAGTTGAACGGACAGCTATACGCAGCCGAAGGTTTCACTTGTTTACATTATACGGCGGGCAAAACTTGCGCGACTACAGAATTTAATAAGCTTAAACTAAATTGTGTGGAAACGAACTGAGCTTAAAATCAAGTTCATTGAAGTAAAAGAACAAAGGAAACCCTCAATATCTACATGGATGGAAAGAAAGAGAGTGGTCTTCGAAGAGAATTTCACTGTGAAGTGATCTGACCGTCACGAATGCTTGACGAACTGCCGTGGATATTTATTGTGCTGATTGTAAAAACTTAATTCAGCTGGAATTGACAAGCCTCTTCGAAATACAAGGTAACAATACTGAATAGACTAAGCTTAAACTTGTGCTGTAAACAGGCTTTCATTCTTTGGACGAATTAATTATATGTCCGCGGTTTTCGGATCTGATCTTCCCGTAAACTAATTTCAGGCTGCCTTTAGTGCTCTTTCAGTCGCATTAGTTGTACATTTACAGGAATTTCCCATTAAATATTTCGTTCCAAACTTCGTGCATTATTTAGTAGAATTAACTTTTGTTTGATTTAGAAGGGCCAAGGTTTTTTATTTAATAATTTTAGCCATCTTTTCAAATTTCACTGTCAACCGTCTTGAACAAAAATTGTCGAGCTAGCGCGTTCAGTGACCATATTTGTCAGACATGGTGCGTGATTGGCTGCTGGTTTCGCGCGAAAAATGTCTAAAAATAGCCTAACTCCTAATCTGATGGGCCGCGCGCAATGCTAGATGAAAACCTCTAGTTATAGACCTCTGGCTGTACTCAATGTTTTACTAAGTCAGCGTCAGGCACATTTAAGGTTATATCCCAGTCCATCCTACCCTTGCTAGACAGAGATTTACTTCTATTTCCGCGCGCGACGAGAAGTATGTATTTTTGTTTCAATATATTATTACTTTTTCTGCTGGTTTAGTGAGTTTAAAGCAGTTTTTGAAAGTAAAATTTTGTACTGACGCATTCAGGTGCCTCGTACGCGTGATAAGAGCAAGCGCGCGCACTTTTAGGTTTTAAACCGGAGTGCGCGAGCAAGCGCGCGCACTTTTAGGTTTTAAACCGGTTAAAAACCAGTATTGTTTTAAGATTCGTCCCGGACTATGGACGCGGAAAGATCAAAGGATCCTTTTAATCTCTGTCTCGTAGGGAAGTCTATCCCTGACTGCAATTTTAGTATCGGTCGTTTGATGTACAGTTAAGTCAGCGATATACCTGCAAGAAACTTCAACACTATTATAATTAATGAGTTTTTACAGCGTTACCACAGATAAGCTTGTCGTCAGTACCAGCAAGTTACAATGAGGGATCGTCAGTGAATATCAGCTGTACAGCATCAGGGAAACCAGACCCAGATGTAAAATGGATGAAAAATGCAATAATGAAAAGTTCAGGGAAGAAAACAGCGTTTTTGACGTTCAATAGTATAAAGAGAGCAGATGATGGACGGTATACTTGTAAAGCCAACAATTCAGTGGGAAATGATGTCAGTCACGTGACACTTATGGTTCATTGTAAGTAATACACTGTACATGTATGTGTGAATTGCTGATATTTATCTATTGCATCATGCTCCTAATAGACCAATTTCGATATATTAAAATTCTAACTTGGCTCCGAGGCTTAGGGGAATAAAACAAAAGAAATCGACAAGAAATCACATCGAGGTTGAGGGATGAATAAATCATTTCTTTTGTTTTATTCCCCTAAGCCTCGGAGCCAAGTTAGAATTTTAATATATCGAAATTGGCCTATTAACAGCCTTGCTGCGTTGACTACTGTCAGTTTTTATCTTGCACATGTTCTACTAACAAATAAAGAAGCCAAAACCATGTATTATACTGTCTTAAAACACGACGGGAATTTGAGAACACGAGAGAATTTAGAAAACACGAGCCGCAGGCGAGTGTTTTCTAAATTTCTCAAGTGTTCTCAAATTCCCGGAGTGTTTTATGACAGTATAATACATGGTTTTGGCTTCTTTATGTGCTTTAAAATATAGATTTACGCGCGCGAAACGATAAAACACGCTTTTCTATGTTTTATACTCTGATAAAACATGGTTTTTAACCAATCAGAGCGCGCGAAATTTTCAGTCTATATTTTAAACTTTGATAATGTATGCTAAGGTGTTGTGGGTCTTTTACTTAAAATGCCCTGTGTACTGCTAGTGGAGTGTGTTTAGCAAGCACGAATAGAGAAATGGTTTCTAACAAGTCTGTATCAATAACATGTGCCTTTGCTAATAACTGTCTTGGTGCATGGTTCAAACATACGAAGCTAAAAACAGTGATAAAACCCAAATCAGTGACGTGTGAAGTTTGGAACCACCCCAAATTGAAGAAGCAAAAGTTGCGTTACATATACATGCATACACCTATTTCAATTAAAACGTTGTCGGATAGAAATGTTTTTAAAAGCCCGCAAGACAAGAACGAAAAGTAGCATCGGTAAAAGTAGAAAACTGCTGCACGCACCGAACATGAAAAACATGATTTCTAACGTTTTCTTTTTGTTTTAAACCTGTAGAAGTAAGCTACTTTTAGCCAAACTAAATTTTAGCAGAATCAGCTAGTGAAAAAACAAGGAAAAACAAATTATCTAATTCGGGGCAAACCAAATACATCACGTGCGAAATAAAAACTTGTGGATTTCTTTTCCACCGATATGCAAATTCCAATGAATAACCAGACTATTATTCGGTCTTGTCTTGTAGGCTTTACGCTTCTATCCGACAACGTTAATTGAAACTGATAGGTGTATACACCAATGCTTGCAAAGAACCGCAGTCCTAATCGCTCTCCACTTTGAAAAATAATCAATGCCTGCCTGATTGCAAGCATTCAAGGTCACAAACGTGGCCAGGAGACTCATTCTTGTAAATTCGCTGGGCCTAAAGTGTACGTTTTCCTGTCTCCTCCTTTCGGTGGTGGCCTCAAATGGTTTTGATTAGGTGATCTGGGTTTTTTGAGCCTGAAAAAAAAAAACATAGATTGCCTGATAACCCGGACGCACATCCCAAGCCATACCCCCACAACACGACCATACATGGAGGGAGGGGGGTCGAGGGTGGGGGTTAATGGAACCCTTCTCTTGTCTACATTCCAATCATACCAGTTGGAAATCCTAGGGAATTTCCATCTTTTTGTCGCGTTTAATAACCTGCCGCTGACCACTATCGAGATTAGTTTGCGGGCTCGCTCTTGCTCGGCATAATTTCACTTTAAAATAGGAAAGTCATTTGATGAGTATTTGCGGCTTTTTGTGTTTATATTAAACAAATTGAAGCTTCACCATTGATTGATATCACTAGACAAACCTGAAGGTACAACACTAACAACTAGTGCCACTACGGTCACACACTACGGAGACACAGTGACATTCACAGGTTTTAACTGGGCCTTCAAAAGTTCACATAACAATGTTGCATGGACATTTCAAGTAAAAAAAAATAGGTGCACAAGGTGTACTTGTGTGACTTACTGGTCTGAGATAAAAGTTGTCGAGACTGTATTCTAGAACTAGTTTATTGCTTGATGTGTCGTTTGCACATAATTGAATGCAAACAAATTAGGAATGGTACTTATCTCGTTTTACACCGGTAGAATTTGTCGTGAATGCTTAAGTTTTTATTAAGCGTATACAGTCAAACCTGTATTTAGCGGACGCCCTTTATTAAACGGACAGTAATAAAAGTCCCACAATTTATCAGTTCCCTTATTTACAGTAAATACCTCTATTAAGCGGACATTAGAGCATTCACCGAGGGTGTCCGCTTAATGCAGGTTTGACTGTATATATACCGTAAGAGTTACTTATACTGTGCCTCGCTATAAACAGGGATACATTTGCTATACGTTATTTTGGTGTCCATTGCATCATGAAAGCTTAAGAGTTGAATTCGATTTCACAGTCCATTGCTTAATGATCACTCCGCATGAGTAACTCTGAATCATGCATTTCATTTGGTAATTTAACATAGGAGTGTGATACAGATTCTTTAGAAGACTGTTAAAATTCATGTCGTCTTTTTAGTACATAGTATAAAGTTTATTGATTGATGTTGTTTTATAAAGCTCAGATTTGTGCAATTTCGGAAAGAGTTACATCAATTCCTGTGACAATCTTTGTACGATGAGGCATCCTTCGTTAAGCTTGGTCCCCTTTTTTCCCTACATGAACATTATAGTGACCCTCGCCCAATTTGCACCAGCCCCCCACCCCTGTCTAAATAATGACCGGACCCATAGTAAGAGGAAAGGGAGCGGGGGCCCCTTTCATCCTCATTATACTCCTTGTTTATTATCAAATCAAATTGTTCCTTAATAACTCCTGGAGATAAAGTTATTCTCATAACACGTACCTTCAAATGTGCCGAAATAATGTTTATTCATTTTTCAGACCCGCCCACAAAACAACAAGTCATCCCATCAGCTGTCACATCTTGGATTGGTCAGACAGTGACGTTGAAGTGTGTGTCAGATGGTGTTCCTACACCAACACTCACCTGGTACAAACCTGATGGAAGTCAAATAAGTAGTAACACAGCTACAGAGTACACAGTGAATGTGAAGATGAACGTGGATCAAGATTTTGGTGATTACAAGTGCAATGCTAACAATGGACTCACTCCAGCTAATGACAAGATAGTAAATATAAAACAGATCAGTAAGTGCTCTTTTTCTACCTTAAAAATAAAGATAAATTTATCAAGACAGCAGTTTCAGTTTTCCATTGGTTTAATCTGGTGTTGCTGGATGACTCAAACTGGAGAAGACCGTGAAAATGTTTCTTACCACCGAAGTGGAAGAAAGGATTTTAATTTTTTCTCAATGAAGATCTTCTTTAAATTGAGCTGAAAGTAGATTGTGTCAATCGGTAGAAAATGTTTATATGTTAAGAAAACTAATGCGCAAACTCACCTATCGTAGTTGTGACTTTACATTAATGGTAAATGCCAGTGGGAAGAGATGCACCACTGTAACACATACATTTTATTCGAATTTTTAACATAAAATGTGTGCGGATATTTTGCGAGTTGCGTAGTATTATAACGAGAAAAATGCGAGCAATATGAACATGTCCGCGTTTAATTACCTTTATCAACTTCAAATTGATAATCAACTAGTAGTTTTTTTTTTCACTTATAATTATCTGCCGACGCAGCACAGCGGTTCCTTTAGAAACGTATGGCTTTATTCTCTTTTCCTTACATGTTAAATGATGTCATTTTCGCTCAACGTCTCAACATCGCTCAAAATTAAGATGTGTTATATTCGTGATGTTATAATATTTAAATAGCATGTATTTGTTGTATTGAATCCAGCAGAATAATTGATGTCAAATAATCAAATGTGTTCACAGCAGTACCTTTTCGATTTAGCTCTTACAATTATTTCTCAGCAATGGTCATAGACTCTTCTTTTATTTATCGAGTTCAAAAATTTTCATTATTTCTTCGTGGCACGGTGATGCTTAGATTTGACTAGTTTTTATGGCAATGACATGGTTGTGTTGTGTGTTGCTGAAAATGAATAACAAAAACAACAATAGCACGTACAGTAAGATGAGCTATGCAACACAAACAAAAACATAGTCATCTGACATCCGTATTTATATGAATTCCAAAACTATTATCCACATTATTTACCCCAATTTATTTTACTTTTTACTAGAGAAACCTGGCTCCCCGGCCATCACATCATCAGCTGCAGACATTCAAGCCACTTCACTAACAGTCAAATGGACTCCACCAGCTGATAATGGAGGCAGTTCTATCACAGCATACCGAGTAGTCATACTAAATGAAAGCAGTGAAATAAAGAATGTCTATATTACTGACCCTGGTACAACAAGTCTGCCTGTTGGAGGTCTGGCGAGAGATACCAACTACACTGTGAAAGTTTTTGCCAGGAATGCGGTGTTTGAAGGACTTGCTGGAGAAAAAGCAATGAAGACAAAGTATGAAGGTAAACCGCAATCGCAATATATATTTCTTGTTTGAATCAGGGTGAGTCATACATGCGAGGGAGTCCATTCATATGATCTACAGGTTTGTTCGTTATATCCCAGTTTATTCTGTACCTATATCTATCATAGTTTCTTTAGGGAAATGTTGGGTTAGTGATTTTAATACTGAGTGCGCTCTTGTGCAGTGGCTTTATCGCTGAACTGGTAATGAGCGTTTCACTGGCTGTCGCTATATTTAAGGAATAGAAAATGGCGCGCGTGTTAAGCAGATGCAAGCAAGAGAAACGAGACGCATCGAGGGCCGGGTTTTTAAAAGTAATTTCGAATTCTCCCAGACTTTGTAGATAATTCATGTCAGGCTACGGTATGTAAACAAGAAACGGATATTTTCCATTTATTTTCCATTTATCAAAATGCAATGAGATATGTCACAACTTCATGTCATAGCCTCGTCCAAAACTACACAACCATTTTATCAATCGATTTGCTATCATTAGTGATTACTGCAATAAATTATTGTGTACAGAATGCTAACAAATGGTCACGTTATTCAATCATAAAGCTTTCAGAAACAAAGAAATGAGAAAATGCCCTTTCATTATATATTTTGTAATCACCCAGCACTCCCTTAGGCTCGATTTCCAGCCGTTTTGCGAGCCCGCGTTCCTCGCCCCACACGTTGGGAGGAGGATGCAAACCGGACCCCAAAACGGCTGGAAATAGAGCCTAACACTCCCTCGTTGGGTACGTTTTGAAGTATTTATATATCGCCTCGTATAAAGGCCTAGTCATTATGAAGATTTGATAGACAAATACATTATGAATACATTATTCCATTCAGTAGGTTTATGAAGACCGCGCAACAACAACAACAAAAATCCCACAATGTGTAAGCTAGCTCTGAATTGTCGTTTGCTTTAGTTTCATAATGAGAGCTGATGCAAAAATTAATTTTTCTGACATGTCGAATTTTGTGCAAATTAATCACACTCATTCGTAGCTAGAATTAATGAAGGCAATGTAAACTGACCGATTTAATCAAACTATGATTTAATTTAATGATATGTGAAGATTTGCAACAAGAGAACAACTTGATAACGAGAAATGAGAAATGATCATGATATTATTATTATTAAACAATTAAACAAGGAGTCCCAGCAACAGTGGAAATATACGACCTGCCCAGTGAAGTAACAAACGATACCATCACACTGAAGTGGAGGAAACCAAAAAACAATGGAAGGGTAATCACACAGTACACTGTGTACCAAAGAATAGTGACTGATGGTAGACAAGGAGAGTGGAACAGGCTAAAATCTATTACAGATATCTCAGTCAGAGAATTGAAAGTTATGTTGGAGAAAGGCAAGGTGTACGAATTTGTGGTTACTGCAACAAACGAACTTGGTGAAAGTTTTAAAGAAGATGGAAAAATCAAGAGAGTTAAGGCCTCAGGGATCCCAGCAGCTGTGGAAATGAGTGACATACCTAGTGAAGTAACAGGCAATACGATAACACTAAAGTGGGGTGAGCCACAAAGCCATGGAAGAGAAATCACACAGTACACTGTGTACCAAAGAATAGTGACTGATGGTCAACCAGTAGAGTGGGACAAGCTACAGACGATAACGAACGTCTCAGTTAGAGAATTGGAAGTTAAGTTGGAAAAAGGCAAGGAGTACGAATTTGTGGTTACTGCAACAAACGCCTATGGTGAAAGTTCAAAAGACGAAGGAAACAGCAAGAGAGTTAAGGCAATAGGAGGTATGTTATGTAATAGGCGGACACTAGAGCATTCCCCGAGGTTGTCCGCTTAATACAGCTTTGAGTGTTTATCCTATCCGAGTAGCTGAGTATGACAATCGTAGCTGATTCACAGATGTCGTTGATGCTTCGTTTTGAAACGTTCAAGTAAAGGAGTGTTTTTCTTTTTGTGGATCCTCTACCGAAATGTTAATTTGATAAATTAATAAAAAAGACAAACTCACAACAAATATATCGCTCCCCCTTTCATAGATATCGATGGTGAAGATAAAAAATCCCACGGCAAGACAGGTATGTAATATTAGCATGGATAACAAGAGAGGATGATCTAAGAGAAGCATCTCAGGCTCTCTTCCAACAATAATTGTTTGAAATCTATTTTTAAAAGGAGTGTTTCACCGTTTGTTTGTGAAGTAAACCCATTTAATTTTCAAATTATATTGATACGTTTATCAAACCTTAGATCACTGTCTGTTTATACTCAAAGCAATTTTAGCCGGACAGGCGGTAGAAAAGTATTATACATATTTTTCAAAAATTATCATCACCTTCTCTTAGATCATCCTCTCTTGTGGATAAACAATGAGTTTGAGAAGTACATTTTCCCTTCGCATACATATTCTTGTTTTGTTTGTTGCCATATTATGAGATGAGACGTCATATAAAGGACTTACACTTTGTGTTTCATCAACGCATGTTCAGTAAATGGGTTTGCATTGTAATTTTCAGGATCTTCTTGTGACGAAGAGAAGATAATTCTTCACGCTGTTTACGTCAGTCTCATCGTCATTTTGTTGATAATTATTCTTATTCTGGGTGTCGTCATCTGGAAAATGCGCAAGCGCTTGGGTAAGTATAACATTCAGGGAAATAATGCATCTTTAAATTTGCTTGATATACTCACTGTTGATGTTATGAAATTAACCAATTTTACATCATAAAGGATTCTTGTTGTAAATAGTGTTCCCAATTAGCTGAAATGCTAGACCAAGTTGGCACTTTAATAAAGTTGTTTTTATCTTATAAAAATAACTGCGATCTATTTATACCATGCATATTTATTTATATTTATTTTGTCAAGTTAATTGTTTTCTTTGTACTAACCTAAGACATCTTTCTTTTCTGTTTTTACTTTGCACAAGTTACGTCGGCCTAAACAATGTGGGCGCACTTGGCGCGTTCAGATTAAGACGAAATCTTCATTGGGTCTTACTGTGATCCCCCGTCGTAAAAAAAAAAAAAAACGAAATGAAATATAATTAGCCTTTCCTCCGAAATTATAATGTTCACTTGACCGTTATCCCAACATTTGAAAATACATTTCATTGAAGTTTATACATTTATTTGAAATGTTGGAATCGCGGTCAGAGCGCTTACATTATACTTATTTTTTTCTCATTTCAGTGATATCAAAAACAAATCGGTGAGTAAAATTCATAGATTAATACATGGTAAGAGCTTATAAATATATAACGCGCGCTCTGATTGGCTAATTCTCGGGACCGGAAATTCCCGTAATGCCCACGGGCATTGCGGGTCATTGCGGTTTTTCGGTTTTCACGGAAATTTGGATCGGTTTTCCGGTTTCTAATAGGCCCCAATGCCCCCTCCATTATCAGTGATGCTGGAGTTTTAAAACTTCCATGAATGAAAAAGGGAAGGGACACGAGCAACGAAGAACATTCGGAGAGTGAGTTTTATTATCCTGATGAAGAAACGAAGGAAACAACAGATGAAGCACATTCGGAAAGTGAGTTTGATTATTCTGAAGAAATAGTAATCGACGGCGAACTGAACACAACCTAACAGCAGTCAAGTGAAATTAACAGTTTTGTGAACACACAAAATAGTCACTACACAATGACTCGAAAGGAAACTTCCAGCGACCTCAATACTTTCCGTCGCTATGTGGAATCGATTAAACGAATGAACACTGTTATGCACGCATTCAATTTTAGCAACATACCTACAGTTTGTGGAAAGAAATGATGGTATATTTTAAGCTTGGTAGAAATATGAGAGAGATATTATTCTGTCAGTGACAAAAGTTGCATGTGGATTTTTAAGTTTATATTGTTGAAGCCTTCACTTCCTTCACTCAATCCAGAGGATATTTGAACATAGTGGAACTAATCCTGCTTTATTTCAGAAGGAATATATGCACAGGATGCGGCGAAGAACTCATTGTCTTGGTAAGTAAAAACACGTACATAGCGAACCTTTTCAAGAGACAGTTTACACTGATACACATGGAGATGTTGCTCCAAACTTGGGTGACATTGACTTTCTTAAGTAAAGTAGAAACGTTTTACATTTTTTACAGTGTTTACCTTTTTTAAACAAACAACGACGGAAACCATATAGTGATATTCATCTCATGAAAGTTTTTTACACAGAGAATAATGGATAATAACTAATAATTGGAAGGTTTATTCTAACGCTATATCAGCTATAACCAGTGAATACTAAATTAAAATAATGCCCATCTTGTGTTTCAACACTAGAATCCTATGACTAAGGAAATCGAAAAACAGCCCTCCAGCCTGGTCCCGTCTGGTGCCGCTGCAACCTATGAAGTCCCTAGCACAGGAGCTGGAGACTACATGCCCCTTCATCCCTCAACACGAAGCTGGGAAATAAATCGAGAGCAGGTCAAAATCATTAAAGTAATTGGGAAAGGAGCTTTTTCTCAAGTTGCCAAGGCAACAGCGTGGAACATAAGTGGTAGCGAGAAATACATCACGGTTGCTGTCAAAATGTTGAAAGGTGCGATTAGGAATAATAAACTATCGAAATGATTGAGAATTATGCAATACAATGTTTTCATGTTTTGTTTTTTTAATTTTGTAGCGAATGCCCCGGATTCAGACAGAAAGGACCTGTTTTCAGAAGTTGAGTTGATGAAGAAAATGAAACCGCATCCACACGTGATCAAGCTGATAGGATGCGTTACTAAGACAGGTAAAGGAAATGCCAATTATAAATGCAGCTATAGTAATCAAAACAACAATTTTTGAAGAAACTGTATTATATTCTTCTTGTGATCAAACTAATAGAATGCGTTACATGCGAATCTAGTAAAGGAATAATTATAAGAATAAAATAACGTACTATTATTCAACAAATTGCCACGATGCCATATATGGCCAGGAAGCCATTGTTATCTGTCATCCGTTCATAGCAGATATTTAACAATTTTCCTGCGAAATCGCGCGGAATATCGTCTGATACTTAGCCGACGAGGCCGTGGGACGAATTGGCTGAAATCAGACGATATTCCGCAAGAATGAACATTGTTTTTTTATTCAACAAATTGTCAACTGAAGTAAAGAGCAAAGGAAATCCTCAATATCATGGATGGAGTGAAAGAGAAAATGATCTTTGATTGTACCGACACCAACACTTGACGAACTGCCGTATTTTAATATGCTTCGTATCCGATATTTATCGGCTGATTTTAAATTTACAAGCCTCTTCGAAACACATGCAAGGTAACAATACTGAATAGGCTAAGCTTAAACTTGTGTTGTAAACAGGTTTTCATATTTTGGACGAATTGTGTCGGTTTTCGGATCTTCCCGTAAATTGTTTCAGGTTGCCTTTAGTGCTCGTTCAATCGCATTTCTTGTACATTAACAGGCATTATCCATGAAATATTTCGTTCCAAACTTCTTGTCTTATTTAGTAGACTTAAGTTTTGTTTGATATCATCATCAGTCCATTCTCCTAATGGAGATTTGGACTGGAAGCTCTCTGCTTCCAGGCTGTTCTGTCCTCTGCAGCTGATGCCGCCTCGGCCCAAGTTCCTAGTCCTTTCTCCTTGAGCTCTCTTTCCACTGTTCTCCTCCATGTCTCCCGCGGTCGGCCCCGTTTCCTTTTTCCTTCTGGTAACCAGGTGAGAGCAACGCGTGGATGTGAGTGGTGATCCATTCTAAGAACGTGGCCTAGCCACGTCCATCTTCTCCTTGCTACCTGCTTCCTTATTGTCTCCATCCCCGCTCTTCTTCTAATCTCATCGTTTGTTACTCGCATTGGCCAGTAGATCTTTAATATCCGTCGGAGGCTCTTATGTAAAAACACGTCCAGCTTTTTCTCATCCGTTTGAGTCATCCTCCAGGTTTCACAACCGCACAACAACACCGAGATGACATTGGACTTGAAATTTTGATCTTGGTCCTGCTGGTAAACTGACTGTTCTTCCAGATCTTTCCCAGCTTGTTGTATGCAGCCCTTGCTTTTCCTAATCTTGCTTTAATGTCTTCTTCCGTGCCGCCTGACTTGCTGAAGTTTGCACCCAAGTACACAAAACTATCTACGTTTTTCAATGTCTTTTTCATCAACCTGTACTTTAATTTATCGTTGCTGTTCGTATTCAATCTGAGGAGTTTGGTCTTCTCAGAGTTAATCTTTAACCCAGTTCCTTACTGTATGTGCTAAGACTTGTTACTTTCTGTTGAATCTGGTCTCTTGTGCTGGATGTAAGTGCGATGTCATCGGCAAAATCTAAGTCATCTAACTTGGACCACAGTTTCCATCTGATACCGGTGTTAGCACCCTCTACTGTTCTTCTCATGATCCAGTCGATCACAAGTAGGAACAGAAACCCCGACATAGTACAAGCCTGTTTTACACCAGACTTCACATCAAACAATCAGTTTGACCTGTGCCATCAACCACTGCGCATCGGTTACCATCATACATTACCTTGACCATCTTGACAAGCTTAGGCGGAACCCCATAACTCTCCATGATCTTCCACAAGGTTTCCCTGTGAACACTATCAAAGGCTTTTTCGTAGTCCACGAAGCATACATACAAGCTGGAATTCCATTCAAGTGCTTGCTCTACAATGTTCCTCAGAACAAATATCTGCTCTATCGTACTACTTCATCTTCTAAAACCTGCTTGCTCCTTCCGTAGCTTTGCATCAACACCGTCTGATATTCTTCTGATCAACACCTTGCCCATCACTTTTGCAGCAACAGACATCAGAGTAATCCTCCTCCAGTTCCCACACTTGGTGAGATCCCCTTTCTTTGCAAGCTTAACAATTAGACCTTTACTCCAATTTGCAGGAACAGACTCGTTAGCCCATAGTGCACAGAAAAAGGTCATGTAGGACGTCGACTGTTGTTGTTATGTCGGCCTTGAGAAGTTCTGCTGTTATACCGTCCACTCCAGGTGCTTTGCCTGCACTCATGCATGCTGGTGATGGCACTCCTGATCTCTGCCTTAGTGATGGGGCTTGAAGGTATTTCTTCTATCTTCTCCACTTCGCTGAGTATCTCGGCCACTTGTTCTGGTTCGGCCTGTTCAATACTTCCTCAAAGTGCTCTCCTTCCACCTCTGTTGCAGCTCCTCTTCACTTGTCAGCAACTTATCCGCCTTGTCCCTCGCCATGTCAATTTTCTTTGGCGGCTCACTGCATAGCCTTCTTGTAGCGTCATAGACACCTTTCATGTGCCCACACTTGGCAGCATCCTCCGCTTTCTTTGATATAGAAGGGCTTAATGATTTTATTTTTAAATTTCACTGACTCAACGAACAAACCCCCCTGAAAAAATTGTCGAACTCTAGCGGGTGTTATGAGTAACCATTCCTGCCAGAATTTGTGTTATGAGCTGATAACATGGACACAAGGAGCCAATCAGAAGGCCAGAAATGCAATAACAGTGATTTATAGTATTTAATGATTGCAATTATCCTGCTCAATCGTGCGAAATATCGTCTGATTTTAGGGCAACTCGGCCTACGGCCTCATCCAATAATGGTTAATTATCATATCGATATTCCACGCGATTTCGCAAAATAATTGTTAATTATACATATATCAGTCAAATATGAAACTGCTGGTTGTGCAAACGTCAACAGTTTCCCCACTTTCTACCTCACTATTTCGACCACCTTAGTGTTTTTTTTTTGTTTAATTTTCCTCGGTTTCATTTTTTCATAGATCCCCTTCTTGTCCTTATTGAGTATGTGCCGTTCGGTGACCTGCTGGGATACTTGAAAAAGAGCCGTGGACTCAATGACACATACTTTAAGGACCCGGATGTGAAGCCGCAAACCAATCTGACTGCTGAACAGTTGATGAAGTTCGCCTGGCAGGTCGCTGATGGAATGTTTTATTTGTCTTCGAGAAAGGTTTGGAAGAAGTTAATGTTTTCTTGCTTTAGTGTTCACATTCCATTTTAAAACTGTTTTACCCCGAAAGCTCGGTGATATTGATAACAAATATATCGAAAAAGGGTTGTAAAGTGTCGTTTTGAGGAAATGCATAAACATATATACCTTTTCTTTAGATAATCCATCGTGACTTGGCGGCCAGAAATGTTCTTGTTGGTGAAGGAGAGAAGTGTAAGGTGACAGATTTTGGGATGGCGAGGAATGTTCACCAGGATGATATTTACACCAAAAGAAGTCGGGTGAGAATTTTGATGGAGTAATTATAAACTAAATTGATTTTGAGACGACATTACGGCTTTATAATGTCGGGTCTAGATAGGAGAAAATATATTCCGTATTTAATGAGCAGAGTCGCTAAGTGACGGCCGCCATAATGTTTTCTTAATGTACGAATTTAGTTTTGTATCGCGATTCAAACATTTATAGACAAAATAAAAGGAACATTAAGATCAGTTGTTGTTGATTCAATTATAAATTCCAACCATACGCGAAGTCAGTGTTGTTCCGGCTAATTCTTGAACGCGAAATAATTTTTGCTTTGGAGGTAAGTCGGACTTTTCCGACCTGGGTAAATTGCTCATGTGTCAAATAAGATTTCTAAACACCAAACAACGAGGAAATCGGAAATAATTCAATTTACACCGAAACATCTTACTTCGTTTTACAACTAACTTTGCGCGAAAGGATGAACAAAGAATCGACTTTGATAGGTAGAGATAAAACATCGTCGTCGATTCGTCGAATAAAACTCAGTTTGAATTTTGATGCGTAAACGAGGAACCCAACTCAGTGCCCGGGTACCAATCTCTATCTTCACAACCTATATGACCGTCCTCATTTGAGACGAAATTACCGCTAAAATGTCGTCTCACTCGTAAGCAAAACTATAAATATATCACGAAACAGTCTCGTTATTTCTCGTCTATAGAATGCGATTAATGTATTTTTGCTTTCCATTTCGTCCATTTTTTTTCTTGACAAGGGTCGTCTGCCTGTCAAGTGGACTGCTTATGAAGCGTTGTTATACGCAACATACACAACACAAAGTGACGTGTAAGTACTTTACAACTACAAATTGTATCGTGCATTGCATCCGCGATAACGCGGAGGTCATTATCACTGTGAGGATCATTTTACACTCTCTTCCCGCAGTTCATATAAAATCTAACCCTTATATGTATGAATGTCAGGTGTACTGATTTCTGTAACCAAGTGTGAAAAGGTATTTAGGAAAAGGAGATAAAACTGGAAATTTTGGTTTCTCAGGCAATTACATGTATAGTATATGTTTGCTCTGTAACAGAGGAATTTACTTTACAGCGTATTTATGCGTATATTTGTGCCTGGGTCAATGTCAGTCCACATTAATACAACTTAATACAACTTATATCGGAATTCTCTAAGATCAGAGAACTCCAATATAAAATTATAAATTGTATTGTTTTCACGAATGTGAAACTCAGTCGTATTGGTTGAATCACCAAACTGTACTTTTCTGTCGAGAGGTAGCGGAATCAGTCGAGCTTTTACTCTTCTCCTGTAGGAAATCCTTTGAGTTTGGAAACACGTCTTGTCCTGGCTAAGAGTTAATGATGTTCATGTTGAAACAAATCAATGAGTCAGATTTGATCTTTGGAAAATTTGATATTGAAAAATATTTTATTTTACTGACTAATGACATTTTGTCATTGGGTAAATTTTATATTTACTCTAGGCGATGTCAGAATAGCTTACCTACACTTAGAGGTTTCATTGCTAGGGAAGACGTGTCTACAATATTGAGCAGGGAGAAAAACAAGTTCCTTAAACATTTTCAAAAATGGGAAAAGTTAATTAACTTACTTACTCAGTAAATAACTTGGCCACAATGCGTAGGAAAAACACATTTTAAGCTTTAATTTATTCAGCAATATTGCATTTTTTGTTTTGTTTTTATTTGTAGTTGTCTTTATTTTCCTTTTTTTTTTCAATCATTCAATTGTATCTGTATTTGTATTAATGTTTGTATTAATTAATTGTAATTAATAGTTATTAAAAATATTGTAATGTTTTTGAAAATCAATAAAAAACTATTTAAAAAAAACTTAGTGTTACGTCATTCCTTTTCCCACAGCTGGAGCTATGGTGTCCTACTGTACGAGATTCTCACTGTAGGTAGGTTGACTTTTAATTCATGTTCATAGTCCATCAAATATTTCCACTCGGTTGCGTGCAACTGTGTGAGCTTCGAGGAACATTATAATGTTCAAGGACAAATAGCCATGCATATTTGTTTAAGCCAAAATGAGGCTAATGTATTTATCGTTGCCGTTCAAAAATCTTGCTGGTCTATTCAAAAACACTCGATCAATTATTTTCAATTTA
The DNA here is from genome assembly GCA_029204205.1 of Desmophyllum pertusum. Taxonomy (NCBI): domain Eukaryota; kingdom Metazoa; phylum Cnidaria; class Anthozoa; order Scleractinia; family Caryophylliidae; genus Desmophyllum; species Desmophyllum pertusum. The sequence continues at coordinate 299,823 of MU825888.1, read as the reverse complement.
ATTCATTTTATTTGAGACGAAAAGTGAACGCCCGAACGAAAAAGGCAAATTTTGAAACTGCCGGATAACGCTTGGGCATATTCCCGGATGTTCCCCAGTTTTCGCTGCGTCACGTCACACTGTCTGTTCCTTGAAGCTCACAGTTTTGTTCGAGCTTTGCTTACTGTACCAATGCATAAATTGTCACACCAAGATGAGTTATTGTTTTTTTAATTTTTTTTTTATTTACACGATACACAAAAAAGTCACTTTATCTCATCTAGGTGGATCTCCGTATCCGCGAATTCACGCTCGACAAATCGCCAGGAAACTTCAAGAAGGATTCAGAATGCCAAAACCAAAACATGTGGATAACAAACTGTAAATATATTTTGTTGCTATTCTCAAGTTCATGATTTCTACCCGAGTTCTTAACTTTTTTAAACTTTACAGATTCCCTTTTAATCTCGTTTATCCTGTTATAATTATTCTGTTTTATTTATTCTCAAGATTTATTCTCAAGATTAACTCGTCCAGTAATATTATTGCTCATTGATGATAACTCGCAACAAAATAATTATCATTTTATTTGCTAAAATATTAAACTGCCATTATCCATGTCGGTAGTTTAATTATTTTTTTGTTTGAAATGATTTTATTTTTTTAGATACCAGATTATGCTAAAATGTTGGCAGGAAACCCAACAGATCGACCAACGTTTGCCAAACTAAAAGATACTATGAAAGAAATGGAGAGAAACCACAAAGTAAACTGACTTATAATAAGCGTAAATACGAAATTTATGTTCACTACATGCATACGAACTTGAGTATCGCTTCGCTCTCCGGCTCACGAGTTATAATTCTCTCAGCTCTCACCGTTCAGTCGCGCATGTGCCCTAAATGTGAGCCTGCTCGCAGGCTATCACCTATTTTTTGCACTAGCACTGCATATCTGCAGTGATGGGCTAATCCTTTGCAGAACAATTTAGATTTAGATTGATCAGTTCCCAATACAATTCCACCGGTTCCCCATTCCTATTTACACTTTTAACTGAAACACATCAACGTTCCAAAACATGGTGAACACGCGTACACACCTTTCTTTTTTTAAATATTTTAACTGACATGATTTCAGATATGTCCTATCACATACGTTTAGTTAAAGATATGTCACGTGACACACAGCAGCACGTTGTAAGTTCACTTTAAAACCGACAGATAATTAATCACGAACTTCTTTCATGTTATAGACCTACGTCAACCTCGAGCAGTATGACAACAGTTTGTACGCCAACGTGGAGGATCTTACAGCTGAATGACAAGTGAACCAGCTGGCTTTGTAATCAAGACGTCAATTGTTGAAATATTTTTCTATTGTATTTGTAGTACCTTATTGTACTTTTTAACCATGAACAAACGGGATTGTTAAATAGTTTATTCTCAAGTATAAAAATAATCACGGCCGATTTTATATTGAATTTGGAGAAACGGTTCAGTTCACAGCTCGTAATTATAAATATAGTTTTTGCAAAACTTATTAGTTTGTTTGCAACATAGTTGCATGCGCGGTAATTTAATTATAGGGTACATATTGTATGTGTATGTCATTTATAAATATACATACTGAGACTATGTTCAGAGGTAATATATATCTCTTACTAACCGAGTTCGAGGTCCGTACGGTAAGTTACGGACCGAGTTTTTTCCCCTTCGATTTATGGCCCAAGCGCGAAGCGCGCGGGCCATAAATCGAAGGGGAAAAAACGAGGATCCGTAACTTACAGTACGGAACGAGAAGACGAGGTTAGTAAGATATTTATTATAATCTCTTCCTTTGGAAAAAGGAAAAACATTTCAAGGTCAACCGCGAGGAAAGGGGTTTCATTTGACTGACACGCATCACAGGCAAAGGACGAGTCGATTGTTCGAGTTCGGACGAGTTGTAAACACGATTTGAATCCAAACTTCAAACGTCTTCAAACAATTTTTACCTAGTTATTTTCTGTAAAAGCATGAAAACTAGGTACAGTTCGAGTTTACTTTTAAACTACTTCTTGAAGTTCGTTAAACAGACAAGGACAATAAATTTGATTCACCGATTGAGAAGAAAGCACCGCAATCAACTTACAGCGTGTTCGTCAAACTGAGTGAAAATACGAGTGTTTCTTACAAATACTGGACGAGAGAACACTAAAATTGTAACGAAACTACGGGACAAAAGTCTTCACAGAACAGATACTGCCGTCCATTTTGTGGCGCTTTGTTGTGTAGTCCTGAGAAGTGTTCGCTGCAGAAGTCGCATAATAACTTGGCGAAAAACTTGCCGAGAAGCTTGTCAAAAACATCAACAGGTAAGACTTACGTTTTCCACGTTAAATGTTCCATTCGTCTGCTCTTAACAGACCTTTTCAAACCTTTTCCATTCAGAATTCGTCTTCTTCACAGTCAGTCAGTTGCGGACTTTTCGGCAGAGATAAAACTGTCAAGTTCCTGAATTGAGTCCGGCCGGCTCGCACATCTTGGACGTTTTCGGCTTCTAAAAGTTCCGACTGATAAATCGCGTTTGAAGATCCTCTTCGCTTCGCTCTAAAGCTCTTTCATCCGGATTGCAGGTTCAAATCGTCTTCTTGAGACATTATTGTGCAGAATTTGAAATTAATCGAAAGTAACTTGCAAAGATGGCGTCACGATCAGTAGCACTCTCAAATTTCGCGGGCCGTACCGTAGAATACGGCCCGTAAAATTGACCAATCACAGCGCGCGTACTATATAAGAGATATAATAAAAATGATTGATCGTATGGAAACCAGTTCGGGTATTGGTATTCTTTTAGCCCGATGATAACTGTGATATTCTTTTGATAACGAGCGAAAACCAACCAGGAAGCACCTATCAAATAATACCTGTTTTTTCAAACGGTTGCGTTGTGACTGCCATGAACGAAATGTTTTAAAACCCAATAATTGCTAGATTTAATGGATTTGCCGTGTAGATAGAAAAATATTAAATCTTAATTTATAAATTAAACTAATTACATTTTTCAATTACAAATCAATTTCAGTATGCATCAAAACATTGGAAATGTTGTGTAACAATCTGGATCCTTGTAACTCTCGTGAAAAGAAAAGAGAACAAGAGATCATAAGACCAAATAAAGACGAACTGTTCCCGTAAAAAGCTTATCTTGTCCCGTGGATTATTGATAATACCAAAACCTAAGAACGCCCACACAGTTCATTACAACCGAGAGTTTCATAATTCTCGCCTGATAAAGGGATTGTAAACGGCGAACTAAAAGCAATGTTTCGACAATGTCGCAGATTACTGATTAATTCCCTAACTACAGACCCATTTTAAGTAATACCTATCGGGTAAATAGCTCGTATGAATAAAACATATCCTTGTACTTTTAATACAATAAAATTTATGAGTTTTTACAGTTGGTCTCGTTCCATCCTGCGAGCTCCCGGAACTGCAAATTATCCCCAAATCAGTGGACCGCAAATGATCCGCTATAGAAAGCGTAGCATGTTGTGGAGTTGTTATCATAGCTTAGGAAGGTGCATGACAAAAGCTTTTAAAATGACAACAACAAAGTCAGTCAGTTACAGCATGACCTCAAGATCTCCGATATTTCCAGAAAGATTAAAGGAAAACTCCATTTCCGGTAATCCCCCTTTGCCAATTAATGGTATTCTGCATGCATGTAATCACCGTTACCAAAATGTTTGATGGGGGAGTGCTGCCGCTTCTAGAAACCCTTACCCTACTTCATACCAAAATACAGTGAAACCTCTGCCAACTAACACCTCCCGCAGCTCCCGCAGGCGGCCACCTCTCACAAACTAAGTGGTTGTCCCATCCACATACAAACACTACATTTTTAACCTCCCATATAAGCAAATGAACCAAGGGTGTCTAGCTATGATATACGTAAGGTACTAATGCATTTCCATTACAAATTATAATTTGCTGAGGAGTTTATAGACAGCTTATTTTTAAAAGCATGAAAGCTGGAAATACTGGATTGTCTTTCTTCAGGCAAAAGTCTTAAATGAAAAAGCCATAACTTACCAGTCGTTAAACCAAGAAAAATCAACATGGGATCATCATATATAACTTGATTGGCAAGAATCCGTAAACCTAGCGTGACTAAACTCAAGTTGGTCACGTGACGTTTCAATGCAACGCTGAACACAACTGCTAAACAGAAACATAATTATTCTTGATCTTAATCATAGTTTATTGATCACAAACTCTGCCTTTCTGCCGTTCTTGGATATTTTAGAATTGCGAAAGACCTTTGCCACTGGATTTTCAAAGTCGATCTAATGTGTTTTGTGATCTCAGTACGAATTCCTACAGACTACTGTATTGTGCTTGCAGTGCTACTTCCGTATGCGGGTATGTATCATTTATGTACGTCGCTTCACTCAAGAACCTTTAATGACCATAAGAAATCAATGCATGGATTACTTTGTCGCGTTTTGTAATCGTGACACGTGTATCAGGTTTGAGCAATCTTTTATTATCAAATAACTAAATAAGATGTCACTGTCACAGGTTTCGTATCGTAATAAAACAGTATAACTTCCTTTTAGTCATGGTTGCTCGGGCTAACAATGAACGTTTCTTTGTTTAGTTGCCATAAATTTACATCAACCAGCTGAACCAGTTAATTTACATCACCCAATACATCCAGTAACATCCACTTCCGATTCATTTTCTACCAGAGTTTCACAGGAATTGTCAGGGTGAAGTAATGTTCAAAATACGGGCGACATTTTCAATAATGACGCACAGTATATGAAAAGCTTGTAATAGGGTTTACCAAGCGTGTCAGTGTCACTGCTGTTGTGTAACTTCATTGTATCGTGACACAGGCGTGAGACGAAGTCGAACAAGCAAAACAAGTACATAATTTTCCTTTTGTTTCGTGTGTATGACGCTCTTCGTCAGTGGAACCAAAACAAAGTAGAACAGAAAAACACAGTAGAAATAATAGCAATATACTCCAATGGTCTCCGATGCAGACTACAGAAACCGGAGTTTTAAGCGCCGCGGCAACAAGCTGCAGACCGTGATGCTTGAAGTCACTAGTCACGTCAGCTAGGCAGCCTCCTCCTTTCAGAAGGACTGGGGAGAGAGTCACTGCTGAGGAGAAGACAAAAGAATCCTCCAGCAACAACCAAACCTTCCCACACAACATTTGTAGAAACAAAGAGTGTCTTCTCAAATGTGAAACAAAAAGGCATCGTTAAAAATATTTATTTATTATAAACAGGAGCCCATTACCCGGAGCGAGCAACTGTAATATATTTCTGTCACAGCGTTTTAACAGACTGGTTTATTTTTAGATTCGCCTTTCCCGCGAATTCCTAGACAATGAAAAGTTTTTCATTTGTAATTATTAATTGGCGTCACCGCGTAACAAAGGACGCAATTAGGTCGCCATTTTTTATTTTCTTTTATTTCATATAGCATAATACTCACGTGACCAGAAACACATATTTTCCGAGAAATAAGGAATCTAAAAATAAACCGGTCTGTCAAAACGCTGTGACATAGGCGTAGTATGGGAGTTGTTCGCTCCGGGTAATGGGCTCCTGTTATAAATGAGTATGTTTGAGTCTTAAACACACACTTGACAATTGTCCCGTTTACAGATATATAAGATATGATTTCATTTCATCGTGCTTACTTGATTGCTAACTGGCACAATTAATAATTTTTTTATGCGATGCTTTTGATGCATCTCCTCAACTTTTATTGTAATAAATAATAACAAAACTCACAAGTCGTTTAGGCAATTATTAAATTAACATTCATCCTTCAGATATTCAACGTAATTGGGCACGTTAATTGAGCGGTTAAAGGGGGCATTAGGACGCTTAATATGGTATCTGGGATCGAGAGAAGATATGGAAGTTAAGATGTGAATCAAGTGATAATTTCAGACATGCAGGTGAACACATGTTAAAATGTTAGCAAGTATCATGATCTCGGTAGAAATGCGAACTCGTACGTTGTCAAAGTTAACGTTACAAAAACATATTTGATAATGAATATATGAATTGAATCATATATGTGAACTGCGGAAATGAAATTAAATGAATACGTGATCATCGTAGTTATGAATGCAACTTTTGCAATTGCAATATAAGCCAGAAAGAAAATTCTGGCCTCAACATTATTCGCCAACAAAAAAATATTTGTTGGAGAATAATATAAGAAAAATGCCACGATTAAAACACTTGTACTTTTAGTTACGGTACTTTTTGGCTTTGCAGCAGGTGCGATTGTGTTCACTTCAAAGTATCAAGGACAGACGTTGACAGGATTGGTTGGCTCGTCTGTTAACTTCACCTGGAGCTTCTCTGGTGATGTCCATACAGTTACCTGGGGACTGAAGAGAGATGGATCAAATATCATTGCTGCTAATGGAGCACTAGTATCACTAAGCAAAAGTGGCTCGATTTCACTGTCAGGCCCTTCAGCATACAATGGACGTGTGAGTGGAAGTCGTAGTGGTGACTCATCCTCTGGCCAGGCCATCTTCACTCTTAGCTCCATCACTAAAGATGATGAAAGATCTTTTGTCTGCAAGATAGTACCGGCAGGTCCTTCAAACAGTGTATTTGACGCTGTGCAATTGGTTGTCAATGGTGAGTAAGTTCCATACATGCGAACGCTCTATACATGTCTTCGATATACTTTTTAAGGTCAGAGGCGTACTAACAGCTTCATGATGGTGATCTTCATTTCAAACCATATATTTGTGTAAAAATGATTAAAGGGGCACTGTCACAAGGACGCATGCGCCAGTCTCGCGAGTCGAACTTGAAAAGGTTAGGCTAACTTTTTCAAGTTTGAGTTGCCAAATCCAAAATGGCGTCGACTAGTGGCGGCGGCGGCACGGTGGAAAGCGTAGTAATTCTGGGCGAAAAAGAATATTCAATACCCCGACAAGAGCCAAGAGAGCGTGGGAAAAACCCCATAAACGCATTTATCTTGAAGATAACAGTTTCAAAACATGGCTTGAAGCGAAATTCGTTGCAGGTTACGAAGGATACAGTGATAAAAACTGTCGCGACACATTTGTTGTTGAGGAGACGAATGATCGAAACAGATGTGACCTCAGCTGTGACCTCTCACGCGAAAACGTACAACACGGCTTTCCGTTCGAAAGGCTAAAAGCCGTTCACTACCCGAACGGTTAGCAAGCCGAACGGCTGCTACTACCCGTTCGAAAAAAATGTTCGAAATGCTGCCGCTACCCGTTCGAAAAAAATCTTCACCCGTTCCAACGGCTGCTGCTACCCGTTCAGAAAAAAATCTTCACCCGTTCGAAGCTAAGCCAGGTGGTAATCCGTTGAGAAAAAATATTGAGCGGCCGTTCCAACGGCAACGGTTATCCGTTGAAAACTTCTGTACAAATGGATAAATCTAACGGCTTGGCTCTCAAAAGTGCGTTGCGTTACGGCCGTTGCAAAAATATTTAGTATGCAAATCATGTTTCGGAAATACGTATGCGAACAGCGCACGCTGTTACAGTAATATTATGACTTTATCTGTTTTACATAATCGTGATTAGAAACAAAATACATGCAAATATTTTCACTAACCGTCATTATGGAATGGCGGCCAAATAATTTATGGTCGACAGGAAGTGAGCAGTTTTCGCGCATGCGAATCCGTGACAGTGCCCCTTTAAATTCAGCAAGCGCATTATACTATACGCTCAAATAGTCCTCCAATCAAATGCCTTCATTACGGTCACATGCCTACCCAGTATTTTTCCATGTACATATATTCCCCGAGATGAAGTCAAGGGAATACTCACCAATATTCACTGAGCCTAAGGCGAATAATTGTTCCTAGGGTGAATATTAAGAACAACAAAATAACGAACTAAAAAATGGAAAAACATCATTGAACAGATCCTATAGATAACTCTTTATTTGACCCTGTGCAATTGGTTGTCAATGGTAAGTTCCTTACATGTCAAAGTTATAATATATTCCGAGGTATTTTTTTATGTCAGAGGCGTACCATATTTTTTTAGCTAATTTATTATACGCCTTCTGTGTATTTGGTGGGGATGAAGTGCTCCCATACAGGGCACCCTTTACCCAATAGACTCTTATTACTGCTTAACCTGGGGGATTCGACCCCTATAGAGGATTACCACCTTTCACTGAGTATCCTGGGATTATCACTCCTAGAGAGGCCGATTATCACCTCTCATTCAGTACCCTTGAGGGATTATCACCCCCTCTTGAGGATTAGCACCTCGTACTGAGTACCGTGGGGGATTATCACCCCCTTGGGGGATTACCACCCACTTAAGTGGCTTATCACCTCTCACTCAGTACCCTTGTGGGATTATCACCCCTTTTGAGGATTAGCACCTCGTACTGAGTACCCTGGGATAGGCGATTATCACCCCAGGGCGATTATCTCTCACTCGTTGGGGATTATTACACCCCTAGAGAAAAATGACCTAAAAACCTTTGTTTGAATATGTCATCCCATTCTGTTTGAGTTGTTCGCCGTTCTATAGTAAGGGTTACGGGTTAAGAACATTAATAATAATGAATATTCAAACAAATTGACACTGTCGGATCAGGACTGAAGATTTTCAGTCGAAACGTCTTTTTTGATTTTTTTTAAACGCTGTACTTATGTTTTACTAAGTCAGCGTCAGACACGTTTAAAGTTACATCCCAGCCCATTCTACCCTGCGAGACAGAGATTCACTTATCATTCCGCGCGCGACGAGATTTATTGTATTTTTATTTTCAATATAAGTCATTTTCTTAAGTTTCCAATGCGTTGAATATCTCGGACTTGGAGTAATGTCTTTAGAATAAAGGAAAATTTCATTCAAAAACCACCGCGAGCCGCCATGTTTGTTCTTGGTTTTCACGTGACGTCATCAAAACCGCGAGGCCCACAGAATGTTTACCTTCATTCAAGGAAAGATTACCTAAATATATATATTTTCACAATTTCTTAGCTCGATCTCATGCTTCCTTTAATTTGAAAATAGAACGGTTTAAATTTCCATCGTACGTGACATCAGCAGGACGGCCGTGACAGAGCTGTTCCGTATCTAAAACATGACTCTTCGGGTGATTTTCAGCTTTCTAAACAATTTAAGTTTAAGGAGAAATATTTATCTAAATATTCGAAAGTTCACAAGAGAAAACAAACCTCCTTTCTGGCAAAAGTGAACTCCAGATGTTTTTTTTGTGTGGAACATTTTGACAAATAACTCGAGTACGGAATACCGCACAGACCTGAGACTTGGACTGATTCCTTATTTATTCATTATCTATGACATGTCAATTCCTTGACTTCATTCATTGAACGGTTTCGATTTTTTTTATTTATGGCGTGACAGTGAAAACCGAGAATTTGCCGGCAGATTAAATGTGGCTTAGTAACCTCTCGCGAGGTGACCATAGCGTCATAAGCCAAGTTTCCCGACCGATCAGATTTTCAAAAACAAAAATACGACGGCTTAGTATTAACAAATCTTAAAAACAGTCTGCTGTTTTACAGTGGCGGAACGATATATATTTTGTCTAACAGAAAGTTTGATATTCGGAGTGAAAACAAATTAACACTATCTGATGAAGAATATTTTCAGTTGAAATGTCTTTTACTTCAGCAAAACTTTAAAAAGTTTTGCTAAAGTCGGCATCAGACATGTTTAGGTTCCATCTTAGTCCATCTTAGTCCATAATTTTAGCATTTTTCGTTCAGTGTACAGTTAATAAGCAACAGTGTATTATAATAAGCAACTTCAACATTGTTACTTACAATGACTTTTTACAGAGTTACCACAGATAAGCTTGTCATCAGTACCAGCAAGTTACAACGAGGGATCCCCAGTGAATATCAGCTGTACAGCATCAGGGAAACCAGACCCGGATGTAAAATGGATGAAAAATACAATAATGAAAAGTTTTGGGAAGAAAACAGCATTTTTGACGTTCAATAGTATAAAGAGAGCAGATAATGGACAGTATACTTGTAAAGCCAACAATTCAGTGGGAAAGGATGTTAAACATACAACACTTGTGGTTCATTGTAAGTAATACTGACACTCCATGTTTGAATTGCTGATATTTATATTTATCTATAAAACCATGCTGCTTATTAATGTTGACTACTGTCAGTGTTTATCTTGTAAAATTTGTTATCTTATCATGTGTGCTATGGTGTTGCGGGTTTTGTCACTTAAACTGCAGTGGCTACTGCTAAAGGAATGTGTTTAATTTAGAAAGAATGAATGAAACACGTTTGCATCAACAAAATGTGCCTTGGCTATAGTTACAACAAGGAGCTATTTCAAAAAGAAATAGTGTTTCGTTTCCGGAACGATTAGAATGTCGGGAAAGATTGGATAGACCTGGGTTTGAGAAATTGCCGAGAGTATCCTTTGGCGAGAGTGAGTATCACGGGCTCAGGCCAGGGCTCACGGCAGTTCCCAGTTTCCCGAAACTCAATTGCGTTAGTTCATAGAACATGTTTACATTGCAAGCTACGAGGGTTATTCTGATTGGATAGTAGCCCCACTGTGTAAATAGTTCACATCGAATCCAAAACAATACCGTTTCGTTTCTGAGGAAACGACTGTTCAAAAGCTCTCTGTCATGCTGTGCCTTGTCTTGGTGCATGGTTCAAACATACGAACTGAAGCTAACACAAATTGATAAACCCCAAATCGTTAACTCAATGTATCAATTGTAGTTGTCAGCGGTTTAATTAATTGAAGTGTGTCAAATGAGCAGTAGCCATCTTACTTCATTTTTAGTAATATTTACATTTGAAGGCTTGAATAACTAACATAACTTAAACAACTGAAGTTAACCATTTGCCTCAACCCAACTTTCTTTGTTTGGTTCGAACATTGTGATTTCAAGCAAAACAAACTGAGTAATAATAATTGAACTCATGAGAATACAGCTAAAAAAAAGATTACGAACAAACGCAAACACTTGCCTTTGGCGCTCAACAACCGCTGCGCTTACAAGGGAAATTGCAAGCTGCTGTCAAGTCCGCAAAGAAAGCTACTCTAGCCATATTCTACGTAACAAACTTCGATTGAGCTTTTGACAACAACAATACATTGTAACAATTCACAGATTCCAGACATGATGACAGCAACCGGATATCGCGGTGATCAATTTGATACTTGAACCGACGACATGCAAAGACGCGCCAGCAGTGAGCGAAGCCAAAGAACCAACCTTACCAGAAAATAATCCTGAAGAAATTGAAGAGATCACAAGAAAAAAAATGTATAACGATCAAACAGTTCCCCCAGTCTCTCAGACGTGCGGGAGAACCCCTTTTCGTTTTATGCGCAAACAATTTTGTCTAGCTTGACGACTAGGTGGCCAAATATATTATTGAATTAGCTGTCAAGCTTCAGTAAAGTTGAGCTCAGAGCTGGCTATCATCTATCATTTCACAACTTTCATCACTCACTTTAGCACAGTACCGGAGAAGGAGTAGGTCGAGCTCTCGCTCGCTGGCGCTCAGCGCTTCTCGATCCGCGTGCTTCGCGCTCGGTTTTTCATTTTAGGCGAAAAAAAAACAAAACAAGTATAATGCTCGACTGACAGCCACGGTTTCGCGTCGCTCTACATTGCTTCAGCGCCTGCTACGCATGGTAGAGTGGCTCTTTTGGAGAGAGGCTCTGTGACACGAAAATTGCTGAAAGCACCCTTTTGATTATTTTTTGTTTACCCGGCTACCCCATACAAAACACACTTTTTCTGACCTCTCTCCCCCCCCCCCCCCCCCCCCATTCCCCCATTTTTCAGTTACTCGTACCTTTTCAGTGCTATTAGAGCATAATTGAATAAAAAGTTCTAAATTTATCTCAAGGACGTACATATCTATTAAAATCCATATCGTATTTTCAATATATTGTCTAACGTTTATTGATTGATGTTGTTTTATTTAAGATCAGATTTGTGCAATTTCAGAAAGAGTTACATCAATTCCTGTTACCATGATATACATTTACCCCGCCCCTCACACATTTTTCCCTGCATGAAAATTAGTGACCCTCCCACAATTTGCACTAGCCCCCACAAATCTCTAAATAATGACCGGTACCATAATAAAAGAAAAGGGAGTGGAGGTCCCTCTTCATCCTCATTATCCTCCTCTTATTATCAAATCAAATTGTTCCTTGAGAACTCCTTGAGATAAATTTCTTCTCATAACATGTACCTTCAAATGTGCCGAAATGTTTATTTATTTTTTAGACCCGCCCAAAATACAACAAGTCATCCCATCAGCTGTCACGTCTTGGATTGGTCAGACAGTGACGTTGAAGTGTGTGTCAGATGGTGTTCCTACACCAACGCTCACCTGGTACAAACCTGATGGAAGTCAAATAAGTAGTAGCACAGCTACAGAGTACACAGTGAATGTGAAGATGAACGTGGATCAAGATTTTGGTGATTACAAGTGCAATGCTAACAATGGACTCACTCCAGTTGATAACAAGATAGTAAATATAAAACAGATAAGTAAGTGTATTAACAGAAAACTAAAAATAATGGTCAAATTTTGCTATAAATTACCATCCTAGTGTACTAAAACTGTCAATAAGTGTCTCTGGCCATTGAAACTGGGTCGAAATGGATCGCAATTTGAAAAAAAAATGTTAGGCTAACTTTTTTTCAATTTCTCGCATTTTCGATTCCAAAATGCACTAGAACAGACCATAATTTGTTCCTCTTTCAAAAATTTGGTTGATTTCTTTTTCTTGGTGTTCTAGAATTATTTTGTAAATAAAAAAAGGTAGCACATTTTTGACCAAAAAAGGTAAAAATCCCCGTGATACTGCCCCTTTAAGTAAGTGACGGTGTAAGTGCTTGTTACCTTTAAAAGAAAGAGCAAGTTATCTGGTCACTTTGGCATGTTTAGCTTTTCGTTGGTTTAATAATGGTAACTTCAGTTTTTTGTGTCAGTCGGTAGAAATGTTTGTATGTTAAGAATGTTAATGCGCAAACTCACATATCGTAGTTGTGAATTTACATTAATGGTAAATGCCAGTGGGAAGAGATGCACCACTGTAACACATACATTTTATTCGAATTTTTAACATAAAATGTGCGCGGATATTTTGCGAGTTGCGTAGTATTATAACGAGAAAAATGCGAGCATTGATGAAAATATCCGCGTTTAATTACCTTTATAAACTTCAAATTGATAATCAACTAGTATTTTTTTTCACTTATCTGCCGACGCAGCACAGCGGTTTTTTTAAACGTATGGCTTTGTTCTCTTTTGCTTACATGTTAAATTATATCATTGTCGCTCAACGTCTCAACATCGCTCAAAATTAAGATGTGTGTTATTCGTGATGTTATAATAATTTTATTTAAATAGCATGTATTTGTTGTATTGAATCCAGTAGAATAATTGATGTCAAATAATCAAATGTGTCCACAGTAGTACCTTTTCGATTTAGCTCTTACAATTATTTCTCAGCAATGGTCATAGACTCTTCTTTTATTTATCGAGTTCAAAAATATTCATTATTTCTTCGTGGCACGGTGATACTTAGATTTGACTTGTTTGTTATGGCAATGACATGGTTGTGTTGTGTGTTGGTGAAAATGAACAACACAAACAACAATAGCACGTACAGTAAGATGAGCTATGCAACACAAACAAAAACATAGTCATCTGACGTCAGTATTTATATGAATTCCAAAAATATTATCCACATTATTTACCCCAATTTATTTTACTTTTTACTAGAGAAACCTGGCTCCCCGGCCATCACATCATCAGCTGCAGACATTCAAGCCACTTCACTAACAGCCAAATGGACTCCACCAGCTGATAATGGAGGCAGTTCTATCACAGCATACCGAGTAGTCATACTAAATGGAAGCAGTGAAATAAAGAATGTAAATATTACTGACCCTGGTACAACAAGTCTGTCTGTTGGAGGTCTGGATAGAGATACCAACTACACTGTGAAAGTTTTTGCCAGAAATGCGGTGTTTGAAGGACTTGCTGGAGAAAAATTAATGAAGACAAAGTTTGAAGGTAAACCGCAATCGCAATATATATTTCTTGTTTGAATCAGGGTGAGTCAGACATGCGAGGAAGTCCATTCATATGATCTACAGTTTTGTTCGTTATACTGATCCCAGTTTATTCTGTACCTATATCTATCATAGTTTCTTTAGGGAAATGTTGGGTTACTTGATTTTAATACTGAGTGTGCTCTTGTGCAGTGGTTTTATCGCTGAACTGGTAATGAGCGTTTCACTGGCTGTCGCTATATTTAAGGAATAGAAAATGGCGCGCGTGTTAAGCAGATGCAAACAAGAGAAAAGAGAAGCATCGAGGGCCGGGTTTTTAAAAGTAATTTCGAATTCTCCCAGACTTTGTAGATAATTCGTGTCAGGCTACGGTATGTAAACAAGAAACAGATGTTTTCCATTTATTTTCCATTTATCAAAATGCAATGAGATATGTCACAACTTCATATGTCATAGCCTCGTCCAAGACTACACAACCATTTTATTAATCGATTTGCTATCATTAGTGATTACTGCAATAAATTATTGTGTACAGAATGCTAACCAATGGTCACGTTATTCAATCATAAAGCTTTCAGAAACAAAGAAATGAGAAAATGCCCTTTCATTATATAATTTGTAATCACCCCGCACTCCCTTAGGCTCGATTTCCAGCCGTTTTGCGAGCCCGCGTTCCTCGCCCCACACGTTGGGAGGAGGATGCAAACCCGACTCCCAAAACGGCTGTAAATAGAGCCTAACACTCCCTCGTTGTGTACGTTTTGAAGTATTTATATATCGCCTCGTATAAAGGCCTAGTCATTATGAAGATTTGATAGACAAATACATTATGAATACATTAATCCAATCAGTAGGTTTATGAAGACCGCGCAACAACAACAACAAAAATCCCACAATGTGTAAGCTAGCTCTGAATTGTCGTTTGCTTTAGTTTCGTAATGAGAGCTGATGCAAAAATGAATTTTTCTGACATGTCGAATTTTGTGCAAATTAATCACACCCATTCGTAGCTAGAATTAATGAAGGCAATGTCAACTGACCGATTTAATCAAACTATGATTTAATTTAATGATATGTGAAGATTTGCAACAAGAGAACAACTTGATAACGAGAAATTAGAAATGATGATATTATTATTATTATTATTATTATTACAAGTGGAACCGGAATAAAAGCAATATATAATTTAATTGTCATAATGGAAAAATGGTAAATATGATACCACCTACTGCCCTTATTTTAGTTTTAGTGGGGTTTAGAAATTGTGAAAATCATGCAAATTTGTTAGTAAAATTGTTTGCGGGTATATTTTCCGCGATATTCGGATATCGGCCCTCAGTCTTTTCTGTATGGACCTCGTTGCACTCGATCTGTACTGTCAAGATTCTCCCAGTATGGCTCTCGCGCTTGGTTAATAATAAGATATATGTATTATCGTAGATACAAACCAATTGACAGTGTTTTTTGTATAGCACAAACCAACAATTATGCACCCTCAGACAACAACCTTGAGTTTAAATTGTGTATATCAAAAACCCCAGTAATGCAATTTGTTTAAAAAATTCATAGTCAGAGAAATATGTAAATAGCTCAGAATAGTGGATTCAAAAGCCTCATATGAAGGTAAATGAGAGCTTACATGTACATGTACAGTTTATATCAATGAATCAATGGTTCACATGAAGCGACTCGGCAACTTACATGCGCCTATCAGTATCAGTGAATATGAATTATGATGATGTCAAAAATTCCTGGAACAAAAAATATACTAAAGAACACCAGTGATTAAGTCACTCAAAATGTTAAACTCTGAAAATATGGTAGCAGTATTAGAAGGAACAGCAACTCGACACTGTTAAATTATCATGTTGTGACTAATTTATTTTTGAATTTAATGTCATTAGTTAGCACTGTCATTAAGTACCATGCTCTAAAACAAAATGAAGACAAAGGAAATAAATATCAAATAAAATAAATTTAAATAAAAATGTACATGATTTGAAAAATAAATTTGGAATATCCTGAATTTTAACAGGTCACAAATTGACATAAGAGTCACACTGGTGTGAATCAGACCAAAAGTATGTATTTTCCAACAAAGGCTTGACTTTTCATACCATGCTCAATTACACATGCATGTACATGTATATTTATAAGGGGCAAAATACACTTTAACAGCTTGTGCTAACATTTAACATTTTAAACATTCAATTAAAATCACACTGTTTAGGATCAATGAAATCTAAATACAGCAGACAACCACCACATTTCAAAAATCTTTCTTCAAATATTTATTTGGTCCTTTTTTCTGGCCACAATTTTTTTTAGTGTCATGATTAACTGCAACACCATCAATCAAGTGTCACCCTCTGAATTAGTAAAACAAACAATTTTATATATTATATACATGTAGGTTATAAATTATATTCAAACCAAATATCAATTTATTATTCTCCTGACAACACAAGTGTATTACAATGGTGTTGAAGTACAAATCTGAAGAGAAAACAAAGCAGAGAATGTAATTAACCATAGACCAGTATACTGGTACCCAGTATTAACCCACCTCAGAAGAGAACATAGAATTAATTATTATGCTCTAGATCAAGGATAATTAATGAAAGGGATTTTCAACTTTTAAATAGATAACTATTTACTATGCTTTATTCTTTTGTATATACAGTGGAACCCTGCCATACGACCACCCTGTTAATCCGACCACCCCATTATTACGACCAACGACCACCTTTTCGAGTCCCCAGTCGTTATTTTCTTTATAAAATTACCCCGTTAATACGACCAGTCAAAATGCCTGGTGAGACTGCTGAATGAAAACAGACACAATCTGACAAACAATAACGCATTTTAGTGAATGTTGTGCGGCAAAGTTTGTAGTGGTAGACCAGTACACCGGTACAACGGTAACTGAAAAGAACCCCAATATACATGTACAACACCCCAGAAGACAACATAATATGTTGTCTTCTGGGGTGGCTACATCATGTCTTCTGGGGTGGCATATTATGCTCTAGATCTAGGATAAATGTTTCAAGGGGTTTTAAACTTTCAACTACAGCTGTAGATATCTATTTACTATGCTTTCATTCTTTTATACATGTACACCTAAAAAAGTTTTGAAAACACCCCCATCCCCCAAAACGAAGCCCACCAAAAACGCCTTTTGGGCAAAAAACAGATATACGCCCACAGCTTATTAAAATAACCTTACATGACACTCCCCTAAATTATGAATATAGCTCTGAAAACGTCAAAGTGAATTTGATACATGTAGTTGTATGTGAAACCAAAATGAAGCAAATTTTAAAATATATAATAATTTGAAAAGAGCAAATAAAAATAGATAAGATGTTATATGGCTGAGCCAGGGGGGGGGAGGGAGTACTCCCATATGTAAGCTATATAATAGGATGGATAAAAAACTATATGGAAAAATATATCAATGGTCTGTTAAAACTGATTGGAATTACTTGTTACTTTAAGCTTCCTAGTGTGTCCTTGGTTTAACATACAGTGTATGCCCAAATTTTAACCAATACTTCATGTATTAACATTATGATACTGTAACACGCCTATCAAAACATTATATATACATGTATAAAAAAATTGCAAGCTCCCTATGATTTATGCTCTTCATTCTCACCTGTAAAATCCACTGTCTATAATCAAGTCTATTATATAAGACACTTCATGACCTCAATCTATGAAAAAATTGAACCAGAAAAAAAATTATTAATACTACAATGTGCATGGGAAATTCCTTAGGCCCAGTTCAGATGCCGTACTTGACATGAGCCGAATCAAATTCAAATTTAGGCCAACCCAAATTAATTTAGATCAGCTGAATTGATTCAGACGCCGAGCTTAATTCGGCCAAACTTAAATTAATAGGGGAAAATTGCTGTTATATTGAAAAATACATTATAATAATTTATGCATTTGTTTCGGCTCATGTGAAGTTTGGCGTCTGAATCAAAGCCGGTCCACAGCCGTTTTTCTCGACTGAGCCAGGTGGAAAGAACGGCTGAGCCGATAACAATTGATTCAGCCGTTCCGAATTGATTCAGACGCCGTACCTCACATGAACTTAATTCATCGAATTCGATTTGGCTCATGTGAAGTACGGCGTCTGAACTGGGCCTTAGTATTCATAGCCTCCCAGTTCATCTAAATAACCTGATTAAATGGACAGCTAGATTTCGACTTCCAACCTTCATTTTACTGAAAGCAGCGCTTATGAGAACTTCTACTGTAGTGCAAATTATTTTATTCTCCATGTACAATCTAAATGTATACTGCTCCATCGTGTCTGTATTTTATTATTTAAAGGCAAGTTGTGTGAAGGGTTACAAAAAGTACAAATTATATTTATGCTAACTATGGCTCACAAACTAGGCACATGCAAAAACGGAATCTTAGCTGGAGGAACTAACAACTAAAATAAAAGCAGCTAAAATAGTTGTCAAGCCAGGGCAAACCCGGCAACAAAACCCAGCTCAAAAATATCTAGCCTGTAAGCAGGCTCTCATACGCGCGATGAGCGCGGAGCACGATCCTTAGTATTGCGTGACGTTCGAGCGCGGAGCGCGAGCGAGTGGGACGAGAAATGAGAGCCTGCACGCGAGGCCCAGTTTCTCGAATGTCCTACGTTCGTCCACGAACGCAGCCAGCATTCTGATTGGTCCAAAATGACAGATCCAATTATTGTGACAAAAACCAGGGCAACCAAGGGCAACGGAAAAAATAGTCGGTTCAATTATTGTTTTGTTCAAGAGTGTTTCGCAAGCTTTTGATCAATTCTGAACCTGCGTTAATACAGCTCAAGAGCAGTCAATTGTATTATTGAAGAGAGAGATGTTTTCGCTTTAATGCCGACCGACTGGTTACGGGCAAAGCTAAAACTGACCTGAACTGTTCTCGCTCGAAACACTGTAGGGTTGACGGTTCGTAACTTGTGCCTTCGCCGCTCCCGGAGGGCGCCATGAACTTAAACGAGATCGAGAGCTTGCTCGCAGGCTAGAAGATCACTGGTCATCACTCACAGTCTATGTTTTTAAATAGTCTATGTTCTGTGATCGTGCATTTCACATATGTTTATTTTACATAACTGAAAACGCGTATTTAAAAAGCTTATTACACGGACGTTTAATAGTGAACTACAGCGCTGTATACTTTGGAAACCCTACTTCGCCGTAGTTCTTGATGGTTCCGGCGCTTGTAATTGGAAAAGCATTATTATTTTGTCCTCTCACTCTGTTTGTTCGTGACACTTTCCTGTTGGAAAGAATTTGATCCTGTTGATCTGATGTCGCCGACAGAAGTTTGCATTTGGCTCTGGTTTCGCTCAGTAATACTACCATTTTCCACCTTCGCTATATCACACCTAGTTGAGTTTTCATCATCACAAGTTCCTGATTTTGTGACAAAACGGGTTTATGCAATCACGCTCTGACAAACTCTCTCGCACATCGCCGGCCAACACATCATGCATCACGGCTGCCGTTGCGGAAACAAAGACTCCGCACTTAAAAAACAATCGCTCGCTGTGTTTACCGTTTTCTTGCCGCGCTACCATGCAGCGTATGGCTATCTTGTACCTTCAATGCTCGCGCAAAACACAAATAAGAGAGAGCATTGCTTTTGCCACGACGTCTAGGAAAACATCTGGTCCGAAAATACTTTTTCTCGTATCCATGTGTAATGTTTGTTTACATTTTCCTCCAATTCTATTGGTTTGGTTATTTGACAAATGAAGCGTAATGAGTTGTCACCAAGTTGACACCCTCGCTAGGGGCGGCATTCGAGAAACCGGGCCTTGCGTGCAGGCTCTCATTTCTCGTCCCACTCCCTCGCGCTCCGCGCTCGAACGTCACGCAATACTAAGGATCACGATCGCGCGTATGAGAGCCTGCTCGCAGGCTAAAAAATATCCAGCAACAAAAATACACAGAGTCAAAAATAATTTTGATCACAATGTGAGGCAAAAAAAAATTTTGAAGCTACAACTAGCATGACATTAAACAAATGGTCCTGCAAAAATAAACTTAAACAACTCCGAACTGACAAATTAAAATAATTTTGAACCCAGTGACAAAACGATTTAGAACGGTGAAGCGACAAAAATAATATTGAACCCAGCTTGGGCGACACAGCTCCCAGCAACTCTGTACGATTGAGCAACTAATATAATTTTCAAGGCAGCATCACTGAGAGCAGACAAAAATATGACTGTCGTGTAATGCTATTGCATGCAGTTAGTTTCCTGAGTAAAACTAAATTTAATCATTTCCCACAGTATCTACAGTATCAAAACGAAATCAAACATCGTAGCCATAAGCTTATATAAGTTAAGGTAAATATATCGGAGAAATAAATTAAAACAAACGCACTTGACTTGTTTTAAAGACAATTGTATTCAAGCTCATGCATGCATTGAGCGAGCGATTTATTATGACCTGAAAACGAAGCTACATGTACATGTAAATTCGAGATAGAGCGAAGCGATATTTTCGCGATCTCCATTTTATTATTTACACCTGTTTCTGAACTTAAGCTTACCTTAATGCTCCTTAATGCAGATTCCCTCGAGTTTATAGCCTGTGTACATCCGCCTCCTCCCTCAAAAAATGAGCCGGCGATCGGCGCGGCGGGAGGGCGAGTTGAAAACCGAGCCTGCTACAATCACTGTATTTTTTTTCATTTCTGCCCCGGAAACCGCAGGAACCTGGAAAAACAAATTGAAATAATTTCACAATGAGAGGCGCAATGTCGCTCGTTTATATGCCAATGAAAAAAACCGCCGCAGAAGAAAACCTAATCTTCCTTTGGTAAGAAATTACTGTCGGATATGTGGCTGTTGTTTTAAAATACCGTATGGTGAATCAGTCTGCCAAATCTTGACACAAGCCTTATTTCAACCGTCGAAACAGAAGGCCTATTAACAGGGCTCGAAATTGCGACCGATATGGTCGCAAATGCGACTAACATTTCATCCTTTGCGACTAAAAGTTCTGGTTTAGTCGCCACTTTGCGACTACGTTTCTCTACGATTTAGATTATAAATTAAAAGATTAAAGTTTAAAAACAATTTCTCTTGGCTTTCAATGCAGTCATATTGCTCCATCTCTTTGTCTTGCTGTAAAAAAATCACCTCTCGACTTCTGAAAACTTGGAAATGGCTGGCCGCGTTGAATCGCCCTATAATATATGAGTATGTCATGTATGCCCATGGATGGTGTCTCTGGTAATGTGGCTATCCACCATGTCGATTCCTTTGTATTTGCGATCGTATTTGCGATTGTGTTTGGCTCACGTTAGCTACAAAATTGAAAAGTCTTAGCCCTTTCACCACCACGCATTTTGGAGCAAAAGTGGCTGGGACACCGGCACCTTTTGAAAATGGCGGCTTCACAAACAATGAATGTACATGTACATGTACTAAAACAATAGGATTTATTTCATTCAAAAAACTGATAAAAAGCAGTGAAAATGCTGCTCTACTCTTACATGTACCACATTTGGTTAAGATCATCTAAATGCATCCATGTCGCACTCAAGTAAATATATTGTCCTCAACGTTTCGCCAAAAGGTAACAATAATAATAATTCTTATTATCGAATAATTCTTATTAGTTAGTCTCATGCAGGGCTGTCATTAAGTTTTGAGTCACCTGTTGCTTTGATCTTCACACCCGTAACAAAACTTGAATTATACCAACAACAGGCAAGTTCACCCGTAACATCAAGGTCCCATCAAGCACACTCAGCCATAACAGGTATTACGGGTTACGGCCCTTAATGACAGCCCTGTCATGTATTAAAAACATCAGCTGAAATCGCTAACTATTGCTGAAATATGTGTCACCGATGCAATGTTTGGAAGCTAGCAGATTGCGTTTCATTTAATAATTATTGTAAACAGCACTCTCAAAAAGATTATTTCCACAGTTTGAACATAAGCTTGTCCCAAAAGTAAAATGTTATGAATGGCGTATTTATTTTGGCAGATGCATTATACATGTACGTCTGAGACGCATGCATTACAAAGTAATAAATTGATCATTGATAATAATAATATTATTATTAATGTAAATAAGATGTGTTACAGTTGATTTCTTTTTATAAAATACAAATTTGATCTCTGACATTGTACATGTAGTTTCAGTGAATAAACCGTTGTGTGGCTTGTGATTGCCAAAAATCTGATGTACTTTATAAAGTCCTAGCTAAGCAAAACAACAAACGCAAACAAATTTGATGCATTTCTCAACGCATTTTGCAGCACCTGAACTACAGTGTACGGTACACAGTGTAACCCCAATTTCTCTAACCCCTGATTTCTACAAAACCCTGATAACTCGAACCATGGACTTGTTTTCACTGTAATTTTACTCCTGTACACTGAGTTCGCTGAACAGTCGAATTATAAACTTCAATACGCTCAACTTTGTCAATGCGCTGAATTGTCCAGTTAAAACTGAATGTGAACAGTAAAACTACTTCTAAATAATAATATAATGAAACCTCTGCACACCAAAAGTATAAAACAAAAAGCATTGGTGTTCTGGCTTCATAACAAAAAACAGTATAAAAGTAAAGTTATGGTCTCTTGACCAAATTGCACTACGCCCTACAGTTTAATACGTGTTTTCTGAATTTTCTCGGACATTTCAAGCAACGGTGATAACAACAAACCAAATGAAACACAGGTAGATCAACTACTGTACATAAGTTGTCCGTACGCATTTGAAATTCTGAAAATTTGCTCGACGAAAAACGGCTTGCAATATTCAGTACAAATAAGTTCAAAAGGCTATAAAATCGTTCACCTGTAATCGTCATACTGGAAAAAAATGTTTCGCCTAATCCAGCCGTTGAAATATTGTGAAGACACAACATATTTGATACCCGTTTCAAGCCATTTCAAAGTAATGTTTTGATAATTGAAGGACGCCAGCAATTTTCAATGTAAAAAATACGCCATACAGGCGTAAAAATGGTTTCCATATTTTCACTTACCGAGTTCAACTTTCGGACTGGTATTCCTGCTCGTTCTTTCTCAACTTATACAGCAAAGTTTGAATTCCTTCTTGTTTCGCGTTTCGTTTCTAAACTGAAACAATGCAAAACAGCCGTGAAGTTAACGATCAATACGTCAACAAAGGTGTAAAAATTTCTACCTGCCTAGCGGGAGAAAATTTAATAAGCTTAAGCGTAATCAAATTCAACGGAAAATGAAGCTTACCGCTAACGGCGCTGATAAGCTAAATTACGCTTCGCCAAATATATATAAAATGAAACTCAAGAACACTTAGCTTTCTCTTGGCCAACAGGCGACTACTTGGAATCTGCACTTTGTCAGCTACACGATGGACTTTCTTCGCTCTTAAGCAGCAAAAAGATGCTAGAAAGCGAAGGAAAAATTTCTTCAGTCGACAAAACACTTTCTTTAGATCAAGAACTAGCGAAAAAATCCGGCGAAAATACGCCACTGAGCTGACGCGACCAGACGCGGACCGGCAATGGCGGCAAAACACAGCCTCATTTTCATGTTTTCTCGTTACCAGGCTCCACGGCGCTGCTAAATTATATGCCTGAGGGCTATGACGCGAATTTAATTTTGCAAAACAGACAACGGCAGTGGAAAGAGGATGCTCTAAAACCTCTCATAAATTTCTCCTTTTGGTTTTAAATTGAAAAGTGGCTGAACAGGAGATTGAAGGAGCCAATCCAAACCGTTTTGTGTGCGGTTCTTCCCTAATATTTAAAAGAAAAAATAATAATCGCCCTTTTGATAAACCTTACATCAATATCTACAACTGACAGGAATAAGGCGCTGTTTTATTGAGCATAATGTACTTTTAAAGCAATTTAAAATATTCGAAGCAATCTGGTCACGTGACTGATGACGTCACGTACGAAACGTGTTCAAAAATGTGTTCTTCACATAAACATCTATCCACATGTAGATTTTGGTTGCTATACACCTTACGCTTTATGAGATATCGCAGAACAAAATTTCCACATATTTTTGCACCCGTGTATAGCCCCCTTAAATTTAAAATGCCAGATGTCACCTGGCCATTTTAAAATGCCCCATTTCAATATCTTGCTATCTAGATTGATTGCTTTTCAATTGATAGCGGCCTGTTCTCACAGTAAACAAAAACGCATTTTTGGGCGTGGTCACGTGACTAATGACGTCATCACACTAAGTTTGATATGAGAGTTATTTTATGGTAAGTGTTATTACCTTGTGGTGTTTCACCCTTCTGGGCCTCAAATTGACAAAGTTATTTGTCATTGAAAAATTTCCAGTTGCAAAGGACTCTGGGAAGGTTCTTATTATAATTATATATTGCTTTTATAATTAACCAAGGAGTCCCGGCTGCAGCGGTAATATACGACCTGCCCGGTGAAATAACAAACGATACCATCACACTGAAGTGGAGGAAACCAAAAAAACAATGGAAAGAAATCACACTGTACACTGTGTACCAAAGAATAGTGACTGATGGTAAAACCAGGAGAGTGGACCAGGCTAAAGACTATTACAGATATCTCAGTTAGAGAATTGAAAGTTAAGTTGAAGAAAGGCAAGGTGTATGAATTTGTGGTAACTGCAACAAACGTACTTGGTGAAAGTTTAATGGAATATGGAAAGATCAAGAGAGTTTCGGCATCAAGGATCCCAGCAGCTGTGGAAATGAGTGACATACCCAGTGAAGTAACAGGCTGTACAATAACGCTAAAATGGAGTGAGCCACAAAACTATGGAAGAGAAATCACACAGTACACTGTGTACCAAAGAATAGTGACTGATGGTAAACCAGTAGAGTGGGACAAGCTAAAGACGATAACGGACGTCTCAGTTAGAGAATTGAAGGTAGAGTTGGAAAAAGGCAAGGTGTACGAATTTGTGGTTACTGCAACAAACATTCATGGTGAAAGTTTAAAAGAGGAAGAAAAAGTCAAGAGAGTTAAGGCAATAGGAGGTATGTTCTGTCCAAGGTATACATTATTCTCTCGAATACTCGGTGTGTGGCGTTTATTCAATTCCAATAATGGTTTCTCATTCGAAAGCAATTTCGTTAAGGTGATTTTATTCGTTTGTTCATGCTTTTTAATTTGCTTAACCATACTCCTTGGTAACGGAATGGTTGAAAGTACTCTGGTTTTAATCCTAACTGTCCGGTTTATAGACAATGTATTTCTTATACGCTTGAATAATCGGCCCTGAAAGTCCCACAACGTACGTGAGCAAGAATCTCGTGATGGATATGTTTGTCCTCGTTTTTTCAGTTCAAATAATAAGCTATAGCTATCCGATTAGCTGACTATGACGATCGTAGCTGATTCACGTATATCGTTGAAACATGTGTTTAAGCTTCGTTTTGATGGGTGGATCCCTTACCGAAATTTTCAATTATAAATTAATAAAAAACAAACTTACAACTGATCTCTTTCATAGATATCGTTGGTGGAGATCCACAATCCCACGGCACGACAGGTATGTTATACTGATTAGCATGGATAAAAAGAGAGGATGATCTAAGAGAAGCATTCCCCCCGCACATGAGTCTCTTCCAATGATAATTGTTTGAAGTCTCTTTTCGAAAGGTAATGTTTTCAGGGTTCGTTTATGAAGTAAGCCCATTTAATTTTCAAATTATACGGATACGTTCATCGAACCGTAGATCACTGTCTGTTTATACTCAAAGCAATTTTAGGCAGGCAGTAGAAAAGTATAAATATATTTCAAATCGATAACCACCTTCTCTTAAATCATCCTCTCCTGTGGATAATTAATTAGTTTGAGAAGTACATATTCCCTTCGCATAGATAACTTTGTTTTGTTTGCTTCCTTATTATGACATGAGATGAGATGTCATATAAAGAACTTGCCCTTTGTGTTTCATCAGCGCATGTTTAGTAAAGGCCCGATCAGACGGTCACAACATTTGTTGTGAGCCGATGTTGAGACCGTTTGACCACCCTTCACAACAATGTTGTGACAACATTTATTTTGTTCTTGAAATGTATAGAGGTTGTTGTGGCCGTTTGACTGGGCATGGTCACAACATGTCACAACAAATGTTGTGACCGTTTGATCGGGCCTTAACTGAGTTTACCCCATACATTTCAGGGGCTTGTGACAAAGATAAGAACATTCTTCACGCTGTTTACGTCAGTCTCATCACCATTTTGTTGATAATTATTCTCATTCTGGGTGTCGTCATCTGGAAAATGCGCAAGCGCTTGGGTAAGTATATCATTCAGGGAAATAATGCATCTTAACATTTGCTTGATATACTCACTGTTGATGTTATGAAATTAACCAATTTTACATCATAAAGGATTATTGTTGTAAATAGTGTTCCCAATTAGCTGAAATGCTAGACCAAGTTGGCACTTTAATAAAGTTGTCTTTATCTTATTATAATAACTGCGATGTATTTATACCATATTTATTTATATTTATTTTGTTAAGTTAATATTGGTAGCTTTAATTGAAACACATAATTATTTTATTTGTACTAACCTAATTCTTCTTTCTTTTCTTGGCGCGTTCAGATTAAGACGAAATCTTCATTGGGTCTTACTAATTAGCCTTTCCTCCGAAATTATAATGTTCACTTGACCATTGTCCCAAAATTTGAGAACAAATTTGATTGAAGTTCATATATTTTATTTGAAATGTTGGAATCGTAGTCAGAACGCTTACATGACACTTAATTTTTTTTCTTATTTCAGTGATATCAAAAACAAATCGGTGAGTAAAATTCATTATTATATAGCTAAAGATATAACGCTCGCTGTGATTGGCTAATACTCAGGGCTGGATTTTCCCGTAATACCCACGGGCATTATGAGTGATGCTAATACCCGGTTGACAAACCATATGAAAGTACGTTTGATAAATAAAAACTTAAAAAGTGAAGGAACATGAGCGCCGAAGAACATTCGGAGAGTAAGTTTTATTAATGAAGAAATAGACGAAAAAAAAAAAAAAAATTTCAAAAGACCTCATCGACGGCGAAGAACATAGCCTAACAGCGGACAAGTAAAATTGACAGGCTTGTGAACACACAAAAGAGTCACGACACAACGACTCGAAAGGAAACATCCAGCGACCTCAATACTTTACGTCGTTATTTGGAATCGAATGGACACTGTTATCAATTTTAGCAACATGGTTACGTGGATTTTGAAATGTGATACATTTGTTGTCAAAATGTTCAAATAATTTGAAGCTGAATGAAAACAAACAATAGTTGTTGAAGCCTTCACTGCCTATAGCTGACCATACGCAAATAAGATATTATAGTTCTTTAGTACTGATATAAATGTATTGAACTTTTACTCAGAATGTATTTTTATTTTTTAATAATTGTAATGCGCTTTTGATCATATTTACATGGAATTAGCGCATTATAAATACGAATATTATTATTATTATTATTAAAATATAAAACATAGTGGAGCTAATCCTGCTTTATTTCAGAAGAAATATATGCACAGGATGCGGCGGAGAACTCGTTGTCTTGGTAAGCGAGAACACGTGTACAGCGAACTTTTTAAAGAGACAGTTAACACTGATACACATGGAGATGTTGCTCCAAGCTTGGGTTACATTGACATTCTTAAGTAAAGTTGAAACGTTTTTACATATTGTTTACCTTTTAAACAAACAAAAACAGAAACCATATAGTGATATTCATCTCATGAAAGTTGCTTACACAGATAATAATGGATAATAAATAATTGAAAGTTTCTTTTGCTGACGCTCTATCAGTTAACCAATTAATATTGAATTAAAATAATGTTCATCTTGTGTTTCCAAACTAGAATCCAATGCCTATGGAAACCGAAAAAACAGCCCTCCAGCCTGGTCCCGTCTGGTGCCGCTGCAACCTATGAAGTCCCTAGCACAGGAGCCGCAGACTACATGCCCCTTCATCCCTCAACACGAAGCTGGGAAATTAATCGAGAGCAGGTCGAAATCATTAAAGTAATTGGTAATGGGGCTTTTTCTCAAGTTGCCAAGGCAACAGCGTGGGACATAAGTGGTAACGAGAAACACATCACGGTTGCTGTCAAAATGTTAAAAGGTGCGATTAGGAATAATAAACTATCGAAATGATTGAGAAGGAAGCAAGACATTTTTATGTTTTTAATGTTGTAGCGAATGCCCCGGATTCAGACAGAAAGGACCTGTTGGGAGAAGTTGAGTTGATGAAGAAAATGAAACCGCATCCACACGTGATCAAGCTGATAGGATGCGTTACTGAGACAGGTAAGGGAAATGCTGATTAAGTATCGAAATTTCCTAAAGTCTAAAGTACGGATGACAAATAACAAGGGCTTCTTGACCATATATAGGCATCGTGACAGTTTGTTGAATGCGGTATGTGTAGTTTTTCCACATTTGGATGTGCGCTCAAGAAGACTTGTCCGACATCTTGGAAAGAGCTGCTGAGTTTAAGAGGACTTTTTCAACATTTCGATGATTTCATTTTCGACTGAGTATTTTGTATTTTGAGACTCGTTGACATTTTGTTAGATAATAAAACAATTACAATTATCTTCTGAGATATCGTCTGAGGCCTCGCGTTCGCTAAGTATCCAGCGATATTCCGCGCGATTTCGCAGAATAATTGTTAATTATACATATACATATCACCAGTCAAATATGAAAGCACTGGTCTTCCAGACTTTTAAAAACAGTTTCCCAACATTCTATCTCGCTGATTCGGCCACCTTAGTGTTTTTTCTTCGCGGTTTCTTTTTTTCTCTTCATAGATCCCCTGCTTGTCCTTATTGAGTATGTGCCGTTCGGTGACCTGCTGGGATACTTGAGAAAGAGCCGTGGACTCAACGACACATACTTTAAAGACCCGGATGTGAAGCCGCAAACCAATCTGACTGCGGAACAGTTGATGAAGTTCGCTTGGCAGGTCGCTGATGGAATGTTTTATTTGTCTTCTAGAAAGGTTTGGAAGAAGTTTACGTTTTCTAGCTTTATTTTAAAACTGTTTTTACTCCGAAAGTACTTTAACAATTCAAGAAGCGAAACGTGCTCACAAAATATAAAACTTTTCTTTAGATAATTCATCGTGACTTGGCGGCCAGAAATGTTCTTGTTGGTGAAGGAGAGAAGTGTAAGGTGACAGATTTTGGGATGGCGAGGAATGTTCACCAAGATGATATTTACACCAAAAGAAGTCGGGTGATAATTTTTATGGAGTAACTATAAACTAAATTGATTTTGAGACGACATTACGACTTTATAATGGCGGATCTAGATAGGAGAAAACATATTCCGTATTCAATGAGCAGAGTCGCTAAGTGACGGCCGCCAGAATGTTTTCTGAATGTACGTACGAATTTAGTTTTGTATCGCGATTCAAACATTTATAGACAAAATAAAGTTGTTGTTGATTCAATTATAAATTCCAACCATACGCGAAGTCAGTGTTGTTCCGGCTAATTCTTGAAGACGAAATAATTTTTGCTTTGGAGGTAAGCTGGAATTTTCCGGCCTGGGTAAATTGCTCATGGAAAATAAAAGAAATCTAGAAATACGTGTCAAATAAGATTTCTAAAGCACCAAACAACGAGGAAATCGTAAATAATCCAATTTACACCGAAAAAAATCTTACTTCGTTTTACAACTAACTCTGTGCGAAAGGAGGATCAAAGAAACGACTTTGATAGGTAGAGATAAAAGATTGTCGTCGATTCGTCGAATTTTGATGCGTAAACGAGGAACCCAACTCAGTGCCCACTGGTGCCAATCTCTATCTTCACAACCTATGACCAGTCCTCATTTGAGACGAAATTGCCGCTAAAATGTCGTCTCACTCGTAAGCAAAACTATAAATATATCACGAAACAGTCTCGGTTATTTCTCGTCCATAGAATGCGATTAATGTATTTTTGCTTTCCATTTTTTTTTTCTTGAGAAGGGTCGTCTGCCTGTCAAGTGGACTGCTTATGAAGCGCTGTTATACGCAACATACACAACGCAAAGTGACGTGTAAGTACTTTACAACTAAAAATCGCATCGTGCATTGCATCCGCCGTAACGGAGGTCATGGGTTCAAATTCCGTTGAAGACCTGTGAGGATCATTTCTTAATTTTACACTCTTTACTCGCAGTTCATATAAAATATAACCCTTACAATATTTCTGAATGTCAGTGCACTGATTTCCGTAACCAAGTGTGAAAAGGTATTTAGGAAAAGGAAATAAAACTGGAAATTTGGGTCACTCGGGAGATTACATGTATAATATATGTTGGCTCTGTAACAGAGGAATTTACTTTACAGCGTATTTGTGCGTATATTTGTGCCTGGATCAATGTCAGCCCACATTTAAAATACAACTTAGTATTACGTCATTCCTTTTCCCACAGTTGGAGCTATGGTGTCCTACTGTACGAGATTCTCACTGTAGGTAGGTTGACTTTTAATAGACCAATTTCGATATATTAAAATTCTAACTTGGCTCCGAGGCTTAGTGGAATAAAACAATAGAAATCGAAAAGACATCTCACCGAGGTCGAGGGATGAATAAATAATTTCTTTGTTTTATTCCCCAAAGCCTCGGGGCCAAGTTAGAATTATAATATATCGAAATTGGTCTATTCATGTTCATAGTCCATCAAATAGTTCCGGCCCACTCGCTTGCAATAGCCCTTTTTACGGTTAACTTGTGATATTTGCATAACAATACACTTGAACATAGAAGCGAGGCAATTTCGGGCACAAGCTGCAAAACATCGCGTTTTTCTTGAGCTTCTTAAACCCTTTTAATATAAAAAACAGTTTAATATAAAAACAGTCTTTTAGTTTACGTTGTTTTTAGAAAAAAAAATGTAAAACGACTTTTCTCTAACAAGTGTCTAGTATTAACTCTAAATCTTCTTCCGAAACATCGGAGAAACGAGAAGAAACCGCAATTTTGTAGACGACCTCCAGCCACTGCACACTAATGGCTGATAGTGTACGAGTAGCTCAGCCAATTGCAATCAGATTGTTTCATTTGCATTAGTATACTAGTAGATTTTTACTAATAATAAATAGTAGATTCGCATAAGCAACAGCGAGATTGTTTTACGATCTTTACGGCAAACTTTAACCAAAAGAGTTGTATATTTAGTTCTTCTCTGTTTTAAAACTATTTTTATACTAACATAGTTTAAGGAACTCAAGAAAATCACGATGCTTTACAGCTTGTGCCCGAAATTGCCTCGCTTCTATGTTTAACTGTATTGTTATGCAAATATTCCAGGTTAACCGTGAAAAGGGCTATTGTTTTAACCGTGTGAGCTTCGAGGAACATATAATGTTCAAGAACAAATATCCATACATATTTTTTAAGCCAAAATGAGCCGCTACACGAGAATGAGGCTACACGAGATATATCTTCGGAGTTGCTGGTCTATTCAAAACGCTCAGTTCTTTTCAATTTACTCAGTTTATTTGGGAAGAAAAGTAAACGCTCGAACGTAAAATGAAATGTTTAAACTGCCGGATATCGTTTGGGCATGTTCCCGGATGTACCCCAGTTTTCGCTGCGCCACGTCACACTATCTGTTCCTTGAAGCTCGTAGTTTTGTTCGACCTTTGCTTTTGAAATTTTGCGAACAAATATCCATGCATAAATTGTCATACCAAAATTAGTTATTGTGTTTTTTTTATTACACAAAACATAAAAAAAAGTTACTTGATCTCATCTAGGTGGATCTCCGTATCCGGGAATTCACGCTCGACAAATCTCCAGGAAACTTCAAGAAGGATTCAGAATGCCAAAACCAAAACATGTGGATAACAAACTGTAAATACATTTTTGTTGCTATTCTCAAGTTCATGATTTCTACCCGAGTTCATTATATTTTAAAACTTTACAGATTCCCTTTTAATCTCGTTTATCCTGTTATAATTATTCTGTTTTATTTATTCTCAAGATTAATCAACCTCGATTCCAGGCTCTCTCTCCTTTTCCTCCCTTGTCGTTGAGTAGAGAGACCCTGGTTGCGGCTGGTCACGTGACTATGCGGTTACAACAATACCGCAGGGAGGGTGGGTCTTTGAGGCCGTTTTGTCAAGGTGAACAATAATTACTAACCAAGGGATCGAGGGGGAAAATGGAACAGCATTTTATACGGCAAGATTATGTTAAAAGTGAAACAGGCTATTTGTATGGAACGTTTGTTTTTATTTTTTACAACTTCATGACATGAACATGTATACGTGACGGATATTTACAAAAGCAGCGGCGCGAAAATTACGAGAATGGAAAATTCGCCTTGCGAACACAGAATTTATAAGCTACCGGCTCATTTAATATAACGATGAACCATCGACTTCATTCACTTTTACACTAAGTAGACATGTTCATGATCGGATCGTAAAGCTAAACGAGGTTGTAGACCAGACACCTTGGTCTCAAACCAACTTTGAAAACAACAATAAGCTTGGCGAGCTCGTTCACAGCTGACCCTGCAAACTCACTAAATTAAAACACAACGGCATTTATTTACAAATTCATTTGGAGCGAAATAGTCCAAATTTTAGGATAAAAGAGTAGCTTACTATTTTCTCTAACTGATTCTGTGTTAGTTTGACCATAATATAGTTTTCTGGTGTCAAAAAATCTACAACAACAACCGCTCGAAGCGGTTCCTCGAAAATCAACAACCTTGTACGGCACGAAATATGTCAAACGGACTGTAGGAAGGAATTTTTTTCCATCGGCAGTTTTTGCAGTGAATACAATTTAACGATCACTTAAACTCGTTACCTAAAAGCTGTTCACATACCAAGCTTACATGTAAACTTAATTCTTGAAATGATCGGCTTTCTTCCGTGGACAAAATTCCGTTGTAAAACGTCCGATCGATCGTCGTAGTTGTGCAGTTCTGAGAATTACGCAAGCAGTTTCCGAGAAAAGATTATCGCAGTGATCTTCGCAAACGGCCTGGCAAAGCCTGTAGAAGCTTGAATAACCACATGTAAGCTTATGTACAAACTTTTTTGGTGCTTGCTTTTCTTGCGAGTTGTTTGAAGACCTGCTGCGTCTGCGAGTTGCGACTCAGAGTCAACGCTCTCACCCTCACATGGTAGATTTGTAACAGCAACAACTCTAACACTCTACCACCCCTCCCACCGAATATATTTTTTTACCACCCAGAATTTGGGTGGTCACGTGACCAGCCGCAACCAGGGTCTCTCTACTCAACGACAAGGGAGGAAAAGGAGAGAGAGCCTGGAATCGAGGTTGAAGATTAATAATATTGAATGATAAAGCACTCCAAAGAACGTCTTGTTTTTAAAATTCGCGGCGGCCACTGATTGATGTCCACCTCATGTCATAATTTTATTTTATTAGATACCAGATTATGCTAAAATGTTGGGAAGAAAACCCAACTGATCGACCAACGTTTGCCAAACTAAAAGACACTATGAAAGAAATGGAGAGAAACCACAAGGTAACTGACTTATAATAAGCATAAATTTCTAACATGGAATTTATGTTCAGTACATGCACACAAACTTGAGTATCGCTTCGCTCGCTGGCTCGCGTGTGATTCTCGCGGCCCTCGTCACTCAGTCGCGCATGGGCCCCAAGATAACTTTAGTGAACTTTAGAGCTGGGGATTACGTACGTACCTTGCAGTTTTTCAAATATTTTAACTGCCACGATTTCAGATATGTCGTATTACATAAGTTTAGTTGAAGATATGTCACGTGACACACAGCAGCAAGTGGTAAGTTCACTTTAAAACTGACAGCTAATTAATCACGAACTTATTTTCTGTTACAGACTTACGTCAACCTCAAGCAGTATGACAACAATTTGTACGCCAACGTGGAAGATCTTACAGCTGAATGACAAGTGAACCAGCTGGCTTTGTAATCAAGACGATAATTGTTATAAAGCAAAAAACTTGTATTTCCCGACGAAGATTTTGCTTGCATGCCGCCGCGTTTTCGTTTGTCCTCGCGGCTTTTGTGTTTATCCCTCGTCTTCGGTGGATTTTTTTTATTGCCAAACAAGATACTGTAAAATCCCGAGTTGCATTACCAAACTGACCCAAGAACGCCTACACAACCAGGCCAGTACAACCGAGAGTTTTAGTAATTCTCGCCTGATACAGTTGATTGCAACGGCGAACTGAAAAGCGATGTCACAGATTATTGATTAATTCCATAACTACAGACCCATTATGAAGTAATAAATAAAAATATCCTTGTACCTGCAATAAATGTTAAGTGTTTTTATAATTGGTCTTGTCGCATAACTGGCGAACGCAAGCGGTTGCTGTACAGCTCCGCAAATGATACCTGGACCGCAAATGATCCCCAAATTGGACCGCAAATGATCCCTAGACAGCAAATTATCCAAAAACTAATATTGGACCGCAAATGATCACTAGATTAGACCACAAATGATCACAATACAGCACACTATCCATAAATTAGACAGCAAATGATCACCAGAGTGGTGAATGACAAGTGAACCAGCTGGCTTTGTAATCAAGACGATAATTGTTATAAAGCAAAAAACTTGTATTTCCCGACGAAGATTTTGCTTGCATGCCGCCGCGTTTTCGTTTGTCCTCGCGGCTTTTGTGTTTATCCCTCGTCTTCGGTGGATTTTTTTTATTGCCAAACAAGATACTGTAAAATCCCGAGTTGCATTACCAAACTGACCCAAGAACGCCTACACAACCAGGCCAGTACAACCGAGAGTTTTAGTAATTCTCGCCTGATACAGTTGATTGCAACGGCGAACTGAAAAGCGATGTCACAGATTATTGATTAATTCCATAACTACAGACCCATTATGAAGTAATACATAAAAATATCCTTGTACCTGCAATAAATGTTAAGTGTTTTTATAATTGGTCTTGTCGCATAACTGGCGAACGCAAGCGGTTGCTGTACAGCTCCGCAAATGATACCTGGACCGCAAATGATCCCCAAATTGGACCGCAAATGATCCCTAGACAGCAAATTATCCAAAAACTAATATTGGACCGCAAATGATCAATAGACTAGACCACAAATGATCACAATACAGCACACTATCCATAAATTAGACAGCAAATGATCACCAGAGTGGACAGCGAATGATCACCAGAGTGGACCTCAAATGATCCCGCTAGAAAGCGTAGCATGGCGCGGAGATTTTATCACAGCTTAGGAAGGTGCATAACGAAAGCTATAAAAGATCAAAAACGCCAAAAATCGTTGAGTCAGATCTAGACAGTGCGACACACAGTCTTTTCTGACATTCCGATGACCGAGATCTTAATTATTTTAGTCCAGGATAATTTTAATACTATTGACAGTATATGTATGTATATATCTGTCCTGATTCAACAAAACATACCCGAGAGCTTGGCCAGACCCACCAAACAGTTTCCGGTCCCCCTAGCCTCCCCCGGCGGGGAAATGACAGACCCAGGCAGGTCTGCACATTGCTGGAGGCTTAGCTAGCCCAACCCTGGCCCAAACAAAGCAGCTCAGCTAGGCAAGCCACACAAACACAATGCAAGTCATAAGAAGCCAAGTAAGGGTCACTTGAGATTCGGCGACAAAATGCACCCCTAGCCCCTCCCCTGGCCAGGCAACAATGCAACCCCTGACCCTCTACTCCCTGGGGCTGTTAGGTCAAGGACCGGTCTACCTGGCCAAGCTGTCCATGACGTTGCCCCCCCTCAAAATTCTCGAACGCCAGTGGTCGGTGGAAGGGGTGGATTGGAGGCCCCGGAGGGCCTCCAATCCCTGTTCACCTAACACTGACTATCTCCCCTCCCCTAGCCAGGCAGCAATTCACCCCCTGAGCCTGGACTCCCTGGGTCGGTCAGCCCTTGGACTGGCCTACCTAGCACATGTGTCCAAAACAGTCAGCCCCTCCCCTCCCCTGAAATTTTGCCGACACCATAGGCTTGAGGTGGCACACAAAACCTTGCTCCGAGCGGGTACGTTTAGCCAAATTAGGACAGATTCTAGGAAAGTATGACCACCAGAGCGGGAGACTTGACCCGAATTCGTGCCAGGCACTCGCTGACCATTGCTTTGGCCGCCTGTGCGTGCACCTGGGCCTGTTTGGCAAATATTCCAGTCTGCTAATTTCTAGGAAAGTATGACCACCAGAGCGGGAGACTTGACCCGAATTCGTGCCAGGCACTCGCTGACCATTGCTTTGGCCGCCTGTGCGTGCACCTGGGCCTGTTTGGCAAATATTCCAGTCTACTATCTGTCCTGATTCAACAAAACATACCCGAGAGCTTGGCCAGACCCACCAAACAGTTTCCGGTCCCCCTAGCCTCCCCCGGCGGGGAAATGACAGACCCAGGCAGGTCTGCACATTGCTGGAGGCTTAGCTAGCCCAACCCTGGCTAACCTGCGATCAGGCCAATTTTTCGCGCTCCTTACATTCCCTTTACGGGTCGCACGCTAAAAATGGGCCTGACACAATCCTTCTAAAGATTGTCTGCCAATTACAAATCACGTCCAGATTTTGGACGTGATTTTAATGAATCTGATTGGCTGATTCAACAATAGACTTCGCCGGAAGTAAAAGCAACGCGCGTTGCGTGGAGAGTCAAGCGAAATCCGCCATGTTGGAAAGAGGCATTTCTTGTGTTCTTGTTCAACTTTTTTCATCAAAGGTCAATGAAATCAACCTTTTCAGGATTTTTTTTTCGGTTTTTGAGTATTTTGGGAAGTTAACAAGTCTTACAGTTACGAGGTTACGTTGGATTTTCAGTCCACGAACGACTGGAAGACTGAATTTCCGAAGAATACAGCTAAGCTTGTATGTCAGCTATTACCTACACATGTAGCTGTCTGTTATTTGGTTTTGGGTGCTTTACATGTACATGACAGCCTCTGTATTTGACCCTTGTTTCGTGGATGGAAGCCGCTACTTAGGACAAAGGACAGTAAGCAGTACGAGAATATTGTATATTTTAATGAAGTGAATTAAGCTTATTTGTTTCTGCGTGTTTAATATACTTAGTAGTATTCTTATGTAAAATTTTTCATTGAATGTATATAAGCTTATTAAGCTTTTGAAACGTACAGTGTAGAACGACTTATATAGCAAAATCGATATTTCTACACTAATAAAGTAAAGGATATATCAAGTTGCACAAAGTTATGGCTATACTGCCTTGAAAAATCCTTATTTGTTGACAGTGGTGTTGTATAAATTGTATAAACCAAATTATTAAACGACCTGAAATTTATCAAAACGTGGTTGCTGGACTTTTCACTGACTATATTAATAAGACCACTGATCAGATGAAAATTAACCAACGTAATAACAGTAATAAATTTCAATATGAAATTATAAATTCATCGGCTAGGCACTTGGGTCAACCCCCGGGACAACCAGGGGGATATGTTGTAGCCTGTTCCAGGCATTCAGATAATGAGAGGCGGTACGAGTAGGCGCAAGAGCGCGAAGAGTGGGGCCAATCCCCTCGCCGCTCCCAATTATCCGAATGCCTGTAACAAGCTAGATTTGTTGGGGAATAGAAGGAGATGGATTTGATTGATTGCCCCTGGGTTGGGGAAAATACTATACTTATTGTAATATAATTATTGGGTGCATTCCATTTGACCAAAAATTCCAGTTTGAAATTCCTGAACGTTCGGACAAGCTTAAGAGGAATACCCAAATCTCTGCAACTTTTTTCTGGAATTTTGGGTTGAATGGAAAGTGTCCATGATGTTTTAAGTTCAATGAATAGGGTGGGGGAATTCACAAGTTTGTAAAATCATGGACAACAACGAGTCTGTGATCCGGGACATATTACCGGTATATATCAGATGAAAACCTTACTATGACTTTAACTGAAATAGTGATGACATATCAATGTAAATCAGCTGTCTCAAGATGTTATTTTGTTTGATTTACAAATAACATTTTAAAATGATCCCAGACTATTGCCTGGTCATGAATCACTGAGACAAATCCCTCTCTATTAGGAACTGTGCAATAATTATCAGGGGGGGGTGGGGGGGTTGGAAAATGGGCTTCGTGTAGGACAATATTAGGTAATACCCCCCCTCCTAAAGGAGTGAATTTAGTTATTGCCCCCCCTCTAATCAGTCAGAATTTATGTACGACCCCCCCCCCCCCCTCCCTCACAGTATACACACACCTTTATACAAATACCCTGCATTTTCTCTACACGCACCTGTAGATTAAAATTTTATAACAGAAAGAAGAGCTGCTACTACATGTTTAATTGTTGGACATCGCGTCTGGAACAAACGCCACCTCCGTAGCAATGTACAACAGAGCCATAGCAGAAGGAAAAGAGCCTGTGTGTTATTTTCAGGTCTGATGAAGTGCCGGAAAATTATTCGGTCCCCACCTTATAAATAGGTATGGATTCGCCAATGTAATATGTACTTGAAATTAAATGTTAAGCCCCCCCTCTCTTGAGTGACTTATTTTACCTTGAGCCCCCCCCCCCCCCCCCCATCCTTGCTTTGATTTTATTTTATGCCCCCCCTCCTGGTAATTATTGCACAGTCCCTTACCCCTTATATATAGGTGGATATCAGGGGGAATTTTTGTTGAGAAACATCCCCTACTACTGGGTCAAGATTAACTAAGTTTACAATTCCCCTGGTTGTCCTGGGGGTCTACCCCAGGGGCAAGCTGATGACATGTGCAATTTGCTTTCATTTCTTTTCCAAAAAACATTTTTTTGACCATAATAAGACAGTCTTCTGCATCAACAATACTCATCATCAAAACATGTAGCAACCTCCTGTCTACCTACCTGAGAAATTAAGAATTCTCTGACCAGATATTAAATTCTCCGAATTTTCCCTGATACCATGAAAAAAAAAATTGCTGGCTTTTTCCCGACTGAAGCAACCATGCAAGAGTAGCTCAACAACTGCATATTAAGTTATTTTTGTTTTAAATCATTAGCAGTGTCCGATCCTGTCAACCCTCATCCATAAAGTTCATGCCTCTGGGTTTAAAAATTATGTCAGACAAGAAATTTGTGTGCAATAATATTATTACACACAAATTTCTGATACTTGGCTAAAATTCCCTAAAATCCACTGTGTGACCAAGAAAGGAATATGTTTCAAATAAAATAATGGGATTAGGAAAAGGATATTCCAAGAAATCACATTCCTTGATCAAAAGTGGCATATAAACATTTAATAATTATTTTAAAATATGTTTAAAATGCTTTCCATGATTGCTTTACAAATTATCTATCGCAAAATCCGGGCGCAAAATAGTTTGTCCATTCAGTACAAGTCAATGATCTAACAATAAAATCACATCAATCTATTTATTAGTTGCTAAAGAAAATGAAGCACATGCCATCACGTTGTAGTCGATCGCAACAGCCACAGAGTAGGTTCGATCGATCGATCGATCGATCGAAGATAAGCTTACTATTCCTTCACTTGCCGTGCTGTTTACTCACATAATATCTAATAGTCCTTCCTTCTTTCAATGGCAAAATCTCCCATGTAGATATAAATACCGGAAAAATTGAAAGATTTGATTTCAAACGTTTCCTCTCGAAACATTCACAACAAAAATGGCGTCCAAAGCTGTTTCGTTCCACGCGTGGAAATCCGGCATTCTCGCGAGTGTCGCGTATCGGAAGTAATTTTGATTGGCTATTTAGAAGTCATGTCAATCAATGTCAATCCATCACGAAAAGGGGGCGGAAGGCATTTCGCTAAAGAATTGTGTCAGGCGTTAATTTTCAGCGCGACCACGTAAAGACGAAGAGTAAAAGAGAGCGCGGAAAAATTCGCCTGATACTCAGGTTAAACCCTGGCCCAAACAAAGCAGCTCAGCTAGGCAAGCCACACAAACACAATGCAAGTCACAAGAAGCCAAGTAAGGGTCACTTGAGATTCGGCGACAAAATGCACCCCTAGCCCCTCCCCTGGCCAGGCAACAATGCAACCCCTGACCCTCTACTCCCTGAGGCTGTTAGGTCAAGGACCGGTCTACCTGGCCAAGCTGTCCATGACGTTGCCCCCCCTCAAAATTCTCGAAAGCCAGTGGTCGGTGGAAGGGGTGGATTGGAGGCCCCGGAGGGCCTCCAATCCCTGTTCACCTAACACTGACTATCTCCCCTCCCCTAGCCAGGCAGCAATTCACCCCCTGAGC
Source organism: Desmophyllum pertusum (assembly GCA_029204205.1). Taxonomy (NCBI): domain Eukaryota; kingdom Metazoa; phylum Cnidaria; class Anthozoa; order Scleractinia; family Caryophylliidae; genus Desmophyllum; species Desmophyllum pertusum. Next base: position 259,547 of record MU825888.1, on the reverse strand, counting down.
CTGGACTCCCTGGGTCGGTCAGCCCTTGGACTGGCCTACCTAGCACATGTGTCCAAAACAGTCAGCCCCTCCCCTCCCCTGAAATTTTGCCGACACCATAGGCTTGAGGTGGCACACAAAACCTTGCTCCGAGCGGGTACGTTTAGCCAAATTAGGACAGATTCTAGGAAAGTATGACCACCAGAGCGGGAGACTTGACCCGAATTCGTGCCAGGCACTCGCTGACCATTGCTTTGGCCGCCTGTGCGTGCACCTGGGCCTGTTTGGCAAATATTCCAGTCTACTATCTGTCCTGATTCAACAAAACATACCCGAGAGCTTGGCCAGACCCACCAAACAGTTTCCGGTCCCCCTAGCCTCCCCCGGCGGGGAAATGACAGACCCAGGCAGGTCTGCACATTGCTGGAGGCTTAGCTAGCCCAACCCTGGCTAACCTGCGATCAGGTCAATTTTTCGCGCTCCTTACATTCCCTTTACGGGTCGCACGCTAAAAATGGGCCTGACACAATCCTTCTAAAGATTGTCTGCCAATTACAAATCACGTCCAGATTTTGGACGTGATTTTAATGAATCTGATTGGCTGATTCAACAATAGACTTCGCCGGAAGTAAAAGCAACGCGCGTTGCGTGGAGAGTCAAGCGAAATCCGCCATGTTGGAAAGAGGCATTTCTTGTGTTCTTGTTCAACTTTTTTCATCAAAGGTCAATGAAATCAACCTTTTCAGGATTTTTTTTTCGGTTTTTGAGTATTTTGGGAAGTTAACAAGTCTTACAGTTACGAGGTTACGTTGGATTTTCAGTCCACGAACGACTGGAAGACTGAATTTCCGAAGAATACAGCTAAGCTTGTATGTCAGCTATTACCTACACATGTAGCTGTCTGTTATTTGGTTTTGGGTGCTTTACATGTACATGACAGCCTCTGTATTTGACCCTTGTTTCGTGGATGGAAGCCGCTACTTAGGACAAAGGACAGTAAGCAGTACGAGAATATTGTATATTTTAATGAAGTGAATTAAGCTTATTTGTTTCTGCGTGTTTAATATACTTAGTAGTATTCTTATGTAAAATTTTTCATTGAATGTATATAAGCTTATTAAGCTTTTGAAACGTACAGTGTAGAACGACTTATATAGCAAAATCGATATTTCTACACTAATAAAGTAAAGGATATATCAAGTTGCACAAAGTTATGGCTATACTGCCTTGAAAAATCCTTATTTGTTGACAGTGGTGTTGTATAAATTGTATAAACCAAATTATTAAACGACCTGAAATTTATCAAAACGTGGTTGCTGGACTTTTCACTGACTATATTAATAAGACCACTGATCAGATGAAAATTAACCAACGTAATAACAGTAATAAATTTCAATATGAAATTATAAATTCATCGGCTAGGCACTTGGGTCAACCCCCGGGACAACCAGGGGGATATGTTGTAGCCTGTTCCAGGCATTCAGATAATGAGAGGCGGTACGAGTAGGCGCAAGAGCGCGAAGAGTGGGGCCAATCCCCTCGCCGCTCCCAATTATCCGAATGCCTGTAACAAGCTAGATTTGTTGGGGAATAGAAGGAGATGGATTTGATTGATTGCCCCTGGGTTGGGGAAAATACTATACTTATTGTAATATAATTATTGGGTGCATTCCATTTGACCAAAAATTCCAGTTTGAAATTCCTGAACGTTCGGACAAGCTTAAGAGGTATACCCAAATCTCTGCAACTTTTTTCTGGAATTTTGGGTTGAATGGAAAGTGTCCATGATGTTTTAAGTTCAATGAATAGGGTGGGGGAATTCACAAGTTTGTAAAATCATGGACAACAACGAGTCTGTGATCCGGGACATATTACCGGTATATATCAGATGAAAACCTTACTATGACTTTAACTGAAATAGTGATGACATATCAATGTAAATCAGCTGTCTCAAGATGTTATTTTGTTTGATTTACAAATAACATTTTAAAATGATCCCAGACTATTGCCTGGTCATGAATCACTGAGACAAATCCCTCTCTATTAGGAACTGTGCAATAATTATCAGGGGGGGGGTGGGGGGGTTGGAAAATGGGCTTCGTGTAGGACAATATTAGGTAATACCCCCCCTCCTAAAGGAGTGAATTTAGTTATTGCCCCCCCTCTAATCAGTCAGAAATTATGTACGACCCCCCCCCCCCCCCCTCCCTCACAGTATACACACACCTTTATACAAATACCCTGCATTTTCTCTACACGCACCTGTAGATTAAAATTTTATAACAGAAAGAAGAGCTGCTACTACATGTTTAATTGTTGGACATCGCGTCTGGAACAAACACCACCTCCGTAGCAATGTACAACAGAGCCATAGCAGAAGGAAAAGAGCCTGTGTGTTATTTTCAGGTCTGATGAAGTGCCGGAAAATTATTCGGTCCCCACCTTATAAATAGGTATGGATTCGCCAATGTAATATGTACTTGAAATAAAATGTTAAGCCCCCCCCTCTCTTGAGTGACTTATTTTACCTTGAGCCCCCCCCCCCCCCCCATCCTTGCTTTGATTTTATTTTATGCCCCCCCTCCTGGTAATTATTGCACAGTCCCTTACCCCTTATATATAGGTGGATATCAGGGGGAATTTTTGTTGAGAAACATCCCCTACCACTGGGTCAAGATTAACTAAGTTTACAATTCCCCTGGTTGTCCTGGGGGTCTACCCCAGGGGCAAGCTGATGACATGTGCAATTTGCTTTCATTTCTTTTCCAAAAAACATTTTTTTGACCATAATAAGACAGTCTTCTGCATCAACAATACTCATCATCAAAACATGTAGCAACCTCCTGTCTACCTACCTGAGAAATTAAGAATTCTCTGACCAGATATTAAATTCTCCGAATTTTCCCTGATACCATGAAAAAAAAAATTGCTGGCTTTTTCCCGACCTGAAGCAACCATGCAAGAGTAGCTCAACAACTGCATATTAAGTTATTTTTGTTTTAAATCATTAGCAGTGTCCGATCCTGTCAACCCTCATCCATAAAGTTCATGCCTCTGGGTTTAAAAATTATGTCAGACAAGAAATTTGTGTGCAATAATATTATTACACACAAATTTCTGATACTTGGCTAAAATTCCCTAAAATCCACTGTGTGACCAAGAAAGGAATATGTTTCAAATAAAATAATGGGATTAGGAAAAGGATATTCCAAGAAATCACATTCCTTGATCAAAAGTGGCATATAAACATTTAATAATTATTTTAAAATATGTTTAAAATGCTTTCCATGATTGCTTTACAAATTATCTATCGCAAAATCCGGGCGCAAAATAGTTTGTCCATTCAGTACAAGTCAATGATCTAACAATAAAATCACATCAATCTATTTATTAGTTGCTAAAGAAAATGAAGCACATGCCATCACGTTGTAGTCGATCGCAACAGCCACAGAGTAGGTTCGATCGATCGATCGATCGATCGATCGAAGATAAGCTTACTATTCCTTCACTTGCCGTGCTGTTTACTCACATAATATCTAACAGTCCTTCCTTCTTTCAATGGCAAAATCTCCCATGTAGATATAAATACCGGAAAAATTGAAAGATTTGATTTCAAACGTTTCCTCTCGAAACATTCACAACAAAAATGGCGTCCAAAGCTGTTTCGTTCCACGCGTGGAAATCCGGCATTCTCGCGAGTGTCGCGTATCGGAAGTAATTTTGATTGGCTATTTAGAAGTCATGTCAATCAATGTCAATCCATCACGAAAAGGGGGCGGAAGGCATTTCGCTAAAGAATTGTGTCAGGCGTTAATTTTCAGCGCGACCACGTAAAGACGAAGAGTAAAAGAGAGCGCGGAAAAATTCGCCTGATACTCAGGTTAAACCCTGGCCCAAACAAAGCAGCTCAGCTAGGCAAGCCACACAAACACAATGCAAGTCACAAGAAGCCAAGTAAGGGTCACTTGAGATTCGGCGACAAAATGCACCCCTAGCCCCTCCCCTGGCCAGGCAACAATGCAACCCCTGACCCTCTACTCCCTGAGGCTGTTAGGTCAAGGACCGGTCTACCTGGCCAAGCTGTCCATGACGTTGCCCCCCCTCAAAATTCTCGAAAGCCAGTGGTCGGTGGAAGGGGTGGATTGGAGGCCCCGGAGGGCCTCCAATCCCTGTTCACCTAACACTGACTATCTCCCCTCCCCTAGCCAGGCAGCAATTCACCCCCTGAGCCTGGACTCCCTGGGTCGGTCAGCCCTTGGACTGGCCTACCTAGCACATGTGTCCAAAACAGTCAGCCCCTCCCCTCCCCTGAAATTTTGCCGACACCATAGGCTTGAGGTGGCACACAAAACCTTGCTCCGAGCGGGTACGTTTAGCCAAATTAGGACAGATTCTAGGAAAGTATGACCACCAGAGCGGGAGACTTGACCCGAATTCGTGCCAGGCACTCGCTGACCATTGCTTTGGCCGCCTGTGCGTGCACCTGGGCCTGTTTGGCAAATATTCCAGTCTACTAATTTCTAGGAAAGTATGACCACCAGAGCGGGAGACTTGACCCGAATTCGTGCCAGGCACTCGCTGACCATTGCTTTGGCCGCCTGTGCGTGCACCTGGGCCTCTTTGGGAAATATTCCAGTCTACTATCTGTCCTGATTCAACAAAACATACCCGAGAGCTTGGCCAGACCCACCAAACAGTTTCCGGTTCCCCTAGCCTCCCCCGGCGGGGAAATGACAGACCCAGGCAGGTCTGCACATTGCTGGAGGCTTAGCTAGCCCAACCCTGGCCCAAACAAAGCAGCTCAGCTAGGCAAGCCACACAAACACAATGCAAGTCATAAGAAGCCAAGTAAGGGTCACTTGAGATTCGGCGACAAAATGCACCCCTAGCCCCTCCCCTGGCCAGGCAACAATGCAACCCCTGACCCTCTACTCCCTGGGGCTGTTAGGTCAAGGACCGGTCTACCTGGCCAAGCTGTCCATGACGTTGCCCCCCCCTCAAAATTCTCGAACGCCAGTGGTCGGTGGAAGGGGTGGATTGGAGGCCCCGGAGGGCCTCCAATCCCTGTTCACCTAACACTGACTATCTCCCCTCCCCTAGCCAGGCAGCAATTCACCCCCTGAGCCTGGACTCCCTGGGTCGGTCAGCCCTTGGACTGGCCTACCTAGTACATGTGTCCAAAACAGTCAGCCCCTCCCCTCCCCTGAAATTTTGCCGACACCATAGGCTTGAGGTGGCACACAAAACCTTGCTCCGAGCGGGTACGTTTAGTCAAATTAGGACAGATATTTATGTGTAATTTAGTAGATTGAAAATTGATTTATTTTATTTTATTTATTCAATAATTTATGACTGTGTAGCCCTATATTTAGGGAAGTAGTTCCTGTTCAGGGTTTTTCCTTCAGTACTTGTATCTTTTGTATTGTTAAACTATTAAGTAAAGTAAAGTATCTCCGATATTTCTAGAAAGATGAAGAAGAAACTCCATATCTGCTAATTTCATAGTAATACAGTAATCAACCACAATTTGCCAAGCCTGGATTTCTATAGTGGAGCTATCAAACAAAGTAAGATTTATTCATTTTCAAGTTCCTGTTTCTAGAAAGCAAATAAGCTATCCACAATTTATCTATTATGCTCTGAGTGACAAAACAATGCGTAACTGTGGTTTGTGTTTGTGACACAGATATTACTACACAACTTTCTTTGTATACATGCCAACATATTTGGGAGGGAAATAAATGGCCACTAGAAAGAGAAAATAAATTGTGAACCTTGTCACAGGGAGCTTATCATCCTCAACAACATGATTTGAATTTTTTCAAAGCTGGAAAGGCCGGATTGTCTTTCTCCAGGAAAATGTATAAAATTTAAAAATGCCATAACTTAAACCAACAAAAATCAAGTTGACACATGAATTAAAGTTAAATGGGATCATCGACTATAATGCTTTCAACTGCGGAAGTGAAGCTGGACTGAAGCTGAACTTTCATTTTTCCATTTTAAGACGTAATTGATCGTAATTGGTTGATTGGCAAGAATCCATAAAACTAGCGTGGCTAAACTCAAGTTGGTCACTTGACGCTTTCAGTGCAACGCTGAATTGAACACGACTACTGAACAGAAACATAATTATTCTTAACATATCATAGTTAATTGATCACTGACAAACCCTGCCGTTCTTGAATATTTTAGAAAGGCTTTTACCACTGGTTTTTCAAAGTCGATCCAATGTGTTTTGTGAACTCGGTACGAATACCTACAGTCTACTGTATTTTGCTTGCAGTGCTGTTACTTCCGTATGCAGGTATGTATCATTTATGTACGTCGCTCACTCAAGAACCTTTCATGAACCATACGAAATCAATGCATGAATTACTTTGTCGCGTTTTTGTATTAAATCGTGAGACGTGTATCTGGTTAGAGCAATTTTTTTAAAATTAAATACGATTTGTAAATCGAATGTGGAACCGATTTCAAGTATTTTGGGTAAAACTGTGACAGATTCGACGTTTGACATTGGCTCTTTTTTGTGCCCCAGTTCCTGAAAGTTAAGTTCGATGTAGTGAAAGCGAAACGAAGCACCACAGCAACATATAAAGTTGAATGCCACTCCGCTTGCAGTCTATATAACAGTATACAAACTTCCTTAACTTCCTTTTACTCAGGCTTAGTAGCTTGTTGGGGTTACAATGGAAGTTTATTTGTTTAGTTACCATAAATGTACATAAACCGGCTGAACTTTAATTTAAATTACGAAATACATCCAGTGGAATATACTTACAATTCATTTTCTACCAGAATTTTACAGGAATTGTCAAGGTGAAGTTAATTTTCAAAATACGATCAACATTTTCAACAATGAAGCACATGTACAGGATACAAATGAAAATGGCAACCTTGTATTTGGTTCACCAAGCAGTGACAGTGCCATTGCTGTTGTGTTACTTTATCATTGAAACAACGGTTCGTGACACCAGGCATGAGACGAAGCTAAACAAGAAAAAAAAAATACTCGTGTGTGTGACGCTCTTCGTCAGTGAAACTAAATTAGCAGCAGACAACAGAATCCGGAGTTTATTAGCACCGGCAGCAAGTTGCAGACCGTGAGAAATATTTATTATATTTATAAATACAAATAAGTATTTTTGAGTCATATAAACACTTGACTATTACCCTGTTTCTTTTATCCTTCCGATATTCAACGTAATTGGGCAGTAGGGTGCACTTTAATATGGCTGTTGGGGGATGGGCGCTTAATATGCAGTTATCTGGAACTGCGAGAGTAGACACGGAAATTTAAAAGATGTGAATCATGTGATAATAAATATTTCAGACATGTAGGTATTATTATAAACACATGTTAAAATTATTTTATCAAGTATCAATCTTGATCTGAGAGAAACTAAAGCTTTCCCCTTCTTTTCGGTAGAAATGCGAACTCGTAAGTTGTCAAAGCTAACGTTACAAGAACACATTTTTGTCGAATAACTGATATAAGAAAAAAATGCCACGTTATTAAAACACTTGTACTTTTAGTTACGGTGCTTTGGTTTTGCAGCAGGCGCGATTGTATTCACTTCAAAGTATCAAGGACAGACCGTGACAAGATTGGTTGGCTCGTCTGTTAACTTCACCTGGAGCTTCGCTGGTGATGTTTATAGAGTTAACTGGGGACTGAAGAAAGATGGAACAAATGACTTTGCTGCTAATGGAGTACTAGTATCACTAGACAAAAGTGGCTCAATTTCAATGTCAGGCCCTCTGGCATACAATGGACGTGTGAGTGAAAGTCGTAGTGGTGACTCATCCTCTGGTCAGGCCATCTTCACTCTTAGCTCCATCACTAAAGATGATGAAAGATCGTTTGGCTGCAGGATAGACCCAACAGATCCTATAGACGACAGTGAATTTGACTCTGTGGAATTGGTTGTCAATGGTGAGTAGCTCTAAGGTCTTCGAGGTAATTTTTATATCAGAGGCGTATACGAAACAGCCTCATGATGGGATCACTATTTCAAACCATTATTTTAATAATGATTAAGATCAGCCTGCACATCATACTGGCCGCTCAAACAATCCGCCTCAACCCCCCCCCCCTCCCCGGGGGGGGGGGGAGGGGGTACTCCCTTATGTGGCCTATACGGGGACGTGCCGCTGGACAGGGTATGGTTTTTGGCCTCTCTGCCCTGAACAGGGTATATAATTTCATGCGAGTCTGTCCTAAACAGGGTCTGAACCTGTCCTAAACAGGGTATGGTTGCACGATTGTCGTCGTAAAAATATGGTTTATACAGTATTTAGAGATCGGAGTCGTTTGCCGCGTATCGGTCAAACGGGATTCGCTAAATTGCAACCTAAACAGGGTCCTAAAATAGAGGATGTTTGGTTACTCTCTTATCTATACACTCTCTCGTATTTCTAAGGTTGTAACGAGAGCTACGGTATAAATTCAGACTATTGTCTTAACTTTGTTATCATGGAAAGTCGCATAGGACATGACAACTTATTTCACTCTTTTGCTAACTTCACGCGCTATTTGTTCTCGGCTATGGATTGGACAGTTCGTAGTCGATCAGTTCATGTTTAAGCTATACATGCCTGAAGCGGATTGTATCAAGCGGATTGTTATAATGATAAAATGTCTAACAGAAACGGGTTACTTTCAAAGCATAGTGTCATATTCGGAGTGAAAACAAATTGACACTGTCTGATGAGGAATATGTTCAATCGAAACGTCTAAAAGTCGGCATCAGACATGTTTGGGTTCCATCTTTAAGTCCATCCCTGACTGCAATTTTAGTATATTTCGTTTAGTGTACAGTTAAGGTATGTACACAACATTATTATAATAATGATTTTTTTTACAGAACCACCACCACAGATAAGCTTGTCATCAGTACCGGCAAGTTACAACGAGGGATCCCCAGTGAATATCAGCTGTACAGCATCAGGGATACGAGACCCCGATGTAAAATGGATGAAAAATACAATAATGAAAAGTTCAGGGAAGAGAACAGCGTTTTTGACGTTCAATAGTATAAAGAGAGCCGATGATGGACAGTATACTTGTAGAGCCAACAATGCAGTGGGAAATGATGTCAAACATACAACACTTGTGGTTCATTGTAAGTAATACACTGTATGTGTGAATTGCTCATATTTATCCATGACATAATGTTGCTTATTAAAAGTCTTGCTATACTGTTTACTGTCCGTTTTTATCTTGCACAAGTTCTACACTTTGATTATGTGTGCTAGGGTGTTGTGGGTTTTTTACTTAAGGCGATTCCCTACAATTGCATTGCGCATCCTTACTGCGCATAATTTCTTGCGTCATTTGCGCGTGTCACGCGTCATTTAGCGCGAGTACGAGCGCGCGCGCGCGCACATACAGAACATTACAGGATTTCTTTCAGGCTAAGCTTGGCTGGGAAATAAATGGTCGTTTTCTTCTAAACAAGCACGGTGACCCCCATTTTTTATTTCATAATTTTAATAAGAACAGTATCTACATTACACAATTTAACTAAATTCTCCGGAGTCTACTTTGGAGTGTAAAGTAAATACAAAGGAAATCGAAGACATGTTTCTGGAACGTCGGTGAATAAACAATGGAATAAAGTCGAATTCTGTGCGATATCACGGGCTGCATTGAAAAACATCGAGCTTATTTGCTGCGCACGGTTTGCCAAAAGGGGCCAAAATGACCGCACTCGTCAGCATTGTGGCGTGGAAACGAGCACGGTGACCCCCTCTTTTTATCACGTTTTTATTATATCCTTGACTTGTTACAAAAGTGTACCAAGTTTCATCGGAAATCTATGTTTGGTTCTTTTACCAGGGAATCACCTTAAACTACACTGTCTACTGCTAAAGTAGCGTGTTTAGCAATAATGAACGAATGGAAAAATGGTTTTCAACAAAATGTACCTTGGGCTTTGGCTATAGTTACAATAGCTGTTCAAAAGCTCTCTGTCATGCTGTGCCTTGGCTTGGTGAATCTTTCTATTATGTTTATTGTCAAATCAACTTGCTCCTAGAACTCCTTGGATATCATGATTTTTTTCTCACATGTAACTTCACCCTCTGTATATCCACTGCACATGTAAATCGTTTAATTGAACAATAAGCATCCTACTGCACCTGGCTCTGAAAAAAGCGGAATTTGTTTTTCTTTATTACAGTTAACCAGATTTGCTGTAGGTGAATGTTGAATGTAGCTCGTTCGCAGTGCTAAACTTGATGGAATTAATTGAAACATTCTTGCTGTCACCAACCATCACGGTCTTTTCAGTTTTATTTATTTTTCAGACTCGCCCACAATACAAGAAGCCATTACATCAACTGCCAAGTCTTGGATTGGTCAGACAGTGACGTTGAAGTGTGTGTCAGATGGTGTTCCTACACCAACACTCACCTGGTACAAACCTGATGGAAGTCAAATAAGTAGTAGCACAGCTACAGAGTACACAGTGAATGTGAAGATGAACGTGGGTCAAGATTTTGGTGATTACAAGTGCAATGCTAACAATAGACTCACTCCAGATGATGACAAGATAGTCAATATAAAACAGATAAGTAAGTGCTCTTTGTTACTTTAAAAATAAAGAGAAAGTTATCAAGTCAGCAGTTTTAGTTTTTCATTGGTTTAATTATCTGGTGTTGCTGGATGACTCAAACCGGAGAAAACATAAAACGTTTCTTAATTACCACCGAAGTGGAAGAAATGATTTTAATTTAATCTCAATGAAAGATCTGCTTTAAATTGAGCTGAAAGTAGATTGTGTCAATCGGTAGAAAACGTTTGTATGTTAAGAAAACTAATGTGAAAACTTACATATCGTAGCTGTGTCGACTTTATATTAATGGTAAATGCCAGTGGGAAGAGATACACTACAGTAACACCGATACATCTTATTCGAATTTTTAACATAAAATGTGCGCGAATATTTTGCAACTGAGTTGGGTAGTATTATAACGAGGAAAATGCGAGCAATGTCCGTGTTTTATTCGTGATGTTATAATATTTAAATAGCATGTATTTGTGGTATTGAATCCAGCAGAATAATTGATGTCAAATAATCAAATGTGTCCACAGCAGTACCTTTTCGATTTAGCTCTTACAATTATTTATCAGCAATGGTCATAGACTCTTCTTTTATTTATCGAGTTCAAAAATTTTCATTATTTCTTCGTGGCACGGTGATGCTTAGATTTGACTAGTTTTTATGGCAATGACATGGTTGTGTTGTGTGTTGCTGAAAATGAATAACACAAACAACAATAGCACGTACAGTAAGATGAGCTATGCAACACAAACAAAAACATAGTCATCTGACGTCTGTATTTATAAGAATTCCAAAAATATTATCCACATTATTTACCCCAATTTATTTTACTTTTTACTAGAGAAACCTGGCTCCCCGGCCATCACATCATCAGCTGCAGACATTCAAGCCACTTCACTAACAGTCAAATGGACTCCACCAGCTGATAATGGAGGCAGTTCTATCACAGCATACCGAGTAGTCATACTAAATGGAAGCAGTGAAATAAAGAATGTCAATATTACTGACCCTGGTACAACAAGTCTGTCTGTTGGAGGTCTGGAGAGAGATACCAACTACACTGTGAAAGTTTTTGCCAGAAATGCGGTGTTTGAAGGACTTGCTGGAGAAAAAGTAATGAAGACAAAGTTTGAAGGTAAACCGCAATCGCAATATATATTTCTTGTTTGAATCAGGGTGAGTCATACATGCGAGGAAGTCCATTCATATGATCTACAGGTTTGTCCGTTATATCCCAGTTTATTCTGTACCTATATCTATCATAGTTTTTTAGGGAAATGTTGTGTTAAGCGATTTTAGTACTGAGTGTACTCTTGTGAACTGATAATGGGCGTTTCACTGGCTGTCGCTATATTTAAGGAATAGAAAATGGCGCGCGTGTTAAGCAGATGCAAGCAAGAGAAAAGAGAAGCATCGAGGGCCGGGTTTTTAAAAGTAATTTCGAATTATCCCAGACTTTGTAGATAATTCGTGTCAGTCTACGGTATGTAAACAAGAAACGGCTGTTTTCCATTTATTTTCCATTTATCAAAATACAATGAGATATGTCACAACCTCATATGTCATAGCCTCGTCCAAAACTACACAGCCATTTTATCAATCGATTTGCTATCATTAGTGATTACTGCAATTATGTACATAATGCTAACAAATGGTCACGTTGATTATTCAATCATAAAGCTTTCAGAAACAAAGAAATGAGAAAATTCCCTTTAATTATATATTTTGTAATCACCCCGCACTCCCTTAGGCTCGATTTCCAGCCGTTTTGTGAACCCGCGTTCGTCGCCCCACACGTTGGGAGGAGGATGCAAACCGGACTCCCAAAACAGCTGGAAATAGAGTCTGACACTCCCTCGCCTCGTAGTGTACGTTTTGAAGAATTTATATATCGCCTCGTACAAAGGCCTAGTCATTATGAAGATTTGATAGACAAATACATTATGAATAAATTAATCCAATCAGTAGGTTAATGAAGACCGCGCAACAACAACAACAAAAATTCCACAATGTGTAAGCTAACTCTGAATTGTCGTTTGCTTTAGTTTCGTAATGAGAGCTGATGCAAAAATGAATTTTTCTGACATGTCGAATTTTGTGCAAATTAATCACACCCATTCGTAGCTAGAATTAATGAAGGCAATGTCAACTGACCGATTTAATCAAACTATGATTTAATTTAATGATATGTGAAGATTTGAAACAAGAGAACAACTTGAAAACGAGAAATGAGAAATTATGATATTATTATTATTATTAACCAAGGAGTCCCGGCTGCAGCGGTAATATACGGCCTGCCCAGTGAAATAACAAACGATACCATCACACTGAAGTGGAGGAAACCAAAAAACAATGGAAAAGCAATCACACTGTACACTGTGTACCAAAGAATAGTGACTGATGGTAAACCAGGAGAGTGGACCAGGCTAAAGACTATTACAGATATCTCAGTTAGAGAACTGAAAGTTATGTTGGAGAAAGGCAAGGTGTATGAATTTGTGGTTACTGCAACAAATGAACTTGGTGAAAGTTTAAAAGAAGATGGATTGATCAAGAGAGTTTTGGCATCGGGAATCCCAGCAGCTGTGGAAATGAGTGACATACCTAGTGAAGTAACAGACTGTACTATAACGCTAAAATGGAGTGAGCCACAAAACTATGGAAGAGAAATCACACAGTACACTGTGTACCAAAGAATAGTGACTGATGGTAGACCAGGAGAGTGGGACAAGCTAAAGACGATAACGGGCGTGTCAGTTAGAGAATTGGAAGTTAAGTTGGAAAAAGGCAAGGAGTACGAATTTGTGGTAACTGCAACAAACATTCATGGTGAAAGTTCAAAAGATGAAGGAAACAGCAAGAGAGTTAAGGCAATAGGAGGTATGTTCTGTTACAATGTATACAGTGTTTTATTGAATATTCAGTGTGCGGCGTTAAATTTGGATAATGGTTTTTTATTCGAAAGCAATTTCGCCTCTTGAATTGTTTGTTCATGCTGTTTAATTTGCATTAACAACCTCCTTGGTAACGGAATTGTTGAAGTACTTCTATTTGATATACTCCAAGGGCTTAAGAATATATCTGATAAAATGAAAAGTCTCAGGGACGTAGTCTAAGTTAGACGACATTTTCGGATGAATTGGAGTTTACACTTGACGTACCACGACTAGGTAAATGGTGTTATTAGAACATTGGATGAGCTGTAGCTCACATAGATTGCGTATAAACGTGGTTTAATAAACCTGCCTTACTGGTTTTAATCCTAACTATCCGGTTTATAGACAATGGCTTTCTTACAGGCCTTGAATAATCGGCCTTGAAAGTCCCACAACGTGAGCAAGAATCGCATGAAATTACTTTTTACTGATAGAGATGTTTGCCTTCGTTTCGCAGTTCAGTCCAAATAATAAACTATCCGATTAGCTGACTACGACGATCGTAGCTTATTCACATATATCGTTGAAACATGTGTTCGTTTTGATAGGTGGATCCCTTACCGAAATTTTCAATTATAAATTAATAAAAAGACAAACTCAAAAATGATCTCTTTCATAGATACTGATGGTGGAGATCAACAATCCCACGGCATGACAGGTATGTAATATTAGCATCGATAACAAGAGAGGATGATCAAGGAGAAGCATCCCAGTGGGTCTCTTCCAATGATAATTGTTTGAAATATCTTTCTAAAGGTAGTGTTTCAGGGTTCGTTTATGAAGTAAGCCCATTTAATTTTCAAATTATACGGATACGTTCATCAAACCGTAGATCACTGTCTATTTATACTCCAAGCAATTTTAGGCAGGCAGTAGAATAGTATGAATATATTTCAAATTGATAATCACCTTCTCTTAGATCATCCCCTCCTCAGCTGTGGATAATTACATGTAATTACAGTTTGAGAAGTACATATTCCCTTCGCATAGATAACTTTGTTGTGTTTGCTTCCTTATTATGACATGCGATGATATGTCATATCAAGAACTTGCTCTTTGTGTTTCATCAGCGCATGTTTAGTAAAGGCCTGATCAAACGGTCACAACATTTGTCACAACATTCTCACAACATTTGTTGTGAGCCGATGTTGAGACCGTTTGACCACCTCTCACAACAATTAATGTTGTGACAACATTTCTTTTGTTCTTGAAATGTATAGAGGTTGTTGTGGCCGTTTGACTGGGCATGGTCACAACATGTCACAACAAATGTTGTGAGAATGTTGTGACCGTTTCATCGTGCCTTCACTGAGTTTACCCCATACATTTCAGGTTCTTGTGACAAAGATAAGAAAATTCTTCACGCTGTTTACTTCAGCCTCATCATCATTCTGTTGATTATTATTCTCATTCTGGGTGTCGTCATCTGGAAAATGCGCAAGCGCTTGAGTAAGTATAACATTCAGGGAAATAATGCATATTTATAATTATGAAATTAACCAATTTTACATCATAAAGGATTCTTGTTGTAAATAGTGTTCCCAATTAGCTGAAATGCTAGACCAAGTTGGCACTTTAATAAACTGCGATGTATTTATACCATATTTATTTATATTGGTAGCTTTAATTGAAACACACAATTATTTTATTTGTACTTAAACCTAATAATTCTTTCTTTTCTATTTTTACTCTGCTCAAGTTACGTCGGCCTAAAAAAACGTGGGCGCACTTGGCGCGTTCAGATTATGACGAAATCTTCATATAGGGAGTTCGTATTGGGTCTTACTGTGATCCACCGTCGTCGAAACAAATGAAAAATAGATGAAAAATAATCGACCTTTCCTCTACATTATAATGTTCACTTGACCATTGTCCCAACATTTGAAAATAAATTTCATTGAAGTTTATAAATTTATTTGAAATGTTGGAATCGTGGTCAGAACGCTTACATTATAGTTATTTTTTCTCATTTCAGTGATATCAAAAACAAATCGGTGAGTAAAATTAATTATTATATGGCTAGAGCTTGTAAAGATATAACGCGCGCTGTGATTGGCTAATACTCGGGACCGGGCATTATCAGTGATGCTGGAGTTTTAAAATTTTCATGAATGAAAAATTCAGTAATAAGAGAAGGAACATGAGCAACGAAGAACATTCGGACAGTGAGTTCGATTATTCTGAAGAAACAGCAATCGACGGCGAACTGAACACAACCTAACAGCGTCAAGTAAAACAGTTTTGTGAATGCCCAAAATAGTCACTACACAACGACTCGAAAGGAAACTTCCAGCGACCTCAATACTTTTCGTCGCTATGTGGAATCGAATGGACACTGTTATCAATTTTAGCAACATACCTATGTGGATTTTAAGTTCATATTGTTGAAGCCTCTTTCTTCCTATAGCTTATCATATGAACAGAAGATTTGAACATAGTGAAAATAATCCTGATTTATTTCAGAAGGAATATATGCACAGGATGCGACGGAGAGCTTATTGCCTTGGTAAGTAAAAACACGTGCACATCGAACTGAACTTTTTCAAGAAACATGCAGTTTATTCTGATACAAATGTAGATGTTGCTCCAAGCTTGGGTTACATTGACTTTCTTAAGTAAAGTAGAAACGTTTTTACATCGTGTTTACTTTTTAAACAAACAACAACAGAAGCCATATAGTGATATTCATCTCATGAAAGTTGCTTACACAGAGAATAATGGATAATAAATAATTGGAAGGTTTTTTCTAACGCTATATCAGCTAACCATTGAATACTAAATTAAAATAATGTCCATCTTGTGTTTCAACACTAGAATCCCATGACTAAGGAAACCGAAAACCAGCCCTCCAGCCTGGTCCCGTCTTGTGCCGCTGCAACCTATGAAGTCCCTAGCACCGGAGCTGGAGACTACATGCCCCTTCATCCCTCAACACGAAGCTGGGAAATAAATCGAGAGCAGGTCAAAATCATTAAAGTAATTGGGAAAGGAGCTTTTTCTCAAGTTGCCAAGGCAACAGCGTGGAACATAAGTGGTAGCGAGAAATACATCACGGTTGCTGTCAAAATGTTGAAAGGTGCGATTAGGAATAATAAACTATCGAAATGATTGAGAATACACCGATTCAGGCTATTACCGGAAGTTGCATGAAAGCGAGGCCTAAGGGCCAAGAATGGCGCGAATCTCAAAACTTGCAGTAGCAAAAACATGGACGAAAGAGCATTACGAGAGATAAAGCTTACACCAAACGATATCCCGTGTTTCATCCGTTGAAAAATGTAGAGGATATAAGCAAATGGACAATACCACAGTTAAAAATTCTGGGCTTAAGTGTAGAAGACTAAAACCAACAAGGATTAAAGAAAGATCTCGTCGAAAAGTAAGTTTCGTAACATTTGTCGTGTGGAAGGTTTTTTGTTGCGAGTTTCGTTCCATATAAAACCTCTAAAGCTGGCTTTTATACTTCTTTTTCCGCAGGGTGAAAGCATTCAACTCGATCCCTTACTACAGGGACAAGGTTTATGACCCTGAATCCTGATAGAAGCTACACGAAGGCAAAGCTTGACAAGCTCAAGCGGTCAAATGATACAGTAGAGAGCACGCTCGAACAAACAAGCTCCAGTAATTCGCCTTTCGATAGCTTCCCGCCGGACGAGTCCACGTTATTTCGGAAGACTTTTCTATTTTACCTTCATTTGTACCCATGGACGCCTTTGAACAAGTTAAAAATTCTGGGAAATCAGTTAAGAAGTTTGTCAATGCAGACGTTGTAATAAACTCGAATGACAAAGGCCTTCGCATGATGAGCTTTGTGCACGATTTACAAGTATATAACAGCGCAGAGAAAAGTCTGATATATTTGCGCGCTTGTTGTTGGGCTTCCTACAAAAGGAACGTTAAGTACAAGGTAAAATTGGTGTCTTAACCAAAAGGGAAACCCTAAGATTGTGGCAGCAAAGTGTGATAGGGAGTGTCCAGCCTCCAATAGTGGATGTTGCTGCCATGTAATGGCTGTAATTTGGAAACTGAGACATGACAAGAAAGTCTGAGCTAACAAATTCCACGCCTAACAGCCTATCATGCACGTCGAAGCCAAGGCAATGGGGAAAAGGGCATAGACGAGAAGTGCAGTTCCATCCGGTGATGGCAACAAATGTGGTTAAGCCAAGACATGCCTCTGACCTTCCTGGCAGGAAGAGAAGAGGCATACAATCCCAATTTTATGATCCTAGACCACCGAAATGTCAGAAGCTTGATGTTGATAGTATGATAAAGCTGAAGCATGATCTTCAGAGCATAAATCCCACCATACCCTTTGCAGCAATGCTACCAGGACGAAAAGTCGATCCCAACAGTAATGACTATAGTTGGAACAGTGCTAAAGGTTCAATAATTCACAAGCAACTCCAAGAATTTACTACTCCTAACTTAGTAGCATCTTGTACTCTGAATAGCAAACCCTTTTGCTGTTAACGTAGATTGGAGCCCTGTCTGTGGTAGTACCCACCCCACACCAAATACCCAAGGGCAAGAACAGCCACAGTCAAATTTAAATGATGGAACACCTGATCCCTCCTCTCTTGTGCAAAGGGGAATCTGATGTGCCAGATATTCCTGATCTACAAGTATCCCTTAATGCTCAGTCTATTGGTGAGGCACATGTGCAGAGAATATCAATTCCCCTGGACAACACCAAGTGCAAGAAGGATTACAGTCAACTTCTTCTTATAGAACAGCTGATCCCCCCCTTCCTCAAGAACAACAACCACCAATACAATCAAAAACATTTATTGAAACACTTACAGATGAGCAAAAGCACATTGAAATGGCAACAAGAGGGCAATCAGTCAACCCTGTTTGGTTTGAACAAAAGCAGAACAGGATAACTGCCAGTATCTGTGTAAAGGTGTATTTTCCCATATTCATAACCAAAGGTCAAAGACACCAGAAAATCTAATTAAAAGAATTACAACAAAAGGGAGACCTTACAAGCAAACGTGAGCTATTTACAAGCTAAACAACTTAATTATAAAAGTAAGAGTATGATTTATGGCATTGGAAAATGAGCCAGTTGCAGCCAATTTGTACAAAGAATACCTTTTATCATTACCAGATGTGAAGGAAGTCATACTTCAAGAGGTTGGCCTAATTGTAGACAAAGATAATACAGTTCTTGCAGCAAGTCCTGATAGAATTGCAACCATTTGAATATCAAAATGGTGACATTGAGCATAGAATGTAGAAATAAATGTCTTGAGTCAAAGCAGGATGTCTCACCTACGGTTCCATCAAAGATCATCAAAAGGAAACAAGTTTTGCATTTATGGAAACAAACTCTTTCTATGAAGTGAAAGAAAAAACATCAATACTGGTTTCAGTGCCAAATGCAGATGGGAATCACTACACTTCCATTGACTGACTTGTCATTTTTACCAACTTTCAGATACCCCATTTTGGTTCTGAAGGTCACATCATCATCAAGATGGCAATATGAAATTAAACCAAGTTTACTTGCTTTTCATGAGAAATATATCAAAAGCAAGAACACTCAATGACTCTAGAACAGAACATTATTTTTAAAATTCACTTGAAGGGGTATCCTATAAACTAACAGGCCCAAAAAGGGGCTCTTCAGACACTTGTAGTATTCTGCTGCCTAAAGATAAGATTTTAGTCTTGCACCTTGTCTGGGGAGAAAGGTGCTTTCAGTTTGATATTGTTCCAGTGTTCTTTGAATGTAAATATCTATACAAACTAAAAAGTGAGTTTCTCTAGACAGAATGATTGGATTTTGAAAGTTGACTAACAATGCGCACACAGTCCAGATCTGATTTATAGATCCATAGCTAGAAAGAGGCAGAACTTGATTAAATATATGCCAAGCCTTTATCCGCTTTATTGCTCTTTCGATATGAATTCGCACATTAGCTATACTCATGGTCTCAAAACATTGGCTTTCTGTAAACTGGTCAGATGCAGAAAATCTCTTTTGGAGGAATATATAAGCTCCCTCCTCTGAGGGCAATCAGGTCATGGATTTCAAAAGCCTTTGTCTGCAAGGTATTGATCCCCTGTTTCAATTAGCTGACAAAAATTACTCTTTTCAACGGTTCTTTGTCACTGATTCTTCCAGGATATAGGTGACTAAACAAAGGTAATCCAGCCACTAGGTGAAATGCAGACCAACCCCTTAAATGTATCATGAGATTTATAATCTGAGTACATTTCTGAATGCTTCTGATAATCTTTGGGTAGTTCACATTTCAGCTCGTACAATCTAAAATTCCTCGTACATTTTCATATCTTCCCTTAAATGATTCTGGCAAGTGCTGCTTTATCTTCTCTTTTGAAGGCCACACAGGCAAACTACCTAACAAGATGTAAAGGTAGTTTGCCCAAGTGACAACAACATCAGAGACAGTACTTACGGATACATTAAATCTATGCGCCAAGTCACGCTCGAATAATCCAAGTCGCACCCTTGTCAGAAACATCCACAACTGATCAATTGGCTCTATTTCTCGCTTTCGTTGTTTTTCTTTCTTCTGGCCTTGTAATAAGGAAAAGCAGTGTCTGCGAGGTCTCCATTCACTTTGGAACGCGCCTGGTTCCAACTGAGAAGCGACTCAGAACACGGTTTGACAAAGTTCCAAAATGCTATCAAAAGCTTGGTAATTCGGAAATCCTGTGTAAAAGAATATGTCGTCATCATTGGATCTAAACCGTTTCCAGGCAAAATTTTGAAAGGAAGACCTTTTTGTCTGAGATCACAAATCTCGGCAACTAAGTCTTTCTCTTGTGGTTTGTCTTCTGATTCTTTCTCTGGGTGGTTGTCTGCAGTGTTAAGTGTTTTCGCATGAACGGTAAACTGTCTCCTCATATGTTATTTCCCCGATGGGCCCGCAACTGATAATATTATTCCAAGCTTATTGTCTTCACGTACTTTAGCTCTTTCGGACCTCCCACTCTCTTTATCGTGATCCACTGACCATGCAAAAACAGAAGGAACTGCGTTCTTTACAAGATCATGCCTTCTGCCAGTTAAAGATGTTTTATAATCTTTCGCAGTAAAATGTTCCGAACAGCAGAAGAGTGATGTGTTAGAAGTGAATTTTCCGTCGCCACGTTTCATCCTTAGCTCCCATATTTTTCCTCTGACTTTGGTCTAGCGGAAAAGCGTGAAAAATAAGATCTTTCCGATTGTCAGAACGATTGTTACATAGTGCTGCAGCGCAACACTTGTGACTCGTGTATTTTGACTCCGCCATGTTTGTTTTTTAATAGCCCTTAGGCCTCGCTTTCATGCAACTTCCGGTAATAGCCTGAATCGGTGTATTATGCAATACAATGTTTTTATGTTTTTTTTAATTTAATTTTGTAGCGAATGCCCCAAATTCAGACAGAAAGGACCTGTTGTCAGAAGTTGAGTTGATGAAGAAAATGAAACCGCATCCACGCGTGATCAAGCTGATAGGATGCGCTACTAAGACAGGTAAAGGAAATGCCAATTATAAATGCAGCTAGTAATCAAAACAACAATTTTTGAAAAAACTGTATTATATTCCTCGTGTGATCAAACTAATAGAATGCGTTACATGCGAATCTAGTAAAGGAATAATTATAAGAATAAAATAACGTAATATTATTCAACAAATTGCCACGATGCCCATATATGGTCAGGGAGCCCTTGTTATCTGTCATCCGTTCATAGCAGATATTTAAAAATTTTCCTGCGAAATCGCGCGGAATATCGTCTGATACTTAGCCGAGGAGGCCGTAGGATCAATTGGCTAAAATCAGACGATATTCCGCAAGATTGAACATTGTTTTTTTATTCAACAAATTGTCAACGATTCGTTACAACCAAGATCACTGAAGTAAAGAGCAAAGGAAATCCTTAATATCATGGATGGAGTGAACGAGACTGATCTTCGAAGATAATTTCACCCGAGAAGTGATCTTTGATTGTACCGTCACCAACGCTTGACGAACTGCCGTATTTTAATATGCTTCGTATCAGATATTTATTGGCTGATTTTAAGTTGACAAGCCTCTTCGAAATACAAGGTAACAATACTGAATAGGCTAAGCTTAAACTTGTGTTGTAAACAGGTTTTCATATTTTGGACGAATTGTACATGTATCGGTTTTCGGATCTTCCCGTAAATTGTTTCAGGCTGCCTTTAGTGCTCGTGCAATCGCATTTCTTTACATTAACAGGCATTTTCCATGAAATATTTCGTTCCAAACTTCGTGCCTTATTTATTAGACTTAAGTTTTGTTTGATATAGGAGGGCTTAATGATTTTAGCCATATTTTTTCAAATTTCACTGAATCAACGAACAAACCGCCCTGAACAATAATTGTTAATTATACATATATCAGTCAAATATGAAACTGCTGGTTGTGCAAACGTCAACAGTTTCCCAACTTTCTATCTCACTATTTCGACCAACTTAGTGTTTTTTGTTTAATTTTCCTCGGTTTCATTTTTTCATAGATCCCCTTCTTGTCCTTATTGAGTATGTGCCGTTCGGTGACCTGCTGGGATACTTGAAAAAGAGCCGTGGACTCAATGACACATACTTTAAGGACCCGGATGTGAAGCCGCAAACCAATCTGACTGCGGAACAGTTGATGAAATTCGCTTGGCAGGTCGCTGATGGAATGTTTTATTTGTCTTCGAAAAAGGTTTGGAAGAAGTTTACGATTCTAGCTTTATTGTTCACCCTATTTTAAAACTGTTTTATCCCAAAAGTACTTATAATTAAATTCAAGAAGCGACAGGTGCTACTCCTATAATCGGTTTTATTTATATAATATTGATAAAAATATATTAAAAAAGGGTTGTACAGTGTCGTTTTGAGAAAATACAAAATATTTTCTTTAGATAATCCATCGTGACTTGGCGGCCAGAAATGTTCTTGTTGGTGAAGGAGAGAAGTGTAAGGTGACAGATTTTGGGATGGCGAGGAATGTTCACCAGGATGATATTTACACCAAAAGAAGTCGGGTGAGAATTTTTATGGAGTTACTAAATATAAACTAAATTGATTTTGAGACGACATTACGGCTTTATAATGGCGGGTCTAGAAATGGGAGAAAATATATTCCGTATTCAATGAGCAGAGTCGCTAAGTGACGGCCGCCATGATGTTTTCTTAATGTACGTACGAATTTAGTTTTGTATCGCGATTCAAACACTTATAGACAAAATAAAAGGAACATTAAATCAGTTGTTGTTGATTCAATTATAAATTCCAACCATACGCGAAGTCATGGTTGTTCCGGCTAATTCTTGAAGGCGAAATAATTTTTGCTTTGGAGGTAAGTCGGACTTTTCCGGCCTGGGTAAATTGCTCATGGAAAATAGAAGAAATCTAGAAATACGTGTCAAATAAGATTTCTAAAGCACCAAACAAGGAGGAAATCGGAAATAATCCAATTTACACCGAAAACATCTTACTTCGTTTTACAATGAACTTTGCGCGAAAGGATGAACAAAGAAACGACTTTGATAGGTAGAGATAAAAGATCGTCGTCGTTTCGTCGAATAAAACTCAGTTTGAATTTTGATGCGTAAACGAGGAACCCAACTCAGTGCCCGGGTGCCAATCTCTATCTTCACAACCTATATGACC
Organism: Desmophyllum pertusum; assembly: GCA_029204205.1. NCBI lineage: Eukaryota > Metazoa > Cnidaria > Anthozoa > Scleractinia > Caryophylliidae > Desmophyllum > Desmophyllum pertusum. Next base: position 236,420 of record MU825888.1, on the reverse strand, counting down.
GTCCTCATTTGAGACGAAATTACCGCTAAAATGTCGTCTCACTCGTAAGCAAAACTATAAATATATCACGAAACAGTCTCGTTATTTCTCGTCCATAGAATGCGATTAATGTATTTTTGCTTTCCATTTCGTCCATTTTTTTTTTCTTGAGAAGGGTCGTCTGCCTGTCAAGTGGACTGCTTATGAAGCGTTGTTATACGCAACATACACAACACAAAGTGACGTGTAAGTACTTTACAACTACAAATTGCATCGTGCATTGCATCCGCGATAACGCGGAGGTCATGGGTTCAAATTCCGTCGAAGACCTGAATTTTTTGCATCGTTTTTTGCAATTGCTTAAATTGCAAACGCAACTGTGAGGATCATTTTACACTCTCTACCCGCAGTTCATATAAAATCTAACCCTTATATTTATGAATGTCAGGTGTACTGATTTGTGTAACCAAGTGTGAAAAGGTATTTAGGAAAAGGAGATAAAACTGGAAATTTTGGTTTCTCAGGAAATTACATGTATAGTATATGTTTGCTCTGTAACAGAGGAATTTACTTCACAGCGTATTTATGCGTATATTTGTGCCTGGGTCAATGTCAGTCCACATTAATACAACTTAATACAACTTATATCGGAATTATCTAAGATCAGAGAATTCCAATATAAAATTATAAATTGTATTGTCTTCACGAATGAGAAACTCAGTCGTATTGGTCTAGTTGAATCACCAAACTGTACTTTCTGTCAAGAGGTAGCGGAATCAGTCGAGCATTTACTTTTCTCCAGTAGGAAATCCTTTGAGTTTTGGAAACACGTCTTGTTTTGGCTAAGAGTTAATGATGTTCATGTTGAGACAATCAATGAGTCAGATTTGATCTTTGGAAAATTTGATATTGAAAAATATTTTATTTTACTGACTAATCACATTTTGTCATTGGGTAAATTTTATATTTACTCTAGGCGATGTCAGAATAGCTTACCTACACTTAGAGGTTTCATTGCTAGGGAAGAAGTGTCTACAATATTGAGCAGGGAGAAAAACAAGTTCCTTAAACATTTTCAAAAATGGGAACAGTTAATTAACTTACTTACTCAGTAAATAACTTGGCCACAAAATTGCATTTTTTTGTTTTGTTTTTATTTGTAGTTGTCTTTATTTTCCTTTTTTTTTTTTTTCAATCATTCAATTGTATTTGTATTTGTATTTGTATTAATGTTTGTATTAATTAATAGTAATTAATAGTTATTAAAAAGATTGTAATGGTTTTGAAAATCAATAAAAACTATTAAAAAAAAAACTTACTGTTACGTCATTCCTTTTCCCACAGTTGGAGCTATGGTGTCCTACTGTACGAGATTCTCACTGTAGGTAGGTTGACTTTTAATTCATGTTCCTAGTCCATCAAATATTTCCACTCGGTTGCGTGCAACTGTGTGAGCTTCGAGGAACATTATAATGTTCAAGGACAAATAGCCATGCATACACCTATTTCAATTAACGTTGTCGGATAGAAATGTTTTTAAAAGCCCGCAAAGCCCGCAAGACAAGACCGAAAGGTAGCGTGGGTAAAAGTAGAAAACTGCTGCACGCAACGAATACTAATGAGAAGTAACATGTAAAACATTATTTATAACGTTTCCTTTTTGTTTTAAACCTGTAGAAGTAAGCTACTGTTAGCCAAACTAAATTGTAGCAAAATAAGCTAGCGAAAAAACATGGTAAACAAATTATATAATTCGGGGCAGACCAAATACATCACGTGCGAAATAAAAATAAAAACGTGTAGATTTCTTTTCCATGCGATATGCAAATTCTAATGAATACCCAGACTACCATTTGGTCTTGTCTTGTAGGCTTTACGCTTTTATCCAATTTTTATCCGACAACGTTAATTGAAATAGGTGTATTTGTTTAAGCCAAAATGAGGCTAATGTATTTATCGTTGCCGTTCAAAAATCTTGCTGGTCTATTCAAAATAACCTGCGATCAGGCCCTCCTCGAAGAGGAGGGCCTGATACAATTACTTGCCGGATCTCATGTACAACATTCAGATTCTGAATGTTTTCCTGATTGGTCGAAAAACAATACTTCCGTCAATCATGCGTACCTAATATGGCTTTTGTCAATCCGGCGTGCACGCACGATTAAAGTACAAGAAAGGCCTTCTACTTTCCCACCGCTACCGCCTTTTGCGAAGGGAAGGACTCTTCTGAATCATTACTAAGCCAATATAAAGATCTTACATTTAAAACGGCTGAAGCTTTCCGCTTAAAAAATGGTTATTTGATTCAAATTTCTAAACGGAATCATGGAATCATTCGACCATAACGACTGACTAGACATGTCTAGGACGTTATTATGCAAATTTGTGTGCTGTTTTCGGAATGAAATTGATGGCAAAAACACAGTCGAAGGCTCTATTCTACTTCAAAATCCTCCTCATAATACAACATATATTGCCCGTTAGAAATGCACTTGAAGCAAAGAAGGTCAGAAGACCGAATTCAAGAGAACGGCAAGTGTACAAATGTCACGAACTGTAACGTAGATTTTGAAAATTGACAGTTTGACAGATCATTGACAAGTGGGTGGAAAGCGAATCGGCAAATAATAGACCAATTTCGATATATTAATATTCTAACTTGGCTCCGAGGCTTAGGGGAATAAAACAAAAGAAATCGACAATAAATCACATCGAGGTTGAGGGATGAATAAATCATTTCTTTTGTTTTATTCCTCTAAGCCTCGGAGCCAAGTTAGAATATTAATATATCGAAATTGGTCTATTGTATCAGGCGTTCCCTTTCCTCTCTCTCTCTCTCTCTCTCTCTCTCTCTCTCCCTCCCTCTCCCTCTCTCTCTCTCTGCGCTCTCGTTCTCCACGAAAAGAAAGAAAAGGAAAAGAACGCCTGATCGCAGGTTATATTCAAAACACTCGATCAATTATTTTCAATTTAATTCATTTTATTTGAGACGAAAAGTGAATGCCCGAACGTAAAAGGCAAATTTTGAAACTGCCGGATAACTCTTGGGCCTATTCCCGGATGTTCCCCAGTTTTCGCTGCGTCACGTCACACTGCCTGTTCCTTGAAGCTCACAGTTTTGTTCGAGCTTTGCTTACTGTACCAATGCATAAATTGTCACACCAAGATGAGTTATTGTTTTTTTAATTTTTTTTTTATTTACACGATACACAAAAAAGTCACTTTATCTCATCTAGGTGGATCTCCGTATCCGGGAATTCACGCTCGACAAATCGCCAGGAAACTTCAAGAAGGATTCAGAATGCCAAAACCAAAACATGTGGATAACAAACTGTAAATATATTTTGTTGCTATTCTCAAGTTCATGATTTCTATCCGAGTTCTTAATTGTTTTAAACTTTACAGATTCCCTTTTAATCTCGTTTATCCTGTTATAATTATTCCGTTTTTTTTATTCTCAAGATTAATAATATTTAATAATTAAATATGGATAAATAGAACGAGAACCACTCCAAAGAACATCTTGTTTTAAAAACTCGATAGAGAGTTTTCACGGCGGCCATATTGATGTCCACCTCATTCATAAAGGAGAGAAATTCCATTGTACATTGCAAACACTCAATATTTAACCCTATTCAGACCTAGCTTTCTTTGGTCTTTTCCGCTTACCGGGGGGGGGGGGGGGGGGGCACCCGCCAGTTCTCCAAGATTATTGAACCTACACCAACGAAACTTGGAGGGTATATGTTAAGTTCAACAATGTTTCTTTCGTCAAAAAATCCCACCAAAAATAACTCAAAAGTAGACAAAAGCAATAAAATAATGCTATATCAAAGTCGCGGCTGGCAGATTACCCCCCCGGTCTGAATAGGGTTAAAATTGATGGAGGAGGCTAAAATACTGTACCGTCACTAAGTTGAAGTAACTGCCTCTTTCCCATACTTGAGGTCTGTTTTTTTTTTTTTTTTTTTGGGGGGGGGGGGGGGGGGGTGGGGGCGCGGACTCGTCCAGTAATATTATTGCTCATTGATGATAAAAAATAATTATCATTTTATTTGCTAAAATATTAAACTGCCATTATCCATGTCGGTAGTTTAATTATTTTTTGTTTGAAATGATTTTATTTTTTTAGATACCAGATTATGCTAAAATGTTGGCAGGAAAACCCAACAGATCGACCAACGTTTGCCAAACTAAAAGATACTATGAAAGAAATGGAGAGAAACTACAAAGTAAACTGACTTATAATAAGCGTAAATACGAAATTTATGTTCACTACATGCATACGAACTTGAGTATCGCTTCGCTCTCCGGCTCACGAGTTATAATTCTCTCAGCTCTCGCCGTTCAGTCGCGCATGTGCCCTAAGTGTGAGCCTGCTCGCAGGCTATCACCCATTTTTGCACTAGCACTGCATATCTGCAGTGATGGGCTAATCCTTTTGCAGAACAATTTAGATTTCGATTGATCAGTTCCCAATACAATTCCACCGGTTCCCCATTCCTATTTACACTTTTAACTGAAACACATCAAACGTTCCAAAACATGGTGAACACACGTACACACCTTCCTTTTTTTAAATATTTTAACTGACATGATTTCAGATATGTCCTATCACATACGTTTAGTTAAAGATATGTCACGTGACACACAGCTGCACGTTGTAAGTTCACTTTAAAACCGACAGATAATTAATCACGAACTTCTTTCCTGTTACAGACTTACGTCAACCTCGAGCAGTATGACAACAGTTTGTACGCCAACGTGGAGGATCTTACAGCTGAATGACAAGTGAACCAGCTGGCTTTGTAATCAAGACGTCAATTGTTGAAATATTTTTCTATTGTATTTGTAGTACCTTATTGTACTTTTTAACCATGGACAAACGGGATTGTTAAATAGTTTATTCTCAAGTATAAAAATAATCACGGCCGATTTTATATTGAATTTGGAGAAACGGTTCAGTTCTCAGCTCATAATTATAAATATAGTTTTGCAAAACTTATTAGTTTGTTTGCAACATAGTTGCATGCGCGGTAATTTAATTATAGGGTACATATTGTATGTGTATGTCATTTATAAATATACATACTGAGACTATGTTCAGAGGTAATATAATGATTGATCGTATGGAAACCAGTTCGGGTATTGGTATTCTTTTAGCCCGATGATAACTGTGATATTCTTTTGATTACGAGCGAAAACCAACCAGGAAGCACCTATCAAATAATACCTGTTTTTCAAACGGTTGCGTTGTGAATGCCATGAACGAAATGTTTTAAAACCTAATAATTGCTGGATTTACCGTGTAGATAGAAAATATTAAATCTTAATTTATAAATTAAACTAATTACATTTTTCAATTACAAATCAATTTCAGTATGCATCAAAACATTGGAAATGTTGTGCAACAATCTGGATCCTTGACACTCTCGTGAAAAGAAAAGAGAACAAGAGATCATAAGACCAAATAAAGACGAACTGTTCCCGTAAAAAGCTTATATTGTCCCGTGATTATTGATTACCAAAACCTAAGAACGCCCACACAGTTCATTACAACCGAGAGATGTAGTAATTCTCGCCTGATACAGTGATTGTAACGGCGAACTAAAAAGCAATGTTTCGACAATGACGCAGATTACTGATTAATTCCCTAACAACAGACCATGAATTATTAAGTAATACCTATCAGGTATTAGCTCATATGAATAAAAAATATCCTTGTACTTTTGAATACAATAAAATTTATGAGTTTTTACAGTTGGTCTCGTTCAAATTTCATGGGTCTCGCAGTCTCGTTACAACTGTGACAGCTGATACCCACGCGGGTGCTCTTGTGTGGTTATCAACTGTTGTCAATGTCAATCTACTAATTTTTAACTTCAAATTCTAATTTTAAAACTACATCAAATCTCAATATTTCTTGTTTCCCTAAATTTTACAACTCCTTTGAGAAAAACTCTTTCCTCCCAAATATACCCAAAAATCACCCCAAAATTTACAAAACACCCCATAACATAGATTAATGATATGAGCAGAGAGTTTTTGGATTGCTTGAAACACGAACGAGATATTTCCATTAAACCCATGTTAAGTGGCGAAAAAAGGGCATTCATGTGTACCCCCGCCTTAAGGTACTAATGCATTTCCATTACAAATTATAATTTGCTGAGGAGTTGTCGACAGCTTATTATTCCCATAAACGTGAAAGCTGGAAAGACTGGATTGTCTTTCTTCAGGCAAAAGTCTTAAATGAAAAAGCCATAACTTACCAGTCGTTAAACCAGCAAAAATCAACATGGGATCATCACATCTAAAACTTGATTGGCAAGAATCCGTAAAACTTGCGTGACTAAACTCAAGTTTGTCACGTGACGTTTCAATGTAACGCTGAAACACGACTCCTAAACACACACATAATTATTCTTGATATCAGTTTCATAGTCTATTGACACAAACTCTGCCTATCTGCCGTTCTTCATGGTTATTTTAGAATTGCGAAAGACCTTTGCCACTGGCTTCTCAAAGTCGATCTAATGTTTTTTGTGAACTCAGTACGAATGGCTACAGACCACTGTATTTTGCTTGCAGTGCTGTTACTTCCGTATGCAGGTATGTATCATTCATGTACGTCGCTTCTGGTTTATGAAAGGTTCTTGAGAAACACTCAAGAACCTTTCATAAACCATAAGAAATCAATGCATGGTTACTTTGTCGCATTTTTGTGATCGTGACTCGTGTCTCAGGTCAGAGAAATCTTTTGGAATTAAAATTCGTTTTCTAAATCGAATTGGAACCGATTTCAAGCGCTCTGGTTACAACTGTGACAGATTCGACGTTAGACATTGGCCCTTTGTTGTGCTTTCCTGAAGGTCTGATGTAATTAAAGCAAAGCTTTGTAGAAACGGCCGGCTCAAACTACAAAACGAAGACCCTCGCTAAAAAGCTTTGTCAGGCGCCAAGAAACAAGAATTCGATGGGGTCTTCGCTTTGTAGAATAGGCCGGCTCAAACTACAAAACGAAGACCCTCGCTAAAAAGCTTTGTCAGACGCCAAAGACAAGAATTCGATGGGGTCTTCGCTTTGTAGAAAAGGCCGGCTCAAACTACAAAACGAAGACCCTCGTGAAAAAGCTTTGTCAGACGCCAAGAGACAAGAATTCGATGGGGTCTTCGCTTTGTAGAAAAGGCCGGCTCAAACTACAAAACGAAGACCCTCGCTAAAAAGCTTGTCAGACGCCAAAGACAAGAATTCGATGGGGTCTTCGCTTTGTAGAAAAGGCCGGCTCAAACTACAAAACGAAGACCCTCGCTAAAAAGCTTTGCCGGACAGACTCCAAAGACAAGAATTAGATGGGGTCTTCGCTTTGTAGAAAAGGCCGGCTCAAACTACAAAACGAAGACCCTCGCTAAAAATCTTTGTCAGACGCCAAGAGACAGGAATTCGACGGGGTCTTCGCTTTGTAGAAAAGGCCGGCTCAAACTACAAAACGAAGACCCTCGCTAAAAAGCTTTGACAGACTCCAAAGACAAGAATTAGATGGGGTCTTCGCTTTGTAGAAAAGGCCGGCTCAAACTACAAAACGAAGACACAAGCTAAAAAGCTTTGTCAGACGCCAAGAGACAAGAATTCGATGGGGTCTTCGCTTTGTAGAAAAGGCCGGCTCAAACTACAAAACGAAGACCCTCGCTAAAAAGCTTTGTCAGACGCCAAGGACTTACTTCTATGCAACTTAGGATATATTCGAACCAACTTAAGACATATCCTTAGGAATCGAACCCTATACCGTAGACACGTTCGTGATAAATGGTGCATATCTTTCTCGTGACATCACAATAGCAGTTGCATTCTGATTGGCCAAAGGGAGGATTAGTTACTTCTCACTTACTTTAAAATACTCTATTACACGAATTTTTGAGGCGCTGTGATAATTTTTTCACTAATTCAAGCCAAATGTACGTCCATCGGCGCAATGATTTGCAACTGTATTTGGAACTAAGTAGTTAAATTGCATTTAATTGTTCTCTTGTTTACGACGTTATTGTTAGATCTCTTTTTCTAAAAATTAGGTTTTGTTACTGTTAATAAAAACCATTGAATGTTATAGCTCACCACTAAATTTTCTGTGATTCTGATTAGTTTAAAATCGATCACGTGACGAGATAGTGTTCATCCGCGGAGAGACGTGCCCGTCGGCCTAATCCCGGATCGATAGTGTCCGCGTGAGCAGAAAAACACCCGTTTTGTGCAGTTTTGAGCTAACAGTTGAAATAATAAATTCAAAAGTAGCGGAAAAGAAGTGTTTACAAAGTAAAAATTCGCGAACCGAGAGTACCGCAAAACAATAAATGGACGCAATACGTATTTACGAGACAACAAAAATAACTATACAAAATACAAAATTATTTTTTGTACACACACATTTAATTTCACCCAAAGAACGAGTCGTAGTGTGTTAGAACATTTAAATAAATAAATTCCATGTCGTTTTCAGTTTTTAGGCCGCCGCACGGAAAATTTAGTGGTGAACAATAACGACAATATTGTTTAAATAGTTGTAAGTTGTGAGATAAAACTCATACATTTAGGATACAATCAAGCGTAAAGTTTTCTAAAAGTTTTGCTCTTAATTAGAGATAATTAAGATAATTATATATCAACTCAATTGCGAATCGAGGGAGCTTACCAGTTTGTACGTTTTTACGATAAATGAATGAAAAGCAAAGCCAGAAATAAAATGCTATTTGATTTTCTTTATTTGTCAACTGACTTCGTATCACTCTCTCTCCCTCTCTCTCCCCCTCTCTCTCCCTCTCTTGGCGTCTAAGGCTCTGTTTACATGGAGAGCAGAAAAGAGAGAGAGAGGGAGAGAGAGGGAGAGAGAGAGAGAGAGAGGGTGCGCCGGCTAGCCGGGTTACCCGCCTAGAAGGGTTACCCGGGTCTATTGTGTTTTGCCGTTTGCTTTACATGTGAGACAGGGTAAACAGCCAAGCCGGAGCACCCTTCTCGTGTAAACGGTCGTGCCAGGGTCAACCTGGCTAACAGGGATAAAGATTAGCGCGTATTTGTAACTTATAAAATGTGAACTAAATGCCGAGGGAGGGGTACTCCTACGGCTGGCCTTTTAATACCGGGACGTGCGGACTGATAGGGCATGGTTTTCAGGGCTCTTTGTCTTGAACGGGGTATATATTTTACCGAAACCGGCTCAGTGACTCCATAAAGCTGTAAATAAATTTGTAATCACTATTCTTGTCTTACATGTGAACAGGGTATGATTTTGGGTTCAATGTCTTAGATGGGGTCTCAAAAATCTGTCTTACAGTGCGACTACTGTAACCGGGGCCACCTAGGCAATGGAAACTAATCACAGAGCAGAATACTGAGAAATTCAATTTAATTCTTATTAGCTCAAACAACTGAAGTTGAAATTCTTCGTTTCAATTCTATAAGACGGTTTGGTTTTCTGTCTGAGTGGCCCGGTTATAGTAGTCGCACTGTAAACAGGGTGGTCAAAACGAAGACTCCATCGATTTCCTGTCCTTGGCGTCTAACAAAGGGTTTTAGCGAGGGTCTTCGTTTTGTAGTTTGAGCCGGCCTTTTCTACAAAGCGAAGACCCCATCGAATTCGGTTTCTTGGAATGATCACGGATCAAGGATCAAGGATCAAAATAATAATAATAATAATAAACTCAGCAATTAATTAACTGATAAATAATAATAATTAATTATTTATCTAGTTATTTACTTGTTTAGTTAATTATTACTTAATTACTAGGTTAGTTATTTATTAAAAAACTTTTATTTATCCGTTAATTAATTGCTGAGTTTATTTTATCCTTGATCCTTTATCCTTGATCCGGTGATCCAGTGCTTCTTTTGGCTCGTCACGCAACATTGCGTGACGAGCCTAAAGAAAGTCTGCGTATAGGAGGTATAAAGTCCTTGGCGTCTGGTAAAGCTTTTTAGCTTGGGTCTTCGTTTTGTAGTTTGAGCCGGCCTATTCTACCAAAGCGAAGACCCCATCGATTTCTTGTCTCTTGGCGTCTGACAAAGCTTTTTAGCGAGGGTCTTCGATTTGTAGTTTGAGCCGGCCTTTTCTACAAAGCGAAGACCCCATCGATTTCTTGTCCTTGGCGTCTGACAAAGCTTTTTAGCGAGGGTCTTCGTTTTGTAGTTTGAGCCGGCCTTTTCTACAAAGCGAAGACCCCATCGAATTCTTGTCTCTTGGCGTCTGACAAAGCTTTTTAGCGAGGGTCTTCGTTTTGTAGTTTGAGCCGGCCTTTTCTACAAAGCGAAGACCCCATCGAATTCTTGTCTCTTGGCGTCTGACAAAGCTTTTTAGCTTGTGTCTTCGTTTTGTAGTTTGAGCCGGCCTTTTCTACAAAGCGAAGACCCCATCGATTTCTTGTCCTTGGCGTCTGACAAGCTTTTAGCTTGTGTCTTCGTTTTGTAGTTTGAGCCGGCCTTTTCTACGAAACGAAGACCCCATCAATTTCGTTTTATTTTGGCGTCTTTCAAAGCGAAAGCCAGGCTCATCCGCCTATAATTTGACAGGTCTAAAAGTGATGAGGTCTTCGTTTTTCGGTCTTCGGTTTTAGGTCTTCGATCTTCGGTCTTCGGTCTTCGGTCTTCGATCTTCGTTTTGGAGACAACCAAGATCAATGTATGGCAACATGAGGTTGGCGAGCACTTCGGTGCCATATTTAGCGATCGTTACGTCTGCCTGACTCAGAATTCGAGAGAAAACCTAAAATATGTGACTTAGAACAGCTAAAACGTTGGTTAAAAACAAAGGTTTGTCAAACAGAGCACTAAAATGTGATGTTTAAGAGCCGTTGTCAGTAACTTTTAAGAATCCGGCGACAGAAGCAAAAAAAATTATTATTTTTTTATTTGCCCCAAAAGACCCTTTTAGTAAACCATTTTCGAAAATAATATTCAAAAGTTCCAGCGAGTTTTTATTTTGGCGAAAAATAGGAAAGTTCGAAATCGGTGGAAATTATGCAAATTAGGCACGTTTGACCGGTTGTTCGGTGCAATCAGAACGCGCGAAAAGCACTATTCACTGGTTTGGTATATACTAAATATATATATTTGTTGTGAGTTTGTCCTTTTTGCTAATGTATCATTTTAAAATTTCGGTAAGGGATCCACCTATCGAAACGAAGCTTCAACACATGCTTCATCAGCTACGATCGTCGTAGTCAGTTATTCGGATCGAGAGAAGATACGGAAGTTAAGATCGGAATCTTATATTTTTGTATAGTTGGTTTCCTCGTAAGAGTTAAGCCCTTACACCTGTACGACATCCTTTTATATTAAAACAATAAGGGAATTAATTTCCCCGCTTTGTTTTAATACCGGTTTTTATTGTATCTTTTATATTAAAACTCTATAAGTATGTTTTAATATAATAAAATCTTTAAAAATGGAAGACTAAAGCTATGTCTTGTAGGTTTCTTTGACGGGTTAAACTTTTGTATTTGTACGGTGTTATTGTACAAATAAAGTAGTAAGAAAATAGTTCTTCCTGTTTTGTGGATAAGGGGGGGGGGGGGAGGGAAGAGGGAGAGAGGGTTAGATTGGAATAAATGTTTGGGGGCTGGGGGGCTTGGACGGCACTAGTTTTTGGTCGACTATAGTTTCTTGATCGTCTTTCTCGGAGATTCTGTTTTTCAAATGACCGTTCTCTTTAGATGCGGAAAAAGTTCAAGTTCTTTCGTAAAAGTGTCAGCATCTGACACATTCGTTTCCACTGTTTAACTGTGGTTTTCTTTCTCGTTCTACTTTCTCGGAGACTTGGTTCTTCAGATGCTTCGTTCTTCAAATAACCGTGTTTGTTAGAAGCGGACAAAAGTGCCACTATTTTCTACGCAGACGCTACAGTGCGTAGAAAAATTAAATATAAAGCCGTTTATAACTGTTAAACTAATTATATCCATTAAAATACATAATACATGATGTTTAAACAACTAAAATCAATCATATATACATGATGATTAAACAACTAAATATTAGTACGTAGTCTATTACAGATGTAGATAATAATTTAGTGAGCTCACTAAGACATTAACAAATCAGCACAGATTGATAGCAAGGAAAAAATAGAGTCTGCTCAGAAGGTCTGCCATTATATTTTCAGACATGTAGGTGACAAATGTTAAACTTTTAGCAAGTATCAATCTCGGTAGAAATGCGAACTCGTACGTTGTCAAAGTTAACATTACAATAACATATTTGATAATGCATATATGAATGAAATCATATATGTGAACTGCGGAAATTAAATTAAATGAATACGTGATCATCGCAGTTATGAATGCAACTTTTGCATTTGCAATATAAGCCAGAAAGAAAATTCTGGCCTCAACATTATTCGGCAACAAAAACATATTTGTTGGCGAATAATATAAGAAAAATGTAACGTTATTAAAACAATTTATATTTAGTGACGGTACTTTGTATTGGCAGCAGGTGCCGTTGTATTCACTTCAAAGTATCAAGGACGGACCGTGACAGGATTGGTTGGCTCGTCTGTTAACTTCACCTGGAGCTTCTCTGGTGATATTGATGTAGTTACCTGGGGACTGAAGAACGATGGATCAAATAACATTGCTGCTAATGGAACACTAGTATCACTAAGAAAAAGTGGCTCAATTTCATTGTCAGGCCCTCCAGCATACAATGGACGTGTGAGTGGAAGTCGTAGTGGTGACTCATCCTCTGGCCAGGTCAACTTCACTCTTAGCTCCATCACTAAAGATGATGAAATATCTTTTGGCTGCCAGATAGACCCAGCAAATCCTATTGACGTCTCTGTATTTGACCCTGTGCAATTAGTTGTCAATGGTGAGTCCCATACACGCGAAAGCTCTTAGGTCTTCATGGTATTGTTATGTCAGAGGCGTAACAACCACATGATGGGGATCACTATTTCAAACCATTATTTTCATTATATATTTAAAATCAGCCTGTACATTATAACACCCCTCTGTAACAGACCTGGTGAGACCTGGTTGTTCACCAGGATTTCAACAAAAACTCTACCAGGGCAGACAATATTTCACCAGGTTGATTTAATGTTTCATATATGTATACACATGCAAAACTGTGTGACCCAGTATTTAAGGTTACTGATAACCTTTATGGGTGCCTTCCGGAAAAAAATTCGTACGCGCGTTATTTTCGACGAAACAACGGTTACTATATATAATTGTAAAGGTAATAGAATGTAGAATCTGTATACATTACCATTTAAAAATTATATCGCTTTGGTAAGCGCGCGCGAGCCTTCAAACTCAAAACTGTTGATGTTTGCTTCGATGAATTACCCGCCTTCGCGTTAGTGCGTACAACCAAACAAACTGTACTATATCACTCAGCACTTGATGGGCTACAAAAGGGTGTCGGGCTTTATTGATCTTCCAATTGGTTTTTGAGAAAAACAACTTTGAAGTTGGCCAATAGAAAATGTTTCGTTTCGCGTCACGCCGAGAGGCGTAAAAGTAAAAATATTTCGAATTCCTAAAATGCCCGACACCCTTTTTCGCACCGATATCTAACGATCATTTTGGCCAAATTTCGTAAAAATCCGCCAAATCTACATACCCTATTAATTCATTTGAAGAGTGGCTACCCGCGCAAAAATGAACCCCGAGTTTTCGGGCCATAAAAACACCTCGGGGATTAACTTTTTAGTCACGCGAAAACACAAAATTTGCTATAACTCCGCAAGCAAAATAGATTTTTAAATAATTTTTTTTTAGAAGAAAACCGGCGCAATGGGCTATTTTATGGTAGGTTTTTGCAATTTTGCAAAATTCTACCCCGTAAAGGTTATCAGTAACCTTAACATACCACGTTTTACATGGCAAGACACATATAACATTAAATTTTGAAAGCAAGTCAATTGAGAGGCAACGTATATGAGTTGTTTACCCGCCAAAGCCATTTAAGCAATATTCTCAAAATTAAGTCTTTGTCCACCAAAGTATAAAAAATGTTTGTGCTGCTTTTACATGTTACTTTCCCAGTACTTAGCAGGCCACGTCGGAAGTATTTTGATTGGGGGTGTGTTAGAGCGCCAAAGGTGCGATCATATGAGGACCGAAGGCGCGAGCAACTAGGGGTACTGGGGACATGCCCTCCGGGAAATTTTGAAATATTAGGTTGTGCGTTTTGAAGGCAGTTTGATATGAAACCAGGCAGCCAAAAACGAACGTAAAAACATGAATATTTCTGGAACTTTTCAGTTAAATTCAAAACTCGTGATTTCTGGCAGGGGAACACGCCTCACCAGGTAAACTAAATTTGACTGATTTACACCAAAAAATTGACATGGGATTTTTTATATAATCAGCAGGGGCCAGGGATGTCAAAATTCTACCAGGGAGGGCAAAATAACCCACCAGGTCGGGTTTCTGAGGGGTGTATTACACTGTACGCTTATAAATAATCCTCCAATAAAATACCTTCATTATAGGTTCACATGTCTACTCAATATGTTGCCATGTACATATATTCGTCGAGGGGATTATTCACCATTGCATCATTATTATTTTAGATTGCGAATACGTACCAAGACGAGTGCAAATATGAGGCCGTATTACACTCGTCTTAGTCCCCCTAACCGCACGCTACGGAAAGGCTCGAAAACCATAGTTAATAGACGGAAATGGTTATGATGCCCGGCAAAGTTCGCTATTTTGGGGGTTGACCGTGCACAAAACCTGACAAAATACAATAGGAGGTTACGTGTGTTCCAGCAACTAACCAATAGAAACGTTGCGATTACGCAATTCATGCATAGTGTATTAGCGCAAAACGAAAGATGTGCACGGTCAAGGACCTTCCAAAATAAATCTTGGCCTCTTTGTTTACTCCTTTGAAGTTTGCCGGGCTTCATAACCATTTCCCTCTATTAACTATGTCGAAAACATAAAAACTTACTCGAAAAAACACCCAGCCGTATTACGCAACTTTCTGCTAAATAACCTCTTTATATTCATGCATTGAGACTAAGGCGAATAATTGTTTTATTATAATTTCTAGAGATGAATATCAAGAAATACAAAATGATGAACTAAAACATGGAAAAACATGTGTGATGTGTTTAGAATAGACGAAAATTTCATTCAAATTCAAAAGCCAGCCGCCATGTTTATTTGCCGGCATAGCAAATGTGGCTTAGCTAAGTAATCCCGATAATCCCGCCTTAGTAGTCTCTCGCGAGCGTCATAAGCCAAGTTTCTCGACCAATCAGATTTCCTAAAACAAAAACACCACGGCTGTACATGTATCACCAAATCTTAAAAACAAATCTGACATTTTACAATGGCGGAACGGTAGATATGTTTATAATGATAAAGTGTCTAACAGAAAGGGGTTACTTTCAAAGCATAATCAAGTGTGATATTGGAGAGTTTAAACACCTTGACACTGTCTGATGAAAAATCATTTCAGTCGAAACTTCTTGTTCTTAACGTTTTGCCAAAGTCAGCATCCGCGGACATGTTTAGGTTCCATTCCATCCCTGACTGCAGTATTGTAATAGAAACTTCAACGTTATTACTCACAATGACTTTTTACAGAGTCACCACTGATAAGCGTGTCTTCAGTACCAGCAAGTTATGATGAGGGATCCTCAGTGAATATCACCTGTACAGCATCAGGGAAACCAGACCCGAATGTAAAATGGACGAAAAATGCAACAATGAAAAGTTCAGGGAAGAAAACAGCGTTTTTGACGTTCAATAGTATAAAGAGAGCAGATGATGGACGGTATACTTGTAAAGCCAACAATTCAGTGGGAAATGATGTCAGTCACGTGACACTTGTGGTTCATTGTAAGTAATACTGACTGTATGTTTTAATTGCTTATATGTATGCCATTATGCTGCTTATTACATGTAACAGTCAGTTTTATCTTGCATGGGCTCTACACTTTGATGATGTGTGTTAGGGTGTTTTGGAGTTTCTACTTAAAATGCTCTGCCTACATCTAAAGGAATGTGTTTAGTAAGAATGAATGAAACAAGTCGATCGGTATCAACAGAATGTGCCTTGGCTAGTTATAGTAGCTGTTCAAAAGCTATCTGTCATGCTGTGCCTTGCATTGGTAAATACTGTACACTGTAGTTCAAAAACACAAAGCTGAAGTGATAAAACCAGATCAGTGAAGAGTGAAGTTTACAACCATCCCTAACTGAAAAACCAAATGTTGCGTGACATGCATATACAGTAATGCTTGTAAAACAAAAACTAAAACTGACAGAAAGTGTGACTTATTCTCAAAGAGATGCACTTCTAATCGCCCATCGCTTTGAAAAAATATCCAATTCCTGCCTGATTGCAAACAGTCAAGGTCACAAACGTAGCCAGGAGACTCCGTCTCTTGTCTACATTCCAATCATACCAGTTGGAAGTCATAAATAATTTCCATCGCTTTGTCGCGTTCAATAGCGTGCCGCTGACCGCACTCAAGATTAGTCTGCGGGCTCCGGCGCTATTGCTCGCCAACATTTCTCTTCAAAATAGAGAGTTCTGCTGCACTTTATGTTTGTAATCAAAAATTTAAATCTTCACCATTGATTGATATCACTAGACAAACCTGAAGGTACAACACTAACAACAAGTGCAGCTCAAAATACCGTCACACAAGGAGACTCGGTATCATTGACATGTCACGTCACGGCAGCTAAGCCACAAGTATCACAGTACAGGTTCTACTTGAATGACACTCTTGTAAAAGATGCCAGTGACAGTCAATACACCATCAACAATGTACAGCGATCTCAACACTATGACAAGTACATATGTATACCACACAATGATGCTGGAAATGGACCAGAGGCCACTGTGACACTTCATGTAAATGGTGAGTAAGATCATTCTTTGGTATTAGATAGATGTGCGTTGTTTTCCTATTTCCGTTAATAAACCTTCGTTATACATGTTCCTCTCTTGAATAAGTATAATGTTTCGAATCCATGAAATTTTGCAACTACCACAGTTCAAGCCAATTGTAAACATTTCCCGGGGTGGGGGGGGGGGGGGGGGGACTCCCATATAAAAGTGACGGGGTCGGGGGTGATCGTCAAAAGAACCCTAGGGTACCAACATCTCGTTTGGTGGTGTGGCTCGAATTCATTTTCACCCCTAAGAGGTACCAATTCTAAGATCGACAAAACTATGATAGTTCCTGTCATATTTTCCCCCCGCAAAATACCCTAAAAGGTACCGGAATAACTCTAACGGTAGACATTTTAGATTTTAACACACTAAGCGGTACCCTAAAAGGTACGAAGATCACCCCGTCACTTTTATATGGAAGTCGTCCCCCCGGCTTCCATAGTGGTTGTGGAATAATGGTTGTGGTGGTTGTGGAATAATGTTGATGTTAAATACATTTTATGTAGAAGGTACTCCACCTACAGAGATTGTTTTTTGATCCTTAGGTTGACAAACGATAAACAAATCGTAAGTTTAAAGACACATAAACTTGTCACTGAAGCTAATTTATTTCATTTGACTCTTCTCCTGTTTAGTTCCTGCCCAGTTTAGCGCAATTCCTCAAAACGTAACAGTAAATGAAACAAATCCCATTGCTGTGAGTTGTGATGCGTCAGGTTTTCCTGCACCTAATATAACATGGACAAAACATGAACAAGGCAACCCTGTGCTGAAAGAACTGAACATTCACAGCAGTAATAGAAGTGACACCGGGATATATGTGTGTACTGCAAGCAATGGAATTGGACAAGCAAAGAAAGTGAGAGTATATGTTACTGTGCAATGTAAGTCTATATATCCCATCCCGTCATGGAGTTAATTATTAGCTGATACAGCACGTTATCTATATCAAATGCAGAAAATACATGTACATGTACGTATTTAACAATGAATTATGATACAAAATAGATGTTGATTTTAAGATTTATTTACAATAAGTTTTCTTCATTATCATTATTTGTATTTTACCATAAATTGTGGTACCCTGTATTAGGGTTATTTGGGTTATCTAGTGTAATGTTTTAACTGGGCCTTCAACAGTTCACATCACAATGTTGCATTTCAAGTAAAAAAAAATAGATACACAAGGTGTATTTGTTTGATTTACTGGTCAGAGAGAAAAGTTGTCGAAACTGTATTCTTGGTATTCTAGAAATAGTTTATTGCTTGATGTGTCGTTTGGACACAAAAGCGTATACAGTCAAACATGTATAGTAGTGGAAACCGTATTTAAAGGGGACAATCTTTATTAATGGACAGTATTAAAAGTCCCACAATTGATCAGTTCCCTTATTTATTGTAAATACTTATATTAAGCGGACATTCCCCGAGGGTGTCCGCTTAATGCAGGTTTGACCAAATATATACCGTGAGAGTTACTTATACTGTGCCTCGCATAAACAGGCCGGATAAACTTTCTATACGTTATTTTTGGTTTCCTTTGCCTTCGTATTGGGATCTTTTTGTCATTTCGTCTGTTTACTCGGGTTTTATGAAAGAGTTAAATTATATATATTTCACAGTCCATTGTAAAGCCACTCAGCATGTGTAAGACCGAATCATGTATTTAATTTGTATAGGAAATCGTATGAACGCGAGTGCAATTCGTGATTTATCGGCACAAGTGATGTTTTGAAAGTTCTCAAAGCGAGTGAAATTTGAGAACTTTAAAAACATCACGAGTGACCATAAATCACTAATTGCACGAGCAGTTCATACGATTTTTTGTTTATAATATTCTCAACAAAATTTCGCTGCGGCCATCACACTACTCTGCACACGAAACGCTTCACTAGTTTCCAAAGTGCTCACATGTTTTATTTGAACGCGCAGGCAAACCAAGCGTGAACTTTTTGAAAGAATTACAGTACTATAGTTTAGAAAATATTTAACCATTAACTTGAAAGCTTATTTCAATTCCATTAAGCGGCAAAAACGTCTCTACTTGTCCGGTACCGTTTATCACAATTCCGTATTGCACTCTATAACTTATTTATGCATTCGTTATTGACCGATCAGAAGCTGCATATTTTGTTGAGTATGTTATAAGTTAATGTACCTGTAACATAGGGGTGGAATATAGATTTTTAGAAGACTGAACATGTACAGACTGCTGTAACAATTTGCTGAGTAATGTAATGACACGTCCGTTAATTTAACAAATAGATTCCATGTTGCCGTGGGTCTGTTCAGTAATAGATCACAGATGACGTCAAAATGTGGTAAGAACAAAAAAAGTGGCCAACGAGCCGCTGCGGCGAGTTGGTCACTGATGTTCTTACCGCATTTTGACGTCTTCTGTGATCTATTACTGAACAGACCCACGGCAACATGGAATCTATTTGTTTTATATGATTTTGGAGATATTCGCTTCGGATTTTCACTTGATTGTACGCTAAATAAGCCGATAAAAATTAATGTCAACAAACATCGAGTTTAGGCCACAGTGTTTCCATGCACTCAAAATAAAACTTTGTGAAAACTAAACGGCTTAAAATAAACTACAGCTCAACTCAGCAAATGTTTCGAAAAGCAAAATATTTAGAGACTAACCTCTATTCCGTCCTGATATGAGGAAAAACAATCTGAATTATTCCAGTCCAAATCCCGTTGCAAGTCGCTTATAAACGGCGAACGATAATCCCGCTAAATTTATCGGATTCTGTTCACAAATTATGAGCTAAAAGACCATCATATTTTCCTCCAAGTTCTAGCCAAGCTTGAACAGCCGATTTAAAATTCGTATCAATTGATCTACATTGAATTTCATACGGAATATTTCCAGTTTGATGAAAAGTTTTCTCTGTTTTGAAACGGCGATGCGAAGAATTCGTGTTGTGGCAGGGCGCGTGTGTTTTCCCGCCACACGTGACGTCATTCGTCCGTCTGTACTCTAATAGAGGACGGTTCTAAACCAATCACAGCGCGAGTTTTACACAGTAAATTATATAAATGTTAATATAACTAATTATGTCTTAATAAATAATTATATTACATTGTTTTACACAAGTTTTTTTTATGGGGTAATTCCTCATGGCTGTAAGTTTTTCTTTTAATACTGCTCTCTCTTTGCTGTCATCACAACAATGTAATGAAGTACAAGCACATGATCAAAAAAGTACATGGTTTCTTTAGAAACTAATGCTATATCGCAATTAATTACTAACGGTACTGTATGCTAACGGCACATGGTTCAAATATTTTAAATAATAACATTGTTCCACGCGCATCAATTCAATAACGTTAAGCTTTGGTACTTGGTAGTATTTGTTCCTTTTTATTTGTCGTGTTTCAGTGGTTTCAGTGGTTTCAGTGTGTTGATCTGCAATCAGATCGTTAACTCTGGGCAAGGAGTTAAGCCCAGTCACCTTGTATCAATTGTAGTTGTCATCAGCAGTTTAATTAATTGAAGTGTGACAAATGAACAGTAGCCCTCTAACTTCCCTTTTAGTAATATTTGCATTTGAAGGCTTGAATAACTAACACAACTCAACAACTGAAGGTAACCATTTGGGCCAGCACAACTTTCTTTGTCGGGTTCGAACATTGCGATTTCAAGCAAAACAAACTGAGCAATCCAATTCTCAAGTAACCAGTTCTGCTGAAGCGATTTGTTGATTGTTTAAATTTGCTGCAGTGTAATTGTGATTGACAAGTTGAACCAATCAAGAAGCATTTTTTTTAGATTAATTACTGGTCATTAATTACTGAGGGAAGGCTAGTGCAAATAAAACATACCATTTGTGTTTGTGTGTACCCGGCTCCCCCATGCAAAACACACTTTTTGCTGACCTCCCCCCCCCCCCCCCCCCCCTATTCCCCCATTTTCAATGATTCGTACCTTTTCAGTGTTGTTAGAGAATAATTGAATATAAAGTTCTCAATTTCTCTCAAGGACATACATATCTATTAAAATTCATATAGTCTTTTCAATATATAGTATAACGTTTATTGAGTTTTGTTGTTTTATTAAGGGTCAGATGTGTGCAATTTCAGAAAGAGTTCCATCTATAAATGTGACTTTGTACGACGATGCCCCCATTTTTTCCCTACATGAACATTATAGTGACCCTCGCCAAATTTGCACCAGCCCCCCACCCCTGCATAAATAAAAAACCGGTCCCATAGTAAGAGGAAAGGGAGCGTAGGGCCCCTTTCATTCTCATTATCCTCCGCTTGTTTATTATCAAATCAAATTGTTCCTTAAGAGCTCCTTGAGATAAATGTCTTCTCGTAACATGATATGTACCTTCAAATGTGCCGAAATGTTTATTTATTTTTCAGACCCGCCCACAATACAGCAAACCATCGCATCAGCTATCGAGTCTTGGATTGGTCAGACAGTGACGTTGAAGTGTGTATCGGATGGTGTTCCTACACCAACACTCACCTGGTACAAACCTAATGGAAGTCAAATAAGTAGTAGCACAGCTACAGAGTACACAGTGAATGTGAAGATGAACGTGCATCAAGATTTTGGTGATTACAAGTGCAATGCTAACAATGGACTCACTCCAGCTGATGACAAGATAGTAAATATAAAACAGATAAGTAAGTGCTCTTACTTTTAAGTAAGTGAAAGAGCAAGTTATCTGGTCAGCATGTTTAGCTTTTCATTGGTTTAATCTGGTAACTTCAGTTTTTTGTGTCAGTCGGTAGAAAACGTTTGAATGTTAAGAAAACTAATGTGCAAATTAATGGTAAATGCCAGTGGGAAAGAGATACACTACAGTAACACATACATCTTATTCGAATTTTTAACATAAAATGTGTACGGATATTTTGCGAGTTTCGTAGTATTATAACGAGAAAAATGCGAGCAATGATGAAAATGTCTGCGTTTAATTACATTTTAATTATCAACTTCAAATTGATAATCAACTAGTAGTTTTTTTTTCACTTATCTGCCGACTCAGCACAGCGGTTCCTTTAGAAACGTATGGCTTTATTCTCTTTTCCTTACATGGTAAATGATGTCATTGCCGCTCAACGTCTCAACATCGCTCAAAACTAAGATGTGTTATATTCGTGATGTTATAATATTTAAATAGCATATATTTGGTGTATTGAATCTAGCAGAAGAATTGATGTCAAATAACTAAGTGTGTCCGCAGCAGTGCATTTTCGATTTCGCTCTTACAATTATTTCTCAGAAATGGTCACTAGACTCTTCTTTTATTCGTTAAGTTCAAAACTGTTCATTATTTCTTCATGGCAAGGTGATACTTAGATTTGACATTTTTTTTATGGCAATCAGTGAATGACATAGTTGTGTTGTGTGTTGCATGGTAAAAGTGAAGAGCACAAACAACAACAACAACAACAACAACAACACAAACGCTGTGGTATGCAACACAAACAAAAATAGTCATCTGACGTATGTATTAATATATTGTGTATTAATAAAGTTTAGTTGGATTATCCAAAAATATTATCACAATTTATTTTACTTTTTCCTAGATAAACCAGGCTCCCCGACCATCACATCATCAACTGGAGACATTCAATCCACTTCACTAACAGTCAAATGGACTCCACGAGCCGATAATGGAGGCAGTCCTATCACAGCATACCGAGTGTCATACTAAAGGGTGCCAGTGAAATAAAGAATGTCAATATTACTGACTCCGGTACAACAAGTATGTCTGTTGGAGGTCTGGAGAGAAATACCGAGTACATTGTGAAAGTTTTTGCCAGGAATGCTGTGTTTGAAGGACGTGCTGGAGAACAAGCAAATGAAGACAAAGTTTGAAGGTAAACAAGCGCAATATATGTTTCTTGTATGAATTAAGGTGAGTTATACAAATCATGTGAAGAAGTCCAGTCAGTACAGGTTTCTTCGTTATATTTAACAATTATTCCACGAGCCCGCGTTGGATATGAGATGGTGACATAACCAATATAAGATTCGCTTTTTATGAAATACTTCATTAAATTTAGGTTAAGGTTAAACTTCGGTATTAATTTTTTTGTAAAATTATAAATATTTGGTCACAAAGGGTGTTATGAACTACCATATTTGGCAGAATCCGTGTTATGAGTTGGTAGCATGGGCGCAAGGAGCTAATCAGAAGGCCACGTGCAATAACAGTGATTGAGTAGAGGACACTAGAGCATTCCCCGAGGGTGTCCGCTTAATATAGGTTTGACTGTATATCCTATCCGAGTAGCTGAGTATGACAATCGTAGCTGATTCACAGATGTCGTTGATGCTTCGTTTTGAAACGTTCAAGTAAAGGAGTGCTTTTCTTTTTGTTGATCCTCTACCGAAATGTTCATTTGATAAATTAATAAAAAAGACAAACTCACAACAAATATATCGCTCCCCCTTTCATAGATATCGATGGTGAAGATAAAAAATCCCACGGCAAGACAGGTATGGATAACAAGAGAGGATGATCTAAGAGAAGCATCTGGCTCTCTTCCAGACATAATTGTTTAAAATCTATTTTAAAAGGAGTGTTTCACCGTTCGTTTGTGAAGTAAACCCATTTAATTTTAAAATTATATCAAGAGAGGATGATCTAAGAGAACACATCCCCATGCCCCATGATAGTTTTTTTCAATCTATTTTAAGCTTCGCGCCATGCTGTGAAAGTTATTTTAGTTCTCGTCCCCATGGTCGCGCGGCCAATGATCAGAGGATCAGATGTCATTGCGAAGATTTTCTCGCCGTCGTGTTGACGTCCATCTACTGAAATCGTAAATCGATTTTTGTCACATCAGAACAGCAAAACAGCCAAATCTTAAATGTCATTACGTCATTACAACTGACCAATCAGGTGTCTTCCTTAAAATAGCTGCGCAGTATGACCACGCGCTAAAATTAGATTTAAAAAGATTATCATTGGAAGAGACCCATGTATGGGGGATGTGTTCTCTTAGATCACCCTCTCTTGATTATATTGATACGTTCATCAAACCTTAGATCACTGTCTGTTTATACTCAAAGCAATTTTACCGGACAGGCGGTAGAAAAGTATCAGACGTATTTTTCAAAAAGTATCATCACCCTCTCTTAGATCATCCTCTCTTGTGGATAAATAATGAGTTTGAGAAGTACATATTCCCTTCGTATACATATTCTTGTTTTGTTTGTTGTCTTATTATGAGACGAGATGTCATATCAAGGACTTACACTTTGTGGTTTCACCAACGCATGTTCAGTAAATGGGTTTGCATTGTAATTTTCAGGATCTTCCTGTGACGAGGAGAAGATAATTCTTCACGCTGTTTACGTCTGTTTCATCATCATTTTGTTGATAATTATTCTTATTCTGGGTGTCGTCATCTGGAAAATGCGCAAGCGCTTTATGAGTAAGTATAACATTCAGGGAAATAATGCATCTTTACATTTGCTTGATATACTCACTGTTGATGTTATGAAATTAACCAATGTTACATCATAAAGGATTCTTGTTGTAAATAGTGTCCCCAATTAGCTGAAATGCTAGACCAAGTTGGCACTTTAATAAAGTTGTCTTTATCTTATAAAAATAACTGCGATCTATTTATACCATGCATATTTATTTATATTTATTTTGTCAAGTTAATATTGGTAGCTTTAATTAAAACACAGAATTGTTTTCTTTGTACTAACCTAAGACATCTTTCTTTTCTGTTTTTGCTTTGCACAAGTTACGTCGGCCTAAAAAAATGTGGGCGCACTTGGCGCGTTCAGATTATGACGAAATCTTCATTGGGACTTACTGTGATTCCCCGTCGTGAAAAAAAAACAACGATATAATTAGCCTTTCCTCCGAAATTATAATGTTCACTTGACCGTTATCCGAACATTTGAAAATAAATTTCATTGAAGTTTATACATTTATTTGAAATGTTGGAATCGCGGTCAGAGCGCTTACATTATACTTATTTTTTCTCATTTCAGCGATATCAGTAACAAATCGGTGAGTAAAATTCATAGGTATAGATTATTACATGGTAAGAGCTTATAAAGATATAACGCGCTCTCTGATTGGCTAATTCTCGGGACCGGAAATTCCCGTAATGCACGGGCATTGCGGGGCATTGCGGTTTTTCGGTTTTCACTGAAATTTGGAGCGGTTTTCCGGTTTCTAATAGGCCCCGATGCCCTCCTCCATTATCAGTGATGCTGAGTTTTAAAACTTCCAAAAGGGAAGGGACATGAGCAACAAAGAACATTCGGAGAGTGAGTTTTTATTATCCTGATGAAGAAACGAAAGAAACAACAGATGAAGCACATTCGGAAAGTGAGTTTGATTATTCTTAAGAAACAGTAATCGACGGCGAACTGAACACAACCTAACAGCAGTCAAGTAAAATTAACAGTTTTGTGAACGCCCAAAATAGTCACTACACAACGACTCGAAAGGAAACTTCCAGTGACCTCAATACTTTCCGTTGTTATGTGGAATCGATTAAACGAATGAACACTGTTATGTACGCATTCAATTTTAGCAACATATCTATGTGGATTTTAAGTTTATATTGTTCAGTGAAGCCTTCACTTCCTATAGCTGATCATACGCATAGAAGAGACTATTCGTTAGTAATATAAATAAATCAATTGAAGTTTGAACATAGTGGAACTAATCCTGCTTTATTACAGAAGGAATACATGCACAGGATGCGGCGGAGAGCTTATTGTCATGGTAAGTGAGAACACGACACAGCGAACTTTTTCAAGAGACAATACTGATACACATGGAGATGGATGATTGTCTCGCCTACAAGATGGCGGCGCCTAAGCGATCTCCAACGCTACTTGCGTCAAGACGCCCCTCAGTTACTTTAAAAGTTATCTTCTTCGTTTGCATTCTCTTTGAATTTCGATATCTTAACTTTGACGAGTCGCAAGATACTCTAGGAAGGATAACAACTTTAACAACTCCGAATTCCTACCCGCTACGATTGCAGACGAATACTCGCTTATCTTGGTCATCTCCTCGAAGAGGGCGATATTTCAAGACTAAAATTTCTTACTACCCAAACTGTGCTTCTACCTTTGCCATCCAGCGTATTATACTTTCTGGTGACATCGAACTAAATATTTTAAATTTCACTTAAAATCAAAATTAATGGAGGAGTTTTTAACATAGATTAATTAGGAGTAATTTATTTTATCCGAGTTTTTATCATTGTAATTTTTATCATAGTAATTTTTTTATCATAATTTTAAATTGTAATTTGTACTGTAATTTTATTGTCACTGAAAAGCCCCGTGAGGAGAGTGTCAAATTAAAGTATTGTATTATGTTGCTCCAAGCTTGGGTTACATTGACTTTCTTTAAGTAAAGTAGAAACGTTTTTACATCTTGTTTACTTTTTAATAAAACAAAAACAACAGAAACCATATAGTGATATTCATCTCATGAAACTTGCTTACACAGAGAATAATGGATAATAAATAATTAGAAAGTATTTTTCTAAAGCTATATCATTTAAGCAGTGAATACTGAATTAAAATAATGTTCATCTTGTGTTTCAACACTTAGAATCCCATGGTTATGGAAACCGAAAACCAGCCCTCCAGCCTGGTCCCGTCTGGTGCCGCTACAACCATTGAAATACCTAGCACAGGAGCTGGAGACTACATGACCCTTCATCCCTCAACAGGAAGCTGGGAAATTAATCGAGAGCATGTCAAAATCATTAAAGTAATTGGTGAAGGAGCTTTTTCTCAAGTTGCCAAGGCAACAGCGTGGAACATAGGTGGTAACAAGAAATACATCACGGTTGCTGTCAAAATGTTGAAAGGTGCGATTAGGAATAATAAACTATCGAAATGATTGAGAATTATGCAATGACATGTTTTTATGTTTTGTTTTTTTTAATTTTGTAGCAGATGCCCCGGATTCAGACAGAAAGGACCTGTTGGGAGAAGTTGAGTTGATGAAGAAAATGAAACCGCATCCACACGTGATCAAGCTGCTAGGATGCGTTACTAAGACAGGTAAAGGAAATGCCAATTAAAAAATATCACATGTATACTGATGATAAATGCAGCTAGTAACCAAATCAACAGTTTCTGAAGAAACTGTATTATATTCCTCGTGTGATCAAACTAATAGAATGCGTTACATGCGAATCTAGTAAAGGAATAATTATAAGAATAAAATAACGTACTATTATTCAACAAATTGCCACGATGCCCATATATGGTCAGGAAGGCCTTGTTATCTGTCATCTGTTCATAGCAGATATTTAACAATTTTCCTGCGAAATCGCGCAGAATATCGTCTGATACTTAGCCGACGAGGCCGTAGGACGAATTGGCTAAAATCAGACGATATTCCGTAAGATTGAAAATTGTTTTTTGATTCAACAAATTGTCAACCAGTCGTTACAATCAAGATCACTGAAGTAAAGAGCAAAGGTAATCCTCAATATCATGGATGGAGTGAAAGAGAGTGATTTTCGAAGATAATTTCACTGAGAAATGATCTTTGATTGTACCGACACCAACGCTTGACCCCGGGGGGGGGGGGGGGTACTCCCTATAATGGACTATACGGGGAGGCTCCGCCCGAAAGGGGTCCTTTTTTAGGCTCGAGGTATGTGAAAGGGTAGGGATTTCACGAGTTGAAGTATATGAAAGGGTAGGAATTTCACGAGTTGAAGTATATGAAAGGGTAGGGATTTCACGAGTAAATGATATTATTGTTTGGTTAACATCTGGTAATGCTTGATGATTTCTGGTGATATATATTGTTCATTAAGTTCATTACAAGGGTATAGAAAAGGGATGCAGTTCTTCTACTGTAGGTATGTGAAAGGGGGTACCATTTTCATAATTTTTATGGAAGGTATATGTGGTGTTCCACGACCAAAGGAAATCTCACAAACAAATGATTTGAACGGCAACGAATCTCCAGTTGTTCCTTGTAAGCTTTAATGTCTTCGGCTCATCCAAAATACTCGATACACAGCCTTATACAGAAAACTCCCGTGCAACCGCAGCGAGGAAATACATACATAAGCAAAGCAAAGGAAAAACAACTTAAAATTTCGTGACCGAACACATGTCACATGAAGAAACCTTCGCGCTCCCCGGGGGGTAGCGAAATAAATTATAATAATTATCAAAAACGCGGGAAAAGACACGACATAGCGGCCCCACAAACGGGCTATAATTACGCAGTTCGTTTGTTCAACTTAACTAAGTGTCTTTTAACTCAACAAAGTTATTCTCTGAAGCTACTTGACACAGTCAGTCAATGGTTTACGTGGCATCGTCAGCTTCTTCCAGGAGGCATATCTTGGTAACGGGGCGGTGAAACACGCCACTAGTTGTCTTGACTTTGGCGGACCGCACTCTTCCATCTTTTCCAGCGAACACTTCCACCACACGGCCCAGAGGCCATCTGTTACGTGCTACATTATCCTCTGCGATAAGCACCAAGTCGCCAGGCTGGGCATTTCGTCTTGACTTGACCCATTTTGGTCGTTTCTGAAGAGCCGGCAGATACTCTCTGATCCACCTCTTCCAATAGTGATCCACAAGAAACTGAACTTTCCTCCACCGCCTTCTGGAAAACGTATCCTCAGTCACAAATACTCCAAGTGGAAGTTGAGTACCTCTCTGCAGAAGGAAGTGATTTGGAGTTAGCGCAGCACAATCAGCAGGATCATCTGAGACAGCAGTGATGGGGCGGTTATTAACTATGGACTCTATTTCAGCAAGCAATGTCCTCAGTTCAACATCATTAAGAAGCCCATCTCCAGCGACACTCTTCAAATGCTTCTTCGTAATCTGCACAAGGCGCTCCCATACACCAGACATATGGGGTGAAGCAGGTGGCTGGAAGACCCACTTGATGCCCTTCTGCTGTAGTTGCCGATCAATCTTCTCTTCATTCCACTGCGCAATGGACTCCTTCAACTCTCTATTGGCTCCTACAAAGTTAGTCCCTTGGTCAGACCAGATTTCTTTAGGCGGTCCTCTTCTTCTTACGAATTGACGAAGAATCATTGTGAAATCATCTGTCTCGAGCGATGGTGTCACTTCAAGATAAACAGCACGGGTTGTGAGGCAGGTGAACAGACATGCCCATCTCTTTGCGGTTCCACGACCCCACTTAACTGTTAATGGTCCGAAAAGGTCAACACCAGTGAAGGTAAACGGAGGATGGTATGCTTCTAACCTCGCCCTTGGTAGGGGTCCCATGACCTGCTCCATTGGTTTGGCATTCATTCTTCGGCATTTCATGCAGCTCCTAATCATCTTCTTTACTAGACCCCTTCCAGCAACGACCCAGAACATTCTCCTCAGCTCACACAACGTTTGCTCTCTTCCACTATGAGCAGCAGTCTCATGGTAGTGACGAACAATCAATTGGCTGACATGATGGCCTTTTGGCAGAATCATCGGGTGCTTGTCATCCCAGGACAGCGCCACCGCTTCTTGCAATCGACCTCCCACTCGCAAGGTTCCATCAACTAACACTGGTCTCAGGTTGACTAGCTTGCTTGATTTCTTGACTTCTTTATTCTTCTTTACTTCCTTGACATCTTCAGGAAAGCATTCACTCTGAACACTACGAACAATAACTTCAGTTGCCTGTTTAAGTTCCTCTACAGTCAATGATCCGCTGACACTCACAACCTTTTTACTCATAATCCAGTGAGAAAATCGTACTATCCATGCAACACGGCGCTGTAGGGTTGACCAGGAGCTGCAGCTCTCTATAAGATCCTTAAGTCCTCTCCCTTTAGCTGGCATTACTTCGGCACTATCACAATGACGTTGCTCGACACTGATTTGGTGAACATTTGCTTCAGTCCGCACTTCTGGGTCTCCGTCCGAAACTTCTTCCACCTTTGCATTTGGCCAACAATCTTCTTGCTGCCACAGAAACTCTGGCCCCTCTCCACCAACGATACTGACTGGACAGTTTCTGAGGCTTCAATCCGCGCGAGGCGTCATCAGCAGGATTGATCTTTCCTGGGCAATGTCTCCATTGATCAGGGGTAGAAACCTCACGTATTTCAGCTACACGGTTGGCAACGTACGTCTGAAATCGTTTGCTCTCATTCTTGATATACTGCAACGTTGTTTGGGAATCCGACCAAAATCTGGCTCCGCTAACCTTGCATGTCAGCTCATCCATCACAACTTTGTACATCTTAACGGCCAACGTAGCTGCTTGTAATTCAAGCCTCGGGATTGAGATTGGTCTAACAGGCGAACTTCTTGACCTTCCAATAAGGAATGAACATCTAATAGCTCCACTGGCATGGACAAATCTAAGGTAGGCGCACATGCCATAGCCATCCTCAGAGGCGTCTGAAAACAAATGAAGAGATGCATCAAGTACTTCGGTCTGATCCACCAGGTGACATCGTGGAACTTGAACTTGTGATAAGGCAGGCAACTCACTCTTCCACTTATTCCAGTGATACTGCAAGTCGTCGGGTATTTCATCGTCCCATCCCAGATTTAGCTTCCAAAGTTTCTGCAATATCTTTTTAGCCTCCAGTACGACTGGGCAGACAAATCCAATGGGATCATACAACGAGCTTACTGCTGACAGGATTCCCCGCTTTGTCGGTGGTTGATCAGGCTCACGAACCTTGAACAGAAATACATCCTTTTCCACATCCCACTGGACTCCAAGCGTTCTTTCTACTGGCAGTTTATCAAGATCCAGGTCAAGGGTTGGTTTGGTCCGCTCTTCCTCGGGTATCATCGCCAGCACATCTCGGCTATTGCTCATCCATTTCGTTAGCCTAAATCCAGCTCCCCTGAGTAGGCATGTTATCTCATTTGCTAATGACTTTGCTTCTTCTACTGTCTTCACCGACTTGACTAAATCATCGACATAGAAGTCCTTCTCGACAGCATTTACAGATTCTTAACTGAACCGTTCTTTGTTGTCCGCAGCGGCTCGTTTTAAGCAGAAATTTGCACAACTAGGTGAGTCTGTGGCACCAAAGATGTGACTGGTCATCTGGAATTCTGATGGTTGCTCTAGATTACTGTCCTCCCACCAAAGGAATCTCAAGGCATCAGAATCTTCTGGTGGTACCTTGACTTGATTAAACATTCCTTCAACATCAGCAACAAGCGCAACAGGATCTTGTCTGAATCTCAGCAGAACGCCAAGCAAACTGTTGGTTAAATCAGGGCCTTGATGTAACTGGTTGTTAAGTGACACTCCATCATGTAGAGCAGCAGCGTCAAACACAACACGAATTTTGTCTCGCTTTTGGGGATGAAACACTCCGTGGTGTGGCAAGTACCATGTCTTTCTGCCCCGGCGATCTGCTTCTTCTGTGGTCAGCCTTCGAGCATATCCTTTGCTGACAAGGTTATCCATAAAGTCTCTGTACTTTTGGTGGAAATTCTCATCACGTTTAAGTTTTCTCTTTAGAGACTGTAATCTTGCTTCAGCCATTTGCCTGTTGTCTGGTAACCAAGGGTCATCACTCTTCCATAGCATTCCAACTTGATAGTGTCCATCTACTAGACGAACAGAGTTCTCCATCCTTTTCAATGACTCTTGGTCTTCAATTGACATGCCTTTCTTAGAGCTCTTGTTCATGTCAATGTCCTCAAGCCTGAGGAACTGCTTCATCTGCTGATCCGACAGTTCACTACCATACTTTACAAAATTCACATTCACTTTCTGTGAGTGAAGGGGGCTTACAACATCTACTGGTCCAAGCACAGCCCATCCCAGTACAGTGCGAACAGCATATGGTTCTCCTGCATCCCCTATCCGGCATTCTTCATGCACCTGGACTTCAGGAACATTTGCGCCAATAAGCATAGTCACCTTCTTTTCATCTACTTCAGGAATTTCAATGTCCTTTAAATGGGGCCATTTTGACAAATCCTTTGCTCTTGTTGTAGTGATGTTGAGATTGTCTACAACCTTTACATTTTCGATTGTAACAGTGCGACTCTTGTGGCTATCCGCTGCCCTTACTTTAATATTGGTTTGCCCAACCTTTACTGCAGACTCTCCAGACAATGTGCATACAGCCAAGGTATCGTAGTTGCCAACTTGTAGCCCAAGTTTCTCAGATATGGACTTGGAGAGAAACGTCTCCTCGCTTCCAGTGTCTAGCAGTGCATACGTACTAAGAGAATGTCCCTTGTTCAGTATTTCAATCGGCACAACTTGTAATGCAATCTTTGCCCTTGATGTTGTAGAATAGGTGTGACTTGGCACTTCATTGAGAACAGCTGTAGTTACTGCACTCACATTAGCTGGATCTTTAACCGCTGGATCTTTTACCGCTGGATCTTCATTAGCATCCACGCCTGTGTTTACCTTGTCTTCAACTGATTTGTGCAGTAATGTGTGATGTAGATCCTGACAGTGCCTGCACCGGAAAGTTGACATACACTGATCAGCAAAATGCCCCTTACGCAAACAGTTCAAACAAAGTCCCTTGTATCTTGCAAATATTATTATCTGCCTTACAGTCTTGCTGGCGAAACCCGGACAATGTTCTATTTTGTGTGAAGACTCACAGCCATAGCATTTTCCAGCCTGATAGGTGCCCCTTGACACTGGAACACCTAAATCGTTGCCTTGAGAATTCTGGCTTTCCTGACATTGTGATCCAACTTGTGTTGCCAACGTTGTCACTCTTGCATCAGCTGCAACTGCAGGATCTGGAGGCCTGAAACGTCTGTTGTCCTTGAATGGTTGCTTTGGAAAGCTTTTGGTTACTTCGCCGATTTGACCAAAGATGGGGTCGTTAGCTGCTTCAGCCTGCTTTTCTATGAACTCGACTAGCTCTTTGATGCTTGGGAACGTTCCTTTCTCTCTAATTCGTTGTGCTTTGTCTCTCCACCTCCCCTGAAGTGCAATTGGTAATTTGCCTGACATTTTTGCCAAATTGCTCATGTTCATTTCAGAGAGAGCGTTCATGGACTGCAAAGTCTCGTACAAGGTTCTTGAACGATCAGCAAATTCACGCAAGCCTTGTCTGTCGCTGTGTGCGATGTTTGCTCCATCAACCAATGCATCAACACACGCCTTTGCCACAACATGTGGTTGCCCGAAGCGCTGCTCTAACATTTTGAGAGCCTTTGATAATCCACCAGGCACTCCCTCAAATCCAGCCACGGCACGTCTAGCTTGCCCATCGAGAAATTGCAATAATCGAGACATTTTCTGAACTTCAGAAATATTCTGGGAGTCAACCATTTCATGAAAGCGAGCTTTAAATCTGAAATATTCACACGGATTACCAGAGAACTTGACTACATCCAAAGGAGGGAGACTGGAACGAGTTACTATTGAGTCTATGCCAGTTGTAAGTCTTGACATCATACTTTCGGTGGCATTGGCAGGGAAACATGAGTAACCAGCCAAGCAGTCTTGCTTGGGCGGTAGAGCCTGTGCATATGGTGTTGCATCTGGATTTAAACTAGACACCTTAACATTGGTTGCTGGTTGTAGGGGATGATTCGGGGTTGATGCAAACAATGGTACCTTTACAATTGGCACATCCATCTCAGCTGGTTCCACTAACAAGGGCTGTTGGTTACTAGATATTACGGGTGTAACTTCTACATTTTTCTGTTCTTTCTGTTGAGCCATTGGCCCAATGTTTATGACTTTACGGTCAGTTGGTTCTGGAAGCTCATCGACATCAAAATCAAGTAAATTACCAGCTTCAATAACAGGAGCATCTCCTAACTGTTCCTTATAAAACTGCTCTTTGACTGTAGCTAACTCTGCAGCATCTTCAGCTTCTGCAATTTCATTATCTAACTTAAACATTTCTTCTTTTAATTTCCTTGCTTTAGCCCTTCTTAACTGTTCAAGTTTCTTTTCAGACATAATTCTTTTCAGCTTAGCCGCTTGTGCCAATGAAGAAGAACTGGATGCATTTGAAAAGCTAGAAATTACACTGCGGTCATCATCTGTGTCCGGCAATAAAGGTTTAGTTTCAGACAAATTCCATTCCACGTCATGCAAATCGCCATCCGCCATATTGAATTACAATTGAATACAACAACAAAATGTACCTTCAATCGGCGAATCTCTCAAAACCCCAAAAGCCATCCCAATCACATATCCATTTTCGTAGTCACAATCCTTGAAGCCAATCCAAGATAATCCAGGTGCAGTCCAACTCGTATTAAGTTCACGAAAGTTTAAGAATGTGGTGTTCCACGACCAAAGGAAATCTCACAAACAAATGATTTGAACGGCAACGAATCTCCAGTTGTTCCTTGTAAGCTTTAATGTCTTCGGCTCATCCAAAATACTCGATACACAGCCTTATACAGAAAACTCCCGTGCAACCGCAGCGAGGAAATACATACATAAGCGAAGCAAAGGAAAAACAACTTAAAATTTCGTGACCGAACACATGTCACATGAAGAAACCTTCGCGCTCCCCGGGGGGTAGCGAATAAATTATAATAATTATCAAAAACGCGGGAAAAGACACGACAGTATATGAAAGGGGTACCATTTTCTATGGAAGGTATATGAAAGGGGTACCTTTTCTGTGAAAAATGGTATATGAAAGGGTAAGGGGTTGGACTGGACTTCTGGGCGGAGCCTCCCCGTATAAAACTTTTTTGAGTACCCCCCCCCCCCCCCCCCGGGCGCTAGACGAACTGCCGTATTTTAATATGCTTCGTATCCGATATTTATTGGCTGATTTTAAATTGACAAGCCTCTTCGAAATACAAGGTAACAATACTGAATAGGCTAAGCTTAAACTTGTGTTGTAAACAGGTTTTCATATTTTGGACGAATTGTGTCGGTTTTCGGATCTTCCTGTAAATTGTTTCAGGCTGCCTTTAGTGCTCGTTCAATCGCATTTCTTGTACATTAACAGGCATGTTCCATGAAATATTTCGTTCCAAACTTCGTGCCTTATTTATTAGACTTACGGTTTGTTTGATATAGAAGGGCTTAATGATTTCAGCCATATTTTTCAAATTTCACTGAATCAACGAACAAACCGCCCTGAACAAAATTGTCGAACTCTGGCGGGTGTCATGAGTAACCATTCTTGGCAGAATTTGTGTTATGAGCTGATAACATTGACACAATGAGCCAATCAGAAGGCCAGAAATGCAATAACAGTGATTGAGTATTTAATGATTGTAATTTTCCTGCTCAATCGTGCGGAATTATCAAAATATCTGCGGTACGTAGTTTAGCAGATATTTGTTTTCTGCACGTTCTGTTTCGGTATTTTCATTGTATTACACAATGAGGTGTTTTAAGTTACGTATGTGTTTTGCATATTAGTATATAAGGCTGTTGTCAGTTTGCGTTCTTCCTTCGGGTCTGCGAACGCCACACCGCTCCACCGTTCTTTTATGATGAGCAAACATGCCGAAAGACACTGAGCAGTCGACCTTTCGCGTTGGAGTTTTGGACCCCACCATCGGCTTGGCCATTTAGTCTACCGTTTCCGAATCAATTAGTTCTTTATAATCTTACTCAGGTTATTGAATATCGACTAAACGATTTCGCTAAGCGATTTTCGGAGGAAAACAGTTCGACCATTGAACAAGCTGTCAAAAAAGGCTCGACGCGAAAACTATACATGCAAGAGGAAAGGAAATCAACAGCAGTTAGACCACTCTCTTCAAGTGCTGGATAAATTAGACGAAGCATCTCAAATTGGATCTGGAGTCAGATGAGCTCGCCTCAGACTCGGACGACGAGAAGAGAATCTACCGCGCTGAAAGGAGAGCTGAAAGGAGAGCTGAAAGGAAAGTGAATAAGGACAAGCGTCAGCGTTCCCGTCCTAGCCAGAATAGAATCGCAGCCACCACTTCATCTTTCCCTGCGGCATCTTCGTTTAGATACGCTGCCAACGCCTCGTCTTCCCGTTCGGAGACTTGACCAACTCGTCGGTCGGGCCCTTGTTTTAAGATAAGTATCCGACACTTTTACGCTATACTTGCTTTGTTTGTCTTCGTTTGTTTATGGCGTTACTACCAGGCCATAATCCAGTATTCTCCATGAATTCTTGTATCATGTTCTATATTCTTAAGTTAGTGCAGAATATCAAAATATCTGCGGTACGTAGTTTAGCAGATATTTGTTTTCTGCACGTTCTGTTTCGGTATTTTCATTGTATTACACAATGAGGTGTTTTAAGTTAC
Source organism: Desmophyllum pertusum (assembly GCA_029204205.1). Taxonomy (NCBI): domain Eukaryota; kingdom Metazoa; phylum Cnidaria; class Anthozoa; order Scleractinia; family Caryophylliidae; genus Desmophyllum; species Desmophyllum pertusum. The sequence goes on along the minus strand of MU825888.1, from coordinate 200,344 downwards.
GTATGTGTTTTGCATATTAGTATATAAGGCTGTTGTCAGTTTGCGTTCTTCCTTCGGGTCTGCGAACGCCACACCGCTCCACCGTTCTTTTATTTATGTTATTTGGAATTATTTTAATTTTGTGTTTTCCGCTTCCTCTTTTATAATAGGGCGACGCGTCACAGAACAATACTCACCGCGATTGACTGGAATATGGAGAAGTTGGGTGTGATTTATCTTGTTTACTGTCATGTAATAACGACGAATTTAGTGTTAAAAACGGTAGCCATGGCGTTTAAGGTCGCTTGGAGCCCTCACTTAGCTTCTGGGTTGAAACTTTAGACGCTCCCGGAATTTGTGCTTGACATGCTTAGGCGCGGATACAGGTAGCCTGCGAGAGCAGACGTAATTTCCGGATACAGGTTACCTTGGAGAGTATCCCATCCTTTGTTTTTTAAAGAACAATAGATCTGCACTTTTCGTGGCTCAAGAAATTAGTGAGCTTTTAATTAATTAACGGTTGTATTATTGAACACGTTGTTCGATACTCCTTTCTGCGTGAACCCATTGAGTCGCTGAAGGAAAGAAGCTGCGTTTGGTTATCGATCTTAGGCATGTAAACAATTATCTGGTTTAATAAGCCCGAATTCATATACGAAGGCCGACGCGTACGCTCGCTTTCAGTCAAGTTCTTGATGAAGGTCACTGGTTTTTGTTTTTCACATGGGACCTTAAGTCAGGCTATCATCTGGCTGACATTTGTCTTGATCACCAAAAGTATCTTGGTTTTGCTTGGCCTTTTTCTGGCGTAATCAGATATTTTACTTCGAATTCACAGTTCCTTTTGGCCTAAGCAGTGCCTGTTTTTGTTTTACCAAGTTGATGCATCCATTAGTTAAACGTTGTCGTTCTATGGACCACATCAGTTTTATTTACCTCGACGACGGTTTATTCCAACGCAAAGAGCTTTCTTCATCTGGTCTTGTTTTGCAACGAAGAGAAGTCTCATTTAGTCTACTTCGCAACCGTTATTTTGGTCGTCACGCAACGACTCCGATGCAAATCGGTGAATGGCTCTGTCTCGTCATCGATATTATTTCAAAGACATTCCAGATTCCGGATAAGAAAGTCTCCAAACTCAAAGGTTTGTTAGATTCTTCGATTCAGGATGGGCACTCGTCATTCCGCGAACTAGCTGGGGTAGCTGGTTCCATCATTTCAGTAGCCTTAGCAGTCGGCCCGTTTTCTCGTCTTTTGACCAGACAGATGTACTTTGCCATAGAAACCAGGTCCGCTTGGGATCACACACTTCGTTTTTCTCCAGGTCTTTTAGAAAAGCTCAAATTCTGGTATTGTAACATCGATTCCTTCAATGTTTATTCTCTAAGACCTCCTCTAGCTATGCACACAGTTGTGTTTTCCGATGCAAGTGACGTAGCTTTTGGAGGATTTTCTGCCTCTTTGTCCTCTTTCGGCACCGTTGTTAGCGGCACGTGGACAACCGAGGATATTGGTCAAAGCTCCACATTTCGCGAACTGAAAGCTATTTATCATGTCTTGCTATCTTATTATGTTGCTCAATTGAAACATAGTGATAGAGTCAAGATTTTTACGGATAATCAAAGTGCTGCCAGAATAGTTTATATTGGAAGTTCCAAGCATCTCCAGTCTCTGGCCATGGGATTTTTAATTTTTGTCTTTCTAACAGTATTGTTCTCGAAGCGCAATGGATCCCCAGGTCACTTAATGAAAAAGCAGATCTCCTGAGCAGGTTCATTGACAAAGATGACTGGTCGGTCAACCCATCCGTGTTCCGAGTTATCGATGCTAAATGGGGTCCACACACCATTGACCGCTTCACACAACGCCCAATTACCAAGGTTCAACTCTAAATTTGGCTTCGCCACTTAGGCGTATGGTATGCCATTACAGATTTTTATTTGACCTTTGTTGTGTGCATTTTTCCCTTCTTGGCTGTACCATTTTGGCGCGTATTTAGGCTCGTAGTTTTTTGCGTCTTCAATTTGAGATTGTGTTTTTGCCTGATTTGGCTGTGCCATTTTGGCGCGTTGTTTGGCTTTTAGTCTTTACGTCTTCAATTTGAGATTGTGCTTTTTGCCTGACTTGGCTGAGCCATTTTCGCGCGTATTTTGGCTTTTAGTATTTTACGTCTTCAATTTGAGATTGTGTTTTTGCCTGATTTGGCAGCGCCATTTAGGCGCGTTGTTTGGCCTTTAGTCTTTACGTCTTCAATTTGAGATTGTGTTTTTGCCTGACTTGCTTGATGTGCCATTTTGGCGCGTATTTTGGCTTTTAGTATTTTACGTCTTCAATTTGAGATTGTGTTTTTGCCTGATTTGGCAGCGCCATTTAGGCGCGTTGTTTGGCCTTTAGTCTTTACGTCTTCAATTTGAGATTGTGTTTTTGCCTGACTTGCTTGATGTGCCATTTTGGCGCGTATTTTGGCCTTTAGTTGTTTACCTCTTCAATTTGAGATTGTGTTTTTGCCTGATTTGGCAGCGCCATTTAGGCGCGTTGTTTGGCCTTTAGTCTTTACGTCTTCAATTTGAGATTGTGTTTTTGCCTGACTTGCTTGATGTGCCATTTTGGCGCGTATTTTGGCCTTTAGTTGTTTACGTCTTCAATTTGAGATTGTGTTTTTGCCTGATTTGGCAGTGCCATTTAGGCGCGTTGTTTGGACTTTAGTCTTTACGTCTTCAATTTTAGATTGTGTTTTTGCCTGACTTGCTTGATGTGCCATTTTGGCGCGTATTTTGGCCTTTAGTTGTTTACGTCTTCAATTTGTGAGTTGTGTTTTTGCCTGATTTGGCAGCGCAATTTTGGCGCGTTGTTTGGCCTTACGCTTTAGGTCGGCAGTTCCACTTTGGCGCGTTGTTCAGCTTTCGGTTTCATGATTTCATTATAAATCGTGTCTCCGGGGAATTGGCTGCGCTACTTGGCGATTGCCGGGTTGTGATGTTTATAATTTCACTATTTATCTTCTTTATTTTGCTTTATCTGCCTGTAGCTTCGTTTATATCTTTCAGATGTTCTACAATTTGGGATTTAGCGTGAAGCACATTCTTTGCCCGACCCTTCCTTGCGTAGCATAGTTCCAGGCCTTCTCGACTTGCAGTTAGAGTCCAGGGCTCCATCCACTGTACAGAAATACAAGTCTGGCTGGTTATGGGCGCTTCCAAGATTGGTGTTCCTGTTATTCCAGCAAAGCCGCTTCAAATTGCGCTTTTTATTACTGAGCTTACTGTAATTTCAGTTCAGAACAATACAGGATATTTGGTATAGAATCTGTTATTTACAGTATTAAATGGGGTCACAGTCTAGCTCGCGTGGTAGAATGTCCTACTACTCATCTCCTTGTAAAATCATCCTTATAAGGTGCAAGAAGGAAACTTGCACGTCTTATCGCCGGGTTTTTTCGTATGGATGAAATTCGAAACTTAGCATTCAAAGATGTTACTATTTGTAGTGATTATATGTCAGTTTATGTACCTTAGCGTTAAAATGATCAGTAGAGGGAAGGAGATACGACCTTATTAGCCAGGTCTGAAAAGTCTATTTGTCCAGTATCTATCGCCGAGAGGTTAATTATTAAGCTTCTTCCCTCCAATTCATCTACCCCTCTCGTTAGACGATTTGTTAAAGTCAAGAAGTATTTTCATGGAAGCATAGGAATTTCGTACACTAATAATTTGTACTTTGTAACTTGTAATTTGTTGTCTACCTTTTGTAGACAACATTTCTATTTATGGCACACACAGTTTCAAGTCAGGTGCCGCTTCAAATCTTGCGTACTGGAGAGTGGTACTGGTGATTTATCGGATATGCATGCAGGGTGTAGGTGTGCTTCGACGGATACATCAAGCACACAATTAATGATCGATTAGGAGTTTCTAAATCTATTGCTATTTAATTATATTGCTATTTAATTATATTGCTATTTAATTCAGATTATCTTTTATTTATAATAATTTAGTTTAATTACATCGGTCCTGGCGAGGGACTTAAGTTGTGCCTCGGCTCGCTCCAGATTTCCTATCCGTTTTTCCCACGAGGTTTTTTAGGTTAGGTTTTTTCTGGCCTCCCTGGCACGGCTTACTCTAGTTGGTGTTTCATTTTGTCATGTTATTTTGTACATTTTTCGCATTTACAGCAATAAAGTGGTGTTGTGGCGTTACTACCAGGCCATAATCCAGTATTCTCCATGAATTCTTGTATCATGTTCTATATTCTTAAGTTAGTGCAGAAATCATCTGATTTTAGGAAAATCGGCCTACGGCCTCAACCGCTAAGTATCATTATCATATCGATATTCCACGCGATTTAGTAAAATAATTGTTAATTATACATATATCAGTCAAATATGAAACTGCTGGTTGTCCAAACGTCAACAGTTTCCCAACTTTCTATCTCACTATTTCGACCACCTTAGTGGTTATTTATTTTTCCTCGGTTTCATTTTTTCATAGATCCCCTGCTTGTCCTTATTGAGTATGTGCCGTTCGGTGACCTGCTGGGATATTTGTTAAAGAGCCGAGGACTCAACGACACATACTTTATGGACCCGGATGTAAAGCCGCAAACCAATCTGACTGCGGAACAGTTGATGAAGTTCGCTTGGCAGGTCGCTGATGGAATGTTTTATTTGTCTTCTAGAAAGGTTTGGAAGAAGTTTACGTTTTCATGCTTTATTGTTCACCCTATTTTAAAACTGTTTTTTACCCCAAAAGTACTTTAAAAATTCAAGAAGCGAAACGTGCTCACAAAATATAAAACGTTTCTTTAGATAATCCATCGTGACTTGGCGGCCAGAAATGTTCTTGTTGGTGAAGGAGAGAAGTGTAAGGTGACAGATTTTGGGATGGCGAGGAATGATGATATTTACAACAGGCAAAGTGGGGTGAGAATTTTTATGGAGTAACTATAAACTAAATTGATTTTGAGACGACATTACGGCTTTATAACGGCGGGTCTAGATAGAAGAAAATATATTCCGTATTCAATGATCAGAGTCGCTAATTGACGGCCGCCATAATGTTTTCTTAATGTACGTACGAATTTAGTTTTGTATCGCGATTCAAACATTTATAGACAAAATAAAGTTGTTGTTGATTCAATTATAAATTCCAACCATACGCGAAGTCAGTGTTGTTCCGGCTAATTCTTGAACGCGAAATAATGTTTGCTTTGGAGGTAAGTCGGACTTTTCCGGCCTGGGTAAATTGCTCATGGAAAATAAAATAAATCTATTAATACGTGTCAAATAAGATTTCTAAACCACCAAACAACGAGCAAATCGGAAATAATCCAATTTACACCGAAACATCTTACTTCGTTTTACAACTAACTTTGCGCGAAAGGATGAACACTTTGATAGGTAGATATAAAATATCGTCGTCGATTCGTCGAATAAAACTCAGTTTGAATTTTGATGCGTAAATGAGGAACCCAACTCAGTGCCCGAGTGCCAATCTCTATCTTCACAACCTATGACCGTCCTCGTTTGAGACGAAATTGCCGCTAAAATGTCGTCTTACTCGTAAGCAAAACTATAAATATATCACGAAACAGTATCGGTTATTTCTCGTCCATAGAATGCGATTAATGTATTTTTGCTTTCCATTTTTTTTCTTGAGAAGGGTCGTGTGCCTATCAAGTGGACTGCTTATGAAGCGTTGTTATACGGGACATACACAACACAGAGTGACGTGTAAGTACTTTACAACTAAAAATCGCATCGTGCATTGCATCCGCCGTAACGGAGGTCATGGGTTCAAATTCCGTTGAAGACCTGATATTTTTGCAAGCTTTTTTGCAATTGCTTAAATTGCAAACGCAACTGTGAGGATCATTTGTTAATTTTACACTCTTTACTCGCAGTTCATCTGGAGTTCATATGGAGTTCATATAAAATATAACCCTTACAATATTTCTGAATGTCAGTGCACTGATTTCCGTAACCAAGTGTGAAAAGGTATTTAGGAAAATTAGATAAAACTGGACATTTGGGTCACTCAGGAGATTACATGTATAGTATATGTTGGTTCTGTAACAGAGGAATTTACTTTACAGCGTATTTGTGCGTATATTTGTGCCTGGGTCAATGTCAGCCCACATTAATACAACTTAGTATTACGTCATTCCTTTCCCCACAGTTGGAGCTATGGTGTCCTACTGTACGAGATTCTCACTATAGGTAGGTTGACTTTTAATTCATGTTCATAGTCCATCAAATATTTCCACTCGCTTGCAATTGTTTTAACCGTGTGAGCTTCGAGGAACAGATAATGTTCAAGGACAAATATCCATGCATATTTTGCAAGCCAAAATGGGCCTACACGGGAATGAGTCCACACGAGAATGAGGCTACACGAGAATGGGGCTACACGAGAATGAGGCTGCGCGAGAATGAGGCTACACGCGATCTATCTTCGGAGTTGCTGGTCTATTCAAAACGCTCAGTTCTATTCAATTTACTCATTTTATTTAGGAAGAAAAATGAACGCTCGAGCGTAAATGGAAATTTTGAAACTGCTGGATATCGTTTGGCCTTGTTCCCGGCTGTACCCCAGTTTTGCCTGCGTCACGTCACACTATCTGTTCCTTGAAGATCACAGTTTTGTTCGACCTTTGCTTTTGAAAGTTAGCGAACAAAATATCAATGCATAAACTGTCACACCAAAATGAGTTGTATCTTTTTTTATTTACACGATACATAAAAAAGTCACTTTATCTCATCTAGGTGGATCTCCGTATCAGGGAATTCACCATCGAGACATGGCCAGGAAACTTGAAGAAGGATTCAGAATGCCAAAACCAAAACATGTGGACGACAAACTGTAAATACATTTTTTTTGCTATTCTCAAGTTAATGATTTCTACCCGAGTTCATTATATTTTAAAACTTCACATATTCCCTTTTAATCTCGTTCATCCTGTGATAATTATTCCGTTTTTTTTATTCTCAAGATTAATAATATTGAATGATAATATATGGATAAATAGAACGAAAAACACTCTAAAGAACATCTTGTTTTAAAAATTCACGGTGGCCATATTGATGTCCACCTCATTTCATAATTTGATTTTATTAGATACCAGATTATGCTAAAATGTTGGGAAGAAAATCCGAGTGATCGACCAACATTTGCCAAACTAAAAGACACGATGAAAGAAATGGAGAGAAACCACAAGGTAAACTGACTTACAATAAGCATGAATTTCTAACATGGAATTTATGTTCAGTACATGTACACAAACTTGAGTATCGCTTCGCTCCTTGGCTCGCGTGTGATTCTCGCGGCCCTCGTCACCCAGTCGCGCATGGGCCCCAAGAGTTCTAAACCATGGTGAACTTTAGAGCTGGGGATTACGTACATACCTTGCATTTTTTCAAATATTTTAACTGTCATGATTTCAGATATGTCGTATTACATAAATTTTGTTGAAGATATGTCACGTGACACACAGCTGCAAGTGGAAAGTTCACTTTAAAACTGACAGCTAATTAATCACGAACTTATTTTCTGTTACAGACTTACGTCAACCTCAAGCAGTATGACAACAGTCTGTACGCCAACGTGGAAGATCTTACAGCTGAATGCTGGTGTTAATTTGTACTTGTTATAACGAATGTTGCTTGTCTTTATTGCCAAACGAGCTACCGTAAAATCCCGAGTTGCATTGTTGTTGAAACTGACATTATTATCTTCTATCCTTATTGTGCTTTTTAACCATGAAAACCCTTACGAACATAAATAGTCCCATTGCTAACAATCGCGATTGCAAGATAGTTTATTCTTAAATATTAAAAAAAAAACACGAACATGTTTATTTTGACTTTGGAGAAACGGTTATTCACAACTAGAAAATATCGTTTTAATTTGCAAAACTTATTAGCTTGTTTGCAACGCGTAATTTAATTTTAGGGTAGTTGGTGTGTTTATGTCATTTATACATACCAGTTTGAGATGTTCAGAGGTAATTGATCGTGCGATGATAATTGCATGTGATATAATTTTGCTTACTTGCGAAAACCAATCAGGAAGCACCTATCAAATAATACCTGTTTTTTTTTCAAACGGTTGCATTGTGAATACCTTGAACGAAGGTTTTAAAACCCAAATTTTACCTAAGCAATTGCTAGATTTAATGGATTTACCGTGTAAATAGAAAATAGCAAATCTCAGTTTATAATTAAAAGTAATTTAATTACATTTTTCAATTACAAATTAATTTTAGTATGGATCGAAACACTGTAAATTATGCCGTGTAACAATCTGGATCCTTTTCACTCTCGTGAAAAGAAAACAGAACAAGAGATCATAAGACGAAATAAAGACGAACTGTTCCCTTAAAAAGCTTATCTTGTCCCGTGATTATTGATTACCAAAATCTAAGAACGCCCACACAGTTCATTACAACCGCGAGAGATTTAGTAATTTTCGCCTGATAAAGTGATTGTAACGGCGAACTGAAAAACAATGTTTCGACAATGTCGCAGATTACTGATTAATTCCCTAACTACAGACCCATTTTAAGTAATACCTATCGGGTAAATAGCTCGTATGAATAAAACATATCCTTGTACTTTTTAATACAATAAAATTTATGAGTTTTTACAGTTGGTCTCGTTCCATCCTGCGAGCTCCCGGAACTGCAAATTATCCCCAAATCAGTGGACCGCAAATCATCCGCTAGAAAGCGTAGCATGTTGTGGAGTTTCTAATCATAGCTTAGGAAGGTGCATGACAAAAGCTTCAAAAATGACAACAACAAAGTCAGTCAGTTATAGCATGACCTACGACACAGTGGCTGTCTGGCATTCCGGTGACCAAGATATGCGATATAGATATGTCCAGAAAGATTAAAAGAAAACTCCATCAGTCTGGTAATCCCCCTTTGCTAATTAATGGTATTCTGCATGTATGCATGCAATCACCGTTACCAAAATGTTTAATGGGGGAGTGCTGCCGCTTCTAGAAACCCTTACCCTACTTCATTTTTTTTTTTTTTTTTTTTTCATTTAAAGATTTTTTTTTTTTTTTTCATTTTCAGCATGTTACAAAACAGTATACAAATCACACACATGCACATGCACACACTCACACACTCACACAGGTTACTACAGCAATATGATCTATATAATACCTATACTATTGTTACTATAATTTACCTAATTAGCAAACGTATGAATTAATTTTTCCCATTTTTTAAAATGATGAATTAGTTTATCTCTTTTCCTGGCAATATGGAGCTCAATCTCATAAACACGACCTGTCCTAGCGATAAAACCTCGGAGAGAAGGCATGCTATTTTGACATTTCCTTGAGTAAAGGTAAAATTTGCCTAACAACAGAATATGATTGATCAAAATAAAATCGTCTTTAATATCAAACTTCCCAAAAACCAAATCTGAATCCTTCAAGGTTCCAACGTAAATATTATTGTCTCGTAGCCAGGACAGGACATGTTTCCAAAAATCCGAGGATATCTTACAGGAAAAGAGTAAATGCTCGATGGATTCCACTTCTTCTTCGCAGAAAACGCAATCGGGTGAATCGATTATTCCAAAACGAAAAAGTTTATCATTTGTAAAAACAATGCGATTTAAAATCTTATACTGAAATTCCCAAAGGGAGATATAATCGCAAGGGAAAAGTATAGAACCAATTTTAACAATAAGCTAAAAGGGGTATGCAAAAACAAAACCTTATGCAAATTTCCTGATACGCTGAAATAGCCGTAAACAAAAGCACAAGACGAAACAGTTGGAGCAAAAACAAACAAAAAAATAAAAACAAAAAGCGATTTACACAAAAACATATAAGCTAACCTAAAAGAGCAGCAAGATATCAATCTCAAATGCTGCTCTTGAGAGTGGAACTTGGGTAGCTGAGTCAGCGATGTAAGCTTAAACGGACCGTGTAGGCCCCGCTACTCATTAATTATACGGTAGATATAATATTCATAATATTCTCAGACTTGCCAAAGACAATGTTATTTAGAGTTCATACGTGCATGAGTCATCATTTCTTACGCGATTTACATCGGGATAAACTTGCCATTTATAAAAAGCCTATCTGGCTCTGCTTTACTAAAGGATACTCTTTGTCCCTTGCTCTTGGCTTCTTTAAGTTTGGGCATCTGTTTGCGTCTTCTTTCGATGATTTCTTGCGGAAAATCTTGTAGTACCATGAAATTTGTCTCCCGAAGGCCAAAACCTGCTTGATACACCCTCTCACGATCCGGGAAACGCAAAAAACGAGCTAATATGGGCCTGGGCTTTCCATCGACTGATTTACCAATACGATGAACACGTTGGATCTCAATATTGTTGCGCGGATCTTCCAAACCGAGCGCATTTGCCATGAATTCGTACACGATATCGCTTGTGTTGATGGCCTCTCCGCCCTCCGAAGCACTGACTTCCCTTTCCGGTATACCAAAGAATTTTAGGTTCTCTCGTCGGCTGTAGGATTCCAAATAAAGATGTTTGGTACGCACTTTCTCAATCTCCTTTCCCTTCTCTTCTATTTGGCTGCGCAGCTCCGCTACTTCTTCATTCAAACTCGATAAACCTTTATCCATCTCTGTTATTGACTTTTTCATGACACCAGCGTCGGTTTGCAACTTAGCCACGGCCAATTCAGACTTCGCCAGTCTGCTGGACACATCATTTATGGTCGCCTCGATAGTATCCAATTTCTCGAGCTTCTTGAGAATTTCATTGAGTTTTTTCTCCGTATCGTCACCCATATTTAAAGCGGGTAATGTTTCGTCCTGTTCGTTCTTGCTACCGGCACCGCCCGCGTCTTCCAAGATGTCACACCTTTCAAAAACTTCTTCTTGACTCTTTGGACGCTTTTCTGTTGGCGAGCTCGATTCAGAGGATCCAGAACTTCTTGCCGAAGTTGTTCGCTTACCAGGTGTATAGATATTTTCCATAGACAAGCTGCATTGAAATAAAAAAATTATAACGAGCGCGGAGCTCTGAAAAACACGTCTACTCGCTATCCATACCAGTCCCAATCTCTTACCCTACTTCATACCAAAATACAGTGGAACCTCTGCTAACGAACACCTCCCACAGGAGGCTACCTCTCACAAACTACACTACATTTTTAACCTCCCATATAAGCAAATGAACCAAGGCTATGATATACTTTTGAACAGTTTCAATGACTTCTTAAAAACTTTAAAAAACGTTCTCTGTCTATATACAATTAAAATATTTCGAGCTTTCGGCTGTCATGATCAGACTACAGCCTTCGATGGATAATTTGAATTGGAAAAGACGTGACTACTAAAATATATACAAAAATAGGTGAGACTAAAAATAAAAAAAGAATAATACAAAGGAAAAATAAGTGAAAATGGACTAATTGTTCTTTTGCAAAAGAATAGTGTATTGATTAGGAAGCGGCCTAGTCCAGTCCCTGAACTCTCTCTTACCCCCGCCCATGGGGACTGGAACCCAGCGGGAAAAGAGAGAACTCTCTCTTCTCCCGCTCGGTTCAGACCCTATATAGGGCGGGGTAAAGAGAGAGGTCAGGACTGGACTAGAAGCGGCCTAGAGTTATTGTCTGCGTGACTAATTAAAGCAGTGTGCCAAGATTCTAAAGTTTTTCGGACACGAAAGGAACCCTTGTCGATCACTTGAGAATTTTCAAAGTCAATAGAGTGATGTGATGACCAAGCATGTTTGGCAATGTTTGAGCCTCCTGCGTAAGATTTTACATTCCGCACATGTTAAAATCTTACGCACATGTTTTATGATCCTGGCTACGGTTCTTCAATTTGCAATGACTTCATTGACTGGTGGAAAGTAAATACATTTCCTTGCGCATTTAAGAAAGATCAGAACCTTTTTTCATATCAATACTTTTAAACATCCGCGAATTGCAATAGGAATACAAAATATTTACGCAAATGAGTTTACAATATAGTTTTAGTTCTTGACAAGCAAGATGACTGTATCATCCGCGTGTGACAATTTCAGTCTGTGTGACATTTTTTTGTACTCTATAGTTTATTCACACAATTACAATCACACTTACATCAGTTACATAAATCACTTACGCTACAGTACTTACAAAAACAAAAGTAAAAGAAGAGAAAAAAAAAAGAATATCACTTAGTTATTTAAATTGCAAAACAGTAGTGCAATACTTACATTACGGACAGTCACATTAGTTGAATATATCTAGCTTTACACGATTTATAAGTTTTACTTACATTTTTTAACTTTTTTATTTAATTTTCGTTCTGTGTGGCAATTTCAGTTTGTGTGGCAAACCTCAGTTTTTGCCATGAGTTTGTGTTTTGACGAATAAAAGTTTTCACGACTATGTGACAAACTGACATATCACGCAAACAGACATTAACATGACCTCGTGTGACAGCTCAGTAACTGACAGCCGTGTTTTAGAGCAATAAAAGCGGTTGGAATTCAATACCGACAATACCCGTAAGCTTTTAAAGCTTATTGTTCTTTATTTCTCGTTGTTTACGTGTGGTGTTTGTTGCAGCATGCTCTCGATAAGGCACTGTAAAATATAACTGAAACTATTTCGAACAACTGAATTGTAGAAGTGTTGATCGTTCTATAGTTATACGGTAATGTTTATGGTTGGCGAATAGATCAGTCTATTCATAAATGGCTGCCATTCCTATCAATGTTAAGCCCAGGGTGGGGGGGGGGGGGGGGTTGGGAGGGGCAACCGCAGGGGATTTGACAATTTTAGGGATGCCAGAGTCAATTTCCCCACCCCTGGGCATCACTTGAGCAACAAATTCCCACCCTTAGGGTATCCTTTTTTGTAGCAAACTGAGACATATTACAGATGCTAAATGTGTTCGAGACAATTTGGCCTCTCACAGGACCAGCAGAGGTAAAAAAGAAGCAATGGCCTTTTAGAGCAAGAAATTCAAGCATATTTTCTCATCTTCCTTTCTTCCATTGTGTCCCTGTGCGAAACAATCGTACAAGGAAAAGCATGTTTCAAATTCCCATGGACATTTGGGTATTTTCCAAGATGGCGGAGTACTCGTTTTCAGGCTCTCTTCACTTTTCCAATTGATGGCGGCTGTGTCAAATTCCCTTCCCCGGGGGCACGGTAAATTGTAAAAATCCCGACCCAGGTAACAGTCTTCGATGTCAATTCCCCTGGGGTTGCCCCCCCCCCCCCCCCCCACCCCCCCACTGGGTCTTAACATTGATAGGTGCATTATTATAATTTGCTGAGGAGTTATGGACAGCTTATTATCCTTAAAAGTACGAACGCTGGGAAGACTGGATTGTCTTTCTTCAGGCAAAAGTCTTAAATGAAAAAGCCATAACTTACCAGTCGTTAAACCAGCAAAAATCAACATGGGATCATCACATCTAAAACTCGATTGGCAAGAATCCGTAAAACTTGTGTGACTAAACTCAAGTTTGTCACGTGACGTTTCAACGCAACGCTGAAACACGACGCCTAAACACACACATAATTATTCTTGACATTTCATAGTTTATTGATCACAAACTCTGCCTCTCTGCCGTTCTTCATGGTTATTTTAGAATTGCGAAAGACCTTTGCCACTGGCTTCTCAAAGTCGATCTAATGTGTTTTGTGAACTCAGTACGAATGCCTACAAACTACGTATACTGTATTTTGCTTGCAGTGCTGTTACTTCCGTATGCAGGTATGTATCATGTCATACGTCGCTTCACTCAAGAACTCATGAACCATAAGAAATCAATGCATGGATTACTTTGTCGCATTTTTGTAATCGTGACTCGTGTCTCAGGTCAGAGAAATCTTTTGGAATTTAAATTCGTTTTCTAAATCGAATTGGAACCTATTTCAAGCGCTCTGGGTACAACTGTGACAGATTCGACGTTAGACATTGGCCCTTTGTTGCGCTTTCCTGAAAGTTTGATGTAATCAAAGCAACATATCAAGTGGGATGTCACTGTTATAGGTTTCGTATAGTAATACAACGGTATAACTTCCTTTTAGTCAGGGTTGTTGGGGCTAACAATGAAAGTTTCTTTGCTTCATAGTTACCATAAATGTACATAAACGGCCGGCTGAAGTTACATCACCAGATAAATGCAGTGGCGTCCACTTGCAATTCATTTTCTACCTGAGTGTTACAGGAATTATCAGGGTAGAGTTAATTTTAAAAATACGGGAAACATTTTGAATAATGAAGCACAGAATATAAGTACATAATAATAGCGTTGACCAAGCGTGGAGTGTCAGTGCTGTTGTGTTACTTTATCGTTGAAACAACGCGTCGTGACAACGGGCAGGAGACGAAACCGAACAGGCAAAAAAGTACTTCATGTAATTTTCCTTTTGTTTCATGCGTGTGACGCTCTTCGTCAGTGAAACCAAAAAATCACGAGTAGAAATAGTAGCAATAATCCGATGGTCTCCGATGTAGACTACAGAAATTGGAGTTTAAGCGCCGCGGCAGCAAGCTGCAGACCGTGATGCTTGAAGTCACTGCATGTAGTCACGTCAGCTAGGCAGCCTCCTCCTTTGAGAAGGACTGGGGAGAGAGTCATTGCTGGGGAGAAGACAAAGGAATCCACCAGCAACAACCAAACCTCCCCACACAGCACTTGTAGAAACAAAGAGTGTCTTCTCAAATGTGAAACAAAAAGGCATCTATAGTTCAGGATTTCTTTGCGATATGCCGGGCGGAAAAAAAGTCTTCGAAGCAGAGAGAAACAGGATGAACAGCGGCATTAACGGGCCCGATCCCTCTCCATCCTAAAGAACAGCTGCAGGCCGAAATGCGGTCACCATCCAAAATACCGAATAATAGGCGTTGCAAACTAGCAGTTCAATGTCCGAGTTCTTCTACATGTACGTGCTTTGTAGCTTTGATGGATATTTTTTACGCGTAACCTGGAGGCAAGCGTTGAGCGCAATATGCTATTCTATTGTTTTGATTTGTAGAACAAAGAAGTTGGCCCAGAAAACGCAGAATTTTCGTTTCTGGATGTTGTTTTGGGACGTCACGGGAAGCCCTACCGTTGACACATTCTAATTGGCTTATGACACTCTAGCGGGTTATAGAATTGTATTTGAAAACACGTTTTTGTGTATAACTCGCGCGCGTTTCAAGATTTTAAAATAAATTTTTTTGGAAAATGTAGCTAAAATCGTAATGTTTAGTTAAGCCTGAAAAAATAAAATCGCAAAAAATCGTCCGTTGAAGGTCTACGGTAACCTTAATGAAAGATTGCAAATTAAATGAGCCTAGAGCATTTGTAGTTAACAATATCAATGAGTTCGTAAAATTAAATATGAGTGATAGGAGGGGAAGTTAACACGCCAAATCATCACGATACTCCGCCCGCACTTCCTAACCCATGGTTACCACTAGTTCAGTAAATGAGTATGTTTTAGTCTTAAGCAGTCAAACCTGTATATAACGGTCCTGTTTACAGCTGTGTTTATAGAGGTCACCCTGTATATAACGGTCACCTGGCCATTTCCCAAGGGTGACCGTTATATACAGGTTTGACTGTACACACACTTGACAATTGTCCCGTTTACAGATATTTAAGATATGTTTCATTTAATCATGCTTACTTGATTGCTAACTGGCTCAATTAATAATTTTTTTATGCGATGCTTTTGATGCCTTTCCCCACATCGTATTATAATAACTGATAAAAATACTCATAAGCCGTTTAGGCAATTATTAAATTAACTTTTTTCCTTCGGATATTCAACGTAATTGGGCATGTAAATTGGGCGGTTAAAGGGGGCATTAGGACGCTTAATATGGTATCTGGGATCGAGAGAAGATATGGAAGTTAAGATGTGAATCAAGTGATAATCTCAGACATGCAGGTGACACATGTTAAAATGTTAGCAAGTATCAATCTCGGTAGAAATGCGAACTCGTACGTTGTCAAAGTTAACGTTACAAAAACATATTTGATATTGAATATATGAATGAAAACATATATGTGAACTGCGGAAATGAAATAAAATGAATAAGTGATCATCGCAGTTATGAATGCAATTTTTGCAATTGCAATATAAGCCACGAGAAAAAAATTCTGGCTTCAGAATTATTCGCCAACAAAAACATATTTATTGGCGAATAATGATACGAAAAATGTAACGTTATTAAAACACTTTTACTTTTAGTTATAGTACTTTTGGTTTTGCAGCAGGTGCGATTGTATTCACTTCAAAGTATCAAGGACAGACTGTGACAGGATTGGTTGGCTCGTCTGTTAACTTCACATGGAGCTTCTCTGGTGATGTTGATACAGTTACCTGGGGACTGAAGAAAGATGGAATAAATAGCTTTGCTAATAATGGAAGACTAGTATCACTAAACAAAAGTAGCTCAATTTCACTGTCAGGCCCTCGAGCATACAATGGACGTGTGAGTGGAAGTCGTAGTGGTGACTCATCCTCTGGCCAGGCCATCTTCACTCTTAGCTCCATCACTAAAGATGATGAAATATATTTTGGCTGCCAGATAGAACCAGCTGATGTTGTAAATGACAACACTGTATTTAACCCTGTGCAATTGGTTGTCAATGGTGAGTCCCGTACATGCGAAAGCTCCAAGGTCTTCAATATATTTTTATGTCACAGGCGTAACACCCGCACGATGGGGATCACTATGTCAAACCATTATTTTAATAATGATTAAATTCAGCCTGTACATGATACTGTACCCTCAAATAATCTTCCAATCAAATACCTCCCTCCATTAGGGTCACTTGCCTACCCAATATTTTGCCATGTACACACTCACCAATATTCACTGAGCTTAACGCAAATACTTTGTTTTAGTATAATTTTCAGAGGTGAATATCAAGAGCTACAAAATAATGAACTAAACGTGAAAAAAAAGAAAACATAATTTGCAAGTACATGTAGACCGTAGTTACATTATTTACGAATCAATTACAGTTTCAATTTTGAAAACAAACAAACAAAGAAACACTGCAAACACGTCATTGCTCAGATACCTTTAATTGATCTTTGGTGACTTCGTGAGAAATTGTAGTTATCGTCTGGAAATAAATAGCTCGGTCTCAGGAATGGAAATAATTTCTGTCATCCGATCTGACACAGTTTTTCATGGCTGGCGATCTAGGAAAGCATTTTTATAAATGGCTTGTAAACAATTTCTTGAAAACAGATTTAATGCCTTGCAAGTCATTTTCTTAAATTTCCAATGCGTCTGATGTCTTTAATTTAGAATAAAAAACAATTTAATTCAAAAACTAGCCGCCATGTTTATTGTCCGGTATAGTAAATGTGGCTAATCTGACGTTTTACAGTGGCGGAACGATAGAGATTGTCATAATGATAAAATGTCTAACAGAAACGAGTTACTTTCAAAGCATCATCAAGTGTGATATTCGGAGTGAAAACGAATTGACACTGTCTGATGAAGAACATTTTCAGTTGAAATGCCTTTTACTTAAAGTTTTGCTAAAGTCAGCATCAGACATGTTTAGATTCCATCTTAGTCCATAATAGGCAACATGAACATTATTATTAATAATGATTTTTTTTACAGAGTTACCACAGATAAGCTTGTCATCACTACCAGCAAGTTACAATGAGGGATCCCCTGTGAATATCAACTGTACAGCATCAGGGAAACCAGACCCGGATGTAAAATGGATGAAAAATGGAATTATGAAAAGTTCAGGGAAGAAAACAGCGTTTTTGACGTTCAATAGTATAAAGAGAGCAGATAGTGGACGGTATACTTGTAAAGCCAACAATTCAGTGGGAAATGATGTCAGTCACGTGACACTTGTGGTTCATTGTAAGTAATACACTGTATGTTTGAATTGCTGATATTTATGCCATTATGCTGTTTTAAATAATTATCAGCCCTGCTGTGTTGACTTCATAACTGTCAGTTTTTATCTTGCATGAGCTCTAAACTTTGATAATGTGTGCTAGCGTGTTTTGGGGTTTCTACTTAAAATGCTCTGCCTACATCTAAATGAGTGTGTTTAGTAAGAATGAATGAAACAAGTCGGTATCAACAAAAACTTTAGTTATAATGGCTGTTCAAAAGCTCTCTGCCATGCTGTGCCTTGTATTGGTGCATACGTACACTGTAGTTCACACACACAAAGCTAAAACAAAAGTGATAAACCCAGATCAGTGAAGTGTGAAGTTTACAACCACCCCAAACGGAAGAACCAAATGTTGCGTGACATGCATATATACAGTAATGCTTGTAAAACAAAAAGTAAAACTGACAGAAAGTGTGACTTATTCTCAAAGAGATGCACTTCTAATCGCCCATCACTTTGGAAAAATATCCAATTCCTGCCTGATTGCAAACAGTCAAGGTCACAAACGTGGCCCAGGAAACTCCGTCTCTTGTCTACATTCCAATCATACCAGTTGGAAGTCATAAATAATTTCCATCGCTTTGTCGCGTTCAATGACATGCCGCTGACCGCACTCAAGATTAGTCTGCGGGCTCCGGCGCTATTGCTCGGCAACATTTCTCTTCAAAATAGGAAAGTTATTTTATGTTTTCTGCTGCACTTTATGTTTCTACTCAAAAAATTAAAGCTTCACCATTGATTGATATGACTAGACAAACCTGAAGGTACAACACTGACAACTAGTGCAGCTGATAATACCGTCACACAAGGAGACACAATGACATTGACATGTCACGTCACGGCAGCTAAGCCACAAGTATCACAGTACAGGTTCTACTTGAATGGCAGTCTTGTCAACACCACAAATGACAGTAAATACACCATCAACAATGTACAGCGATCTCAGCACCATGGCAAGTACAAATGTATACCACACAATGATGTTGGAGGTGGACCAGAGGACTCTGTGACACTTACTGTAAACGGTAAGTAAAATCATTATTTGGTGTTACACTGTAGTTTGCTTTGAGTTGTTGTCCTATTTTCTTTAATAAAGCCTGGTTATAAAAAAGCAATAGCAGTGTAATAAATGTTTCGAATCCATGAAATTTTGCAACTACCACATTCCAAGCCAAATGTAAACATGAAGAATTCGAGTGTAGTATACATGTGGACTAAATGTTGATGGTAAATAAATTTATGTAGAAAGTACTGCCCCTACAGGGATCGTGTTTTGATCCTTAGGTTGACAAACGATAAGCAACCCCGAAGTTTAAAGACACATAATCTTGTCACGGAAGCTAATTTTGATAATTTAACTCTTCTCCTGTTTAGTTCCTGTCCAGTTTACCGCAATTCCACAAAACGTAACAGTAAATGAAACAAATCCCATTGCTGTGAGTTGTGATGCGTCAGGTTTTCCTGCACCTAATATAACATGGACAAAACATGGACAAGGCAACCCTGTGCTGAACGAACTGAACATTCACAGCAGTAATAGAAATGACACCGGGATATATGTATGTACTGCAAACAATGGAATTGGACAAGCACAGAATGCGAGAGTGTATGTTACTGTGCAATGTAAGTCTATACATCCCATCCTGCCATGGAGTTTTATTAGTTGATGCAGCACGTTATCTATATCAAATGCAGAAAATACATGTACGTGTACGTATTTAACAATTAATTATGATACAAAATGGATGTTAATTTTAAGATTTATTTACAATAATTTATTCGCCATCAATGCTCCTGCTCATTATTTGTATTTTGCCTTAAATTGTGGTACCCTGTATTAGGGTTATTTGGGTTATCTAGTGTAATGTTTTAACTGGGCCTTCGACAGTTCACATGTTGCATGAACATTTCAAGTAAAAAAAATAGGTGCACAAGGTGTACTTGTGTGACTTACTGGTCCGACTGAGAGAACTAGTTTATTGCTCGATGTGTCGTTTGGTCAAAAAAAGTGTCGTTTTCACAGAATTGAATGCAAGCGTATACAATCAAACCTGTGTTTAGTGGACGTCCTTTATTAAACGGACAGGAGTGTGATACAGATTCTTTAGAAGACTGAACATGTACTGACAAGTAACCAGTTCTGCTGTAACATTTTTCCTGAGTAATGTAATGCCGCGTCCGTTAATATTTTGATAGAACTAATTATGTCTTAATAAATAAACGTTTTTTATGGGATAATTGCTCTTGTAAATTGTTGTTATTAAATAATACTTATTTTGTTATACTACTCTCCCTTTGCTGTCATCACAACAATGTAATGAAGTGCAAGCACATGAATGATAAAAACGTACAGGGTTTATTTAGAAACTAATGCTATATCGCTATTAATTACTAACAGCTAACGCCACACGGTTCAAATATTTTGAATAATAACATTGTTTCACGCGTATCAATTCAATAACTTTAAGCTTTGGTACTCTTGGTAGTATTTGTTCCTTTTTAGTTCTCATGATTTGCTGTGTTTCAGTGATTTCTGTGTGTTTTACTTTTTTGATAATCTTGTACATATTTTAGTGATTTTATATTTAATAACAAAACATTTTTTTACATGTAAATATTTTGTAACTTCATAGGACAGAGGGCCACTGCTTCATCAGTGAAAAACGGTTATGTGTTACCCTCTAAAAATTAATTTGTTACTTACTTACTTACTTACTTCATCTGCAATCAGATCGTTAACTCTGGGTAAGGAGTTAAGCACAGTCGCAATGTTCAATTGTAATTGCCAGGGTTTAATTAATTGAAGTGTGACAAATGACCTCTAAGTTCCTTTTTAGTAATATTTGCATTTGAAGGCTTGAATAACTAACATAACTCAACAATGGAAGCTAACTATTTGAGCCAGCACAACTTTCTTTGTTTGGTTCGAACATGGCGATTTCAAGCAAAACAAACTGAACAATCCAATTCTCAAGTAACCAGTTCTGCTGAAACGTTCTGCTTCCCCTTGCAAAACACACTTTTTGCTGACCTCCCCCCCATTCCCCCATTTTCAGTTATTCGTACCTTCTCAGTGTTGTTAGAGAATATATATTTCAATATATCGTATAACGTTTATTGATTGATTTTGTTTTATTTAAGATCAGATTTGTGCAATTTCAGAACGAGTTGTATCAATTCCTGTTACCATCTTTGTTCGACGAGGCATCCTTTTAAGCTGCACAATTCCCCGCCCCCCTTTTCCCTGCATGAACATTAGTGGCCTCCCACAATTTGCACCAGTTCCCCACAACCATATAAATAATGACCGGTACCATAATAAGAGAAAAGGGAGTGGAGGACCCTCTTCATCCTCATTATCTTCCTCTTGTTTATTATCAAATCAAATTGTTCCTCTCAAGGAGTTTCTTAAAAGAACTCCTTGAGATAAATTTATTCTCATAACATATACCTTTAAATGTGCCGAAATGTTTATTTATTTTTTAGACCCGCCCACAATACAAGAAGCCATCACATCAGCTGTTGAGTCTTGGATTGGTCAGACAGTGACGTTGAAGTGTGTGTCAGATGGTGTTCCTACACCAACACTCACCTGGTACAAACCTGATGGAAGTCAAATAAGTAGTAGCACAGCTACAGAGTACACAGTGAATGTGAAGATGAACGTGGATCAAGATTTTGGTGATTACAAGTGCAATGCTAACAACGGACTCACTCCAGCTGATAACAAGATAGTAAATATAAAACAGATAAGTAAGTGCTCTTACTTTTAAGTAAGTGAAAGTGTAAGTGCTTGTTGAGAAAAGAGCAAGTTATCTGGTCAGCATGTTTAGCTTTTCATTAGTTTAATCTGGTAACATGTTGCTAGAACAGACATAAAACCTTTTTTTACCACCAAATCAGCAGAAACGTTTCAACATTTAATCTCAATGAAGATCTGCTTTACAATGTAGATTGTGTCAGTCGGTAGAAAATGTTTCTATGTTAAGAATGTTAATGTGCAAACTCACATATCGTCGTTGTGACTTTCTACTAATGGTAAATGCCAGTAGGAGGAGATGCACTGCAGTAACACATACACCTTATTCGAATTTTTAACATAAAATGTGCGCGGATATTTTGCGAGTTGCGTAGTATTAGTATAGGTAATCGCATGGGGCCGAGTAAAATTAAGGATTAATATCACTTGTGTTTTCAGAAGTTGCAGAAATTGCCCGAGTCGCGCAGCGACGAGGGCAATTTCTGCAACTTCTGAAAACACAAGTGATATTAATCCTTAATTTTACGAGGAAACATGCGATTACTTGTTTATGACATAGAGGGCAAAATTTTCGGAAAACATTCAAGGCGCGAAGCTAAATTCAACCGGCGGAACGAAAATATTCCTTCCTAAAATCACACAGAATCACAGCGAGATCGAGCAAACCCCTACGTTTAGAACAGGATAACGTTTATGTAAGTCGCGAAAATAAAAAAAATAACAAGCTTACACTCAAGCCAAGTAAAAGTAATTTTATTCACCTGTTTGTATGTTTTGAAAGCTTTCCGCTGCGAGCTGCTTTACATGTCAATCCTACATCGATAAAACAGCAAACGACGACTCCAAACAAACTTGTAACTTGAGGTAATTTCTCCCGTTTAATTTGTCCTTCTTCTTTCTTTGAACAAACTCTGTGCTCTTTACTCTGGGTTGCACATGACGAAGCCCGTATAACAGAAGTGAAGCGAAGAAGCCAGTTGGCCGCCATGAATGAATTTCGTCGCAAACTCGCCAAGTGTCAAGCTGATGTTTTCTAGTTTTCAACTGAAATAATCTACTGTTGTTTCGGTGAAACACTGAGATTCAGCTTTCGGAATTTCGTTTCAAGCAATCACCCGGTTTTCATTCCTTTTTCATCAAATAACTCGGGAAACTGAAGTCAAACTCCGAAGCGACGTACAAGCGAGCGCTGTGTTTGAAAAATTCTGCTCAAAATCCCGCCGTCAAGAAGCCAACTAAGTGCAGCGCGCTCAGCCAATTAGGAGCGAGGAATTTTGCCGCTCGTCCAATTAGGATCAAGTAATAGCCCTTTTCACGGTTAACTTGCGATATTTGCATAACAATACACTTGAACATAGAAGCGAGGCAATTTCGGGCACAAGCTGCAAAACATCGTGCTTTTCTTGAACTCCTTGAACTCTTTTAGTATAAAAACAGTTTTAAAATGTAGAAGAACTACAATTCTTGTAGTTTACGTTGTTTTTAGAAAAAAAATGTAAAACGACTTTTCTCTATTAATAAAGAGTAGACTCGCATAAGCAACGGGGAGATCGGATTACGATCTTCACAGCAAACTTTAACTAAAATAGTTGCATATTTAGTTCTTCTCCGTTTTAAAACTATTTTTATGCTAGCATAGTTCAAGGAGCTAAAAAAAATCACGATGTTTTGCAGCTTGTGCCCGAAATTGCCTCGCTTCTATGTTTAGCTGTATTGTTATGCAAATATTTCAGGCTAACCGTGAAAAGGGCTATTTTGCCCCTGGCAAACCAAAATTAATGAAAAATGCCCTCTGTCTCAGCCAATCAGCATTCAGTAATTTTGCCCTCTATGTTATAATATAAGGAGAAGAATGAGAGCAACGATGAAAATGGCGGGGTTTATTACCTTTATCAACATCAAATTGATAATCAACTAGGTTTTTTCACTTATGTGTCGACGCAGCACAGCGGTTTCTTTAGAAACGTATGGCTTTGTTTTTTTTTCCTTATATGGTAAATGATGTCATTGTCGCCTAACGTCTCAACGTCGCTCAAAATTAAGATGTGTTTTATTCGTGATGTTATAACATTTAAATAGCATGTATTTCGTGTGTTGAATCGATGCCATATTATCAAGTGTGTCCACAGCAGTACCTTTTCGATTTCTTTTTTACAATTATTTCCCAGCAATGGTCACTAGACTCTTATTTTATTCATCGAGTTAAAAACTGTACATTATTTGTTCATGGCACGGTGATACTTAGGCCCTGGTTACATGAGACCGGTACGAACTCTGACCGGTACGACTCAGACCGGTACGGACTTCAGATCGGTCTCCATACAAATGCTTGTTTCTGTTTACTTGAAGCCGGTCTGAAAAATCATCTCAGACCGGTCTGAGTCATTCTGCTCGTGTTTAGATGGTTCCGCGGTCCGACTTCAGACCGGTCCGAGTCATTCGTGTCGGTTCAGCAACCGGAATGAGTGAAACTGGCATGAGATGATTTTTCAGACCGGCTTCATGTAAACAGAAACAAGCATTTGTATGGAGACCGATCTGAGCTGAGGTCGTACCGGTCTGAATTCGTACCGGTCTCGTGTAATCAGGGCCTTAGATTTGACTTTGGGTTTTTATGGCAGTGAGTAACGATGAGGCATGCAATAATTAATACTGTGTATTAATAAAGTTTAATTGGAATCCACATTATTTACCCCAATTTATTTTACTTTTCCTAGAGAAACCAGGCTCCCCGACGATCACATCATCAACTGCAGACATCCAATCCACTTCACTAACAGTCAAATGGACTCCACCAGCTGATAATGGAGGCAGTTTCTATCACAGCATACCGAGTGGTCATACTAATAAAAGGTGGCAGTGAAATAAAGAATGTTAATATTACTGACCCTGGTACAACAAGTCTGGATGTTGGAGGTCTGGAGATAAATACTGAGTACACTGTGAAAGTTTTTGCCAGGAATGCGGTGTTTGAAGGACTTGCGGGAGAAAAAAGCAATGACGACAAAGTTTTGAAGGTAAACAATCGCAATATCTGTTTCTTGTATGAATCAGGGTGAGTTATACATGTGAGGAAGTCCAGTCATATTACCTACACGTTTCTTCGTTATATTTAACAATTATTCCACGAGCCCGCGTTGATATGAGATGGTGACATAACCAATTTAAGGTTAAACTTCGGTATTAATTTTTTTGTAAAATTATAAATATTTGGTCACAAATAGAGGATATTAAACGGCGGCGCGAAGATATGAATTTTATTTTCGAGTGGTAACAACAATATTTTACGAACGAGCGCAGCGAGTGAGTAAAATATTGTTTTTAACACGAGAAAATAAAATTCATATCTTCAAGCCACCGTGTAATTTTCTTTTTATTATATAGACAAAAGCAAGAGATCATAGTCTCTTGACAAAAGACAAAAGCACAAACTTTATCGCGAACTCTTGCAGCTCGGTGGCTGGACTTTCCGAATTTCTTCGTCTTCACTTGTAAGGAACTCCTTGAATAATAATAAGTTTTCTTCTTCCTGTTAAACCTATTCTGTCTGGGCTTTTTTTTCGTTCCTGAGCCTGGGGGGGCAGATAGTGCCCCCCCATGTATCTCGAAAAGTATTGACGCTATGAAAATGAAACTTACATGGTGTGCAAAGCATCCAAAAATCTTTATTTTAGTGTTAGTCACGTGTCAATTATGACGTCACACACGCCATAATGACGTCATACGTTAAAAAATCCGCCATCTTGGATCCTAAATCTTGGATTTCTAAATTGTTCAGAAATGTCAGAAAATCTACAAATTTGTTTTGAAAAAATCAAGAAAAATATAAAGATGCTAAAACGGCAAAGATTTTGGAAAGATTTCATCGTAAAAAGCAAAAATTTTATGAATTAAAAATTAAGCTAAAAAAACAACAAATTTGGGTAAAACGATCTGTATCTCGAAAGTTATTTGTGCTATGAAAATTAAACTTCTGTGGTGTATAAAGCATTCCAACATGTTTATTTTAGTGACAATCACGAATCAATTGTGATATCATATTATACCAAATTAACGTCATACTTTAAAATTGTCCGCCATCTTGGATCCGCCATCTTGGATTTTTCAATTGTTCAGAAATATCAGAAAATCACCAAATTTGATTTGAAAACATCGAAAAACAATATACGGATGCAACAATTGCAAATATTTTGGAGGGAAGTATTCGTAGAAAGCGGAAATCTCATGAAAATTAACCTGAAAATACCAAATTTGGCTAAAACGGCCTGTCAAAAACTTGGTTGCCATGGAAACATCAAGTCACGTGATCAAAATATTGACACACAAAAATGTTCCCAGATAAGTTTTAGGAAAAGCCATAAAATGTGGCTATGATTGCTTGAATGCTCTTTAAGTACGATAAAATTTGAAGTCAGCGCGGGCACTTTCTTCCCCCCCCCCCCCCCCCCAGGCAGAATAGGGTTAACATTTTCCTACTCCTCAGTGAACGATTTCGTGAATATCACGAATCTATCGCTCGCCATTTTTCAACCTGAGTTTGGCAGCTTTGCACAAAAAGCCACGCAAAAGCGGGAAATGACGTCATCGATATCCTCACTAGTGAGGATATGGAAAATACGCCACTCGGGTCCCGGATGTAGTTTCGTATGACTTTTACGAGTGGTCTATTTTCCAGTAAAACACCCGTGTCTATATAATAAATAGAGGTTATTGGCCGGCCTGGAGGTCCGTATTGAGAAAAACTGTGCCCGTGGTCTTGAGTGCGGCCCGAGGCCGTTTCTCAAGACCAAGGGCACAGTTTTTCTCAATACGGACCGACCTAGGCCGGCCAATAACCTTTTTATTTTTTTCGTACTTCGTTTGAATTTGATAAAGAAATATTGAAATCTCAGGCTTGTTTTGCAAAATCTGTTTTTCACGCGCGCTAGTACATGTAGCTCAGAAGACTACCGACGAAACAACCCAAGTAACAAGAAACTCAGACGATTAATTTTTACACCATAAATATGTAATTACAGAAATGGAGACTAGAGCGGCATTTCATCACAAAGCAGCTGATACGAGAAGCTATTTCCATTTTCACAAAAACCATTCAAAGCCGCCGTCAAATTCTACGACAATCTTCGGCAATCTTCCATACATTACTCTTGCCGTAAACAAATATCATGAAAAGCATTTTTCGAGCAAAACTGTTCCCAGTTACAGTCTTTACGTATACTAAATTTTATGTTAAATCTGATTTTTGCCATTCGGTGGCAATTTGCAGTTTTCATTTTATGCGAAACCCTGACAAACTTCGCCTGCATAAGCTCTTTCAAAGCCGACGGCATAAAATTGATACGTGCCGAGAATTATAAACGGGAATACCGGTAGCCACAAAGTTATTTCTT
Source organism: Desmophyllum pertusum (assembly GCA_029204205.1). NCBI lineage: Eukaryota > Metazoa > Cnidaria > Anthozoa > Scleractinia > Caryophylliidae > Desmophyllum > Desmophyllum pertusum. The sequence goes on along the minus strand of MU825888.1, from coordinate 173,343 downwards.
GAATGAAAATTAACGAAAGGTTTGTTTAGGAAAACAGAGAAACGAAAAGCAAACAATTAAAACGAAGGAATTGAGTCTAAACACGGTGAATTGTAATTTAAAACCCGCAAGTTTGAACGTGAAACTGATTTCAAAAAACGAACAACAAACTTGACTAAAACTAAATTATGTCGGTTAAAATCAAATGACTACTCGCCTTTTTGAAGAAATGCAAGCTCTTTAATTCCACTGCGTAGTTCTCCATTCACTTGACAACGATAAGAGAGCAAAATAATGCGAGAAATTCAGTAAAAAGCTTCTTCGCATCGACCTTCACACGTTGCTGAATTAAAATGTTTTCGCTTGTAGCGCATGCCTACGCTACGATTCCGCGGGTCTCCGCCGGGTTCACGGGTAATTTTTCCCGCTCCCGGGACCAATATTGGCTTGATTAATATGTTTTTGTTGGTCTTACAGTATTAAACGCATTCTGGCAGTTTTAAAAAGCTAAGCGAAATTTTCTACCTTCGCGCGTTGCTGAAACGGTCCGTGAAGCCTCGGTTACCGTGACCGTGGTCAGAGATAGGAGAATACCGCCCGCTCCCGGAACCAATCAGATTGCAGGATTCGCAGGATACCGCCCGCTCGCGCACTGAGAAAAAAATAAAGGGTGTTATGAACTACCATATTTGGCAGAATCCGTGTTATGAGTTGGTAGCATGGGCGCAAGGAAGGCCACATGCAATAACAGTGATTGAGTATTAAATATTTTTTATTAACCAAGGAGTCCCGGCTGCAGCGGAAATATACGGCCTGCCCAGTGAAGTAACAAACGATACCATCACACTGAAGTGGAGGGAACCAAAAAACAATGGCAAAGTAATCACACTGTACACTGTGTACCAAAGAATAGTGACTGATGGTAAACCAGGAGAGTGGACTCGGCTAAAGACTATTACAGATATCTCAGTTAGAGAATTGAAAGTTAAATTGGAGAAAGGCAAGGTGTATGAATTTGTGGTTACTGCAACAAACGAACTTGGTGAAAGTTTAAAAGAAGATGGAAAGATCAAGAGAGTTTTGGCATCAGGGATCCCAGCAGCTGTGGAAATGAGTGACATACCGAGTGAAGTAACAGACAGTACAATATCGCTGAAGTGGAGTGAACCACAAAGCTATGGAAGAGAAATCACACAGTACACTGTGTACCAAAGAACAGTGACTAATGGTAGACCAGGAGAGTGGGATGAGCTAAAGACGATAACGGACGTCTCAGTCAGAGAATGGAAAGTTAAGTTGGAGAAAGGCAAGGAGTACGAATTTGTGGTTACTGCAACAAACATTCATGGCGAAAGTTCAAAAGATGAAGGAAACAGCAAGAGAGTTAAGGCAATAGGAGGTATGTTATGTAATAGGCGGACACTAGAGCATTCCCCGAGGGTGTCCGCTTAATACAGGTTTGAGTGTATATCCTATCCGAGTAGCTGAGTTCGACAATCGTAGCTGATTCACAGATGTCGTTGATGCTTCGTTTTGAAAAGTTCAAGTAAAGCTAGGAGTGCTTTTCTTTTTGTGGATCCTCTACCGAAATGTTCATTTGATAAATTAATAAAAAATACAAACTCACAACAAATATATCGCTCCCCCTTTCATAGATATCGATGGTGGAGATCAACAATCCCACGGCAAGACAGGTATGTAATATTAGCATGGATAACAAGAGAGGATGATCTAAGAGAAGCATCTCAGGCTCTCTTCCAACAATAATTGTTTGAAATCTATTTTTTAAAAGGAGTGTTTCACCGTTTGTTTGTGAAGTAAACCCATTTAATTTTCAAATTATATTGATACGTTTATCAAACCTTAGATCACTGTCTGTTTATACTCAAAGCAATTTTAGCCGGACAGGCGGTAGAAAAGTATTATACATATTTTTCAAAAATTATCATCACCTTCTCTTAGATCATCCTCTCTTGTGGATAAACAATGAGTTTGAGAAGTACATTTTCCCTTCGCATACATATTCTTGTTTTGTTTGTTGTCTTATTATGAGACGAGATGTCATATCAAGGACTTACACTTTGTGTTTCATCAACGCATGTTCAGTAAATGGGTTTGCATTGTAATTTTCAGGATCTTCTTGTGACGAAGAGAAGAGAATTCTTCACGCTGTTTACGTCAGTCTCATCGTCATTTTGTTGATAATTATTCTTATTCTGGGTGTCGTCATCTGGAAAATGCGCAAGCGCTTGGGTAAGTATAACATTCAGGGAAATAATGCATCTTTAAATTTGCTTGATATACTCACTGTTGATGTTATGAAATTAACCAATTTTACATCATAAAGGATTCTTGTTGTAAATAGTGTTCCCAATTAGCTGAAATGCTAGACCAAGTTGGCACTTTAATAAAGTTGTTTTTATCTTATAAAAATAACTGCGATCTATTTATACCATGCATATTTATTTATATTTATTTTGTCAAGTTAATTGTTTTCTTTGTACTAACCTAAGACATCTTTCTTTTCTGTTTTTACTTTGCACAAGTTACGTCGGCCTAAACAATGTGGGCGCACTTGGCGCGTTCAGATTAAGACGAAATCTTCATTGGGTCTTACTGTGATCCCCCGTCGTAAAAAAAAACAAAACGAAATGAAATATAATTAGCCTTTCCTCCGAAATTATAATGTTCACTTGACCGTTATCCCAACATTTGAAAATACATTTCATTGAAGTTTATACATTTATTTGAAATGTTGGAATCGCGGTCAGAGCGCTTACATTATACTTATTTTTTTCTCATTTCAGTGATATCAAAAATTAATGTTCCCAACCCATGAAAGTAAACAAGACAACAACAGTTGTGGGGTAAAGGGGTAGGGAGATGAAGTACTCCAGGTCAATCTAGGCTACATAGTAGCTTGGCAATGGGATTCCGTAATCCCCCAATCATCACTTGAGGGCATAATCCCCCATGAGTGAGGTTCTTTATCTATGGGGGGTCAAAGTTGGTAGGTCCTCCCCAGTGGGCCAATATCCCCCCTGAGCGAGGTACATATCCTCCCCAGAGGGCCAGAATCCCCCCTGAGCGAGGTCTATATCCTCCCCAGAGGGCCAAAATCCCATCTGAGCGAGGTCATATCCTCCCCAGAGGGCCAGAATCCCCCCTGAGCGAGGTCTATATCCTCCCCAGAGGGCCAAAATTCCCACTGAGCGAGGTCCTAATCCTATCCGAGCTTATACCCCATGGTTACCATAGTAACCGATTGTGAATGGGGCAGAATTCATTTCTAAGTAACTAAGACTGTGAGTCCATGGGGAAAAGTGTGACCTGTATTGGGAGCACTTCATCCCTCACCCATGTCTATTAGAAGTGATCACGATTGGCAAACGACCTTAACACAACACATCACTGGTCAGTAAAGTTGAAATGACTGAACCTTGTGTAGTAGAATTAAACAGAACAAATGAAATGACAAGAATCGCAGAAAAATGTCTGTAAAAGCCATGCTTGGCAGTCTTTTCGTAACTTAATACACGTACCTTAAGTGAGATAAAATAGTAGAGGAAATGGACTAAAAACTATTACAATGTGTAACCACAGAATTATCCTCATTGTGCTCTCAACATGTACGTTATTACTCAGTTAACTATTGAAAACAACAGACTGCATTACATTAATCAGAAAAATGTTAAATGGTAAAATATTGGCATGGAAATCGATAGTAAATATATGTTTACATGTAGGTACACTGTAAGCAAGAAAATCCATCAATGCTGCACTGGGCGGTCTATTCGCAGCTAAGTTGTATACATGTGCCATTATAGTAGAGAATGATACTAACTCATTCCAAAATCAACTCTTCAATGCCCATGTAGCATACAGTACTACGAGCCAATACAGTATGCATAATTGTAGTTACAGAAATAATGGTCACATATTTAGTATTGTTGCATATTACAGGACTTGCAGTGTTAAGGGTACGATAGTGTTTGGTGCTTAAATAACCGTGACCAAACTATGCCCAGCTATGCACTAAGATACCAAGACGACACATGGGGGGGGAGGGAGGGGATCGAATTGGCTGAACAGAGCAACAAACTGCAAATATTGCAGAATGAATGACTGAGATGAATACTGGTTGCTAAAATGTGCTTGTTTCACGTGAACGGCCGCACGTGATTGGTCCGATAAAGTGGTCTGTCACGTTGCGCGTGACTGCAAAGTGACCTTTGGGCTATATCGAAGAGGGGGTAAAGTTAGACATTGACCCCATGGTTGATTCACATTAACTTAAATTTATAATACTTATAAATTGGCTTTAATGTTCCCAACCCATGAAAGTAAACAAGACAACAACAGTTGTGGGGTAAAGGGGTAGGGAGATGAAGTACTCCAGGTCAATCTAGGCTACATAGTAGCTTGGCAATGGGATTCCGTAATCCCCCAATCATCACTTGAGGGCATAATCCCCCATGAGTGAGGTTCTTTATCTATGGGGGGTCAAAGTTGGTAGGTCCTCCCCAGTGGGCCAATATCCCCCCTGAGCGAGGTACATATCCTCCCCAGAGGGCCAGAATCCCCCCTGAGCGAGGTCTATATCCTCCCCAGAGGGCCAAAATCCCATCTGAGCGAGGTCATATCCTCCCCAGAGGGCCAGAATCCCCCCTGAGCGAGGTCTATATCCTCCCCAGAGGGCCAAAATTCCCACTGAGCGAGGTCCTAATCCTATCCGAGCTTATACCCCATGGTTACCATAGTAACCGATTGTGAATGGGGCAGAATTCATTTCTAAGTAACTAAGACTGTGAGTCCATGGGGAAAAGTGTGACCTGTATTGGGAGCACTTCATCCCACAAATACACAAAGTGTATTCCCCATGACGAACCACAAATCCCTGTTGTCAATTGTGCCCTTAGTGCCCATGATCCCTTAAGTATGCGTATCTCGGACAAGTTTGCTAGATACCTCCGATAAAAGTGATTGGGGACATTGGATGTATCGCTCATAACAATCGGAAGACAAGCGGCCTAGGGTTTTTATGAGCCAAGGTGGTATACCGACGGAGGCAGCGGTGGTGGCTGCTCCAATTCTATAACTATGCCCAGCGTAGTGAGAGGGATCAAGGCCTGACAAAAACAGAAGTTGTCGAGTTTCTGTTGTTAAGGCCTTCCTGCTCAGGGGAGTGCCTGATAAATATTTGAAAAGAGGCCCAGGGAGATAAGTTTTCATAGCCTTAAGGGGGCAAATAGCCTGATCTGATCATTACATAGGTCAAATTGAGGTCGAAACTTATGGACCCTTAAATAGGTGAATTCGCTGCAGCGAAGAAAACCAAAAACATAATGTGACGTGTGTCCATAGGTTCATGATAATCAGCTGCACTGCTGCTCGAGCTCTGCCAAGGTGTGACACAGGTAATCCAACAACTGATAGCAATATTGACAAACGTCTCCAAAATAGCTCACATATTGAAACAGAGAAAATAAAATACAAAACAATAGATTAGAACTGGGGAAAGTACATGCAATGATCGACTAATCTACTGGTTCTGGATGCCTTGAAAAATTGAACCAGGGAGTGAGGTGTACGCGACATGGGTTCTTACCACACTTCAGTGAACCGCCTGTATAATATCAAATAACCTCCCAAATGCAGTGATAAGGAACAACTTATTCCATCCTAACACTCTTCAAGAAACTAGTGTTGCTAATTAAACAAGGCGGAGCCATTGAAGATCTTCATTTATGTGTAGAATCAATGGACTTTACCAGCAAAGATAAGTAACCACGAAACAAATTTTTTTTTTTTTTTTTTTTTTTCATCCACGAGAAATAAATAATTTTATAGTTCAGGAGGGTAAACAACTGATGATGGTTGGCTGGTTTGACAAGCACAACAAATTGGGATGATTTGATTCGTCGATCCAGGTACAGTTGTACACCACATGCATGCAAAGGGTTCTAACACACATTTGATAAATGGGCTACCTTTAAACTGATCAATGTAACTAACCCTCAAAGATAATAAAAAGATCCTTGGTCCCTCTGATATACACGTACTTCCAGGAACTTAGATCACCTAACATTGTTGACCCATGGAATACCATCGTGTACATATATAATTAAATATAATGAAGTGAACCTGATAAGCCAAATGGCCACTGAAAACAAACTCATGCGAATAGTAACCATCAAACAGATAGACAAACAGTGAAAATGTAGGAAGCACATCAAATTCCAAGAGGGTGAATTTCGATATCTTCTAACTGAAGTACATTTGAAAGCAGACTGAATACATATTATATAGGACAATTTAAAACCTGAATTCAATTGACTTGAAATGATATTTTGAGCAAGCTGTAGCTCAGCTTAGATAAAGGTAATGCTATTAATTCGAGACGTGAATCTGGCAGACAACTCATGCCAAAGGTAACTGAAAAAATCTAAGTGTGATTGTGCCATGGCACCAAACTGAAATGAATGAAGTGTGACTTCACAGACAGCCACCGCATGTAGTAAATATAACTGGCCATGAATCATGCGATTTCCGTTTTGGATTCTTCCGAGATGATAATAATTACGCACCTATCGCATATACCTGTGCATGGTTGCCGGGTTATGTTATACGGTTGATTATACAACCTGTACATGCGACGAACTCCATTGGAATAGTAGGTTATACACCGATGACTTTCTTTCAAGCTCGGTTTCAAGTACTTTCAGCAAGTAAAGAATAAAAAATATAAATCTGTTTAAAGAGATGAGGGATTGGCTGTCAGTACGAACGAACCTGCGAACCGAACGATCCTAATCTTGTCACATCGAGAGATCTAGGTGTATGCCACACGAAGTGCATACGTCCAGCATGGAAAAGACTTGTTCCAATGCGCCGTACTAGCGACAGAAATTATAAAACGATGGACATCTACATGTTGTACAAATAAATGTGAGAATAGCACAACGACTGGGCTAGATGGCAAAGCGAGTAACTGCGTGACCGCTGCGATGAATATTTACGGGAATCCTGATTGTGGCGATCTTTGCTAAACATAATGGGGTCTAGACTGCTACAATATGACGGAAAAAACGCATACGAATATAAACGCCCCAAGGCAGCATGTATGAACGAACGTACGTGAATAATTTACGAAATATATATCGTGGACACGTTACGAGAATCGAAAACAGAACAATGACAACAATGTGAATCGATACACGCACACAAGATAAGCGACTTGAAATGTTATACGAACCTGAAACGTACATGTAGCATTTGCGACAATCCTCGTGAGATTTCATGGAAAGAACAGGAGTGTGACGATCCGTGGAGAATGATCTTGGAGAAAACTTCACTGGGATTCATACAAAGCGACGACGACCTTCCGGACGAGTGCTTGGGATGAACGAGACAAAGTACCCTGAAGTTCGCCTTGGGTGTTCGCCGCCCTCTACAGGTATCAGCGTGTGTAGCACGGTATAATCAGCAAACTTGTATTGTGACACTTTCGGCTGAGATTCACTGGTTTAGGCGACAATTGTCTTTTCTTTTTAACACTGCTTGCATATTAAAACTGAATTCTTCATCACAACCCATATACGCTTCAATCATCAGTATAGAATCTTGAATCTTGTCACATGCAGACTCAAAACGAGTTCTAATGAAGGCATCTTTGATCGAATTGGCTGAACAGAGCAACAAACTGCAAATATTGCAGAATGAATGACTGAGATGAATACTGGTTGCTAAAATGTGCTTGTTTCACGTGAACGGCCGCACGTGATTGGTCCGATAAAGTGGTCTGTCACGTTGCGCGTGACTGCAAAGTGACCTTTGGGCTATATCGAAGAGGGGGTAAAGTTAGACATTGACCCCATGGTTGATTCACATTAACTTAAATTTATAATACTTATAAATTGGCTCAAATCGGTGAGTAAAATTCATAGATTATTACATGGTAAGAGCTTATAAATATATAACGCGCGCTCTGATTGGCTAATTCTCGGGACCGGAAATTCCCGTAATGCCCACGGGCATTGCGGGTCATTGCGGTTTTTCGGTTTTCACGGAAATTTGGATCGGTTTTCCGGTTTCTAATAGGCCCCAATGCCCCCTCCATTATCAGTGATGCTGGAGTTTTAAAACTTCCATGAATGAAAAAGGGAAGGGACACGAGCAACGAAGAACATTCGGAGAGTGAGTTTTATTATCCTGATGAAGAAACGAAGGAAACAACAGATGAAGCACATTCGGAAAGTGAGTTTGATTATTCTGAAGAAATAGTAATCGACGGCGAACTGAACACAACCTAACAGCAGTCAAGTGAAATTAACAGTTTTGTGAACACACAAAATAGTCACTACACAATGACTCGAAAGGAAACTTCCAGCGACCTCAATACTTTCCGTCGCTATGTGGAATCGATTAAACGAATGAACACTGTTATGCACGCATTCAATTTTAGCAACATACCTACAGTTTGTGGAAAGAAATGATGGTATATTTTAAGCTTGGTAGAAATATGAGAGAGATATTATTCTGTCAGTGACAAAAGTTGCATGTGGATTTTTAAGTTTATATTGTTGAAGCCTTCACTTCCTTCACTCGATCCAGAGGATATTTGAACATAGTGGAACTAATCCTGCTTTATTTCAGAAGGAATATATGCACAGGATGCGGCGGAGAACTCATTGTCTTGGTAAGTAAAAACACGTACATAGCGAACCTTTTCAAGAGACAGTTTACACTGATACACATGGAGATGTTGCTCCAAACTTGGGTGACATTGACTTTCTTAAGTAAAGTAGAAACGTTTTTACATTTTTTACAGTGTTTACCTTTTTAAACAAACAACGACGGAAACCATATAGTGATATTCATCTCATGAAAGTTTTTTACACAGAGAATAATGGATAATAACTAATAATTGGAAGGTTTCTTCTAACGCTATATCAGCTATAACCAGTGAATACTAAATTAAAATAATGCCCATCTTGTGTTTCAACACTAGAATCCTATGACTAAGGAAATCGAAAAACAGCCCTCCAGCCTGGTCCCGTCTGGTGCCGCTGCAACCTATGAAGTCCCTAGCACAGGAGCTGGAGACTACATGCCCCTTCATCCCTCAACACGAAGCTGGGAAATAAATCGAGAGCAGGTCAAAATCATTAAAGTAATTGGGAAAGGAGCTTTTTCTCAAGTTGCCAAGGCAACAGCGTGGAACATAAGTGGTAGCGAGAAATACATCACGGTTGCTGTCAAAATGTTGAAAGGTGCGATTAGGAATAATAAACTATCGAAATGATTGAGAATTATGCAATACAATGTTTTCATGTTTTGTTTTTTTTAATTTTGTAGCGAATGCCCCGGATTCAGACAGAAAGGACCTGTTGTCAGAAGTTGAGTTGATGAAGAAAATGAAACCGCATCCACACGTGATCAAGCTGATAGGATGCGTTACTAAGACAGGTAAAGGAAATGCCAATTATAAAAGCAGCTAGTAATCAAAACAACAATTTTTGAAGAAACTGTATTATATTCTTCGTGTGATCAAACTGATAGAATGCGTTACATGCGAATCTAGTAAAGGAATAATTATAAGAATAAAATAACGTACTATTATTGAACAAATTGCACGATGCCCATATATGGCCAGGAAGCCCTTGTTATCTGTCATCCGTTCATAGCAGATATTTAACAATTTTCCTGCGAAATCGCGTGGAATATCGTCTGATACTTAGCCGACGATGCTGTAGGACGAATTGGCTGAAATCAGACGATATTCCGCAAGAATGAACATTGTTTTTTTATTCAACAAATTGTCAACTGAAGTAAAGAGCAAAGGAAATCCTCAATATCATGGATGGAGTGAAAGAGAAAATGATCTTTGATTGTACCGACACCAACACTTGACGAACTGCTGTATTTTAATATGCTTCGTATCCGATATTTATCGGCTGATTTTAAATTGACAAGCCTCTTCGAAACACATGCAAGGTAACAATATTGAATAGGCTAAGCTTAAACTTGTGTTGTAAACAGGTTTTCATATTTTGGACGAATTGTGTCGGTTTTCGGATCTTCCCGTAAATTGTTTCAGGTTGCCTTTAGTGCTCGTTCAATCGCATTTCTTGTACATTAACAGGCATTATCCATGAAATATTTCGTTCCAAACTTCTTGTCTTATTTAGTAGACTTAAGTTTTGTTTGATATCATCATCAGTCCATTCTCCTAATGGAGATATGGGATGGAAGCTCTCTGCTTCCAGGCTGTTCTGTCCTCTGCAGCTGATGCCGCCTCGGCCCAAGTTCCTAGTCCTTTCTCCTTGAGCTTTCTTTCCTCTGTTCTCCTCCATGTCTCCCACGGTCGGCCCCGTTTCCTTTTTCCTTCTGGTAACCAGGTGAGAGCAACGCGTGGATGTGAGTGGTGATCCATTCTAAGAACGTGGCCTAGCCACGTCCATCTTCTCCTTGCTACCTGCTTCCTTATTGTCTCCATCCCCGCTCTTCTTCTAATCTCATCGTTTGTTACTCGCATTGGCCAGTAGATCTTTAATATCCGTCGGAGGCTCTTATGTAAAAACACGTCCAGCTTTTTCTCATCCGTTTGAGTCATCCTCCAGGTTTCACAACCGTACAACAACACCGAGATGACATTGGACTTGAAAATTTTGATCTTGGTCCTGCTGGTAAACTGTCTGTTCTTCCAGATCTTTCCCAGCTTGTTGTATGCAACCCTTGCTTTTCCTAATCTTGCTTTAATGTCTTCTTCCGTGCCGCCTGGCTTGCTGAAGTTTGCACCCAAGTACACAAAACTATCTACGTTTATCAATGTATTTTTCATCAACCTGTACTTTATCGTTGCTGTTCGTATTCAATCTGAGGAGGTTGGTCTTCTCAGAGTTAATCTTTAACCCAGTTCCCATACTGTAGGTGCTAAAACTTGTTACTTTCTGTTGAATCTGGTCTCTTGTGCTGGATGTAAGTGCGATGTCATCGGCAAAATCTAAGTCATCTAACTTGGACCACAGTTTCCATCTGATACCGGTGTTAGCACCCTCTATTGTTCTTCTCATGATCCACTCGATCACAAGTAGGAACAGAAACCCCGACATAGTACAACCCTGTTTTACACCAGACTTCACATCAAACCAATCAGTTTGACCTGTGCCATCAACCACTGCGCATCGGTTACCATCATACATTACCTTGACCATCTTGACAAGCTTAGACGGAACCCCATAACTCTCCATGATCTTCCACAAGGTTTCCCTGTGAACACTATCAAAAGCTTTTCCGTAGTCCACGAAGCATACATACAAGCTGGAATTCCATTCAAGTGCTTGCTCTACAATGTTCCTAAGAACAAAGATCTGCTCTATCGTACTACTTCATCTTCTAAAACCTGCTTGCTCCTTCCGTAGCTTTGCATCAACACCGTCTGATATTCTTCTGATCAACACCTTGCCCATCACTTTTGCAGCAACAGACATCAGAGTAATCTTCCTCCAGTTCCTACACTTAGTGAGATCCCCTTTCTTTGCAAGCTTAACAATTAGACCTTTACTCCAATTTGCAGGAACAGACTCGTTAGCCCATAGTGCACAGAAAAGGTCCTGTAGGACGTCGACTGTTGTTGTTATGTCGGCCTTGAGAAGTTCTGCTGTTATACCGTCCACTCCAGGTGCTTTGCCTGCACTCATGCATGCTGGTGATGGCACTCCTGATCTCTGCCTTAGTGATGGAGCTTGAAGGTATTTCTTCTATCATCTCCACTCCGCTGAGTATCTCGGCCACTTGTTCTGGGTTCGGACTGTTCAATACTTCCTCAAAGTGCTCTTTCTACCTCTGTTGCACCCCCTCTTCACTTGTCAGCAACTTATCCGCCTTGTCCCTCACCATGTCAATTTTCTCTGGCGGCTCACTGCATAGCCTTCTTGTAGCGTCATAGACACCTTTCATGTGCCCACACTTGGCAGCATCCTCCGCTTTCTTTGATATAGAAGGGCTTAATGATTTTATTTTTCAAATTTCACTGACTCAACGAACAAACCCCCCTGAAAAAAATTGTCGAACTCTAGCGGGTGTTATGAGTAACCATTCCTGCCAGAATTTGTGTTATGAGCTGATAACATGGACACAATAGGCCAATCAGAAGGCCAGAAATGCAATAACAGCGATTGATAGTATTTAATGATTGCAATTATCCTGCTCAATCGTGCGAAATATCGTCTGATTTTTAGGGAACTCGGCCTACGGCCTCATCCAATAATGGTTAATTATCATATCGATATTCCACGCGATTTCGCAAAATAATTGTTAATTATACATATATCAGTCAAATATGAAACTGCTGGTTGTGCAAACGTCAACAGTTTCCCAACTTTCTATCTCACTATTTCGACCACCTTAGTGTTTTTTTTGTTTAATTTTCCTCGGTTTCATTTTTTCATAGATCCCCTTCTTGTCCTTATTGAGTATGTGCCGTTCGGTGACCTGCTGGGATACTTGAAAAAGAGCCGTGGACTCAATGACACATACTTTAAGGACCCGGATGTGAAGCCGCAAACCAATCTGACTGCGGAACAGTTGATGAAGTTCGCCTGGCAGGTCGCTGATGGAATGTTTTATTTGTCTTCGAGAAAGGTTTGGAAGAAGTTAATGTTTTCTTGCTTTAGTGTTCACATTCCATTTTAAAACTGTTTTACCCCGAAAGCTCGGTGATATTGATGACAAATATATCGAAAAAGGGTTGTAAAGTGTCGTTTTGAGGAAATGTATAAACATATATACCTTTTCTTTAGATAATCCATCGTGACTTGGCGGCCAGAAATGTTCTTGTTGGTGAAGGAGAGAAGTGTAAGGTGACAGATTTTGGGATGGCGAGGAATGTTCACCAGGATGATATTTACACCAAAAGAAGTCGGGTGAGAATTTTGATGGAGTAATTATAAACTAAATTGATTTTGAGACGACATTACGGCTTTATAATGGCGGGTCTAGATAGGAGAAAATATATTCCGTATTTAATGAGCAGAGTCGCTAAGTGATGGCCGCCATAATGTTTTCTTAATGTACGTACGAATTTATAGACAAAATAAAAGGAACATTAAGATCAGTTGTTGTTGATTAAATTATAAATTCCAACCATACGCAAAGTCAGTGTTGTTCCGGCTAATTCTTGAACGCGAAATAATTTTTCCTTTGGAGGTAAGTCGTACTTTTCCGGCCTGGGTAAATTGCTCATGGAAAATAAAAGAAATCTAGAAATACGTGTCAAATAAGATTTCTAAATCACCAAACAACCAGGAAATCGGAAATAATCCAATTTACACCGAAACATCTTACTTCGTTTTACAACTAACTTTGCGCGAAAGGATGAACAAAGAAACGACTTTGATAGGTAGAGATAAAAGATCGTCGTCGATTCGTCGAATTTTGATGCGTAAACGAGGAACCCAACTCAGTGCCCAGGTGCCAATCTCTATCTTCACATGACCAGTCCTCATTTGAGACGAAATTGCGGCTAAAATGTCGTCCCACTCGTAAGCAAAACTATAAATATATCACGAAACAGTATCGGTTATTTCTCGTCTATAGAATGCGATTAATGTATTTTTGCTTTCCATTTTTTTTTCTCTTGAGAAGGGTCGTCTGCCTGTCAAGTGGACTGCTTATGAAGGGTTGTTATACGCAACATACACAACACAAAGTGACGTGTAAGTACTTTACAACTAAAAATTGCATTGTGCGTTACATCCGCGGTAACGCGGAGGTCATGAGTTCAACTTCCGTTGAAGACCTGATATTTTTACAGTTTTTTTTTGCATTAATTGCTTAAATTGCAAACGCAACTGTGAGGATCATTTCTTAATTTTCAGTACTCTTTACTCGCAGTTCATATAAAATATATCCCTTACAATATTTCTGAATGTCAGTGCACTGATTTCCGTAACCAAGTGTGAAAAGGTATTTAGGAAAAGGAGATAAAACTGGAAATTTGGGTCACTCAGATTACATGTAACAGAGGAATTTACTTTACAGCGTATTTGTGCGAATATTTGTGCCTGGATCAATGTCAGCCCACATTAATACAACTTAGTATTACGTCATTCCTTTTCCCACAGTTGGAGCTATGGTGTCCTACTGTACGAGATTCTCACTGTAGGTAGGTTGACTTTTAATTCATGTTCATATATAGTCCATCAAATATTTCCACTCGCGTTGTTTAAAACATGTGAGCTTCGAGGAACACATAATGTCAAAGACAAATATTTTAAGCCAAAACGTACGAGGCTATTGTATTTTTCCCGGCAACTTTATTTTCACACAAGATCTATAACTAATTATGATGCTGTTAACAATTTTTGCTAGTCTATTCAAAACTCTCAGTTCCCTTCAATTTAATTCATTTTATTTGGGACGAAACGTGAACGAACATAAAAGGCAAATTGTTGAAACTGCTGGATATCGGTTTTCGCTGTGTCACGTCACACTGTCTGTTCCTTGAAGCTCAAAATTGTGTTCGAGCTTTGCTTACCGTACCAATACATACATTTTAACACCCAAATGAGTTATTTTTTTTTTAAATTTATTTATACACGATACATAGAAAAAGTTACTTGATCTCATCTAGGTGGATCTCCGTATCCGGGAATTCACGCTCGACAAATCGCCAGGAAACTTCAAGAAGGATTCAGAATGCAAAAACCAAAACATGTGGATAACAAACTGTAAATATATATATTTTTTGCTATTATCAAGTTCATGATTTCTACCCGAGTTCATTATATTTTAAAACTTACAGATTCCCTGTTAATCTCGTTTATCCTGTTATAATTATTCTGTTTTATTTATTCTCAAGCCTTAAAAATATTGAATAATAATATATGGATAAATAGAACGAAACCCACTCCTCGATAGAGAGTTTTCCCGGCGACCATATTGATGTCCACCTCATTTCATAAAGGAGAGAAATTCCATTGTACATTGCAAACACTCAATATTTAACCCTATTCAGACCTGGCTTTCTTTGGTCTATTCGTCCCAGGGTATATGTTATTTCCAACAATGTTTCTTTTGACGTATGAAACACGACAAGATGACGACAATTACGTAGAAATTACGAACAGCCGCCATCTTGGATTTCTGGATTTTTCCATAACGTAAAAAAAAACACCAAAAATGACTCAAAAGTAAACAAAACCAATAAAATAATGCTAAAATTTTCAAAAAGGTCGTCAGATACGTTGTTTGTTTACTCGTCCAGTAATATTATTGCTCATTGATGACAACAACAGCAAACACTCGCAACATAATAATTATCATTTTCTTTATCAAAATATTGAACTTCCATTATCCTTGTCGGTTGCCTTGATTCTTTTCACTAGTTTGATTATTTTTTGTTTGAAATGATTTGATTTTATTAGATACCAGATTATGCTAAAATGTTGGCAGGAAAACCCGAGTGATCGACCAACGTTTGCCAAACTAAAAGATACGATGAAAGAAATGGAGAGAAACCACAAGGTAAACTGACTTATAATAAGTATGAATTTCTAACATGAAATTTATGTTCACTACATGCATACGAACTTGAGTATCGCTTCGCTCTCCGGCTCACGAGTTATAATTCTCTCAGCTCTCGCCGTTCAGTGGCGCATGTGCCCTAAATGTGAGCCTGCTCGCAGGCTATCACCTATTTTTGCACTAGCACTGCATATCTGCAGTGATGGGCTAATCCTTTTGCAGAACAATTTAGATTTAGATTGATCAGTTCCCAATACAATTCCACCGGTTCCCCATTCCTATTTACACTTTTAACTGAAACACATCAAACGTTCCAAAACATGGTGAACACACGTACATACCTTTCTTTTTTTTAATATTTTAACTGACATGATTTCAGATATGTCCTATCACATACGTTTAGTTAAAGATATGTCACGTGACACACAGCTGCACGTTATAAGTTCACTTTAAAACCGACAGCTAATTAATCACGAACTTCTTTCCTGTTACAGACGTACGTCAACCTCGAGCAGTATGACAACAGTTTGTACGCCAACGTGGAGGATCTTACAGCTGAATGACAAGTGAACCAGCTGGCTTTGTAATCAAGACCTCAATTTATTTTTCTATTTTATTTGTAGTACCTTATGTACTTTTCAACCATGAACAAACGGGATTGTTATTAAAATAGTTTATTCTCAAGTATAAAAATAATTGTATATTGAATTTGGAGAAACGGTTCAGTTCACAGCTCGGAATTATAAATATAGTTTTGCAAAACTTATTAGTTTGTTTGCAACATAGTTGCATGCGCGGTAATTTAATTATAGGGTACATATTGTATGTGTATGTCATTTATAAATATACATACTGAGATGTTCAGAGGTAATATAATGATTGATCGTATGGAAACCAGTTCGGGTATTGGTATTATTTTAGCCCGATGATAACTGTGATATTCTTTTGATTACGAGCGAAAACCAACCAGGAAGCACCTATCAAATAATACCTGTTTTTTCAAACGGTTGCGTTGCGAATGCCATGAACGAAATGTTTTAAAACCCAATAATGGATTTACCGTGTAGATAGAAAATATTAAATCTTAATTTATAAATTAAACTAATTACATTTTTCAATTACAAATCAATTTCAGTATGCATCAAAACATTGGAATTGTTGTGTAACAATCTGGATCCTTTTCACTCTCGTGAAAAGAAAAGAGAACAAGAGATCATAAGACGAAATAAAGACGAACTGTTCCCGTAAAAAGCTTATCTTGTCCCGTGATTATTGATAATACCAAAACCTAAGAACGCCCACACAGTTCATTACAACAGAGAGATTTAGTAATTCTCGTCTGATAAAGTGATTGTTACGGCGAACTGAAAAGCAATGTTTCGACATTGACGCAGATTAGTGATTAATTCCCTAACAACAGACCCATTAATTATCAAGTAATACCTATTAGGTATAAGCTCGTATGAATAAAAAATATATTTACTTTTTAATACAATACAATTTATGAGTTTTTACAGTTGGAATCGTTCCATCCTGCGAGCTCCCGGAACTGCAAATTATCCCCAAATCAGTGGACCGCAAATGATCCGCTAGAAAGCGTAGCATGTTGTGGAGTTTTTATCATAGCTTAGGAAGGTGCATGACAAAAGCTTTAAATGACAAAAAAACACAAACATTCATTGTTTCTCAGTCAGTTATGGCATGACCTACGACACAGAGGCTTCTCTGGCATTCCGGTGACCAAGATATCCGATATTTCCAGAAAGATTTTAAGGAAAACTCCATTTCCGGTAATCCCCCTTTACTAATTAATGGTATTCTGCATGCATGTAATCACCGTTACCAAATGTTTGATGGGGGAGTGCTGCCGCTTCTAGAAACCCTTACCCTACTTCATACCAAAATACAGTGAAACCTCTGCCAACGAACACCTCCCGCAGCTCCCGCAGGCGGCCACCTCTCACAAACTAAGTGGTTGTCCCATCCACATACAAACACTACATTTTTAACCTCCCATATAAGCAAATGAACCAAGGGTGTCTAGCTATGATATACGTAAGGTACTAATGCATTTCCATTACAAATTATAATTTGCTGAGGAGTTATAGACAGCTTATTTTTAAAAGCATGAAAGCTGGAAATACTGGATTGTCTTTCTTCAGTCAAAAGTCTTAAATGAAAAAGCCATAACTTACCAGTCGTTAAACCAAGAAAAATCAACATGGAATCATCATATATAACTTGATTGGCAAGAATCCGTAAACCTAGCGTGACTAAACTCAAGTTGGTCACGTGACGTTTCAATGCAACGCTGAACACAACTGCTAAACAGAAACATAATTATTCTTGACCTTAATCGTAGTTTATTGATCACAAACTCTGCCTTTCTGCCGTTTTTGGATATTTTAGAATTGCGAAAGACCTTTGCCACTGGCTTTCAAAGTCGATCTATATATTAATGTGTTTTGTGATCTCAGTACGAATGCCTACGGACTACTGTATTGTGCTTGCAGTGCTGTTACTTCCGTATGCAGGTATGTATCATATACGTTGCTTCACTCAAGAACCTTTCATAAACCATAAGAAATCAATGCATGGTTACTTTGTCGCATTTTTTTAATCGTGACTCGTGTCTCAGGTCAGAGAAATCTTTTGGAATTAAAACACGTTTTCTAAATCGAATTGGAGCCGATTTCAAGCCCTCGGGGGACTGTGCTCAACCACGAAACAGCGAAACACCGAAACAGCGAAACACCGAAACACCGAAACACCGAAACAGCTATATTTTTTTTATTTTTTTTTTATCGAAACATCGAAACAGCTAATTTTTTTTAATGGTTATGTTTTGGTGATATAATTTCCGATGGATTACGTGAAACAGTAGTCTTTATCAAGTTATTTGGGAGAAGCGTTGCGTGACGACACAAACATTGGCTATAAACATGAGCTCGCGATCTTAGATATAAAGTACTCCAAAAAAAGAAGGCTACTGTCTACTACCCAAAAAAACTTTAAGGCCGCTTGTAGATCCTCCCCTTATACTAGTGATAAGCGAGGAATGTCTTCCTCGCGTTGGATTTGTTGACATACCATAATCCCGGCAGAATTTGCATTCGGCATACGGACTTTGATTAGTAAACGCCCAGTTTAAAGCTTTCCGAAGCTTCTCCGTAAGCCTATATACTAAATGGTTAGTGGATTTATTTCCAGTTGTACTGGTTCAGTCAGTAAATTATAAAGATGCTCGCAGCGAATGAACGATCCACTTGGGTACGAATGGGGCAACCTGTGATGTCTGGTGCGCGGCGAATTTTCTGGGAATTTCGGTGCACGTTTCTTGGAAAACGACAGGCTTTGAAACATTATACTACGGTTTTCTGAAGGAAAAATTATATACACCCACCACAGTAAAAAGCGTTTTTATCGAGTACAACTCATTCATTCATTCATTCATTCATTCATTCATTCATTCATTCATTCATTCATTCATTCATTCATTCATTCATTCATTCATTCATTCATTCATTCATTCATTCATTCATTCATTCATTCATTCATTCATTCATTCATTCATTCATTCATTCATTCATTCATTCATTCATTCATTCATTCATTCATTCATTCATTCATTCATTCATTCATTCATTCATTCATTCATTCATTCATTCATTCATTCATTCATTCATTCATTCATTCATTCATTCATTCATTCATTCATTCATTCATTCATTCATTCATTCATTCATTCATTCATTCATTCATTCATTCATTCATTCATTCATTCATTCATTCATTCATTCATTCATTCATTCATTCATTCATTCATTCATTCATTCATTCATTCATTCATTCATTCATTCATTCATTCATTCATTCATTCATTCATTCATTCATTCATTCATTCATTCATTCATTCATTCATTCATTCATTCATTCATTCATTCATTCATTCATTCATTCATTCATTCATTCATTCATTCATTCATTCATTCATTCATTCATTCATTCATTCATTCATTCATTCATTCATTCATTCATTCATTCATTCATTCATTCATTCATTCATTCATTCATTCATTCATTCATTCATTCATTCATTCATTCATTCATTCATTCATTCATTCATTCATTCATTCATTCATTCATTCATTCATTCATTCATTCATTCATTCATTCATTCATTCATTCATTCATTCATTCATTCATTCATTCATTCATTCATTCATTCATTCATTCATTCATTCATTCATTCATTCATTCATTCATTCATTCATTCATTCATTCATTCATTCATTCATTCATTCATTCATTCATTCATTCATTCATTCATTCGCAATTCATGATTTTACAGATATATTTATATCACGGCCACAAAGGAAGCGGCGAAATGTACATGCAAGGAGCCAAAAACAAAACGACGACAATTCATTATGATCAAACGTTACTGAAGTTAATTGCAAGCTTTACGGCCCGGGCTGTTTTCCAATTAAATTTGACAAAACCATTTAGCTAGCTTTCCGATTATATAAACGTAAAGAAAAACGCGAGATATTCTCTGTTCTCCACGAAGGTATATACTACTGAGAAAAGATGCATATGGCGTACTGTTAGTAAGGTCACGCAATCGCACAAACACTGCATTCCTTGCCCTTCTTTGTTCTTTCCATCGGATCAGTAAATAACCATTAAAAAATAGCTGTTTCGGTGTTTCGTTAAAAATAAAAAAATTAAAAATAAATAGCTGTTTCGGTGGGGGAGGAGGGTACTCAAAAAGTTTTATACGGGGAGGCTCCGCCCAGAGGTCCAACCCCTTACCCTTTCATATACCATTTTTCACAGAAAAGGTACCCCTTTCATATACCTTCCATAGAAAATGGTACCCCTTTCATATACCTTCCATAGAAATTATGAAAATGGTACCCCTTTCACATACCTACAGTAGAAGCACTGCATCACTTTTCTATACCCTTATAATGAACATAATGAACTTAATGAACAATATGTATCACCAAAAATCATCAAGCATTACCAGATGTTAACCAAACAATAATATCATTTACTCGTGAAATCCCTACCCTTTCATGTACTTCAACTTGTGAAATCCCTACCCTTTCATATACTTCTACTCGTGAAATCCCTACCCTTTCACATACCTCGAGCCTAAAAAAGGACCCCTTTCGGGCGGAGCCTCCCCCTATAGTCCATTATAGGGAGTACCCCCCCCCCCCCCCCCGGGATCTTATCGGCAATTCACAATATATTAGCTTTGGATACTGAGTCACAAGTTTATGCAGTTTAATGAGAAAATATATGTAGGATCTTGATAGCGGCGTAAGTGAAACTAAATAATTAAATGTGCGTGATGTTGTAGAATCCTTGACAGCTTGTAATAATTCCCCTTGTAAAGACGAATAGAAAATAATCTTCTTATGTGACTCGCCAATTGCCTTGTATCATAGCCTTGTATAATAGATTCACAATGTCAATGCACTCTTCAGGACTGTTTCTCTTCAAATTATCTTAAATACCATGATACTCCAACCATCGATCAAGTTTTTTACTCAATTCCATTTCTTTTGATACCTTTTTATAAATGTATTGTTGCCTTGTTTGTGGTCCATCTTGATTGACTTTCACAAGCTCTGGATACTTTGTTCCTAATTCTTTACCCAAGTTCTTGACAAAATCAGTAGAATTAGGATATTCAGTGTAAATCGTTTCGAAGAGTTTAGCTAGATCACTTTTAAATTCGCGGAATCTTTGCTTATTAATTTTCTATCAATTGGTTTGACTGTCTAACACGTCAGACACTACCCGCGGGTCACAATAGAGACTTGAAACCAGAAACCGCGCAAGAAAAGCCTCTGGCACCTAGGGTAGTCAGACACTTTTTATAATAAAAAAAAACACTAATTGTTTTTTTTTTAAATATGTAATTTGATTGGCTGCTAATAATATCTCGAATTACAACTTTATGTCATATGGTCATCATGTGGTCTCAAAACAATACAAAATTTAATGAGTCATTTCAGAGGGAAAGTCCTGTATCACCCTGTTTTTCTTAGAAAAATATAAAATATTATAATTTTTGACACATCCACGATTAGGGTCAACAGGATATCATGAGACCCTGCTGTTCACCCTGTTATTAATTCGTGGTAACGAAGCTGACATTATAAAACTAAACCATGCGATTAAAAAATATATAGAAATGACATGCACTTCATTCTACTATTAATTCGTGGTAACGCCGCGGTTTTTGTAAGGCGGCGGCCGTTGGCGATGCAGAGAGATGGTTCTAACCAGGGGCACCCAACGACAACATTTTCCTGTAGGTGTCGGAAAGTCGTTTTTACTTTATAATTGTGCCGGAGTTTTGTGCAGTTTAATGGCTTATTTTTAAATGCTAACAAAAATGTATCTTTTCGGATACGTTAGCTGAACTTTCAAACTTCAGAAAATTTTAGAGTTTGAAATCTTATTACCCGAATTTGTGAGTTGCTTTTTCCTTTCAGAAAATCCTAGCTGACCCGTTTTTGTACCCAAAACGACATTTTTATCTCTACGAAAACAAAAGGCATTAATTTTCCCATATTTAGAAAGGTTGAGATGACATTTCCCTAACCGAATATCTGAGGCGATTATAGGCCTCCCGAACAGATATTACACCGAAACGATCCGTTGGGTGCCCCTGTCTAACTGGTTCCAACCGGAAACCCCAAAATACTATATGGGGGTTCTGGCGCAGTTTTGCGTTAGAAATTTTTTTTGCGCCAGAATGTTGATAACGAATTTGTATTGCGCCAGAACCCTCATATTGCATTCATCATCCGTCTTATAGAGCAGTGTCCGTTAAGAGAGAGTTGGCTATTTAACAATATTAATTACACGGCAAGCTCAAGGTTTCTATCGGCTGATAGTTGGTGAGGGCCCCGAGCCAATTAAAGTCGATAGAAACGTAACCGAGAGCAAGCCGTCTAATTGCCACTGGGTTATACTAAATGACAATAGACCTCTGGTACTTCTTATGCCTTTCAATCAAATCGCGCCAAAATGAAGTCATAAATTTCAAACACAATCTTGTTTGTTTTCAAAATGGTAGAAAATCGCCAAAATTGAGTGTTAAAAAAAGGAAAATGATATAATATAATATAATATAATATAATATAATATAATAATGCTACGATACTGGAAGAGACTCTAACAAAATCATATGAAAAATTCGCTGATCAACCACCGGAAACTCTAAATTTGGGCCTGTACGTAGAGCAGCAAAATATAGGTCAAAATATAGTTGCCATTGAAACGTGCAGCAATTTGTCATACCAAAATGTTTGTCGATTATTCCTCGCGTAGCGGGGTTTATAATTCTGTCCCCAAAGAGCTCACGCGAGAGCAATTCTCGTGTGGCCTTTACGATCATGTTTGTGAAATCGTGGTTGACAGTAATGACGTCACACGGCGCGCTCGTGGCCTAATGGCTTAAGGCGCTAACTTTTAAATCTGATCTTCGGGATTGAGGGCGAAAGTTCAAATCCTACTATGGTCCTTCTTTTTTTTTTTTTTTCGGTTCGAATCCAGGCCGTTTTTTTTTTTTAGCCCCCTTTTCTTTGCTTAATAACATTGATTTCGACGTAATCTTTGTACACGTAAATGTAGAAACAGGAACGGCTGCTGAAGAATAACAATGACTCCAAGTTTGTTTATCGAACGAATTTATATACGCCGGTCATTTGTGAAAAAAAAACCCGGCTTTATTAAATCCGTTATCAACAACAGGAAAAGGAAAGACGACTCAGGAATGTCTCAAAGTGCGATCAACATATGACTTAGTTTTCATTGTAGACGCGAAGACTTGTGTCGGAAAATAATTCGCCGATCCGATATTGCGAAGAAGATTTTACCTACAAAAGCGAGGTGGTTTCAGATCATTCGGACGGAAAAGTGGGGAAAACAGTACAAGAGCGCTACAATTTATTATAGATATCGAGAGACGAGCGAACTCCAATCGAAACCAAAATCCGGTAGCATAGCAAAAACACGGCGTTCGTCCGGCGATTCTCAGAAACCTTGCAGCGATTCTTGGAAACCTTGCAGATCAGTAGTATAGGACATGGGGGTACCGGCGCATTTTGCTCCATTTTTTGGTCGTTTCAAGGCCCGCAGACCCCGGTTTCAAACCCTAAAATCCATTTGACATACATATATCGCTACGTTTTACCTGTATTTACGCCTTTAAACAGAGTATGAGCATTATTGCCGTTTCGTGGCTCTTAGAGGTGATTTCACTCATGGGGATACCAGCGCAGAATTTCAGATTTGTGATTCTATATATTTTCCATTTCATTTTTGAATCTATATGTTATTTAAAACAAATGGTGTGTTTATTTCAGTGCGTGATTAATCCCTTAAAATAATTACATTATAAGGGATCCAAAAAAATTATGGGTTTAAGGAAAGAATTATAGGTTTAAGGAAAGAGTAATGGGTTTAATTGATTTTATGATGTCCGTATGCGTAGCTTGTTATGCCATTTTCATGAATGTACCGTTTATCATCAAAACAACTGAGTGATATCTTGTTGATTTCATAGCTTGAAAGTTGATGATTCTGGCTTCTTATTGTTTTCATCTTATGATGCATCTGCTTATTTTCAAATAGTGTATTTTTATAGTCGGTATGTGTGATGTTCTGCTTGATGACATTCTTCTTGATTCCTTTAGCTGTTTTTTCCACCTTTATTGTTTTCTTTTATATATGAATACATTTTTGATCGCAATCCAACAAATTCAACTATAGGCACACCAGCAGCCTCATCTTTAAATTTACCAATTACTTTCTTATTTGTCTTATCATAGAATTTGGAATCTTGAGGATAGTCGCTGTTATCGAATTTCTCTTTGTCATTCCAAAAGTCTTTATACACATCTGCAGCTTCAATTTCATAAGTTAGAGAGTCTGTATCAGTGAATAGTAGTCTTGCTTTGTCACCGTATTTGGTTTTGATGTAGTTATAGTGGAAATCATACATAAGCGTTTTGCTGAGGTCTAGGATACACATACCCACATAAGCCGGCCGGTTAAGGGTTAGTGTTTCTTTGATCTTATGTACTGCTACCAGATTTTCGGTGAATATTTTTGATGATACAAAGGTTGGTTTAGCGGTTAATTTTAATAATTTCTTTTTATCAGTTACAAGTCTCACATCAACTCGCTTACGAATATTCTCCATTGTCTTGCCGAAGACACTGTTATTCATAAGTTTGAAGAAATCTTTTTCGAACGCATTTTTGGCATTGGTACGTTTGACCGTGTTGAAATCGATGTACTGCTTCAACCAAGGTGATTGATCAAACTGAAGCACTCTATGAACTTTTGTCACTTTCAAACCGAGGTCTTTGTATAAGTGGAGGTTTCTATAATGCAGAACATATTTCTCTTTATTGCTCAGAGTTGGGATCAGCTTTTGAACAAGACCGGTTGACATATTATACTTCTGCTGTATCTCTCTGCAATATTTCGATAGCATATCTTTTTGTAACCTTAAGTTTCTGAGGAGCGGCAAGGAAAATCGTTGTGACTATTATGTAGTTCTTCCGGATATTCAAGATCAACCTCAAGAATCAATCCTTTTGCGCTATCTTCAGTGTATTTTGTCAGATCAAGCTTATTAATCTGCTTTTCTGTCATCCATTTAAATCCTCCTGTCGGTAAATGCTGACTCATAGCCCAACCGTACACGTTGTTAGCGTCTAGATACATTATATATTTTGAGGGCGCCTTCTCATCATATGTTTTCATGTATTTATTATTAGCTTTACCGTATCGATTGGCTATGTAACTCGTTCCTCCGCGCATACCTTTCTCAACAAACTGAAAACATGTCAATATCAGTCATGAGTTTCTAATTTAATATCAGTCATTTTTAGCATAGCATCCCAAGACAAACCTGGCGATGTGAAATAATGACATGGATCTAATTTGTAGTATAGCATACATGTTTTCCTGAAGTTCTCAACACATCAGCCAGCAGAAGAACATCTGATTTGAGGTAGAGATTGTGATATCCGCCATTGATTTTATGTTGAAAGTGTCCCATACAGTTTGAGCATGTTGATAGTCTTCATTTGAAATATGCTCATTACTGAGAATGCTGTAAAAGTCTTCTTTTGTTGGTAGTTCTGTTTTATTAAATTTCTCAAACTGTCCATGAAGTCGTACCGATATGTACCTTTCGTTTCATTAATTCAAGTTTTTCGTCTTTGAATACCTGTGATGTATATTTGAAGGCTTCTATTGGAAGGTTGTTTGCTAAGTTACTCAATCCTTGGGACATAAATTGGAAACTGTCAATGAATGTCAGATGATTACCAAGCATAAAAGCCATATATTTCTCCATGTTGTTAGGGATTGCATTGATATTCATCTGTTTCACTTCTCCTTTTTTATTCTTATATGTGTTCTTCTTCACAATCTCACCAATCTGCTGCATTATAAAGTGTGAATCATAACCTCTTAGATTGTGGAATATAACAGAATTTTAATATCTTCAGGTTTAATTTTGAGTTTTAAATTGCATTCTTGATGAGCTGAGCCTCTGTATTTTCCAGTAATATGACAATGGTCTCTGACTCGAACATCTTTCTCAGTATATTTTTTATCACAAATGTGACATTCTTTAGTCTGTTCAAAGCATAGTTCATCTTCATCAGTCATTTTTAATGGTTTGTTAAAGTTTATTTCTCATAACCTTCTTACAGTAATTCACTTCATATAGCATTTTTTCCATAAATTTATAACAGCATTCTCACCTCGATAGATTGCCGCAGGTTTGCTGTATTTATCGTCATAGCAGCAAACTAATTTATATCCGTATCCACAATCGGTATGCTTTTGGTAAGCCTCAGTGTATGATGAATCATCATTAGGTTGGCAACCTTGTACTTTCTCAGTGATAGCTTCGAAATCTGCATATATTACAAAGGGTACTGCTAGTTGTTTGTGATGATTTTTGAATACAACCGTCTCACCTTTTTCAGGCATTTTAATAGCTTGGTTACCATTAATGACTATACAGTTGTCTTTATGATTATTAAGAGCTCCTGCCCGAGAGCATTCAAAATCTTACGACAGCGACCATTTTGGCACATTGCTCATATTTTGCCTGAAGATACCCTTGGGTGAACCATTTTCAAAAATCATGATTTTAAGTTCCAGCGTTTTTTATTTTTGAAAAATTCTCGAAAGTTTGAAAAAGCGGTCAAAGTGCGATTTTTCTTAATCGAATGCCCCAATTAACACGCGAGGACGAAGCGTTGCTGAACTCTTGAAATTTAATCAACTAGTATCAAATTTTATACAGACTTAGAATAGCTATTCCTCTTTATGTATATGTAAAACATATGTCAAATGCACTAATATTATGAATTTGCAAGCCATTTTAAAAACACGTCCGACGACCTCTAAACGAGCGGCAAAATATTGGCTATTTTTGACTGGGTAGAACTCTTCCTGGTACCTAAATTTTCAAAATTTAACTTGAAAGCCTTAAAGATTAGTTCTTTAACTGTTATCCTACCAAATCTCAAGGTCGAACTCGAATCGGTTCCCTTTGAAACAATCTGAAATCTACGACACGTGTTCAGCCCATTTTGCATAAGATTTAGACGCAATGAAAGACTGAAACTCAATGTTTGCCGCCATTTTTTTATTTGAATTAATCATCGCTTTTTCTGGCAACTAACAAAATGCTCACCTAGAATATATATATATATTTATAGATAATTATACAGAAGAAAACAGTCTTGAGATTCGAAGATTTATATGACATACCAATTTTAGCAATGTAAACATCGCTCGCTGAATGGTCGTCCTTTTGCGTATCTATTTTCAACTTTAAAATGCATTTCGAATCTCTTCAAACACGATTTTAGAGTTTACATATGGAAGATTAGAACATTTTGCCGGTGCCTGACGGCGCTAATTTTACTTGCGATCGCGTAAACATTTATTATTTCTGTAACTTGTCTTTTCCGTCTGGTTATTATTTCTGTAACTTGTCTTTTCCGACTGGGCTGTAACTTGATCCAATTTCACCTTCACTGTACAAAGTAGCTGTCAGCTTCTTCGTATTTGATATTAATTTGGCAGGTCTTAATTATAAACTTTGACATGGCCAGAAGGAAGTCAAGAGTTTTGGTAAAGCAACAGTGGAAAAATATAAAGAGAGTAGCCAAAACGCTAGCTTTAAATCTAGCAACAATTTGTAAACAACATTTACCTAGAGTGATTCGTGTCCGAACTCACGCTCGGCACTCGTGTAAATATGTCCAAAGTAAACACAAAATACGCACCAAAACCTGTATATCCATCTCCTCGCTACTGCTTCAGCTTTCAGTTCAATAAAGCATATCTGATGTAAGTATCAGAGGTGTTTGAATTCTGTTCGTAACCATGCATCGCACGCGGGTCAGTTTTCTTTTACGGATCAAACGGAGTAACGCAACAACCAAGTCACGCGCACACCATGTGTACAACATCAGGTAGCTCAAGTTGCAGTCTTCAGAACTATTGTAGAACATGTGAGGCCAGTCTTGCTGTATGCTTAGCTGTGCCATTTTGATTTTCGTAAGTATTTCTAGTTTTTTCAAATGGCATTTTTTTGTAGCTACATTACACTACAAGGTAGGTCGACCTCTTGCGGACAATCGAGCGATTATCCGGGTCACGAAGAATGCGTAAGTCTGAAGGACTGCACGAGAGATGTTAGCAAGCATTTGGCAAGCTTCAAACTTAGCGGAGATGAGGTTATAAATACAGAAATGAAGTTGCTGTTAGCGAGAGCTGGTAAGTAGGGTCATTCATTAAATTTCTGAACCGGGCAGTTCCCACATGTACATACATAGATCATCTGCTAAAAAGCTGCCAATGTTTTCAGGGGTTTTTTACAGTGGAAGAAGAGCACGAGTTGCTCAATATTTGTCCACACCACAGGGCAGTTTTTGGTATCCGCTGGAGGACGAGGAAATCTGTCTGCACAGTCCCTGCAGACATGGCCGCCCACAAATCAGCGAATGCCAAAGGGAGCCACCGAATGAATAGCCGCCAATCTGCCTATATTTTGCAGAACACCAAGAGTCCTCATTCCAGTTGGATCGCGTGAGTTGTTTTATTTTTATCCGTAAAATCAAATTAATTTTAGTAGAGGGGAATGTGCGGGCAGCAATTGGGGGGCGGCAATTACGTCTATAAATTATTACAAAATAATAAAAAAACAGACAGCTATATATGTTTTAGCTTTCGCATAGCCTAAAGTTTTGCAAAATCTCGTACAAAAGGTAACTGTTCCTAGTTTGGAGACACGAAAAAGCAACCATGGGTGGAACAGACATTAGCATCGGTGACGTAGGCGCAAAGGGAAGGAAGGCGAGGGAAGGGAAGGGCAGAGGGGCGAATTTTCCTCTTGCCCGCCCCCACCCCCCATCTCCTTTAATTTTGCGCTCTTGATGCAGGCTGTATCATTTGTCTGCGACCTGGAATTTCTCGCACTCATTTGAGGCGGGAAATAACAACCAAACAGTAGTGCCTCTTCCCCGTATCCCAATCCCATCCCCACTTCCCCTTCCACCACTCCCCCAACCCCTCCCTTTGCGCTTGCTACGTATGGAGAACAACTATTTGAACGAAGCGCTACTGGGCAATATATATTGGAAATAGCGCTATATAAATAAATAATAAATAATACATATTATGAATATTATTATTATTTTTCTGCGCTGATGAAATCACTCTCGCAATTGTTTTTTCGGGTTATTTTTTAGTGGTTGATGATATACACAGCGTCCTCGAGCAGTATATTTTCTAAGATATTTATTGCTTCGCCATTTTCAGCAATCTGCAAAACAGTGTAAAGAGTTTGTGAGCAAACAACTTTTGGAAACCCAGTCTCTGCCAGACCAGAGGTTAGAACGTACCACAACTTTGGCTGAGCCTGCTGCTGAGCAACCTGCATTACATGCCGAGTCATCTCAAGAACAAACTAGCGTAAGTGCCTGACTGATTTTGTGTAGAGTATTCATATAATAACACCAACGCAAAACCCACCCCACGCCGTCACCAACTCACAAACAAACCAACACGCAAACAAGCCAACACTCCACAACACACGCGCACGTACACAAAATAAATGGGTTGTTTAGTTACTAATTATTTTACTTATAACAGACATTGGTGGAAAAGGATTCTTCAAATGATGACAGAACTGACAGCGATGTTTCATCTAACGGACCTGACGGTCTGGCGACTGAATTATCCAGGCTTGCGATATCGGTGCCTAGTCCAGCTGACGATGAGACATTCCTCAGTCCAGATACAGGGAGCATTGTTTCCAGCACGAGCGAGGAGGCCCAAGCTGCAAAGGCAAGGCCAGTAGTACCTCGCGAAAAGTTGAATGAGTATTTGGTCTCCGACGGCATCGCACCAATAACACAACCCTGGTTGGAGTGGGAAAAAGCCACTGACAGAACCAAGCAACGATACACCAGTAGAACGGTAGAGATAGTGTCCTCGGTCCTCCACACTATCAGCCCTAATGACGCTGGTTCTCTCTGGCAAGCCATTGTCTCGTCTGACGCCATGAACAAGGCTCTTGGGCTAGAAGAATTATCGCAGACGTCAAATGATTATCTCGAGGCTCTGGCGGAGGCTTACGGCAATGCGAACAGCTGGGAGACGAGAAGACAGATTATGTCCATCATGGCAGGTCTTGCCAGTTACAAGGCCATCTCAGTGTTCATACCAGGCTTGTCCATATATCGCTATACCATAGCCAACCTGCATCGGTTGCAGTTTGGGCGCGGTGCTCCCCTGACGTACCAGCCATTAGTGAGGGTAAGAGTCGAGCGGCAGCAGTTGGACCATTTTCTGTCCTTCATCACGAGCCCGCATTTAGTCCAAGATCTGCCATTTGGACAGAAAATGCTGAAGCTTTCCTCGGGAAAAACTATCGAAGTACCGAACGTCATCCGCACACTGATACCACAGAGGATAGCGCGCCAGTACAGACAGTACTGCGATGAGACAGGATTCAAGTCCTTCAGCGAGCGCACCATGCTGCGGATATTAGCAGAGTGCAAAGCTTCAGTGCGCAAGTCTCTTCAAGGGCTCGACTACTTTGCCGCAGAAGGTGCTTCGCGCTTTGAAGACCTCGACACCCTCGTGCACCAGCTTAACGAGCTCAGTCTGGGAAAGGAATCGGAAGCTTATGACACCCAATCCTTGAAGGCTGCCAAATTGTATCTTAAAGGCGATTTCAAGGTAATAGTATTTTCATGAAAATTAAGTCTATAAAGTTGTCCGAAAGTGTTATCGGGACAAAAAAACATAAGTTTGGGGGTCCTAAAAATTCACTTTGAATTATTCTTTTGAAATTGGAAAATTATCTTTATCTTTATTTTCATTTCACATTATTAATTACTAATTCTTCTCGAAGAGTTATCTAGAATTGAAACAATATAACTAGTCCGGCGGTTCTCCCATAGAAACAACGGTGTTGTGACCACCCAAGGACTGAACTTGCGTTCAGCGGGTTTACAAAGATTTTTAGTAATCAGGGTAAAATAATTGATATTAGTTTTTTTTTGGGGGGGGGGGGGGGGGGTGGGGGAAGGGTGGAGGGGAATAAAGGGGAAAATTACTGATGCGCCACTGTTTTTATTTTGTAATAGTGTTTTGTTTTTGACCGCACACAAATAATTTTTCCCATCCTTTACCAACCTTTACCGGTTTGAATATGTACCTTATTATCTTGGCAATTAGACGTGTATTGTATTCATTGACAGGTTCACATTAGCACCAATTCTGAGATAGCCAGTCACTGCAGTGTGTTTGCCCTCAGCGATAGTGCCAACCCAGACCTACAGCAGCAGTGCGATCACAGCCACGAAGACGCTTGCGAGCAGTGCGAGAGCCTAAATTCTACACTGGCTGCCATTTCAGAAGCAGTGGCCAAAGCACCGTTCCACACGGGCGACGACAGAGACGAAGCTGTATATCTTACCAACTCCGCCACGCTTGCGATCCAGTCGTGGAAATGCCATTTGCTACGATCAGCACACCAAGATCAGGCTCGCCTGGATGTCATCGATGCTCTCAACCAAGAAACGGTTTTTATCGTCAACGACTGGGCCATGAAGTTTTTGCCGCAGAGGTACCGAGAGTCGCAGGCGGACTGGTTTGGCAAGCGTGGTATATCATGGCACATATCAGTCGCATACCGACGGGTGGAAGGGGTCCTACAGTGGCAAGGGTTCATCCACGCCATCCAGTCATGTAGCCAGGGAAGCTCTGCAGTCGTGGCCATCATGCACCACGTGCTTACCACACTGAAACAAGACATCCTGAAATTAACACGGCCTTTTTTCGCCAGGATAACGCCGGATGTTACCACTCTTCTCGCACGATCCTGGCGTGCCAACATATGGGAACGAGCTGTGGAATTCGCGTGGCCCGCATTGATTTAGTGATCCACAAGGCGGTAAAGGTGCTGCAGATCGGTTGGCCGCGACTTCCAAATTGCATATCAGAGCATACATTAATGAAGGGCACGACGTGTGCACTGCAATCGATTTGAAAAGCGCACTGCTGCTCTCGCATGGAGGACTGGAGGGAGTCCGAGTGGTTGCTATGGACACCATTGCTGAGACGCCAGACACCTCGCAGACAATCGCAGGAATCACAAAGCTCAACAACTTTGAGTTTACTTCAACAGATTCCGTTACTTGTTGGCGTGCCTATGGTGTCGGTCATGGCAAAGTAATCAAACTGGACACATCGTCATCTGGTGAGTATCACAAAATATTGTATAAATGGAGCCCTGATTTGTTATACGGTATATGTTGCCAGACTGACAAGCGCTCTCATTTTGCTGTTATGTGTTCCTGGCGATTCGACCTCAGACAAAATAATAAGTACAGAAAACGTTCGTGATGGGTAGTATTGGGTGGGGAGGGGGTGTTGGGGGAATGGGGGGGGGGGGGGGGTTGGGTAATCCTTGCTCTTCAGTATTATTTCTTCAACATACCAATAGTAATGAATGCGTCGTTAATTATCTCTAGATTAAAAAATAATGTTGATTTGTGTCTCATCATGTTCCAGAGCCTAGTCATAGCCGCCTAGAAGCAGCATTTTCCCCTGGAGACTTCAAAGCGTTGGGCAGAAAGGCTACCAAAACGACAACAACGTCAGCCACAGCCAGTGCGGAGGAGGTGCCGGCTGACAATCCAGAGGAGAGTAATAAGGCTGAAGGGGTGTATGCATGTCCCCAGGATGGGTGTGTGCGTATCTTTCAACGAGTATCAGCTCTTGAGAAGCACTTGTCCCTCGAGAAATGCACACAGTCACTCGAGAGACATACCCTTATAGATCTAGCCAAAATGGGCTACAAGGCAGCTTTGGAGGAGGGCGTTGGCGCATTACCGACCCTAAAAACCTCGACGCTTTCCCAAGACTACCCTGCTGCAGTGGCCAAAGAGGGTTGGGCTCTAAGGGCAGCCAAAAAAGCTTATCGGTCAGCGATAAGCAGAAATCCTACCTTCTGGCTAAATTCCGTATCGGCCAAACAACAGGCCGAAAGCTCGATGCGGAGGTTGTTTCCCGGGAAATGCGCCGTGCTCGTGGTGCTGACTGTCTGCGACTTTTCGAGTCATCGGAATTCCTTACAACCTCCCAGATCGCCTCCTACTTTTCGCGTCTAAATGCTGCAGCTCGCCAACAAGATATGGATGAGTTGGATGTCCAGGCGTCACAAGAGGAGACAAATTTCACCAGCGCCAGAGACGCGGTAACAGCAAGCCAGATCCAGCATCCCGTTACGTACGACCAGTACGATCTGTGCACAATGGCAAAGGATGATACCCTGAAGATGCTCAAGCTACCAATGCTGCAGCGTGTATGTGAAGGCCTGGGCCTAGATGTACCACAGCCTCCTGTGCGCAAGAGAGCCCCCTACATGGACCTTCTAAAGGACATCACGCGGAAGTGCCCTTGTCGACAATGAACTAACGCTACGATCCGCAAGCACCGTATTAGGACCTGTTTACAGTGAGGGATGGTAACCCTAGTGCCTAGCAAGAGGGTCAAAGATACAAGCACAATTTCATAGGTAGGGTTACTCTACTGCCCGGGACAACTCAGGCGTCACGCTTTAGTAAACCTGGTAAATAAAACACGCACCAGATAATAAATTTAGCGCCAAAATATTTCGCTTATCAGTTCCAATAAAATCATATTTCGATAGCCTGCGTAGCAGGCGCTGAGTGAAGAAGAGCGCGATATTTTAGGGGCGCGCGCGCGGGAGAGAAGAGACGTGCTAGCTCACTAAAATCGCAGACAACATTTTTTTCTTAAGTTTGGAACGCGTTTGAAGGCAAAACTATAAACAATCCTGCTATCGAGTATTTTAGCGACAGTAGCGACAAACATCGAAAATTCCGCCGCAAAAAGCCGTTATTCGAAAATTATTTACTTACAAAGCAAAACTAAAACGAATTCTGAATGAATACGATGCATCTTTTTTTGGTCACAAATCGTTGATTTTGTCGGTATTTTGAACATATTTTGCTTCTTGGAGTCAAAATAAAGTTAGGCGAGTTGTCCCTAGCAGAGCATTTACAAGGACAGCTCGGGTTACCCTAGTGCAAGGGTACCCATAGCTGCCTTGTAAACACGTCGATAACAAAAAGAAGAAACGTGCGAGTGCTATGGTATAAACCCTCTTGCTAGGGTTACCCTCCCTCCCTGTAAACAGGCCTTTATAACGCAACGGTGATAAAATACTAAGATTACCGTTACACCCGAAAATGGTCAATTGATCTAAGCAATAATGTTTTCCCACTCCAGGTTGTGCACGGATTTTTTTTTTTTGGCCGTGATCGGTTTTTTTTTCATGGCTCGTTGTGCATGATTTTTTTTCTCAGTTTTTGCTGTGCAGGAATTTTTTTTTCGGTAATTGCCCAACCCCCTCCCCTCAAAAATATAATGGTCAAGCGAGTGTTGCGTTACTCCTGTTCAGTGTTATCGAACTCGCTGTCAGAATTATAAAAATGTCCATGATCCTTGATTCCTAAAACATATAGCTTCAAAGGCTGCAACCGGTGATATTGGAGTGGGTTCGGATCTCTTGGTATGTATCGTGCGCTTTCTTTGGATCTAAATATAAGCGACACTCGATGAATATAAGCGACACTCGATGAATCGCGTTGTTTATAAATAAGAGTTCTAATATAGCGAAATGAAGATAGGGCATATACTGTAGCTACACAAGCAAAGTTAACCAGATGAGCCCCTGGAAATTGTCATAACTTCTAAATTATGCATTAATAAATTCGAATTGTTTTTTTTAACGTTGCAAGTTTGTGACTTGTGTTTGTGTACTCTTCAGTCCCGGGTCTTCAGTGTGACATCGGCAAATTTAATATATGTCTACAAGTGATATACTGTACAAGTGATCAAATTTCATCAATGTTATTTAGTTCCCATTAGACTAGTTGAACCTACGACCTTCTCGCTGGACTTTCAATGGATTCTAAATGCTTTATCTAACTTTCAGGATATATTTGTTGTAAGGTCAAGGTAGAAACTACCAGGGCTTAAATTTAATCCCTCTACATTGAAGTTTTAACGTCCATTTCGTGTTCAATTATCGTTTCATTTGAGCGTTAACCTGATATTCATTTTCGGTTTCCAGCAACGGAACCGATTCGAGTTCGACCTTGAGATTTGGCAGGATAATAGTTAAAGAACTAAACTTTAAGGCTATCAAGTTAAATGTTGAAAAAATTAGGTACCAGGAAGGGTTTTACACAGTTAAAAATAGCCAATATTTTGCCGCTCGTTTAGCGGTCGTCGGACGTGTTTTTAAAATGGCTTGCAAATTCATAATATTAGTGCATTTGACATATTTTTTACATTAGACATAAAGAGGAATAGCTATTCTAAGTCTATATAAAATTTGATACTAGTTGATTAAATTTCAAGAGTTCAGCAACGCTTCGTCCTCGCGTGTTATTTGGGGAATTCGATTAAGAAAAAAACGCACTTTGACCGCATTTTCGAATTTTCGAGAATTTTTCAAAAATAAAAAAACGCTGGAACTTAAAATCATGATTTTTGAAAATGGTTCACCCAAGGGTATCTTCAGGCAAAATATGAGCAATGTGCCAAAATGGTCGCTGTCGTAAGATTTTGAATACTCTCGGGCAGGAGCTCTTAAGGACTTCTTCAGTTGAAAAACATTGTAAGCAATACCTACAAAAATGCTTTCTCTCTTTGTGTTTTGTTTGGTTGTACATAAACTTATTGAAGTCTTTAATCAGCACATAATGTGTCTTTTTATCTTCTGTTATCAGCAGTAGTTCCATGTAATCTTCAAACTTCTCTTTTGACACATATATAGGATATGGCTGCTTACCTTCATAACCAAATACATTAATGTTGATCTTGTTTTGTTTTTCAATTTTATTGTACTGTTTGACGTCTACTGGAAATACGATTCCAGAGTAATCTAAATTTTGAATGAGTGCTTTGTCAGATTTTTTAATTCTTTGAGAATCTTTATCTTGTGGGTTAAGGTGTCTTATGTGACACCATCTAAAGCATTCATCATCCCTATTTTTTATGTTAATTAATCCTTTGGCGCTATTTCGCAGCTCTGATGGTAGTATGATGTATGATGAGCCGTTCATTGGTTTGTATTTGATGATGTTGAGATAGTGATTATCGACAGATTGAATAGTCCAACCACTACCTTCTGAAATCCAGACAGCTACCATATTCAATATTTGCTGTTTAGACAATTGTAACGCTTCAGCGATTTCAGTGTTGTTGATGATTGTTTGGGGTTGACTGTTAAAATATGCAGTCTTTGACACTTTCTTATCACTAACTAGCTTCTCAAATGTAATCTTAAGTGTTTCAATATAATGTTGTTGTTTTAAAATCAGCATTAGTTTATCAATATCTGTACCAAAAGCACTATAATGAAAATTCATTGATAGACGATGTTCTTGAAATCAATAACGGAGAAATTGGTTTATTAGGTCCTGGAAATGGTTGTATTACTTGGATTCTTGAAAAATTACTAGGATGGAACGATGTATTACATTCACACAGCATTCTCCATGACGCTTTTGGACGGTTTTATTGTAAATATAGACTTGACCGTGGATATACTTATGTGATACCCGAGAGCGTGACACCAGACTGGGTTAAAAGAACTCCCATGTGTGGACAGATTATTGGAATAATTTGCTGTTGTTGCCATAAGAAACTGTAGTCACATGAACTCATTTAAACGTTAATTTATAGATTATATTATAGTGCTTACTACAGTATAATCTGTTTGTTTGCTGCTTTTTAGTAGCCAAAAATATAATTGTTTCTGGCTATTTATCTATTATCGATTGAAATTTATCGCCAATCAGCGATTGAATGTTTTTCCAATACTGTTGATAGTGTGCTAATGTTTTCTTAGAAGTAGTTATTTTGATGTTCTCATGCGGTATTCCAAGTTTCTGAAATATTTGTTTAAGGATGAAATTCAGATTGATCATTCTTTTTCTATTACAGTTGATTTGCGGTAATATCTTATCTATCTCTTTGAACATCTTATGAATTTTATTTTTCACATCCGTTGTTATATATCCGCCTTTTTCACGAACATTCAGAATTACGTTGTTTAGATGATATTTTCGATGATATACAGATTTTTTAGTAACCTTAAGGTAATCGATGAATTCTTTCACAGGTTCATATCTATGTACAGAGCCACAATTCTTACAAATTACTGCACCATTGTTATTTATTAAATCCTGTATATCACAACATGATTCAACCTTTACTATATTATCTTGTAACTTCCGATAACAGAAAGGGCAACAGATTTCTCCAGAATCTTGAAGATTGTTATGTATTTCAATATTACAATCCATTCTATATAATATTAAGAAAGATAATATTTTATCATTTCCTTTCTTTATCAATTCAACGAACTGTACAAATTCCGATCTGAAATGTGTAAACCTTTCCTCATCCATGTTGTAGAGAATAGGGTGAATGTATAAATAAAGTAACAACAATTTAACGTGGAAGAAATTGATTGGTTAAAAAAATCATACGACCGTATCGTGATCTAAAACAATAGCTATTAGTGATGACTCATTTCCTGTTTATCAAAATATGTTCAGACTTGTTAGCGGGGAATCCCCGAATTTGACTTCCGCTTTTCCGAGAATGTCACGCTATGGAATAAGTTAAAAAGTGAATCGGGTGGAAATTATAGCTTGGATAAACACACCATTTGTTTTAAAGAACATATAGAATCACAAATCTGAAATTCTGCGCTGGTATCCCCATGAGTGAAATCACCTCTAAGAGCCACGAAACGGCAATAATGCTCATACTCTGTTTAAAGGCGCAAATACAGGTAAACGTAGCGATAATATGTATGTCAAATGGATTTTAGGGTTTGAAACCGGGGTCTGCGGGCCTTGAAACGGTCAAAAATGGAGCAAAATGCGCCGGTACCCCCATGTCCTATACTACTCAGATCAAATCGCAGGCGTGCCCGTTACTAGGCAACAAAAGCTTCGCGAGGGCCTGCGAGTCACGTATTACTAGTATATAAATAACTCACGCATGCAGGCTAAACTTCCTGTTTCGAGACATTTATTGATTGAAACATGAGCACTCACCCCGGAGCCTCTATCTGTACTGATTAATGACAACAGCGTACCTTGGGCTATTTCATTAGAACCGTTCTCCCGCGAAAATATTTCCATGTAATTCCGCGGACAATAGTGATAATTCGTAGTAACGACATTCAGCCGTTCTAGTTTTATTCCATGTTCCTCTCGTCCATTCCGGGTATTATTATTTTTTTGAATGACAACCTCATCATCGTGCTCGCAACGGGTGATTTTCGCGGTAAAATTAATTATAAAAATAGCTCAAGGTGTAACTTCGCCGTGTCATAGGGCCAATAAGAGCGATGGAGGCTTCAGGGTGATATGCTCCTGATTGAAATGAATACCCTATGTTAGACATTACAACAGTCTCAGTTGTTTCAGCTGTCTTCCGTTCGATCGTACGTCGATTCCTTGTGTTCGTTTGTCTTCATATGTTATATTCCCTTACGTTCTCAGGACTTAGTTCTTAATCAGTACAACCAAATAACCGACCTAATGAGGAGCCTATTTACTACGTGTTTCATCTGGATTATAATCCATGACTCCTGTCAAATTAAAGGTAAGGTTTCATTTCTGACCGACTGAATCATATCCACTGTTTTATGAAAGCCTATACTGTGAATGGTGTAAGGATCTTGTGTATAATGCTTTCGATGCGATATCGGTTTGTTTTCCCATAACTGGGCACGAATCTCCTGTATTACCTGTTGTCATTTTGTAAGAATAGTTTCTTTTGATCGGCTCTCCAACGGATCGTTTCGGTGGAATATCTGTTCGGAAGGCCTATAATCGCCTAAGATATTCGGTTAACGTTAGGGAAATGTCTTCTCGAACTTTCTTAATATGGGAAAATTAATTCCTTTTTGTTTTTGGAGAGATAAAATGTCGTCTTGGGTACAAAAAAAGGCCAGCTAGGATTTTTGGAAAGGCAAAAGCAGCTCATAAATTCGGCTAATAAGATTTCAATCGCTAAAATTTTCTGAAGTTTAAAAGCTCAGCTAACATATCCGAACAGATACATTTTTCATGTACTTAGCGTTTAACGTAAAAACGACGTTCGAACACTTACAAGAAAGTTTTGTCATCGGGTGCCCCTGATAAATTGCTTTGCAATACTAAGTCAGTGAGCTACGCTTTTAATATTCAGTCACATTTATCGACAGGCACCAAAGTACTTTATTCAAGTTTGAATGGAGGTATAACTGCATGAAATTCTGGAGCATCATTTGAAACTATGGCGAAAGAAAAAGGGAAAGATCGGTTACATGTAATCCCCTGAGCTCAACCCTTGATATCAAAACAGGAAATCATAAATCCAACTCATCAGGCGATCGAAAATAGATATAGACGTTTTTGAGCCACGGATGGCAACCTTAACACTGATATATACGGACGAAAATTATATTTCAGTTCCCGTCCGTTGGCTCAAAAACCTATTTTGTTACTGTAGACCTGACCTGCGTTTACAAATCAAATGCTGCGATTGAATATACTTGAACAATTTGGTTTAGCTATATCTAGTGGAAACAAAAGTTGTTTCTTATCTGCCCTGCGGCTCCCTGTTGAAATCGTTAACCATTGCAATGGTTGCTTCACAAAAGAAATTGTTCCTTTCAGTTTTAATCCAGCGCTGTGATTGGTTAATCTTTGGCGGTCACGCCGATTTCAACCACTCAAACGCGGTCATCCACGTGACAAGAATGTCAACGGAGGAATGTAACTGATGCCGAGAGAGTTACGCGGATTGAGAGCAAAAATAATATTGAGAAGCTAGCTCTAGCAATGGCTCATTGCTAGCAATGAGCCATCTAGATTGTGAATTTAAGTCCTCTGAAATGGCTGGAAATGCATCTAAAATTAATAAGCGTGGTGCAAATTACCAACTTTCAGCACTTAAAAAGCGACTGTTCTTAACACAAGAATCAACATTTATTATCCGGTCTTTGAGAGTAGTCCATTTTTCGAAAAGCAATCAGAGATTTTTGTAGATATTTTCTTTCCAACAGCCAGAAGCCTTCGTAAATTATGCTCATTTTGCCACGTGTGCTTCTCTGTTGGTTATCACGCAGGACTCCCGTGTCCTGCGATGTCTAGAATTGTGTATAATTCTCAGTTTAAAGTATATATGGCGATAAAATGTTGCCATAAAAACGTTTCTCTATATGAAACGCAAGATACAACTACTGCTCAAAAAAACGTTAACTAGTGAAATTACTTCTGGAAATTAAGTGTGGGGGGGGGGGGGGGGTGGGGGGGGCTCCCCCTGCGCGGTCTCCCTGAGTACTGTTGTCATTTCTGGGTTACTCCTAACGAGGCATTCGGAGTAAATAGGAATGTTGTTCTGTAAACTTTTGTGGTTGCACGGATACGGCTTGGGACTCGTGGGTGAGTTCTAAAATTTATCGAACTTCTTTGAAGTTGCCTGAGTTTTGCAGATATTTCTGTGCACAGCTGTGTTGTTCGAGTGTAACTGTTTGATCATTCTGTTTGATCTGTAGGTGTCTCAGCTAGAGCACAGGAGCTAACCGCACTCACAGATAAAGTTAGCGTGAACGTCGGGCAAAATGTCTCTCTACAGTGGACATTCGCGATCGGCAAAGGTGACACGTACAGAATTTTGTGGGGAACAAGTACTAGTGGCTCTGATGGCTCCACTCCCCGAATGAAAGATATTCTGTTCACCAAAACTCAGAAACAAGCGACAGCTAAACCTTCCGCAAAAATGCCGGCAAGTTACGCGGGGAGAGTGAAAATTCTTCAGCCTGCGACTCTGTTCCTCAAGCGGGTCGATCTGTCAGACGAGGGATTCTACATGTGTGAAATAACCACCCTGTTTGTTACTCTCAGAAAGACGATCATCTTAACTGTCTTGGGTTAGTGTGAAGTTTTGTTTTACTTTTATGAATCTAGCGCCTTGGTTCCGCTGTCTTTTTCAAAGAAGAAAAGCAGCTAAAACAGGGTATGCAAGGTGAACAGCCCGCGTTGACAACAACAACGCCATTTGCGTATATTAGAGCGTTTAATTATGCTCTTCGGAGCACTTTTGTAGCTTTTAGTAAACATTATCAACCTTGCATAAAGTAATGGATGCATTTATCGTCCACTTTGTATCCGATGTTCAAACAAAGTAACCGAGAACGTATCCAGATTTTTTCGATTCGCCCATGCGGTTTGAAACAGAAAGCTAACCAAAGATCAGATAAAGATAATGCACTGATATTGCGTAAAATCTGTTACTCGAGAGAAATGCAGCTTATAAACAATGAGACTAGGCGTAATTGCTGCCCGCACAGGGCAGCCTCCTATTTCTGTCCTGAGTTTCGGTAAGATGTTTGTTAGCAGTACCCAGGCCCCTCCGCGTGAAAAGTCTGATTTGTGACGACTATTGCACGCTCGAATTTGCACGAGAAGAGACGATTGTTGTTTTCGGGATTTCTTTTGCGCGCTCGAGGAGACGCTCTTTTGAGACGCTCTGATGCTTGATTGTTGCCGATTTCGGCTGTTTTGAGACGCTCTTGCAAACGCTCTTGCACGAAAGGATCTTGCGTGACATTGTTTTATTACCAAGCCGCCCTGTTATGTTTCAAGCGAACATATGAACTGACCTTTGTGAGATCCGGAGTCGCGTGCTCCTTTTTTCTACGATTTCACACACGCAGGTTGCATTGGTTTACTTCAATCACATCGACAATTAAATATTTGGACACGTTGCATTGTGTTCACAATTGGTTTACTTGAATTTCCTCGAAAATTAAATATTTGGAAGTAGTCCTAAATCTGGCTGTGACATTGTAACAAATGTGTCTGTCACTACCAGGTGTTGGTTTTGCGCTTTGTTAGTATAAGGTTACTTTGAGACGCAAACTGCACGAAAGGATCTTGCGTGACATTGTTTTATAAAACCAACGATGATAATGAAATTACAAATGTGGCAGCACTTCACTTCCAATATGGTACCCCTAGTCATAGATTATTAAAGTGCGTTCGACAAAAGGTTTAATAAGGCAGTGGGTTTTAGATAAAGATTATAATACTTCAGCTACAAGGCTACAAGGCATTGACACGTTAATAAAGTTTTCTATCTATCTTCTATCTTTCTCTATCTATCAGTAGATATTAAGAGGCAGTCCGCGTAAGAACCGACCGGTCAATTTTCGGCGGTAAATGGATTTCTTTCATTTTCTCCACAGAAGTAGAACATCATGTCTAAAGTACAAAAATCATATTAGTTTGGCTTCGTTCTTTTTAA
The DNA here is from genome assembly GCA_029204205.1 of Desmophyllum pertusum. Classification (NCBI taxonomy): domain Eukaryota; kingdom Metazoa; phylum Cnidaria; class Anthozoa; order Scleractinia; family Caryophylliidae; genus Desmophyllum; species Desmophyllum pertusum. The sequence goes on along the minus strand of MU825888.1, from coordinate 130,845 downwards.
AACTTGCGTTTGGCCGTTTGTCCCGAAGCGACTATAGATTATGCAAATTAGTCTTTCGGAACATCGATTTTTACCTGAAACTCGAAGCACCGTATAATAATGTAGATTTAACACAGTGAGCTAATATTTACGTCGTTAGTCATATTAGTAATAAACTTTGTTTTAAGCGTTAAATTAACTTGTTCCAGTTCTTACAAAATTAGTTATGATTTTTTTCGTACACCCACCTATTGGTGCCACAGCCGCCATTGGCAAAGTGTCTCGATAAAAATACATAATTTCTCAAAAGTGGGACCTGATCAGAAATCAATTCACCAATATTTTATCAGACCAAGGTCTGGTCTACAAATAACTGCAATAACATTTGTGGGCACTCGTCACATAATACTAGAAAATCTTGCATCAATTTCACAAAAATGACAAATTTCATTATCATTCGGTCAATAAAGGCTGGTTTCATTTTCTTAATGTGTCTTTAAAAACATTTCAGACCTACAACAGATTAAAAAAAGGCCCATATTACAGTTCTGAACGAAAAACATTTGTAAAACTAACCTGAATTATGTACAAAGTCTTCCAACTGGACACCATTTTTCCCCACCGTGGGGTCGATGTCACGCAACACAAGGGCGAATCGTCAAGGTATCATGATCTGGACTGTGCTAAACCACGAAACAGCGAAACGAAACACCGAAACAGCGAAACAGCGAAACAGCGAAACGAAACACCGAAACACCGAAACAGCTATTTTTTTAATGGTTATTTACTGATCCGATGGAAAGAACAAAGAAGGGCAAGGAATGCAGTGTTTGTGCGATTGCGTGACCTTACTAACAGTACGCCATATGCATCTTTTCTCAGTAGTTTATACCTTCGTGGAGAACAGAGAATATCTCGCGTTTTTCTTTACGTTTATATAATCGGAAAGCTAGCTAAATGGTTTTGTCAAATTTAATTGGAAAACAGCCCGGGCCGTAAAGCTTGCAGTACAACTGGAAATAAATCCATTAACCATTTAGTATATAGGCTTACGGAGAAACTTCGGAAAGCTTTAAACTGGGCGTTTACTAATCAAAGTCCGTATGCCGAATGCAAATTCTGCCGGGATTATGGTATGTCAACAAATCCAACGCGAGGAAGACATTCTTCGCTTATCACTAGTATAAGGGGAGGATCTACAAGCGGCCTTAAAGTTTTTTTGGGTAGTAGACAGTAGCCTTCTTTTTTTGGAGTACTTATCTAAGATCGCGAGCTCATGTTTATAGCCAATGTTTGTGTCGTCACGCAACGCTTCTCCCAAATAACTTGATAAAGACTACTGTTTCACGTGATCCATCGGAAATTATATCACCAAAACATAACCATTAAAAAAAATTAGCTGTTTCGGTGTTTCGATAAATAAAAAATAAAAAAAAATAGCTGTTTCGGTGTTTCGGTGTTTCGGTGTTTCGGTGTTTCGGTGTTTCGGTGTTTCGGTGTTTCGGTGTTTCGGTGTTTCGGTGTTTCGGTGTTTCGGTGTTTCGGTGTTTCGGTGTTTCGGTGTTTCGGTGTTTCGGTGTTTCGGTGTTTCGGTGTTTCGGTGTTTCGGTGTTTCGGTGTTTCGGTGTTTCGGTGTTTCGGTGTTTCGGTGTTTCGGTGTTTCGGTGTTTCGGTGTTTCGGTGTTTCGGTGTTTCGATGTTTCGGTGTTTCGGTGTTTCGGTGTCTCGGTGTCTCGGTGTCTCGGTGTCTACGGTGGAAGCAACTGTATCGGTTCCAAACGGTTCTTGGGTGAACAGAAGTCGATCCGTTCCGGTTCGGTTCGGATTTACGGTTCCATTCCGGTCCCGTGTAAACATAACCTTAATGGCTGAGCAACGAGCTTACAGAGAGTAATTGAAAAGCTATTTCTCAATTTTATTTAGTTTTCTTTATTCATTTCATTCATCTTTATTACTGAAATCAGTCTCGTCGCTTTCGTCAAGTCCTTGCTTTCTTTCCCATTTTCCAAGGGCTTTTCTGTGAGCCGTTGCGGCTTTGTTCGCATTTTCTAGTATTAAATGCGGGCAGCTTATCCAAAAGAGCGTCAAGTTTCTCGTTTGCTGACTTCTTTCAGTTTTAATAAACGAGCAGCAGTGTTTTTTCAGGTCTAAAATTCTTCGTAGTTCGTAGCAATGATGCTTTGTGAACGTTGGAAATTAGCATACGACAAAAACATATTTTGTCTCACACGAAACACGCGGAAAGGGCGTGTCCCTAGTGAGTATACGTGTATACGTGCTCTGGCAACGAAGGAGTCAACATCGCTTCTTGTTGTTGGACGTTTTGAGAGCCGAAAATTCTCAAGAAGAAAAGGGGAACCTTCCAAACAGAGCTATTCTAAAGACAACTCGCTTGGTTAGTGAGTAAGTGGCGTATGATATTTCTGTTGAGCGACAGAGAACGAACTGCAATGAACCCACATGGTTTCAGCTGAAGGCAACAATTCAACACTTGGATATTGAAGTTACATTATAGTCGCTTCACTTTTGTTTAGTTACGTTATTTGTAGATGTTTGCAAAGAGAATAGCGAAAGCCGTTCAATGACTACTGAAAACAGACATTCAACGTTAATTTTGTGAAAAGTAAATCCACTGTGTAATGCAATCGAATTACTTGAAAGAATATTAAATATTCAGTCACCATTTGTTGTGTCAGTTGATGTTATGATAATTAATATTAATAAGTCTCGAGCAGTGACTGATCAAACACCGCATACTAATTAGGAGTGTTTTTATCACATATGATGTCACTACACGTGACGTATTATCGATCATTTGATAGGTTCGTGGGCTTATGAATTATTAATGAGTTTTTGAATTGTTTTGAAATCGCGGCAACCTATTGTATTTGCTTTAGAAAGTTTTTCCTATTAATTGTCAAATATCTCAACAGAAAATACAGACAAGTAATAACTTAAAATGTGCAATTTGACCCAACAACACATTTTCATCCTCGATTAGTAGCAAGGCGGAAAAAGTCTTTCCGTTTCCGCTTAATCGGAAAACCCAAGTACTTGGACAAACAAAAAATGTGGGTGGAGCTGTCAAGTATTTTTAACACCCCAGCGATATTATTTGAACCCCCGGTCAGAACGAATTCGATAAGCGCTGCGCCCTATTACTAAAAATAGGTTTTGTCACATGAGACCAAATGAGACCTCCCGCACGGACTCAGACAGACAAACATTGCGATCTGTGAAAGGCAAATGTATGTGCGAGAGCGGCGACAATGAAACAAAAAAACGAAAAAATTGGTGAAATCGTGGGCTTTGCTTTCCAGAAGGACGAGGAATGGTTAGTACCAAACACTGCTGTTGGGGAGAGTGCAGAACGGACTCCAGATAAGTGGCCGAAATCCCTCAAAGAGGTGCAGGAATCGGGAAGAAGGCCTTCATACCGTTTCCAAAACCGTCGCAAGACATTGCGAAGTGTAGACGTTGGCTACTGGCTTGTTCGCGGGAATCATTTATTACTGAGAAAAGCATTTCCAGAAACACCTACATTTGTGCTCTTCACTGGCCCAGAGAAAAAGGCCCCACGGCCGAATTTCCGAATCCGCTGAAGGAAAATTTTACTCCAGCACAAGTTATAAAGTTGTGACAGGCCTACACGACTCCCGCTGTTCGCAAATGTATTGTCTTAGCCTTTATTTACCTCTTTTGTACGAGACAATGGGAGGCTCTTTATATATCTCCCTCAGTGAAGGCTGATTCTGTATTAAATGCCATTTATCCATCAAGACTTTCTTTAAGTATTGTGTGACAAAACGTAGAATTTTATTGCGCGCTTTTTCCTTCTGTTGAAGGGCCGACTTTCTCTCTTCGAATTTAACTTCCGAGAGGACTTTATGTACCAGAATATCTGGATACCCTCTCACATGCAGGCGTGATTTGAATTCTCTTACATTCTCCTCAAAAGTTATTTTTGAAGAGTTTGTTCGAAGCAGCCTGAGTGCTTCGCCTTTGATGAAGCCTTTACTGACCCCTGGTGGGTGGCAGGAAGAGAAATGCGTGTACTGAAAGGTTTCAGTCGGCTTGTAGTGGGTGCGCACGTCAAGGATAGATGTGTCTTTAAATCTATCGCCTTTATAAACGCATGTATCCAAGAAAATAGTTTCCTTTTCTGAGATTTCAGCCGTAAATCTAATGGTTTCGTGATGTCTGTTTGCTCGGGTCAAGCGTGTGGTGATTGGGTGTAACGAAAGCTCAGACCTCGAAACATCAGACCTCAGACCTCAGACCTCAGACCTCGAAAGCTCAGACCTCGAAACATCAGACCTCGAAAACTCAGACCTCGAAACATCAGACCTCGAAACATCAGACCTCGAAAACTCAGACCTCGAAACATCAGACCTCGAAAACTCAGACCTCGAAAGCTCAGACCTCGAAAACTCAGACCTCGAAAACTCAGACATCAAAAACTCACTGCATTGTTCATTAACACAATTCCCAATCTTCATTATCGATTGCTTACGAACAACTAGACTGTGAACAGTCCCTCTATTTCTTTGTGGCCACGTTCGATCTTTGAGCCGCCATCTTGAATAATCTGGACTGAGTTCACGGTGTTTGTACCCAAAGTTGCTAAGCAACATGACGTATTTGCTAGGGCGATTACTTTCGGAGTACTCGCGCTACTTTCTGATTGGATAAAAAGATTTGGAAACTCTTTGTGTGCTTCCACAAGTAACGTAGTAGTAACGACATTCCGCCGTTCTAGTTTTATTCCACGTTCCTCTCGGCCATTCTTGGTTTTATTTTTAATCTGAAACATGAATGACAACCTTGTCCTCGTGCTCGCAACGAGTGATTTTCGCGGCAAACGTAATTCTAAAAATAGCTCAAGGTTTAACTACGCTCTGTCATAGGGCCAATAAGGGAGATGGAGGTTCCAGGGTGATATGCTCCTGAAAACGTGTATTAACAAATCCAGCAATTACCTGTCAAACAAATTTCGCAAACAAACAAGAATAAAACAGACCTCGAAACATCAGACCTCGAAAACTCAGACCTCGAAAACTCGGAAATTTTTACTCGTAAAATGTCTCTGTCTTTAATATTACTAGCAAAATCTTTGCATTATTCTGATTATTATTACCCGTTATTATTATTATTATTATTATTACAAGTGGAACCGGAATAAAAGCAATAGATAATTTAATTGTCATAATGGAAAAATGGTAAATATGATACCACCTACTGCCCTTAATTTTAGTTTTAGTGGGGTTTAGAAATTGCGAAAATTGTGCAAATTTATTAGTAAAATATCAGCCCTCAGTCGGCCCTCAGTCTTTTCTGTATGGACCTCGTTGCACTCTATCTGTACTGTCAAGCTTGGTTAATAATAAGACATATGTATTATCAGATACGAAACCAATTGACAGTGTTCTTTGTATAGCACAAACCAACAAAAAGAAATGCACCCTCAGACAACAACCCTGAGTTTAAATTGTGTATATCAAAAACCCCAGTAATGCAATTTGTAAAATTCATAGTCAGAGCAATATGTAAATAGCTCAGAATAGTGGATTCAAAAGCCTCATATGAAGGTAAATGAGAGCTTACATGTAGTTTATATCAATGAACCAATGGTTTACATGAAGCGACTCGGCAACTTACATGTGTCTATCAGTATCAGTGAATATGAATTATGGTGATGTCAAAAATTCCTGCAACAAAAAATATACTAAAGAACACCAGTAAAAGTCACTCAAATGTTAAACTCTGAAAATATGGTAGCAGTATTAGAAGGAACAGAAACCCAACACTGTTTTAAAAATTATCATGTTGTGACTATAATTTATTTTTTACATTACAAATTTTTTGTTTTCCTTTCTCTTGAATTTAATGTCATTAGTTAGTACTGTCATTAAGTACCATGCTCTAAAACAAAATAAAGACAAAAGGAAATAAATATCAAACAAAAATAAATTTAAACCAAAATTGTACATGATTTGAAACATAAATTTGGAATGGTCTGAATTTTAACAGGCCATGAATTGACATAAGAGTGACAGACTGGTGTGAATCAGACCAAAAGTATATGCATTTTCCAACAAAGGCTTGACTTTTCATACCATGCTCGATTACACATGCAAGATGTACATGTATATTTATTAAAGGGGCAAAATACACTAACAGCATGTGCTAACATTTAACATTTTAAACATTCAATATTAAAATCACACTGTTTAGGATCAGATTCAATGAAATCTAAATACAGCAGACAACCACCACATTTCAAAATCTTTCTTCAAATATTTATTTGGTCCTTTTTTTTTCTGGCCACAATTTTTTTAGTGTCATGATTAACTGCAACACCATCAATCAAGTGTCACCCTCTGAATTAGTAAAAGAAACAATTTTGTATATTATATAGATTATAAATTATTTCAAACCAATATCAATTTAATTTATTCTCCTGACATCACAAGTGCTACCTGATATTACAATGGTTTTGAAGTACAAATCTGAAGAGAAAACAAAGCAGAGAATGTAATTAACCATCAGGTCAGCTGGATCGAGGAGAGAGGGCTTAAGTGGTAGACCAGTATACTGGTACCCAGTATTAACCCACCTCAGAAGAGAACATATAATTAATTATCATGCTCTAGATCAAGGATAATTAATGAAAGGGATTTTCAACTTTTAAATAGATATCTATTTACATACACCTAAAAAGGTTTGAGATGCAACTCCCTTCCCCCATTTCCCCCAAAAGAAGCCCACCAAAAAAAAAACCTTTTGAACAAATAACAGATATTTAGCCCACGTACAGCTTATATAATATATAATAACTTTACAGTACACTCCCCTAAATGATGAATATAGTTCTGAAGACTGCAAAGTGAATTTTATGGGTGTATGTAAAACCAAAAAGACTCCCGAAACACCCCAGAACACTCCGAAAACACCCAAAAATTACAAATACGAAGAAAATTAAAAATATGTAAAAAGGAAATGAAAATAAATAAGATATTATATGGCTGAAGTGGTCCAAAAGGGGAAATGGAACATGGTCAGTGGTCTGAAATTTGCATTTAGTATATTTTTGGTGGCCGAAGATGCGGTGGCCTAATGGAGTAATGGTTAGCATGCTGGACTCAGGACTGAGTGGTCTGGGTTTGAGCCCTGGCTGGGGTCAATGTGTTGTGTTCTTGGGAAAGATACTTTACTCTCAGTGCCTCTCTCCACCCAGGAGTGTAAATGAGTACCGGCGACAAAATGCTCCAGGGTGGACTAACTTGCGATGGACTATCATCCCAACCAAGGGGGTTATAGTTGCTTCATGCTACAGAAACTGGGATTAAGGCTCCGGCTCCGGCAGTTGTGGGCCACTACGCTCATGAAGACTTTACCTTTTTATATGTTTGGTGTTCCTGGGTGTTCCGGGGGTGTTGACCAGGGTCACTGTTCTTGGTTTAACATACACCCAAATTTTAATCAATACTGTTAATGAGATAATAAAATTGCATGCGTTTAAACACGGAGCGAGCCTATCAGTCGAGGCTGTGGAGTTCAGCCTGCCAATCACAATGGTCTCATTTGATTGGTTAATTCACCCAGGTATAATTATGTGCAATTATTCAGTATTGTCCAAGTTGTTTGCACAATCACAAAGCTTGTAATTCTGAATAATTTTGCAAATCCCGTCAAAGTCATCTTCACGAGACTCGTTCAAGTTCTTGACAAACTCAGATAAATGGAAACAGGTGGCTCTTTGATCGCAGGTTTGAGCTTTGCAGCATTTTAGCTAGCCGCAAAATTTGGACTGTACTGTACATGTCGAAATGGGCGAAGGGAATTCATTGTTTGCATTCAGTTCCTCCAAACAGTGAATAGATATATTTGTTTTGCGCTCAATATTTATTATTATAGCTTGTTGTGTTTGACATAAATCAATTAGTTGTTTGGATAAACCAACCCCAACTTTTCTCGACCGTTGTTGTGCGACGTTTCAGCTTTCCCCACATGCCATTAATGATAAAAATAGCCAACAAAGTGCTTCAGACGGGGCGTGTCCTTTCCTTTTATAGGGTCGCTCCGTGTTTAAAAGATATACGGTATCCCTTCAATTGATGCTCTTCACTCTCACCTGTAAAATCCACTGTCTACTGACTACAATCAATATGTTTATTATAAGACCATGACCTCCATCTATGAAAAAGATGAAACAGAAAACAAATGATAAATACTACATTGTGCATGGGAAATTCCTTAGTACTCCTATCATCCTGAGTCTCCTACGCAGCCGTTATTTGTGTCGTCACGCAGCGCTTCTCCCCACTAACGGCTGCTCAAACCTGGACCACATTCCTTTCCTTTTGTTTTGACCGCAGCAACTTTGACACCTATCGGCAAAAACGTGACTGTTACCGTTTGCTGAAAATCTTTTTCAACATTATTTTTTAGTATCATTCATTTGTCTTCAGTTAAACAATGTTTTATTTTGATGTTTGGTGTGCGTCAAATTTAAAAGGCGGCATACTGGCATCCGCTTGACGTTTCCGACGCTAAGGTCACGATAGGACACAATCTATTATTGGTGTATTGGCGCGAGCAAGTTCCGAAAAATGGCACTGCAAGACAGCAACTGTGATTGGCTTAAATCGGGAAAGGAATGTGATTCGGATTTGAGCAGACGTTAGTGGGGAGAAGAGTTGCACGATGGCACAAATAACGGGGCTGCATAGGAGACTACTATCATCCCAGTTCATCTAAATATACCTGATTAAATAGATCAGCTACATTTTGACTTCCAACTTTCATTTTACTGAAAACAATTTTCAGTTGATAACAAAATAAATTTAAGTTAAACTTAATTATTGCTAATTCTTTTTTATAATATTATACACTGCACCAAAGCGTCTGTATTTTATATCGTTTGTGATCAGAAAACTGAAGTTGTGTGACGCGTGACAAAAAGTGAAAAGTACAATGTTTACAAACGCTTCACTCTTCTGATTGGCGTTAAAACCTCGAATTGTAATATATATTATAGTCTATTTTAATACACAACAGCTCTTCTGTCCAAAAGTTAAATTAAAACAAACCGCAAAATATTTTTCATAACAATTGAAGGGCCACAATTTTTTGTGATGATTTATAGCAAGCAAACATTATATTTAAATGTTGTTCAGCACCCAGATTTGACAGCATAGAAACATAAAATCGCCGGCCTTCATTCAAACGCAGCAATTCCACTTTCCCTCGGAAAGTTTATTTTAATTTCCCAGGACAAGAAACAATATGGCAAGCAAAACATCGTATCGAAAAAAGAGAAAACAATTCACTAGACACCTTTCCAGTATTTCAGTGAAAGCTGGAAGATTTCGTACTATTTTAGCCTAAAGAAGCTTGTGAAAATCGTTTGTTTTGCACAATTTGCAGTGACGATTTAATATTACTATAATTCGCAAGCAATACTGACACTATAAGCATAGAAACATAAAATCGCCTACATTCAAATGGAGAAATTCAATTTCCCTTGGTACGTGTAAACTTATTTTAATTTCCTAGGACGAGAAACATGCCAAGCGAAATATCGTATTGAAAAGTGAAGAGAAAAACAAATAATAATTCACTAGACACCTTTCCAGTACATTTCAGCGCAGTCGGAAAGCCGTTAGATTTCGTACTATTTTAGCCTAAAAAGCTTTTGAAAATCGTTTGTTTGCTTACCGAGCTCAGCTTAGGGACTGAGAATTTCAATTCAAAGAGGCAGAGCTATGCCTTCTAGTTTCGTTTCAACACATAGCTGATTGCATCGGATGTAAACAACAGATGATCAGTGTTAATTTACCAACGAAGGTGTTAAAAGCTTGGTCTATTCTAGCAGAAAAAAACTAACCAAAGGTATCTCTTGTCATAGAACATGTAAAGGTAATATAAAGTAAAGGTACGTTTTATTAATAAGCTTATAATTAAGCTCATAATATTTAGCAAAGCGCTCACATGCACTGCCAGCTGCTTCACGAGCGGAACGGTGATAACAACTTAGCTTACTTACTTGATGGTGCTGTTTTGGCGTCATGTGATGTTATGACCACTTGAATCCACACTTTTTCTCCTGTCCGAAGGACTTTACTCTCTCTCTTTAACAGTAAAACGAAGTTTAAATATTTTTTAAGTCCACAAGACAGACGTCCACAAAAACGTTTTGTAGACGAACCTCGCGAGTAGTTGACGTGAGTCACATGACGACGGCGTAAGCCGCAGAAAATGGCGCGAGAGCACAGTCTCGCCCCAATCCTCTCTCCTCCCCAGGCCCCAAGGAACTGCTAAATTACATCCCTGAGCCCTAAGACGGAGATTTAATTTTGCAAAACAGACAAGCGAACTGGAAAGAGGATGCTCTAAAACCTCTCATAAATTTCTCTTTTTGGTTTTAAATTAATAAGTGGCTGATTTAGCGCCAATAACCAACTTTTCATGCGCTACTCATGCGCTGCTCTTCCCTGATATTTAAAAGAAAAAATAATAATCGCCCTTCTGATAAACCTTACATCAATATCTACAACTGACAGGAATAAGGCGCTGTTTTATTGAGCATAATGTACTTTTAAAGCAATTTAAAATATTCAAAGCAATCTGGTCACGTGACTGATGACGTCACGTACGAAACGAGTTCAAAAATGTGTTCTTCACATAAACATCTATCCACATGTAGATTTTGGTTGCTATACACCTCATGCTTTATGAGATATCGCAGAACAAAATTTCCACATATTTTTGCACCCGTGTATAGCCCCCTTAAATTTAAAATGCCAGATGTCACCTGGCCATTTCAAAATGCCCCATTTCAATATCTTGCTATCTAGATTGATTGCTTTTCAATTGATAGCGGCCTGTTCTCACAGTAAACAAAAACGCATTTTCGGGCGTGGTCACGTGACTAATGACGTCATCACACAAAGTTTGATATGAGAGTTATTCTATGGTAAGTGTTATTACCTTGTGGTGTTTCACCCTTCTAGGCCGCAAATTGACAAAGTTATTTGTCATTGAAAAATTTCCAGTTGCAAAGGACTCTGGGAAGGTTCTTATCATTATTATATATTACTTTTATAATTATTTTATTATCAGTTTGTACACACGTACGTCAGGATAGTCTCCTACGCAGCCGTTATTTGTGTTGTCACAAAGTGACGGCGGTCAGATTTCAACACCCTAAGCGGTACCAAACCACGAATGTTAACCCCTAAAAGGTACGACCCCTGGTAAATTACGATAATAATAATAATAATAATAATAATCGAATATTTATGCAGGATGACCCTTCAGTACAACAGCACTGTTATCAACGGGGTCCTGCTAACTATTAATAAATACAAATTTAAAATACATATATACATAAGTTACAAAATTTTAAAATTTTAAAAAACTACAATAAAAACCTTACAAATAAAAATCGTCCAACGCTTTCCTAAATAATACCCTAGAATTAATGTTTCTCAAACTTAAAGGCAGCGAATTAAAAATCGATGCACCTAAAAAATAAAAACTTCGGCGCGCGAATTCAAGTTTGACCTTGGGGAGTTTTGCTGATTTCCCGTTGTTTCTAGTGTTTGCGGCGTTATGATTTAATCGTTCGAAGTAATTTTTAAACGGATAACACACAGATCCGTTTAGACAGTCAAATACAAGAGAGCACGCTCTCTTTTGTAAAAAGTTGTTAATTGATAAAATTCGAAGATCACAGTTTCCCGGACTCACACGTTTCACAAGCTCATCGCGTTTATGGCTCAACTTTAAGCCCCTGCACTTTAACCACCGTTTCAACTGGTCCACAGTATATTCCTCCGGTTCTCTTTCAAATTTAGAGCCAGGAACGTCGTCGTCGTCGGTAAGAACCGTTAAAGATCGAAGCGAACCGCTCGCCATTCACATGATTTCCCCTACAACTCTTGCAGAAGAGGACTTTGTTTGTCTGAGTCACGGCGGGGTCTCAAATTTCGTGACGTCATTAGGGCGCAGCGCTATTGAATGCCGACAGTCGTTATTTTTCTCGCCTCAAACGCCCTGCGGGCGTGTGAGGCTCGCGAGGATCACGCTCACGGCGCTTCGCGCCTTTGCGAGCAGCGAATTGAGCGGAAACATAACGACTGTTTTGCAGTCTAGGGAAAATCGAGATTTTCTTTTACCACAATGCATCTTTTTGCGTGACATTATAGCAGGAAGCAAGATGAGAACTGTTCTTTGATGGATTCTTGTGTAATAATTCGTCGTCTATTTATAATATGTCAATAATTTTGCGGTGTGTAATTGGTCGGGTTATTACACAATTACAGAGATAAAGGCAAATAACTTTGACAGTTTGGCAGGGTTTTTTTTCGGTTTCTCAGGTTTCTTACTTTCGTGAAGTCAAATCCCTTTGTTTTGACTGTGATTGAAACGCCTCCGTATTAAGCAACGTCTAGTGACTACAATAAAAGGCCAAGGAAGTGAAACTTTTGTGCTACGCCTGTCACGCAGGCTACTTTTGTGTGAGCACAGTGAGAAGAGAACGTTTAGGTCTACAAGGGTCAAACACCGGAAGACAGTTGTCAAACATGTCATGACAAATGAAAATATACAGTGCACAGATAAGCGAGGTTAACTTTGTATGAGAGCGGAAAGTGTCCGTTGTCCGTATTAAGGGCTAATGTAAGATAAAATATATGAGCTTTTCGTCGGGACAAACAAAACTGTCCGTAATAAGCCGCGGGTGTGCGAAAGGGGAGGGGATTGCGTGTACTAACTTTCGAGTGCCTCCCAAGCCGTAATCTCGCCAAAAAAGTCTTAAACAGCCCGGAATGACAACATAACAGCACACATGACTCAATTTACATATATTTTAAACTCTATTGAATAATACAGATCAAGTTGACTCTCAAATCTAAACTTGTGAACCAAATCTCAACCGTCACAGTAAGTCTGTAGCCCGGGGGAGGGTACTCCCCAAAAAATTGGGTGGGGGTGTGCCGCTGGGCTATAAAAACCCTTACCCTGCACCAGAGCACAAAACGCTAATTTTGCGACCCTGTTCCAGAATAAATGTTGAAAAAAGATACCCTGTTCCAGAGGATTTTTAACGACTTTTTTTCTAACCCAAAAGGCTAAACTATAAATCAGCACTGCTAACGTGTAGCTGTAAAGCTTCTTTAATACTCCTGCGCGTTTCGTTTCGTCTGACTAACCCTATTCCAGAGTATAAATTACCGATCTTCGTGCCAACTTCTGGGAAACTGATACCCTGTTCCAGAACAAAAAATGCCTTTTGGTATACCCTGTTCCAGAGCAAAATGCTCAAAAACCATACCCTGACCAGCGGCACGTACCTATATAGCGTATATAAGGAAGTACCCCCCCCCCCCCGGGGGGTCTGTAGTTCGTGACCTGAATAATGTAAACACTGACCACTCAAACATAGGATGGTCTGCCTGTGGTATAAACATAAACATTTCTTGCACTTTTTAAATTCACAATGGATTTTTGACAAACAAGAAACTTTATGTGACATCAGAGGTCTATAACTAGAGGTTTCCATCTAGCATTGCGCGCGGCCCATCAGATTAGGAGTTAGGCTATTTTTAGACACTTTTCGCGCGAAACCAGCAACCAATCACGCACCATGCCTGACAAATATGGTCATTGAACGCGCTAGCTCGACAATTTTTGTTCAAGACGGTTTGTTCGTCGATTGAAAAGATGGTTAAAATCACTAAGTAGAAAGCCTTGGCCCTTCTAAATCAAACAAAAGTTAATTCTACTAAATAATGCACGAAGTTTGAAACGAAATATTTAATGGGAAATGCCTGTAAAATGTACAACTAATGCGACTGAAAGAGCACTAAAGGCAGCCTGAAATTAATTTACGGGAAGACCGCGGACACAATTAATTCGTCCAAAGAATGAAAACCTGTTTACAACACAAGTTTAAGCTTAGTCTATTCAGTATTGTTACCTTGTATTTCGACGAGGCTTGTCAATTCCAGCTGAATTAAGTTTTAAAATCAGCACAATAAATATCCATGGATCAGTTAAGCCGTTATAAGCTTATAACTTGAGCTTACGGCAGTTCGTCAAGCGTTCGTGACAGTCAATCATTCAAAGATCACTTCACAGTGAAATTCTCTTTCTTTCCATCCATGTAGACATTGAGGGTTTCCTTTGTTCTTTTACTTCAATGAACTTGATTTCAAGCTCAGTTCGTTAATTCTGTAGTCGCGCAAGTTTCGCCCGCCGTATAAACAAGTGAAACCTTCGGCTGCGTATAGCTGTCCGTTCAACTTGTAAAATGAATATAATGTTCAGCTCCACAATTATTTCGAAACTTCCCATGTTAAGCTAAACCATCTGCACAATTTTCCAGAATATACGAAACTTTGGAGAGATTGAACGAAGATTAATCCGCGGAGAAACCTTTGTCTTTTCATTCAACTTTCGACAACTTGCAAACTGGACACCGCGCCAAGTTTTGCCGCCGAATTCATACAAATTATGCTTCATTTAGATTGAACTGAAAAATCACTCAGTCGATTTATAGTTTTACAAAAAGTATACCGAAGTTTGACCTAAATTTAGTGAAGTATTTAAACAATTATTACATTCTGCTGTGACGCTTTTCGCTTTTCCTTGGCCGGCAAAGTTTCTGCCTTTGCGTACCGAGCGCTCGCATATTAAAAATGGTTCAACGTGATTGGCTGCTGGTTTCGCGCGAAAAATGTCTAAAAATAGCCTAACTCCTAATCTGATGGGCCAAGACCCAATACCAGAGATGGAAACCTCTAGTTATAGACCTCTGGTGACATGTAATTTACAATTTACGGACAAAGGTATCTATCGATTGACAGGATTTTGCTGCGGCCTTTCTATTTCGAAAAGTGAATAAGTAGCAAAGGACCGCGAACGAAAATGCTGCTGGTATACGTAGGATCTGTAAAAGATCAAATCAGCCAAAAATAGAAATACAAATAAAGTGAGCAAGGCTGATACTACGTAGAACACTTAAAGCGACAACGACATGATAGAGTCCAAACTGAAAGCCAAAAATGCAACCGTGGACAGCTGTTTCGACCTGGTTGGGTCTCGTCAGCACGGTGTAGCCGCATAAAATAGAACAACCAGCTATGCGGCCAATTGACTATTGAATGCTCGTGGTAATGACCTCAGATGAGCTCAAATTCAAATGTTTGCCAATGGCCAACGCCAGCGCGTGACCATGAGTAACCGGCAAAGAATTTGAAATATCATGTCGTTGTCGCGATGAGGAAAGTGATGATAGACATAAACTATCCCACAGCGAATACATGGGCAAAACCATGTGAAAAATATAAACAGCATATAGGATCTAAGAAGATCTACGGTCCGAAAAAAACTGAAAGTGAATAAGTAGCAAAGGACCGCGAACGAAAATGCTGCTGGTATATGTAGGATCTGTAAAAGATCAAATCAGCCAAAAATAGAAATACAAATAAAGTGAGCAAGGCTGATACTACGTAGAACACTTAAAGCGACAACGACATGATAGAGTCCAAACTCAGTGAAAGCCAAAAATGCAACCGTGGACAGCTGTTTCGACCTGGTTGGGTCTCGTCAGCACGGTGTAGCCGCATAAAATAGAACAACCAGCTATGAGGCCAATTGACTATTGAATGCTCGTGGTAATGACCTCAGATGAGCTCAAATTCAAATGTTTGCCAATTGGCCAACGCCAGCGCGTGACCATGAGTAACCGGCAAAGAATTTGAAATATCAAATATTTCTATTTCGCTCTTCTGTGACTTCTAGCCTATGAATAGGCTCCGTGAAAGCGAGCCGCACGAAGCCTGGAGAGAAGGGAGAGAGGGCCCCTTTCTCTCTCTCCCAGTCTTCGCGCGGCTCGCTTTTCCTTTCACCCCATCGCGGAGCCTATTCATAGTGACGTCTGGCTCTGTTCGGTCCATTTTATCCAACCACACATTTGACACACATGCTGAGCCCTTTTGCAGTTCATTATTGGGGTACCCAGTCTTCTCTCATTTTGATAGAGCCTGGAGATTAAAATATCGGATAAGGGTTTTAGGTCGAATTTATCGTTAACGTTAAATTCAGCTTATAGAATCTCAAGATCTGGTCCAAAATTAAATGTGTCACCCAGCAAATCTACAAATGGCGGACCTTCAATGTTATCTTCGTTGATTCAGGCTTCAT
The DNA here is from genome assembly GCA_029204205.1 of Desmophyllum pertusum. NCBI lineage: Eukaryota > Metazoa > Cnidaria > Anthozoa > Scleractinia > Caryophylliidae > Desmophyllum > Desmophyllum pertusum. The sequence goes on along the minus strand of MU825888.1, from coordinate 114,654 downwards.
TTCCAGTTAGCGAATTATAGCTTTTAATTCACTTTCTTTTCAGCCATCCGCGGTCCACGGACGCACCTGTCGCACCCCTCGCCCTACGGGCCCGATTATTTTAGTGTGGTTAGCCAAAGCAAGAGATGTTGCCTTAGGGGTAGGGTTATCAAATGCAATACGCCAAAGAAAAAAATAACAAAACCAACAAAGTTGCTGCACTATCCTCAACGGCGACAACTCAGAGAACGAAGTCTTGACCTATATTATCAATTGAGAGGTCTTGTGAGAGTTGAGTCATGCACGTGGCAAACATGAAGCGGGTTTGCGTGACGAATTCAAATTCAAAGTTTGTGCTTGTTTTATGTAATTGTTCATGCATTATTACATTTACGTGTATCTAAAACTATTATAGCAACAACCTGTAGTTTGTTTATAATTCACGGAAATCAAACAATAATGTCGTCAATTCACTATTCGCATCTTATATTTTTCGCGTGACAACTTGTTATGTAAATAAACAGCCAGGAAATACTTGCAATTAAAAGACTAAAGACTAGTAACCAAGTACCCAGGTCTTCTCCTCCCGCTTACTCGATTTGGCACGAAATGACTTCCTGAGATAGGAAGAGCCGGCACATAAACCCGTTCCCAGGCTCTCAGGTGAACGTACGTACCCCTCTCCAGAGAGAGAAAGAGAATGTCTAGGAACTAAGCTGAAGGAATTACCAGGTTTAAGTTTTAATTTAAATCAAATTGCTTTTCATGAAAAAGAAATGTGACTCTTTCAATCTTTCGGTTCCTATTAACGAATTTGTGTATGCATTCGCAATGTTTAACGCCTGAGAAAAATAATTAACTTTCACACGAGATTTATTTCACACACGTAATTTTTAATTAAATATTAAATATGTAACTTCAGAAACTACGAATCTTGGCAAATATTTGCCAAATAAAAATGTTTACATTAAAATAACCGTCACACATATGTATATACAGTGGATTGGGCTGTCATTTCTCTCATCACAAGAAACTAATAACTAAATATTAAGTAAACTAACCTCAATTTCCAAAGTTTTCAGTATTGATTTCCTTGAAGACTAATCCTTTTAAAATAGCAAAGCGTCTAGCCCAAATACAGTTGTAAACAACTCCATCTTCCGTTCATCCGTATTCCTATTTCCCATCGTAATCATTCAATTGCGAGACTGCATCTTATGTTTTAGTATCGACTTGTTAATTTTTCACGGCATTTCCGAGAATCCACCTTACTGATTGAAATCACGAGAGTCCCTAACCCATTCCGTTTACTCGGCTCATGGGCTACATGTATGCGCATTCTCTGAGTAAAAGTTGCAGTAGCCATGAGCACGCGTCGCGGGCCTATTTTTAATCTCGCCAAAAAAAGTCTTAAACAGCCCGGAATGACAAAATAACAGCACACATGACTCAATTGACATATATTTTAAACTCTATCAGAGGTCTATAACTAGTTATAGACCTCTGACTCTATTGAATAATACAGATCAAGTTGACTCTTAAATCTAAACTTGTGAACCAAATCTCAACCGTCACAGTAAGTCTGTAGTTCGTGACCTGAATAATGTAAACACTGACCACTCAAACATAGGATGGTCTTTCTGTGGTATAAACATAAACATTTCTTGCACTTTTTAAATTCACAATGGATTTTTGACAAACAAGAAACTTTATGTGACATGTAATTTACAATTTACGGACAAAGGTATCTATCGATTGACAGGATTTTGCTGCGGCCTTTCTATTTCGCTCTTCTGTGACTTCTAGCCTATGAATAGGCTCCGTGAAAGCGAGCCGCACGAAGCCTGGGAGAGAGGGCCCCTTTCTCTCTCTCCCAGTCTTCGCGTGGCTCGCTTTTCCTTTCACCACATCGCGGAGCCTATTCATAGTGACTTCTGGCTCTGTTCGGTCCATTTTATCCAACCACACATTTGACACACATACCCATTCTTCTCTCATTTTGATAGAGCCTGGAGATTAAAATTTCGGATGAGGGTTTTAGGTCGAATTTATCGTTAACGTTAATGGTAAATGCCAGTGGGAAGAGATGCACCACTGTAACACATACATTTTATTCGAATTGTTTTTAACATAAAATGTGTGCGGATATTTTGCGAGTTGCGTAGTATTATAACGAGAAAAATGCGAGCAATGATGGAATGTCCGCGTTTAATTACATTTTATAAACTTCACTGATAATCATCTAATAGTTTTTTTTTCACTTATCTGCCGACGCAGCACAGCGGTTTCTTTAGAAATGAATGGCTTTATTCTCTTTTCCTTACATGGTAAATTATGTCATTGTCGCTCAACGTCTCAACATCGTTCAAAATTAAGATGTGTTTTATTCGTGATGTTATAATATTTAAATAGCATATATTTGGTGTATTGAATCCAGCAGAAGAATTGATGTCAAATAATCAAGTGTGTCCGCAGCAGTACATTTTCGATTTAGCTCTTACAATTATTTCTCAGCAATGATCATAGACTCTTCTTTTATTTTTCGAGTTCAAAACGTTTCTTATTTCTTCATGGCACGGTAATACTTAGATCTGACGTTTCCATTGTGGCAATGACATGGTTGTGTTGTGTGTTTGTGAAAATGAAAAACACAAACAACAATATCAGTAACGATGAGCTATGCAATGATTAATATTGTGTATTGGTGGTTTTCATCAACATTAACAGGTAAAATAACAGGCACAAATAAACGTTTTGTCCAGATTATAGCTTTGTAGCGTTTTTCATAACCGAGTTAATTATTACATGTACCAAACGAATGTTTAGAAAATTACAGTATTTAGTGTGCCGCCGCCATGTTTGTGTCCTTCAGAGGGGCACAAATATGGCCGCCATAAAATTTCACACGAATTAGAGTAGATTCTACCTTCGATATCATTAGCTTTCACTTCAAATCTGTTTAGACATCACTTGTAAATTATTATCACGTCTAAAAATTAAAAATGACAAAAATTATCCGTTTTTGTGACAGTTCAGAAACATGTTCATCCGGGACTTCAAAATGCTCTATTTCTAAAACGAAGCACTGGATCAATACCAAACTTTGCAGATGAATTATTTTAATGTCTAGAATATATAAAAATAATAGCTTTGCAGGATTGAACGTTTAGATTTTAGAATTTTTATGACGTCAAATGAAAACAAAGAATTAATAAAGTCTAGTTGGATTTGTCGATTTATTTTATTTTTTCCTAGCGATACCAGGCTCCCCGACCATCACATCATCAACGGCAGACATTCAAGGCACTTCAATGATAGTAAGATGGACTCCGCCAGCTGTTAATGGAGGTAGTCCTATCACAGCATACCGAGTGGTCATACTAAAGAGTGGCAGTGAAATAAAGAATGTTAATATTACTGACCCTGGTACAACAAGTCTGCCTGTTGGAGGTCTGAAGAGAAATACCAAGTACACTGTGAAGGTTTTTGCCAGGAATGCTGTGTTTGAAGGACTTGCTGGAAAAAAGGCAATGAAGACAAAGTTTGAAGGTAAACAATCGCAATATATGTTTCTTGTATGAATCAGGGTGAGTTATACAAATCATGTGAAGAAGTCCAGTCAGTACAGGTTTCTTCGTTATATTTAACAATTATTCCACGAACCCGCGTTGGATATGAGATGGTGAAATAACCAATATAAGGTGCGCTTTTTATTAAATACTTCATTAAATTTAGGTTAAGGTTAAACTTCGGTATTACTTTTTTGTAAAATTATAAATATTTGGTATTTATAAATATTTGGGTGTTATTAACTACCATATTTGGCAGAATCCTTGTTATGAGTTGGTAGCATGGGCGCAAGGAGCCAATCAGAAGGCCACATGCAATAACAGTGATTGAGTATTAAATATTTTTTATTAACCAAGGAGTCCCAGCTACAGCGGAAATATACGGCCTGCCCAGTGAAGTAACAGACGATGCCATCACACTGAAGTGGAGGGAACCAAAAAACAATGGGAAAGTAATCACACTGTACACTGTGTACCAAAGAATAGTGACTGATGGTAACCCAGGAGAGTGGAACGGGCTAAAGACTATTACAGATATCTCAGTTAGAGAATTGAAAGTTAAGTTAGAGAAAGGCAAGGTGTATGAATTTGTGGTTACTGCAACAAACGTACTTGGTGAAAGTTTAAAAGAAGATGTAAAGATCAAGAGAGTTAAGGCTTCAGGGATCCCAGCAGCTGTGGAAATGAGTGACATACCTAGTGAAGTAACAGGCAATACGATAACACTAAAGTGGAGTGAACCACAAAACAATGGAAGAGAAATCACACAGTACACTGTGTATCAAAGAATAGTGACTGATGGTAAAAAACGAGAGTGGACCAGGCTAAAGACTATTACAGATATCTTAATTAGAGAATTTAAAGTTAAGCTGGAGAAAGGCAAGGTGTATGAATTTGTGGTGACTGCAACGAACGCACTTGGTGAAAGTTTAATAGAATATGGAAATATCAAGAGAGTATTGGCATCATGGATCCCAGCAGCTGTGGAAATGAGTGACATACCCAGTAAAGTAACAGAAAGTACAATAACGCTAAAGTGGAGTGAGCCACAAAGCTATGGAAGAGAAATCACACTGTACACTGTGTACAAAAGAATAGTGACTGGTGGTAGACAAGGAGAATGGACCAGGCTAAAGACCATTACAAATATCTCAGTTAGAGAATTTAGAGTTAAGTTGGAGAAAGGCAAGGTGTATGAATTTGTGGTTACTGCAACAAATGAACTTGGTGAAAGTTTAAAAGAAGATGGAAAGATCAAGAGAGTTAAGGCCTCAGGGATCCCAGCAGCTGTAGAAATAAGTGACATTGAAGTCACAGACAATACAATAACGCTAAAGTGGAGTGAGCCACAAAGCTATGGCAGAGAAATCACACAATACACTGTGTACCAAAGAATAGTGACTGATGGTAAACCAGGAGAGTGGTACAAGCTAAAGACGATAACGGACGTCTCAGTTAGAGAATTGAAGGTTGAGTTGGAAAAAGGCAAGGTGTACGAATTTGTGGTTACTGCAACAAACATTCATGGTGAAAGTTCAAAAGATGAAGGAAACAGCAATATAGTTAAGGCGATAGGAGGTATGTTCTTTTAACAAGGTATTCTCTTGAATATTCGGTGTGCGGCGGGAATTTATTTAATTTGAACATGATAATGTGGTTTCTCATTCAAAAGCAATTCCGTGTGTTGAAGAATATTGAGCTTTTAATTGATTTATTAAAATGATCATGCTGTTTAATTTGCATTACCAAACTCCTTGGTAACGGAATGGTTGAATTCCTTCTATTAGTATAGGGCTTAGTAATATATCTGATAAAATGAAACATTTCAGGGACGAAGTCGAAGTTAGACCACGTTTTCGGCTGCATTGTATTTTAAATTGCGCACTCTAACCACGACTAGATTGAGGGTAAATTTATTATTACAACACGGATGTGCCGTAGTTCACATAGATTGTGTATATACGTGGTTTAAGAAGGCTGATTACTGGTTTTAATCCTAACGATCCGGTTTAGACAACGACTTTCTTACACGCTAGAATAATTGGCCCTGAACGTCCCACAACGTGAGCAAGAATATATCAAATAATTTTTTTTCCTGATAGCTGAGATGTTTGTCTTTGTTTCGCAGTTCGCAGTTCAGTTCAGTTCAATTCCAGACCAGAGGCACAAGATATACCCTATTTCAGACCAAAGTGGTCAAAATCTAACTATTTTAGACCAAAACGGCTCAAAACCATACCTTTTGGCGCCGCACACATACCCATATTGTTTATAAAGGAATTACTGTCCACCTCCGCCATGCTTCAGTTGCACGCAACCTTATCAAAACAGCGGAAGATTCTTGTATTTTCTTTGCTGTTCAGAATAGCAAGAGACATAATTATCCTTATCCTATTTCGACGTTTTGTTTTTTAATTTTTGTTTTATGTCACTTAGGCCTAACGTTCATGGAGATCACCATAGTTTCAGCTAGTGGAGCAGTGGTTTTAATCCTTTTAACAATACTGGTTATATTATTCAAAAAAACACAGTAAGTTAACTTACTTATAATTGCTTGTTTTATCCGCTATTTTTAAACCCTTCATGATCCTAATGCATTTATTTTTCCTTCAGGGGAGCGTAAGCCAAATATTCCAGATAAAGAAGAAATAACTCCATATGCTACAGTTCGCATCAGCGGAAGTTTTGCGCTGAATGCCGAAAATAACCGCAACGGTCTCCCAGGTATGAATGACATTCCACTACACACCTTGCCCTTCCCGCCAAGGATACCTCAAGGAGAAAGACCCACTGGTAGACGAGAGTTGAGACACTCACCGTATGAAAATATCGACCACCTAGGAAGGCCAGCAGCAAATCCTCTGGAGTGTGACCTGTTCTATCATCCTCGTTATGAGAATGAAGAGGTCGATAATGAAATACGCAATGTTGTTATGATAAAGTCTGGGTACGACAAGCTGGCGCCTGGCACGAGGAGAAAAAGACGGGAAAGCGGCGGCACGCGGCGCTTGCCATGTGGAATGGTAGACAAACACGGTCAGCCTGTGTATGACTCTCTCGTCCGAGAGATAGACCCCAAATGCAAAAGCCGGAGAGTAGATTTAACTGACAGTGATAGTGATGACGAGAGGAATATTCACACAATATTGCAAGTACCTTCTTGAGGCCTACTCTGGGACCTTAATTAACCGGGCGTGGGCCTGGGGCCCAGCCCGGTTAATAAAATAGCTTCTGTTTTTTTTTTGTCGTCGATCTCTTATACCTCTACTCCGCCAAAGTGCTAGGAGGAGAGCTAGGGGTGAGTATGAATATATATGAATGTATTCGCCTTGTGAAATATTTTCTCGGGGAAGAACGAAGCCCGGACTCGAGAGAGCGGCGGAAATCGAGCCTATGTGAAAGTTGAACTGGTCCAAATAGATATTAATTTAGGACCGCGTAAACACATCGGAGCGGCGTACAGATTTTGCAACGTCGGTGAGTTTGACTAGTTAAAATATTAAATCATTGTACTCACTACTAGGTGGACACACTAGGAGCGCCATTAGATCAATTTTTTTTAATCAAGGCTACGTTACATTTCGCCAGGGTCATAATATTGTCCTGTTTGTTTTGTGTGAAATACATTTATTTTCCGTAAAGGAAAACAGAAACTTGCCCAGACTCGCAGATTTATGTAAACAGAAACTTGCTGAGACGTGCAGATTTATATTTGGACGATTACGTCATAGGGTCACGTCGAATCGTGACTTGAAGAGATTGTCTGTGAGGTTCGTACGTACATCACATACACTAGAACCGCCATTAGATCAAATTTTTTATCAAGGCTACGTTACATTTCGCCAGGGTCATAATATTGTCCCGTTTGTTTTGTGTGAAATACATTTCTTTTCCGAAAAGGAAAACAGAAACTTGCCCAGACTCGCAGATTTATGTAAACAGAAACTTGCTGAGACGTGCAGATTTATATTTGGACGATTACGTCATATGGTCACGTCGAATCGTGACTTGAAGAGATTGTCTGTGAGGTGCGTACGTACATCACATACACTGGAAGCGCCATTAGATCAATTTTTTTTATCAAGGCTACGTTAGATTTCGCCAGGGTCATCCTTTGCCTAAATGATATTTTATGAATATTGTCCTGTTAAATAATTGTCATTTTGTGTGAAATACATATCTTTTCCGTATATTTTCTGAGAAAAACAGAAACTTGCTGAGAAATGCAGATTTATAAATAAGGACGATTACGTCATGGGGTCACATGAGTCAACGTCTGTGATAAACCAGGGTCGCCGTTAGGTCAAATTTCATATCAAGCTATTACTTTTGATTTGAACATGAATACTCTGCTGTTTATTTAGTGTGAAATACATTACTTTTTCGTGTTGGTGCAGCAATTCACTTCCTTGTATGCAGAAGATTTATAAATAACAACCATTACGTTACAATATCACATTTTGACTCACGCAATTTGTCGAACTGTGACTAGAATAGCTGCGAATGATGATGGTGCAACGCGGAACGTCTGCGATTGATGGTTCAACACCGATTCGTACCTATGTTGTCGTGTTTTTTACTCTTATTCAACTTTGGCTTTATATTGAGGAATGATCTTCAAAGACTGCTCAGAGGCAAGAAAATTGACAGTAGGCACTATACGCAAACATCAGACTTCAGCGTGACTGCCGTGACTAATCTGATAGATTTCAAGCAAGAAAGCAGGTAAAACGGCTTGCTTGCTTGATAAAAAAAGCCCGGTTATATTTTCTTCGAAAATTCTTGTTCGCTTTAAGAGGGGAGAACCTAAACTACAAGGAATCACAAAAATGTTGCTAAGGAAATCTCTAAACCTCCATAACTTTGGTTCCTGGACTCCAGTGGGCATCAAACGTTGTAGTGTTTGTTCAATTCACGTTCCCTTTAAATATTTCGAACCATGCCCATATTTGGTGTGTCACGTGACCAAAATGAAAAATGTCTAAAAACTCGGAAGGATTTGATCGTTTTCAAATTATTACTTTAGAATTTGCTGAAGAACGTCAATATCGACAACTTGTAGCATGCGTTTGATGAAATGTACAATATTTCGGAAGTTATAAAGCTTTAAGAGTTTTAAAGCTTTATAACTTCCGAAATATTGTACATTTCATCAAACGCATGCTACAAGTTGTCGATATAGACGTTCTTCAGCAAATTCTAAAGTAATAATTTGAAAAACGATCAAATCCTTCCGAGTTTTTAGAGACATTTTTCATTTTGGTCACGTGACACACCAAATACGGGCATGGTTCGAAATATTTAAAGGGAACGTGAATTGAACAAACACTACAACGTTTGATGCCCACTGGAGTCCAGGAACCAAAGTTATGGAGGTTTAGAGATTTCCTTAGCAACATTTTTTGTGGTTCCTTGTAGTTTAGGTTCTCCCCCCTTAAGTCGCCCAAAGTCACCCAAAGTCGCCTAAAGTTGCCTTAAGTCGCCTAAAGTCGCCTTAAGTCGCCTAAAGTCGCCTAAAGTCGCCCAAAGTCGTCCTAAAGTCGCCTAAAGTTGCCTAAAGTCGCCTAAAGTTGCCTTAAGTCGCCTTAGGTCGCCTTTAGTCGCCCAAAGTTCGCCTAAAGTCGCCTAAAGTCGCCTTAAGTCGCTGTATGCCGTGCAGTGCTATAAAGGCTTACACAACTTTAAATGGCCCTAGAAGGATAAACGTCACTATTTCTAGCAATATTTATTTGCCAAAAATATCCTTCTTAGTTGCCTACCCTGAGAAAATAGATATCGCACTGCAGGTTCATTCCATTGCCTGTGAGAGAGGAAGATGTCTGAGATTCAAACCAAATAATCCCATAAGGGTTTAGTGGCACTACCAAGATCTGGGTAGGCTTTGATTGGTTAAATTCATAATAGTAATATGTGATCACTGCCCAGATCTGTATATAATCTGCATTATCACAATGGAATTTTCAACTTAATCTCAGAAATCTCTTGTGGATCTGGGTGGAAGACATCAGTCATTGTGCAAAGGAATAACTGATATCATTATCCAAATCCAGTCTACACAGTAGTAATAACATATAAAACAAGTACAACTTTCTCACAATAACTGTATTCTGTGGTCTTCATTCATACACTTCATATGCGATATGGTCCAAAATCTAGATTTTTGATATGAAAAACGGTAGTTTACAGTGAAAACATGTACAAGCGTTGATAATTTACTGAGTCGAAAAGTTAAATATAAAATCACGAATGTCGTGTTGTATTAATGTTTACATTTTAGCTAAGTTATTTTAACACAACACCATGAGCTATTCTTGATTTTCACGTGACGTCATCAGATTTTAAAATTCAAAACCGAATTTTGAATTTTTACCTTCATTCAAGGAAAGGTTACCTAAATATATATATTTTCACAATTTCTTAGCTCGATCTCATGCTTCCTTTTGAAAATAGAACGGTTTAAATTTTCGAGTTTTCATCGTACGTGACATTAGCAGGACGGCCGTGACAGAGCTGTTCCGTATCTAAAACATGACTCTTCGGGTGATTTTCAGCATTCTAAACAATTTAAGTTTAAGGAGAAATTATTATCTAAATATTCGAAAGTTCACAAGAGAAAACAAACCTCCTTTCTGGCAAAAGTGAAGTCCAGATGTTTTTCCCTATTTCCGGCGGCCATGTTGGAGCCCCTCAGAGGGACTCCAACATGGCGTTTCCATACTGAGCTCTATAAATTTGTGTGGAAACATTTTGACAAATAACTCGAGTACGGAATACCGCACAGACCTGAGACTTGGACTGATTCCTTATTTATTCATTATCTTTGACATGTCAATTCCTTGACTTCATTAATTGAACGGTTTCGATTTTTTTATTTATGGCGTGACAGTGAAAACCGAGAATAGGAGACGTTGGTTTTGACTAAATGAAAGGAAATTACTTACAAAGAAGTAGTCCTTTGTCTTTAATTGCCATCTCAGCCGACTATACATTCGGCATTTGAAGCATAAAACCACAGATTTGTATCCATTGATCGTCAGTGTTTCCTTTACTGTTCCTTACTCTTTGGTAACCAAGCTTTTATTGAACTCGGAGGCCAGGAAGCTAATTTGCATTTTTGACTTACGGTAATATTCACTCGGTAGGAAGACATTTCTGATCAATCGTTCGAAGCTGGTAAGACGGCCACTTTTCAACTCATATACTCAAATTTAGCTTATAATCTTGTCCAAAATTAGAACATCCCTTAGCTTTATTTTCTCTCTTCAAATAGCGACTGTGCTTTCTTCGTAACGATGAGAACTATTGCTGTCGAAGAATATCGTTTTCGAATGGACCGAACAGAGAGAATTATTCGTTAAATAAGTCAGCTTTTATGCCCTCGATATCAAACGAATAGCGGCTGAGGAGACAATAATAGATAAAGAACTACTTCATTGTAAGTTATTTGCTTTGCTTTTATTCAGTCGAAATTTATTTGATAATTTCCTGTTTACATTTTTCATGTCGCCATCCCCGTGGGTAAAGTCTTGATTTTGTCGCAGTTTTTCTACTAACTGGGGGACAGAGAGTTTTCGTTGACCTTACCAGCTGACCACGAATTTGATCGGCTCAGTGATTGGCCAGAAACCCAGATCTCCTAGCAACGAAAACGTTTTTCCTACCCAGTGACTTTTTATTCGAATGAACCACAAATGCAAATTAGCTTAGCATCCGGGCCTCCGAGTTCAATAAAAGCTTGGTTACCAAAGCGTAACGATAGTAAAGAAAACACTGACGATCAATGGAGACAAAGCGGTGGCTTTATGCTTCAAATACCCAATGTATAGTCCGCTCAGATGGCAATTAAAGACAAAGGACTACTTCTTTGTAAGTAATTTGCTTTTATTTAGTCAAAACCCACGTCTCCTATAGCTCATGGAGACCTTAAGTTTGTTCATAGTTTCCGTGTAGAAAAGCAGGCTTCAGCTGAGGCTTGTGTTTATAACTGATAGCACATATTATTTCAAATTTCTCTGATGAATTTTTCTGCTATAGGGTATTGTATGAATAAAGTCCAATTTTATCTGAATCAGTCTATAAACACAAAACATTCATTACCTCTGTTTCACATACTTATGAACTGTCCGTAATATTTGTACTAAGAAGCCTACCTGGATGCACCTTCACATCTAAAGCCTGATTTTTACTTGGCGCACAAGTGCAAGAGTACATCACGTAAACTGAGAAGCACAAGGATGAAAACATTTTGATTGTTCTGCTTGCACTTTCGTTTCAAATCTGATCAAACTCCCCCACCTTGGGTGAATTATATCCGTATTTTTGAATCATTGATTAGCAATGACTCTAAGTCAAATTCCAGAGGGTGGGGATGGCAATTGAGGTCAAATGCTCCGTATATGCCCAGCCTCCCCCTTTCCCTTCCCCTCTGGCTTAACGTTGATAGGTGCATAAACCCAGAGTCAAACCAGAACTTTAAAATAATACTAATCAATATTTATGTCAAAGTTATTGTGTTTTGGTAAGTCAGATTTGTATTATTGAGTTTAGGCTGACTGTTGCCCAACCAGGGGTAAAATTACAATGAAACAAATCCATGGGAAACGACTTTTGGTTCGTGTTATTGGGTTTTTTGAGAAATCGAGGGTTCGATAAATCGTGTTTGCACTGTCTACCTATATATTAATGCGTCTTTGCAAAACGTAAGAGTTGCGACACATAAGACTCGATATATAAGACTGCTGATCAGTTACCACAGAAAGAGTCAAATAACTCATGCCCAGATAACATGGCAAAGCCCATCCTCATTTTTCACAGGGAAGAGACAAAAACTGCATTAAATAAATGTCATTAACATCAATTGCATTGCTGAGCTGGCTCATGGGAGTCTTTGATAAGAATTGATTGATTGGCATGAATCCGTAAAACTAGCGTGACTTAGACAACTCAAGTTGATCACGTGACGTTTTCATTGCAACGCTGAACACGAATACTAAACACATACATAATTATTGTTGATTGGTCACAAACCTTGCCGCTCTTGGATATTTGCCACTGGCTTTCCAAAGTCGATATAATGTGTTTTGTGAACTCAGTACGAATGCCTACAAACTACATTTTGCTTGCAGTGCTGCTACTTCCGTATGCAGGTATGTATCATTTCTGACATATGTCGCTTCAAAAGACACTTAGGGACCTTTCATGAACCATACGAAATCAATGCATGAATTACTTTGTCGCGTTTTTGTATTAAATCGTGACTCGTGTATCAGGTTAGAGCAATGTTTCGGAATGAAATACGATTTCTAAATCGAATGTGTTGGAACCGACTTCAAGCGTTTTGGGTATAACTGTTGGGTATAACTGCTGACATATTCGACGTTTAACATTGGTTCTTTATTGTCCATTCCTGAAAGGTTGATGTAGTAAAGTGGCCTGATGTCACTGTTACAGGTTTAGTATCATAATATAACGGTATAACTTCCTTTTAGTCAGGATTCTTGGGGCTAACAATGAGCGTTTCTTTGTTTAGTTACCATAAATTTACATCAACTTTAATTTACATCAAAAAATATATACAGTGGGGTGCACTTTCATTTCATTTTCTACCACAGTTTTACAGAAATTGTCATGATTAAGTTAATGTTCAAAATACTGCGGACATTTTCAATAATGAAGAACAGAATATAGATCGTTTTCATCACAATAACAAAATAATTTTGCTTGCAACAATAACATCAACCAACTCAGAGATTGTACAGTAGGTGGGAAGAAATATATTCCCCAAATGTTAACTTGACAGTGTTCATTGCAACCGACGTTATTGTGAAAACAATATTCGGAAAATTACGGAACTTAGTATTGGTCCGCCATATTGGTTTACCACTTTGGTACAAACAATATGGCGGCCACAAATGTCTGCGAGAAAAAATAGTTTTCACTTCGGAATGCTTCAGTTATCATTTTTATATAAGAGTTAATGTCAATAAAAATCAGACATAATTTCAAAATCGCGGACACAGCCCAAAATTCGATTTTGCTTATACATTTTATATTGATAGACCTTTGTACTAAAGTAAACAAAATGTTGTTAGTTTGTCCTAATATTCGCTTTTTTAAGATAAATTAAATAAAAACCGTTGGGTGCGGATAGAGCCAAATTTCACTAGTCGAATGATCGAAATTTCATCATATCCATGGCTCTGGCGCGTGAGTTGAAAACCATCTGTAAAACTTCATGATCTTCACAAGCCTATGACCAGCCCACATTTGAGACGAATTAGCGCTAAAAAATGTCGTCTCACTCGTAAGTATCGTAAAACTATAAGTGGATCGCGAGACAGTCTCGTTATTTCTAATCTATAGAATGCGATTAATGTATTTGTGCTTTCCATTCCGTCCATTGTTTTCTTGAGAAGGGTCGTCTGCCTGTCAAGTGGACTGCTTATGAAGCGTTGTTATACGCAACATACACAACACAAAGTGACGTGTAAGTACTTTACAACTAACAATTTCATCGTGCATTGAATCCGCGATAACGCGGAGGTCATGGGTCCAAATTTCTTTGAAGACCTGAATTTTTTACAGGCTTTTTTTGCAATAGCTGTTATTACAGATGTCAGCGGTTTGGCATGAAAACGAGGCGAAAGGGTCAATCTGGCATAGCCTGTACATGTGTCACATCCGTCATCTCTCCCCTCCAGGAAAAATCGGCGAGAGAGGACGATAATTGCAAACGAAACTGTGAGGATCATTTCTTCATTTTACACTCTCTACTCACAGTTCATTTAAAATCTAACCCTTGTATTTCTAAATGTCAGGTGCACTGATTTCTGTAACCAAGTATGGGAAAAGGTATTTCGGAAAAGGAGATAAAACTGGAAATTTGGGTCACTCAGGAGATTACATGTATAGCTGTATATGTTTGCTCAGTAACAGAGGAATTTACTTTACAGCGTATTTGTGCGTATATTTGTGCCTGGATCAATGTCACCCACATTGATACAATTTAGTATTACGTCATTCCTTTTCCCACAGTTGGAGCTATGGTGTCCTACTGTACGAGATTCTCACTGTAGGTAGGTTGACTTTTAATTCATGTTTATAGTCAAATATTTCCACTCGCGTTGTTTAAAACATGTGAGCTTCGAGGGACACATAATGTCAAGGACAAATATGTTTCGTAGATTTCCTCGCAAAGGTTAAGCCTTTACACCTGTATTGCAACCTTTTATATTAAAAAATATTTATTGTGTGATTATATTAAAACACATATAGTGTGTTTCAATATATAAATTTTCCGGCATATGTTTCCCATGATGGGAGATACAAGACAGTATAATATCTTACCGAAAGCCAAAATGAGGCTATTGTATTTAACCTTCAACTTTATTTTCACACAAGATCTATAATTAGTTATGATTCTGTTAACAAATTTTGCTAGTCTATTCAAAACTCTCAGTTCCCTTCAATTTAATTCATTTTATTTGGGACGAAAAGTGAACGAACATAAAAGGCAAATTTTTGAAACTGCTGGATATCGGTTTTCGCTGTGTCACGTCACACACTGTCTGTTCCTTGAAGCTCAAAATTTTATTCGAGCTTTGCTTACCGTACCAATACATAAATTTTAACACCAAAATGAGTTATTGTTTTTTAAATTTATTTATACACGATACATATAAAAAGTCACTTGATCTCATCTAGGTGGATCTCCATATCCGGGAATTCACGCTCGACAAATCGCCAGGAAACTTTAAGAAGGATTCAGAATGCCAAAACCAAAACACGTGGATAACAAACTGTAAATACATATTTTTTGCTATTCAAGATTATTAATAATATTGAATAATAATATATGGATAAATAGAACGAAAACCACTCCAAAGAACATCTAGTTTTAAAAACTCGATAGAGAGTTTTCACGGCGGCCATATTGATGTCCACCTCATTTATAAAGGAGAAAAATTCCATTGTACATTGCAAACACTCAATATTTAACCTTATTCAGACCTGGCTCTCTTTGGTCTTTTCCGACCCGTGGGGGAGGAGGGGCACCCCCCCCGTTTCTCCAAGATTATCGAACCTGCACCAACTAAACCTGGAGGGTATATGTTAAGTTCAACATTGTTTCTTTTGACGTATGAAACACGACACGATGACATATTAAGTAGAAAGTACGTCATTATTTCCGAACAGCCGCCATCTTGGATTTCTGGATTTTTCCAAAACGTCAAAAAACCCCACCAAAAATGACTCAAAAGTAAACGAAACCAATACAATAATGCTAAAATTTTCAAAAAGGTAAAGTTATTGCCATAAAGTTATTTTTGGAAAAAAACATGCCAGTCAAAATATGTTTGCCGTGGTAACAACTAGTTCCGTGAACAATCACATGTCATACCAAATTGTTCCCAGATAAATTTCAGGTAAAGTCGAAACGTTTGACGGCTGTTACCTAAATATTGAAACATTTATTAGCGGTCAAAGCCGCGGCTGGCAGATTACTCACCCCCCCGGTCTGAATAGGGTTAAAATAGATCGAGGAGACTAAAATCTAAAATACCGTACCGTCAATAACTTGAAGCAACTGCCTCTTTCCCATACTTTAATTAGGTCTGTTTTGGGGTGGGGATGGACAACATTGCTCGTTGATTCAACATTGGAGGAGTCAACATTGCTCGTTGACTCGTCCAGTAATATTATTGCTCATTGATTACAACAACAGCAAACACTCACAACACAATAATTATCATTTTCTTTATCAAAATATTGAACTTCCATTATCCTTGTCGGTTGCCTTGATTATTTTCACTAGTTTAATTATTTTTTGTTTGAAATGATTTTATTTTATTAGATACCAGATTATGCTAAAATGTTGGCAGGAAAACCCAACTGATCGACCAACGTTTGCCAAACTAAAAGACACTATGAAAGAAATGGAGAGAAACCACACGGTAAACTGACTTATAATAAGCATGAATTTCTAACATGGAATTTATGTTCAGTACATGTACACAAACTTGAGTATCGCTTCGCTCCCTGGCTCGCGTGTGATTCTCGCGGCCCTCGTCACCCAGTCGCGCATGGGCCCCAAGAGTTCTAAACCATGGTGAACTTTAGAGCTGAGGATTACGTACATACCTTGCATTTTTTCAAATATTTTAACTGTCATGATTTCAGATATGTCGTCTTACATAAGTTTAGTTGAAGATATGTCACGTGACACACAGCAGCATGTGGTAAGTTCACTTTAAAACTGACAGCTAATTAATCACGAACTTATTTTCTGTTACAGACTTACGTCAACCTCAAGCAGTATGACAACAGTTTGTACGCCAACGTGGAAGATCTTACAGCTGAATGCTGGCGTTTATTTGTACTTGTTATAACGAATGTTGCTTGTCTTTATTGCCAAACGAGCTACCGAAAAATCCCGAGTTGCATTGTTGTTGAAACTGACATTATTATCTTCTACCTTATTGTGCTTTTTAACCATGAAATCCCTTACGAACATAACTAGTCCCATTGCTAACAATCGCGATTTCAAAATAGCTTATTCTAAATATATATAAAAAAACCACGAACATGTTTTTGGAGAAACGGTTATTCACAACTAGAAAAATATCGTTTTAATTTGCAAAACCTATTAGCTTGTTTGCAACGCGTAATTTAATTTTAGGGTTGTTTGTGTGTATGTAATGTATACATACTGAGATGTTCAGATGTAATTGATCGTACGGAAACCAGTTGGGATATTCTTTTAGCCAATAATAATTGTGATATACTTTTTTTTGTATTAAAACTGTTCATATATATACATCACAGTTTTCACATTACTTTACATTTTGTTTCATTCCATTACGCACATTATGTGATATACTTTTGCTTACGAGCGAAAACCAATCAGGAAGCACCTATCAAATGATGCCTGTTTTTTTTTTTAAATGGTTGCACTGTGAATGCCTTGAACGAAGTTTTTAAAACCCAAATTTTTCCCAGGCAATTGCTAGATTTAATGGCTTTACCGTGTAAATAGAAAATAGCAAATCTCAGTTTATAAGAGGACTTTTACAACATTTCGATGATTTCATTTTCGACTGAGTATTTTGTATTTTGAGACTCGTTGACATGTTGTTAGATAATAAAACAATTGCAATTATCTTCTGAGATATCGTCTGATTTTAGGCAACTCGACCTGCGGCCTCGCGTCCGCTAAGTATCCAGCGATATTTCGCGCGATTTCGCAGAATAATTGTTAATTATACATATACATATCACCAGTCAAATATGAAAGCGCTGGTTTTCCAGACTTTTAAAAACAGTTTCCCAACATTCTATCTCGCTGATTCGGCCACCTTAGTGTTTTTTCTTCGCGGTTTCTTTTTTCTCTTCATAGATCCCCTTCTTGTCCTTATTGAGTATGTGCCGTTCGGTGACCTGCTGGGATACTTGAGAAAGAGCCGTGGACTCAACGACACATACTTTAAGTACCCGGATGTGAAGTCGAAAACCAATCTGACTGCGGAACAGTTGATGAAGTTCGCTTGGCAGGTCGCTGATGGAATGTTTTATTTGTCTTCGAGAAAGGTTTGGAAGAAGTTTACGTTTTCTTGCTTTATTCTTCACCCTATTTTAAAACTGTTTTATTCCGAAAGCTCGGTAATATTGATAAAAAATATATCGAAAAAGGGTTGTACAGTGTCTTTTTGAGGAAATGCATAAAATAATTAACATTTCTTTAGATAATCCATCGTGACTTGGCGGCCAGAAATGTTCTTGTTGGTGAAGGAGAGAAGTGTAAGGTGACAGATTTTGGGATGGCGAGGAATGTTCACCAGGATGATATTTACACCAGACAAAGTCGGGTGAGAATTTTTATGGAGTAACTATGAATTAAATTGATTTTGAGACGACATTATGGCTTTATTATGGCGGGTCTGGGAGAAAATATATTTCGTATTGGGCGGAGTCGCGAAGCGATGGCCGCCATAATGTTTTTTAGTTGAAACATTTTGGGACAAAATAAATTGAAAAATAAAAAATAAGATCAGTTGTTGTTGATTAAAATATAAATTCCTACTTTACGCGAAAGTATTTTTTCCCGAATACTTGAACGCGAAAGCATTATTGGAGCAATGTAGGACTTTTTCGCGCGTTAATTGCTCATAGAAAACAAAAGCAATCCAGAATAATGTGTCAAATAAGCACCAACAGCGATGAAATGGGAAAATCATCGAATTTCCACCGAAAACATCTTACATGATTTTACAACTAACTTAGTGCGAAACGATGAACAAAGAATCGACTTTAATAAGTAAGAAATAAAAGATCGTCGACGATTTATCGAAGAAAACTTTGTTAATTTCAAGGCGTACACCGGCAACCCAAATCATGCAGTTCCCCGGTGCCAATCTCTATCTTCACAACCTATGGCCAGCCCAAATATGAAACGACATTGCCGTTAAATAATGTCGTCTCACTCGTAAGTATCGTAAAACTATAAGTGGATCGCGAAACAGTCTCGTTATTTCTCGTCCATAGAATGCGATTAATGTATTTTTGCTTTCCATTTCGTCATTTTTTTCTTGAGAAGGGTCGTCTGCCTGTCAAGTGGACTGCTTATGAAGCGTTGTTATGCGCAACATACACAATACAAAGTGACGTGTAAGTACTTTACAACTAAAAAAGACACATCGTGCATTGCACCAGCGGTAACGCGGAGGCCATGGGTTCAAACACCGTTGATTTTATTCATATTAAGCATTGATATTTTTAAATGCCATGTGCACTAATTTCTGTAACCAAGTGAGAAAATGTCTTTAGAAAATAGAGATACAACTATTTTAATAGTTATTATATTGGATCACTCAGGACATAAAGTATATATGTAATGCTATGTAACAAGATAATTACTTTACCGCGTATTGTTCGAAAGTTAATTAGTCATTCCTTACCCCACAGTTTGAGCTATGGTGTCCTACTGTACGAGATTCTCACTGTAGGTAGGTTGACTTTTAATTCATGTTCATATATAGTCAAATGTTTCCACTCACTTGCAATTGATTGAGCTTCGAGGAACAGATAATGTTCAAGGACAAATATAACCATGCATATTTTATAAGCCAAAACGAGGCTACACGAGAATGAGGCTACACGAGATGTCAAGTTAATTTATTATGTTGTCTTTCAAGAATCTTGCTAGTCTATTCAAAACGCTCAGTTCTATTAAATTTACTCATTTTATTTGGGAAGAAAAGTGAACGCTCGAACGTAAAATTAAATTTTGAAACTGCCGGATATTGTTTGGGAATGTTCCCGGATGTACCCAGGTGACAGTCTTCGATGTCAATTTCCCCGGGGTTGCCCCCCCCCCCCCCCCACCCCCCACCCGGGGTCTTAACATTGATAGGTGCATTAAGAATACTAGTTTAAGGTACTAACGCATTTCCATTACAAATTATAATTTGCTGAGGAGTTATAGACAGCTTATTATCCTTAAAAGCACGAAAGCTGGAAAGACTGGATTGTCTTTCTTCAGGCAAAAGTCTTAAATGAAAAAGCCATAACTTACCAGTCGTTAAACCAGCAAAAATCAACATGGGATCATCACATCTAAAACTTGATTGGCAAGAATCCGTAAAACTTTCGTGACAAAACTCAAGTTTGTCACGTGACGTTCCAATGCAACGCTGAAGCACGACTCCTAAACGGAACTCTGTAAAGTGAGGAAACGGACGGCGGATGGCGGACGGCGGATGGCGGACGGCGGACGGCGGACGGCGGACGGCGGAAAGCGGACGGCGGAAAATAGAAAATAATAATTAATAAAAAATAATAATTAAAATAAAGAAAAAAAATAAATGCCAAATTAATGAGAACTAAAGCAATGCATATGGTACAAATAAAAATAATTGTGCGTTGAAATTACTCATGCGAGACATGCATCAAGCCATCGACAAATCGAGAATAACTTTCATCAATCGCGATCGGATTTCGTTAATATTCCTTTCAAACTTCAAAATTTAACTCGAATATTGTAATAATTAAACCGTAGCTTTATACATTCGAATATCGAATGTTGATTATATCTCTTTCCATCCCCGAGAGTAGTACTCTGGGAAACAAGGTGGAAAATTAAGAGATTTGACGAAAAAGACTGCGATGGCTTTTCATTCAACCAGTAAACCAGACAGTTGATAGCTAAAGCCCCCGACACACTAGGCGATTTTATACGCTCGTCGCGGCGATCGGCGAAAATCGTCAAGTGTGCCCGCTTCTGCGACGGCGAATTTCACTTGCGATTTTGATCGCCACGACCTGCGATCAAAATCGCCGATATCTGGCATGCCAAATATCGGTGATAAAATTCGCCAGCAATCGCCAACAACTATTCAATCAAGCAGATTTCCGAGAATGCCTTGGGACCGAAACGTTAGAAAAATAGCCGGAAAAATCGCTAAGTGTGCCGCAATAGCCCTTTTCACGGTTAACTTGCGATATTTGCATAACAATACACTTGAACATAGAAGCGAGGCAATTTCGGGCACAAGCTGCAAAACATCGTGTTTTTCTTGAACTCCTTCAACTATTTTAGTATAAAAACAGTTTTAAAATGTAGAAGAACTACAATTCTTTTAGTTTACGTTGTTTTTAGAACAAAATGTAAAACGACTTTTCGCTATTAATAAAGAGTAGACTCGCATAAGCAACAGGGAGATCGGATTACGATCTTTACAGAAAACTTTAACTAAAATAGTTGCATATTTAGTTCTTCTCCGTTTTAAAACTATTTTTATGCTAACATAGTTTAAGGAGCTCACGAAAATCACGATGTTTTACAGCTTGTGCCCGAAATTGCCTCGCTTCTATGTTTAGCTGTATTGTTATGCAAATATTTCAGGTTAACGGTGAAAAGGGCTATACGCAGCGACGAATTCGAAATTCGCTGCATTCTCTCCCTCGGTCATGCGCAAAAGAGAAGGGCTCTGGGGTCGAGATTGAATTCGCTGGCGATCAAAGCGTATCAATTCGGGGGCTTATAAACGACCGCAGGTAGTCACGAAACCACTCTTGTCACGCTTGGCTTTTTCCACTTTGCAAATAATTCGTTATGTATCTTCTCCTTGTAGTTTCTATGTTTCATTGATATTGTCTGCTATTAAAAGCGAAGAGGAAATTTCAGAAACTTGCTATAAAGTGATCGAAAAAATAAAACATCTGACTCGAATTGCGACAGTATACATTCTTTCGTGCACGCTCCTCGGCTTCTGTCAAATATGTTTGCAAATTTCAGTCATGAAACCCCAGTCTTTTTTAATCGAATCACTCAAACTTCTGCGTTGTTTTCCAGAAATACTGTCACCTCTCTCACAGGGATGGAAAGAGATATTTTTTCATTAATCAAGTCAACATTCGATATTCGAATGTATAGATGTTATTCGCCGGCCGGGAGGTCCGTATAGGGAAAAACTGTGCCCGAGGTCTCGAGTACGGCTCGAGGCCGCTGCGGCCGAGGGCCGTACTCGAGACCTCGGGCACAGTTTTTCCCTATACGGACCGACCAAGGCCGGTGAATAACGTGTTTATTTTTTTCCTACTTGGTTCTGTATAAATGCTAAAAATCTTGAAATCTTGTTTTGAAAAATCTTTTTTCACGCGCGCGCGTATTATCCCAAGGTCGCTATAAAACTACCGAATAAATAAAATTTAATCCAAATAACAAGAAACTCGGATGATTAATTTTTACACCAAAATATGTAATTACAGAAAGCTATACGTAGCTGTGAAGAACAGACGATGGAGAATCAAACGGAATTTCACCACTAAAAGCAGCTGAAATGAGAAGCTATTTCAAATTTAACTCAAAAACCATTCAAAGTCGCAACCGGCGGCAAATTTTAGGACAATCTTCAATACTCTTGAAAGCATTTTTAGAGCAAAGCTGTTTCCTCAGTTTTCACCAATTTCATTTCTCATGTTAATCTAATTTTTACCATTCAATGGCAATTCATAATTTTCATTTTATGCGCGAAACCTTGACAAACTGTAAACTTGCTTTCAGTTTCGTTCAACGTACGGCACAACTGATTTCAGTTTTATAAGCTTACGTGCCGAGGATTATTTTCTGGACTACCGGTAATCACTAAGTTCTTTCTTGAATGAAACTTAACGGAAGGTATGTTTAGGAAAAAAGAGAAACGAAAAGCAAATGATTAAAACTAAGGAAATGAGTCTAAACACGGAGATTTATAATTCAAAAAATACAGAGCGCGAGCGGTGAAACTGATTTTCAAAAACAACAACAAACTCAAATTATGTCGGTTAAAATCAAATGAAAACTCGCCTTTTTGAAGAAATGCAAGTTCTTTAATTCCACTGCGTAGTTCTCCATTCACTTGACAACGGTAAGAGAGCAATATAATGTGAGAAACGGCATTATAAAAAGCTTCTTCGCATCAACCTTCGTCCTTCGCACGTTGCTGAAATTAAAATGTTTTCGCTTGAATAGCGCATGCCTACGCTACGATTCCGCGGGTCTCCTCCGGGTTCACGGACAATTTTTCCCGCTCCCGGGACCAATATTGGCTTGATTAATATGTTTTTGTGGGCCTTACAATATTAAACGCATTCTGGCAGTCTTAAGAAGCAAAGCAATATTTTCTACCCGAGTAAATTGCACAGTGGTCGGAGCGGTCCGTAACTCGGGGTCCGTACTGCAGGATACGGACCGCTGAATCGCGCGCGCTTAGCCAATCAAATTCAAGGATTTGGATACGGACCGCTAAAAAAAAAATAAATAAAGCTACGGTTGCCTTCGAGTTAATTTGGAAGTTTGAAATGAATATTACGCAATCCGTTCGTGATAGATGAAAGTTTAATATTCTCGATCAGTTTGTCGATGGCTTGATTGATGCATGTCTCGCTGAGTAATATCAACGCACAATTATATGTATTTGTACCATATGCATTGCGTTAGTTCTCATTAATTCGGCATTTATTATTTTTTGTTTATTTATTTTAATTATTATTTAATTATTTTTTTTTTCTTTTTTCCGCCGTCCGCCGTCCGCCGTCCCGCCGTCCGTTTTCTCACTTTACAGAGTCCCCTCCTAAGCACACACATAATTATAATCTCGTACCCAGATCTTCTCAACCCTCGGGAGAGAACATCTGGTAAAATCCGTTTTGATGGCGCAATCATGTGTCAGAAATGTGACTTACTGCGTGCGCATGTTTTTTGATCATTTTGTGAATCTGGCGGGCTCGCTGCCAGCATGGCTAACAAGAAAAGCTTCGCGTTTGCGATAAGATACAGTATTTACAAACGTAGATAATATACTCAGGTTGTTGAGTTGTATCCCCTCAGACTGCACTACATTTCAGCGCAAAAGATCACGAAATCGCCGACTCGGTGTAAGTACGCGCGCTGTATCACGCGTACGCGCCACTTGTATGCGTCAGATGTACAAATATTTTCTTTTCAAAAACTTCTTCAGACTCCCTGAATCGCCAGAAACAATAACTATCCATTTAAAAAAATCTATATTTTACTAACAATTAACCATTGTCCTGAGAAATTGCCAAGTTAACTCGGTACATATGAAAAGAAATTCAAAAGCTTACGCGTACAGTTAGCGCGTGCTGATCTTGTCACAGCGCGGGCGAGCTCTGAAATTTTCCTTTCAATCCAATCAGAGTGGAGAACGCAACCGACTTTACGATGTACTCTCCCCAGGTGGTGTGCGCACTAAGACCGCGATGCATGCTGGTACTTGTTCGGTTTCAGCTCATTTGCTCCTAACCGCCATCGTGTGAAGATGTCTGGAGAGCATCGAATTATCTCGAAATAACCACTTTTTGCTCCAAATATCGCCGCTTCTGCAAGTCTTTCGATTCTATCGTGTTATTGATATTAGGAAGTAACGATTTTCTCGGACTTAGTGTGGAAAACCATTGGTTTTGGACGTCTCAACGGGACTTACAGGTAAGCTAAATCATGTTTGTGGTTTGTAAATACTTTACACAACAAGTTAATGCAACCTCTTGATAACCTATTGCTTTATAGCCACCGGGAAAAATCAGTGAGAATATAGTGAGAGTGAACTGTGAATGATTTATTGAATCCAAAATTTTTATGTGTTCTGACTTTGATGTAGCTCAGAGAAAAATCAGCTAAATAAGTCAGTGGTAGTCTTCCTAGCGAACGAATTCATCAGTAGTCCGCAGCTTCAATATAAGCTTACATGTAGCTACACACCCCTGCATAGGCCTATAATTAAAATCAATTATTGATATCCATTCAAGTCTAGTACTTCATGGCTGATACATGAAGGATCAGTCTATTGGCATCATGATAAATTACAGGGGCCAGAGTACATATTAGTGACTAAGCCGAAATGTTTTGTTGCTATTATGTTAGTCAGGGACAAAGCATAACAGAATGAGCAGTAGCATCCAGTTGGATGGCTGGTAAAAAAAATATTATTCATACATCTGAAAATCAGTCGAGTATGCAGCAGGGGCAGATCCATGATTTTATGAATGGGGTGGGAGTTAGTATGAGAGGGGGAAAGCTAACGTCCATAGGCCTGGGAGGGGTCTGGACTATGGAGGTTTATTTACCCAGAAAATTTTGAAACATGTGAAAGAGTATATTTGCATTTTTATTTCATAGCAGTTTTTAAAATGTATGTAAATGGGACTGTGGATAGCAACGATGGCTGTTTATTTTACATTCATATGTTTTCAATTGAACAATGTGGCTTGTATTAAATTAAAAAGGGGAGAGAAAAAGAGAGGAGTCATAGAAGTTTTAAAAGCTTCTCAAAGTGGGGGTTGCAACCACCTCAACCCTCCCTTCAGATCCACACCTGTATATTTGTCAGCTGGATGCTGAGATGGTTGAAGGCCTTTGTATGTTGGGGTAATGTCAGCCAATGGTTAGGTCTTTTGAGTTATTGAACAGCTAGCTAGCTACCAGCAAACTGCAGTGAGTGTAATTTTCTACATTGTAAAAACAGCCCTTGTTCTTACTACTGTGAAAGGCCCTCATTCTATTATGGTTCCATAAAAGGATCCTCACTCATATAAAATGGGAGACAGAGGGCAAATGTGTTGCTGTTAGGTGTGCACAGGCCATGTTTATTTCCTTCCCTTTATTGCTGCTGCACTGATTATAGAACTAGTTTATAATCAAGTTATTTGTTGTTCTTTATTCAGAGAATAAACAGAAACTGAATGGAAAATGCCCAGGTGTGTTGGAGGAATAATTTGGGAGGCAGTAGTTACTTTACTCAGAGAAGCTTGAGCATCAGGATGTGAACAGTTTTAAAAGATTGTCCAGACTGACCAGATAAAGCAGTAGTTGGCATAGTTTGAGATGACGCAATCACAAATTTAGATGAATATCAATTTTCTTGAGGTTGTAAAAATAAAACATATAAAGAAACAATGTGCAACTTTGTGTCATTTCATATCTTCCTATTTTCCAATTTGACATCAATAATTTTATTGCTAGAAAGCAGGACAAATCCTTTTTCTGATACCCAAAGCTTGACAGAAATACTTTTATAAAGCCATTGTCACAGTAATGAATAAAACCCATTTGGTCTTTTAGAACCATTTTATTGAACTTCCCATTCCCCTCAATAAAAGGTTAATTAGCTGTCCTGATGAGAACCATGAGAGGTTGAAAGTTCTTGACAATTCCGAAAATGAGCTGTCCATGTGTATTTTCTAATATGAAGTCTACACCTTCTGGTTTTGTTGTGAAGTATAATATTTATTAGTAACAACAGATAGAATACCGTAAATCCTTGAATAAGTGCCCCCCTCGAATAAGTGCCCCTCTTATCGGCCAAACATTGAAATAAGCTCCCCCCTCCCCTGTTTTTTTTCTGGGTAAGAACTGAGACAAAAAAAGTTGAGTATTGTGTCAGTCATGTTTCACTCATCATTTTGTGAAATTATCGGTAATAATTATTCAGAATCAAAGTTGAACTACTCTTGACTACTATACGAACAGATTTGCACATACTTGTTTCAGCTTGTGAACATGTTCAGTGAACCGAAAATAATATTACAAATAGCAAGATGCTGCTATTAAAACTACATGTATATGTACAGCTTTGTATATTTAATACTCAGGTTATAAATGTTGTTTACGTGCAAATGTTTACTACTAGAGTAGTATTATTTCAAAAAATAAATGACCGTCTGGCCAGGATTTGGGAAAAATAAAATAAGCACCCACCCCTCTCGAATAAGAGCCCCCCCGCCTTATCCTAAATTTGAAATAAGCGCCCCGGGCACTTATTCAAGGACTTACGGTATTACACTTCAATGTGACCTTCAGTGTACAATCAAAACAGTATTACAAAACACAAGAATGAAACCATTTATCATCTCTAGAGGTTCCATTTGAGTAGAACATGACCTAAACAATACAGAAAATAGTAGTTCCTTATTTCATCAGCATAAATACATTCAACTGTGACGGCAGAATCAAGGCAGCATAAACAAATATGCCTCCCTTCGGTAAACCAGTCCTCTTTTGACGTTCATCTTGATTATTTTCCGGAACATATTTCCCAAAAAGGGTTCTCTTAGTCCTAAAAGAATACAGAATTAAATAATTTGTCAGCAAAAATATAACATATTAAACATCCTAAGAAAGTGGTAAATTGTCAAATGAAAGTGCTAAACTCGTAATGTGAGACTACATGTGATATTTTTAACTCCAAGTTATAATGACAGGTAAATATGCGCGATATTTTGAGTAATAAATTGCGCTATGACAGCGTTTCACACCTTGCTGAAACCTCTCACAGCTCTACATGGTCTCACAAAATGCACCATTTTCAGTTACCTCAAACGGCTCAGATCGACTGGTGCGATCTGGTGCGATCCACTTTCTACATTAAAAAACTTCTAATCTTTTGATTTATTACACTAAAAAGCCAAGCACCACTGGCTGAGAGCAGTGATCTGAACAAAACTACGACCTACTAGACGAGGCGAAATATGTGATAATTTTACCTTGATTTTTAAAAGCGATAAATTGGACCTTTAAACTTTATAACGAGGATATTTGATTAGACAGAATGATTACCCGAATGTTAATGTTGCTAAATATGACATCTTAGCTTCAAAAACGAAAGAGTCCTTTACGAAAAGAATGAATAAACTTACCCTGAAAAACCGTCTTCACCACTCGAATCTTCCGCCATGATGGATTCGTGACCAAATAATGCATTGCGCGCTTAGTGCGCACACCACCTGTACTCTCCCGTAGAGCGAGAACATCTGGGTACGAGATTAACATAATTATTCTTTACATTTCATAGTCTATTGATCACAAACTCTGCCTCTCTGTCGTTCTTCATGGTTATTTTAGAATTGCGAAAGACCTTTGCGGGCCTTTGCCACTGGCTTCTCAAAGTCGATCTAATGTGTTTTGTGAACTCAGTACGAATGCCTACAAACTACGTATACTGTATTGTGCTTGCAGTGCTACTTCCGTATGCGGGTATGTATCATTTATGTACGTCGCTTCACTCAAGAACCTTGCATGAACCATAAGAAAACATTGCCGCATTTTTGTGATCGTGACTCGTGTCTCAAGTCAGAGAAATCTTTTGGAATTAAAATACGTTTTCTAAATCGAATTGGAACCGATTTCAAGCGCTCTGGTCACAGCTGTGACAGATTCCCTGAGATTCGACGTTAGACATTTGCCCTTTGTTTTGCTTTCCTGAAAGTTTGATCTAAGCAAAGCAACATATCAAGTGGGATGTCACTGTTATAGGTTTCGTATCGTAATACAACAGTATAACTTCCTTTTAGTCAGGGTTGTTGGGGCTAACAATGAAAGTTTCTTTGTGAATTTACATAAACCGGCTGAACTTCAAGTTTACATCAACAGATACATCCAGTGGCGTCCACTTGCAATTCATTTTCTACCTGAGTGTTACAGGAATTAACAGGGTAGAGTTAATTTTAAAAATACGGGAAACATTTTGAATAATGAAGCACAGAATATCAGTACATAATAATAGCGTTGACCAAGCGTGGAGTGTCAGTGCTGTTGTATTACTTTATCGTTGAAACAATGGTTCGTGACAACAGGCAGGAGACAAAGCCGAACAGGCAAAAAAGTACTTCATGTAATTTTCCTTTTGTTTCATGTGTGTGACGCTCTTGAAACCAAAACATCATGAGTAGAAATAGTAGCAATAATCCGATGGTCTCCGATGTAGACTACAGAAATTGGAGTTTAAGCGCTGCGGCAGCAAGCTGCAGACCGTGGTGCTTGAAGTCACTACGTGTAGTCACGTCAGCTAGGCAGCCTCCTCCTTTGAGAAGGACTGGGGATAGAGTCACTGCTGAGGAGAAGACAAAATAATCCGCCAGCAACAACCAAACCTTCCCACACAGCACTTGTAGAAACAAAGAGTGTCTTCTCAAATGTGAAACAAAAAGGCATATATAGAAATATTTATTTGTTATAAATGAGTATGTTTGGGTCTTAGTATGTTTGAGTCCACAGACTAGAAAGTTAGTTGTCGATAACTAACTCTCTATGATCGACAACTATTTAGTTGTCGATCATAATTTAGTTGTCGATCATAAAATGTTGTCGATAACAAAAAAGCCAATGTGTGAAGCTAGTTATCGATAACTAATTATATATAAGGCCCTTAGTTATCGATAACTAGCTTCACACACTGGCTTTTTTGTTATCGACAACTTTTTATGATCGACAACTAAATAGTTGTCGACAACAATTGGCCTAGTCTGTGGAGGCCCTTAAACACACTTGACCGATTGTCCCGTTTACAGATATGTAAGATATGATTTCATTTCATCGTGCTTACTTGATTGCTAACTGGCTCAATTAAGAATTTTTTTTATGCCATGCTTTTTATGCCTTTCCCCAAATTTTATTATAATAACTAATAAAAATACTCATAAGCCGTTTAGGCAATTATTAAATTAACTTTTTTCCTTCGGATATTTGTAATTGGGCATGTAAATATGGTATCTGGGATCGAGAGAAGATACGGAAGTTAAGATGTGAATCAATCAGACATGCAGATGAACACATGTTAAACTTTTAGCAAGTATCAATTTGCAATCGCGGTAGAAATGCGAACTCGTAATTTGTCAAAGTTTAACGTTACAAAAACATATTTGATATTGAATATACGAATGAAATCATACATGTGAACTGCGGAAATGAAATTAAATGAATAAGTGATCATCGCAGTTATGAATGCAATTGTTGCAATTGCAATATAAGCCAGAAAAAAATTGTGGCTTCATAATTGTTCGCCAACAAAAACATATTTATTGGCGAATATATAATATAAGAAAAATTTCACGTTATTAAAACACTTGTACTTTTAGTTATAGTACTTTTGGTTTTGCAGCAGGCGCGATTGTATTCACTTCAAAATATCAAGGACAGACCGTGACAGGATTGGTTGGCTCGTCTGTTAACTTCACCTGGAGCTTCTATGGTGATGTTTATAGAGTTACCTGGGGACTGAAGAGAGATGGTATAAATGACTTTGTTGTCAATGGAGCACTAGTATCACTAAGCAAAAGTGGCTCAATTTCAATGTCAGTCCCTCCAGCATACAATGGACGCGTGAGTGGAAGTCGTAGTGGTGACTCATCCTCTGGCCAGGCTTCCTTCACTCTCAGGTCCATCACTAGGGATGATGAAAGATCATTTGGCTGCCGGATAAAACAAGGAGGTGTTTTTGGCAGCGATGTATTTGACTCTGTGCAATTGGTTGTCAATGGTAGTAGAACGGAAAGGGGTATTCTGGGACAAAAATGAGACATTTTAATTATAAATTAGTGAAATTGTCTCGCTCGCTCGCTCACTCGACAATTTCACTAATTTATAATTAAAATGTCTTATTTTGTCCCAGAAAATACCCCTTTCCGTTCTACTATCCATTCTAATCTATTCTGACAAATAACAAAAAGAAATAAAACATCTCATCTATTAAAATGGATTATACTACTTTGAAATGTAAGAATTTAACTAAAATTTGTAAAGAACGTAAAATCAAATATGCAACAAAGATGAGAAAACAAGAAATGATTGAAATTTTGAAATGGAATGATGAGAATAACACAGTAAAAAATTCATTTTTTAGCAAGAAAAAGAATCATAGATTATATGAATAAATATAGAAATAATAAAAGTGCGAGAGAAAAAGCGAGAGAATGTTCAAAACGTTGGAGAATAAATAATCCTGAAAAAGCGAGAGAAAATTGGATAAAGTTTAATACAGAATATAATCTTGATGAAAGTGAAATAAAAGTCATTTATATTTGAAAAAATAATTTGTTTATTTTGGAATTGCATAATGGATTTATTTCTTTTTTCAGAAAATCAGGAAGAAGAATTTGAGGAAGAAAACTAAAAAAATGATTTTGATTTAAACATTTTTACAGAAAGTCTATAAAAATGTCAAACTGGAGGCAACACTGTTCCATTTGGAACTATCATTAATTCTTCACGAACGAATCCGCGTTTAGGGCCATATTTTAAATAATAGAGAACAGGTTCTCCTTTATTTATTATTGACCTATCGATATTAAAAACTTTAATGGACCAATTCGGGTCAGTTGCTCTCTTCCCACCTCCTTCAAGTTCACCAGCAGTATATAGATGTCTCACATTCACTGAAGAATCAAGTTTTTTTTCTTTCAAACCAACAGGTCTTTTATATAAAGTTGAACTCTTTGCATCAACTATTTTTTCTTTAATAGCATCAACTGGTTTCTTTCCCGTCAATCGAGTAGTCTCATTATTTAATGCTTCTACAACTTCTGGAAGCCTTTTAACCCATTCTTTACTTCTTTCATCAGATTTCATATTCATTTCTTGGCTATATTGAAAACTGAATAATCTTTCACCCAAAGTTCGATTAAATCTCTCAACTATTCCTTGATCACGGTGAACGTTCACATTTCCTCTTCTTATTCTTACATTATGATTTGCCATCTCTTTTGTGACTGAACCCATGAATTCACGACCAGGATCAACTTGAAGAACATTTGGCCATTTCAATGATGTTTTTCTATAAATTTTTTGAAAAGCTTTTGAAACTTCCAAAGAATCTTTTGAAGTCAAAGGTTCAGCAGCTTTGTATCTGCTTGCGATATCAACAACCGTTAATGCATATTTGAAAATCTTTCTTCCTTTCTTGTCATGAGGAAGGAAAAGAAGATCAGCTTGATGAACAGAATTTGGTGATTGAACATCAAAAGTTGGTCTTGGAATATTCTTCGGAGCTGGCAAATAAATCTGCCAGATTGCCTGTTTCATCAACCAGAGTTTTGAAATATCTTCTGATACTCCAGCTTCTTGAGCTAACTTTTTCACAGCTGCCAATCCCTTCCAAAATCCTTTTGGAGAATAATAAACATTTGAAAGTTTTTTATTTAACATTTTATTATAAGAAATGACTTGTTGCCAAACCTATTGCCAAAGCTGATGCTCCAACATAAATCATTTCTCCCTTCTTCTGCTGTTGACTTGGTTTATAAAAAATTACTAAACTCTGGTTCTTTCAAATCAAGTGTTTCACCAGTCTGGTGATGCATCTTGTTATATAACTTCAAAGCATAATCAGTGTTTTCGAAATTTTGTTTTGCTTGATGTTTTATTCTGTCATTTGTCGCAATCCAATCCAACAATTTTGTACGATTTTCTTCATACTTCTCATATGCAGCTTGATATTTTTCAACAGCAAGATCGTGTCTCTTTTTTTCTTCTTCAGGATCAGATCCATCACTAAAATATTTTGCTAAATAACTTCCGCCAACAAAAGCGGTTGCATTGATAATCGCTCCTCCAATCATTATTGCTATGCTTGCCATTTTGTTTAATATCTAAAAGATATTAAACATTTTCAGGTTTTTTACATTGTTCATGAATTTCTTCTATGATTTCATCAATCATCATCGAAACTGTTTCCATTAATAAGCAAAAAGCAGCAAAAGTAAGAGCTCCTTTTTTAATCAAATTTAACATTTTAACTCGGTAATATTTTTTGATCTTCAAGATATTTTTTTGTTGCTATACTTGCTGCAATTATTACCGTGAATTTTAAATAATTCATAAAACTTGAACTCGGATCATTTGTCATTGGTTCTTTGATTACTTTTTTTGCAATCCACCCCATTCCAGCTGCAATACCTGTTATTGTAGCAGCATCAGTTAATGTTTTTACAAGTTTATTATCAGACATTTTATTGACAAAAATTAATTTAATCCATTTTTTTCACAAAGTTTTTTGGGTCTCGCTGGTGATCGAGCTTCGCTTCTTTAACTTCGTTTACTTCTCGCTGACGCTCAAGCTTCGCTTCTCTCTCAGTCTCGCTGGCGCTCTTTTTTGGTTTAACAAAGCTCACCAGTCTGGTCAACTCTTCTCTCTTATAATATAATCCCACAAGAGAAACAGTAATACCAGCTATTGAAATCATTTGATTTATTGATAATGGTGATGTTGTTTTCAGTTTCAATTTTATTCTCTTTAGTTTTATTCGTGTTTGCATCTGTTTTTTTAAGTTTTGCTTCCCTTACTTTTTTATTATGTTCTACAAGTTTTTTACCTGCTGCAACTCTTCCTGGATCTTTTGGTTTTGTTTTCTTAATAGTTGATGTAACTTGCTGTGCTTCTTCATTCTCTTCAGTTTTTGTTGAGTTTTTAACTTTGCTCTCGTCTGTGTTAACTTTGTTCTCTTCCATTTTAATTAAATAAATTATTTTTTCAAGTTCTTATCAAGTTCTTTTTCAAGTTCTTATCAAGTTCTTTCTTAAGTTCTTTTTCAGGTTCTTCATCTCGTTTTTCCAGATTTAAATTCTTAGCAGTTAATAGAGCAGCACTCACAGCTGCCATATATTTTCCATAATTCAAACTCAATCTGCCAGCAATCATAGAGAGTTCTCTCTTAACCAGAAAATTTTCATTCAAATCATTTAATAATCGTTCTTTATCAAGAGGAAGAAAATGAGACAATGCTTTACATGAAAGCTGAATAATTGTATCAACCATCGCATCACAAGTTTTTGAGGATAATGAAGCTTCATATCTTTTAAAGTATTTTTCAACATCTTTTTCTGATAATCTCTTAACTTGATCTTGAGTTAAATAAACTCCAATCATCTCTTTACTTTGCCCACTTGCAACTAAAACTGCGAGCTGTTCTCGATTGCTTGATTCATTTTCAGGTTCAGCTTCAAGTAAATTCATTATATCAGTTACATCTTCTTCTCGCTGATGCTCGAGCTTCACATTTTCACTTATTTCCATTTTAAAATGAAAAATTATTTAATTTAATACCATAAGGATGTCTCAGGGAGAAAACAAGATTTGAATATTTAACTTTTTTAAGATCTTTCATCATTTTATTTTTTTCATCATTGGCTAACTCTCCTGCATAATTATCAAATATTTTTTTCATATCAGCAGCTGATGGAGTGTAGAATAAGACCAATGCTGCAATATTTTCACGAAAAGGTTTTGTGATACTCGTCATTTGCTGAGTTAGAACCCATACGCTGATTCCTTTATGTCTTGCACTAAATGCTAAGTTTACTAATTCATTCGTTCTCTTTTTTACATCTTCTGAAGCTGCACAATCATCAAGAATTATCAATGAATTTGTTCTCTCGAATATGTAACTAATAAATTTCAGATAATCATTGATTTCATTTTGCTTTGGAATTATTGTATAAAAGTCTTTATCATTTTCAGCAAAACCGGAATATGTCTTATTATGAATATATGTAGGGCAAAGAAGTATAATATAATCAAACTTAAATCTGAATTCATTACTTAAAAGATTTACCAAATATCTCGTTTTTCCAGAATTTGTTGGTCCGACTATTAATGCATTGAATGGGATATTATCAGGATTCATTTTTTAATAATTAAATTAATAAGTAACACTTTCAAGCTCTCTGTTCACAATGTTAAACTGGGCATCAGATAATATGAAAATGTGGCATTTTACATTTCCTGATCCTGATGTTTTCCTGTTAATTGTAAGCTGAACTCCTTCTTTTGTGTTAACCAATCTTAATCCTGAACCGTGAAGATCGTTTTCTTTCTGACTTCTGAAATCAACAAATAATCCAAATCCGTCTCCAGCATAAAAGTTTTCTGCACTAATCAAACTGTTCTCCCTTCCGAATCTTCTGAAAATTTCTTCCCAAAGATCTCTCGTTTTCATTCCTTGACTATAAACTTTATTCGGAATTCCATTCACAACCACTTTTACTTCAGTGATATCGGGATTGAATGTTTTTTCACTGTTTCTTGCTCCTGCTGTGTATGGCTCGTAAAATAATAACAAGAGTCCTTTCATTGATCTTCTCGGAACATTGATACTTTCATTGATGATTGAATCAGTTCCTTTCGCAACTGAGATTGTCTTGTGATGAGTAATATGTTCATATAAAAATCTCTTCCCATTCTGATAATTTGAAATTGCTTTATCTGCAAGCTCTTTACTATGAATTATTTCATATTCAAGCTGGATATTATTTAATTCATAGCCAAGACTTGTTGGATCAGATCCATTCACAACACTGGCAGCAGGTGCAAGCCTAAGTTCAAAAACCAATTCATCGCTTAAAGCTCTTGGGAAGAAGACTCCATGATCTTTTAAAATTTCATGATCTATTGGTATTCTATATTTATTTCCATAAACTTCATTTAACTTTTTCTCTTTATCAACTCCTGAAGTTTTCTTGTCTCCAGAATTGCATCTAATCTTTGAGAGAACGATAGACTGAATTCCTTCTCTCAACATGTTTATTCTTTCATTCTCAGTTAAAAAAAGGTCTTCATATAACTTCAACAAATCATAACCATCTGTATCTTGCAAGATTTCTCCAGCAAATTTCACAGTCAATCTGTCAACCAATGCTCTTGATACATTGTTTACAAGGTAATTATTTGCATGACCACTCACTACTACATCAAAAACCAACGCAAGAGATCCTGGAACCAATACCAAATTATCATTTAGTTTTGGAACGGGAATATTTAATGTTTCACCTGGAGATGCTTTGTTTGGATTAAATGTAACCCTGTGGACTGTTCGATCTGCTTTAAGAGAGTTTGATAATTTTTGTTCAAAATTTGGATTGATTTCTTTACTGACTTCCATTTTATATAATTTTATATAAAATGGAAGAATATGGAGAAGAAGATCCTTTATTAAAAAATACTGATGATCGTGATGATGATGATGATGATGATGATGAAGAAGAAGAAACAAATCCTTTTCAACCTGATCATTCAACACCTGGACCTTCAAGTGAAGAAATTGCAATGAAAACAACAATGAACAGAGACAAAGAGAAAGACACTGAAACTGCTGAAACTTCTTTTATTGAGGGTCGTGTTTTTAATTCAGATTCTGTAAAAATAAATATTGTAAATCAAACCTTGATGCAAAAATATCCTGAATATGGGAAAAATAGCAATTTTTTAATCCTTGAAGTTTCAAAAAAATATCCTGGTAAGGTTGTTGTCAAAGGACCGAGAGGAGGTGAAACACTTCTTTTTAAAAAGGATAATGTAACATTAAACCCAAAGTTGTCAAAAACTGACATGAAAACTCTTGGCCCAGAGAGAGAAATTCTTGTTGCTCAAAAAGATAAAGAAATTGAAGAACTGCAGGAATCCATTCAAGAAGATGAAATTATTGAGAATAATGAAAATGAAGAACCAGCAGTAAGAGAAAGAGCCAGAGAAAAAATAATAGAAAAAAGAGAACAAATTGATAATCTCGAGAATGAGAGAGAAGAACTTGAGGAAGGTATTTCTCTCAAAGAAAAGGTGAAAAACATTTTCAAAAAATATGGATTTACAGTCGCTGCTGTCTTCATTGCAGTTGGTACAACCATTGGAGTGATTGTGAATTCATTTACAAAAGGTTTATCATCTGTTGCTAAAGGAGTTGGAAATGGATTAAAAGAACTTGGAAAAAAACTCGCTAATATTCTTCCTGGTCTTATCGGCACAATAGCAAGTTTTATCTTTAAGACAGCTGGAGAAGTTATTTCTTTTCTCGGTAAAAATGCTTGGCTTCTTATCTTAGGGGTTGTTGTTTTTATGGTTGAAGGGATTAAAAAGAAAATGAAATAATAATTATTTTTCTTTTGAGAAAAATAATTACAACATTCTATAAAAAACAAACGCTGAGGCTGCCGTTGAAATAAATAAACCAGCTTTTAAAATTTCATGATTATTTGTTGAAGTTTTTTCATTTGTTGAAGTTTGTTTATTTGTTGAAGTTTTTTCATCGGGTAAAGTTTGTTTCATAACTTTTTTATGAATTGGATTTGAAGGTTGAGAAGTTGGTCTCTTAACTCCGACTTTTTTAATTTCTTTATTAACAGAATTATTTACTCCAAGTTTCATATCTCCATTTGCTTTTTTCAGATTGTTATTATACCCAACAGTGCTTTGAGTATTTATTAATAAATTTGAAGGCATGAGCCAAGTTCCAGGAGAAATAGCAAGATCAAGTCTGACTTTTGCCTCATCAATCGCTAACTCATATCTTTGAACTGATTTTGATATATCTGGCTGTCTGATTGAATCTTCCATTAAAATTAAAAATTCTCGTTGAGCTTCTTTTGCACTTCCTGAATTTCCGAGAATTGATGATCTGACATTGACTTGTGAACCAAGAATGCAATAAACAAATGCTTCAATCGATTGATTTATTCTTGCCATTCCCGATTGTGTGAGACCTTCAGATTTATTCAGCATGAAATAATCAAATTGGTTTTCTGTCTTTGGATTATCATTTCTGATGAAATAGACAAGATTTCCTTTTTCAGCTGTTCCACCTTCATCACTGAACTTGGTGCTTCCTGGATAAGGATAATTTACTGCTTCAGGTCCAGAATATGAAATATAAATGAAAACACTTCCCAATCCATGATTTCGTCCTTTCTTGAATCTAAAATCTGTGTTCGAAGAAATACCGAATTCTGCACAAATTCTTTTGAAAGATGGAATATCATAATTATTTTTTATCTGACTGAAAGTAGGATCTCCGGGAAGGGCAGCTTCACTCTGAATTCCACCCATTTCAAAAAGAATTCTCCTCGTTGTGAAATAAATGTGGAACAAAAAGAATGATTTGATTTGCTCAGGTAATTTATTTATCAAATCTCTTGAAATACCACATCCTGTTGTTGCACACCAAAATGCAAAGTTAAGTTGTTGAGGCCAATATGACATATTTGGGCCTGATAACCATTTCTTCGATTCTCCTCCTGACTCATGTTGAATCTTTGTTCCCATGAAAATTTCTCTGAAATTTGTAATGAAGTATTCAGTTGGTGTAACAAATATTTTTATTTTTTCATTCTCTTCCATTTCTTTTGGATTTTCTTCAAAATTAACCGCAGGTATAGGTTTATCTGAATTATTATTGAAAATAAGTTCAATTGGAAAGTGAGCGACCCCAAGTGCATTCTTCATTTCATCACTCCAATATTTTCGTTCTGATCCTGACACACTTTTCAGATAACCTGGACCCGCTTTGAAAAGAATATCAGCATTTGCTGATTTTTTATCAATAAACTCTGTTTCTGCTTCAAACTT
Source organism: Desmophyllum pertusum (assembly GCA_029204205.1). Lineage (NCBI taxonomy): Eukaryota > Metazoa > Cnidaria > Anthozoa > Scleractinia > Caryophylliidae > Desmophyllum > Desmophyllum pertusum. The sequence goes on along the minus strand of MU825888.1, from coordinate 76,448 downwards.
GCTGATATTTGCGTATGGATATTTAATTTTAAAATCTTTCCAGGCTTTTGCTTGAGCATCTCTTGAAATTCTCTTTGCTTCATCTGATGTTTGCATCCATTTCAACATTTCCATTTTATTGAAAATGAAATAATGTTTTTGTTTTCTCTTAAAATGGTTGTTTTAACTATCATTGCAAATTCAAATGATCACACAGTTCACTTCAAAGAAGTAGTTAAGAAATATAAATATATCAGGTTGAACAGTTGCTCTCTTTACAACTCCTGGTATAATTTGAAACAAATTGGACAAATCTCTTTTTTCGATTCACAGAACACTGCATCTGTATATAAAATTTATCCTGGAAATTATAATCTTGAAAGTCTTGGAAAAGCGCTTGAGAAAATATTTGAAAAAGAAAGAGTTGAAGTCAAACTCAATGATGAAAAAGGTTTAATATTCATCGAAAATCCACATGAAAGGAACATTATTTTCGATCGTGACCTGACTTCTTTACTTGAACATACAGATAAAAAAGATCGACGATTACAAACAAATACTGTAATCAATCGGTTTACCACATTCAATAATTATTTTATCCATTGTGATCTCTTGGATAAATATGAAAATTTATTCAATGGTTCACCTTCCGACATGTTAAGTTGTTTTGACATCGTTGGAAAACCTTTTGAAAGAGTGACTTACGAGCGAAGCTCGAGCGTGATGAGAAAAATAACAAGCAGGAATTATTTAACTTCAATGAGAATATTCGTGACAGATGAGAATGGTGAGATGATTGACTTTAATGGTTTGCCTTTGAAGTTTGAAATTGAATTTATATAATTTCATTTAAAATGTCGGATCAAAATATAATTCCAAGCGCTCCACAACTTTATCCAACACTACCAGATGTGAGTGACTTCAGATTGAAAAAGATTTGTGATTGTCAGAAAGAACTTGAGAATGAAATTTCTCATTATAAGAAGGTTTGTAAAAAATATAAAAGAGCAAAATCTATTGCTTATACTTCATCCTCTGTCACAGGATTATTAGCAGTTATGTTGACATCGTCAGGACTGGCGGCTTCTCTGAGCGGAATCGGCATCATTGCCGGCGCTCCTCTCGCTGCTCTCGCTGCTCTGATGGGTACAGTATCATCTGGGTTTATCATCGGCAGCAAAAAGTTTGATAAAAAAAATAACAAAACATGAAAAGACCGTCTCTCTTGCTGAAGCGAAACATCTTTCTATCAGCAGGTTGATTTCAAAGGCATTGAATGACGGTTCGATAAGTGATTCAGAATTCAACTCGATTTTACGCGAGGTTGAACAATATCATTCATTGAAAGACCGGCTGCGATCCCGTGTGATAAGCGAAACAAGAAACGGCGAGAAAGTCGACGTTGAAGCTTTGAAAGAAGAAATAAAAAAAGAGTATCAAAAAAAACTCGGATCACTCGTAAACATAAGGAACTAAGAGTCGAATTCGACCGGAGACAGAATGGATTTTCTTTGTTTATTTCTCGAGCCGCTCTGTGAATATTTAATTACGCAACTTGTTTTGACATTTCATGATTTTCTTCACTAATATATTCATTCTGATGAGAATGAATATATTTTTTAATTTTTACACAATGCACCTTTGCGCATGCGTTCACTCCTTTTCACACTTGGCGCACCACAATGATAAGAATTTTAAGCAAAAGAGTTATATATATCTTGATGAAATATATTATATAATGTGGGGGATTAGATATAATAAGAAGCGGGGGCTTATCATATCTAATTCACCACCGGGTATATATTATAATTAACCCCCGCGGTTATAATATATGCCCGTTAAATAATTAAACCCAAAATGGTGGCTGGTTGTTGAGTAGAGCTTGACCGTGTTCGATGACTACCTTGAAAAAGGGCTGACATGTTGGCGAGGAATTCGCGGTGGAAGTGCTGGTTCAACCTCAAACTATGGAGGTGTGAAACATTGAAGCGCTCAAGGAGCGGTGTGGAGGTGGGCAAAAAATAAAATAAAAATAAATAAATAAAATAAAATAAAAAAAATAAAAAAAATAAAAACCTCTCTCGGGAAGAAGTGGTGAGAAAGAAGGAGAAAAAAAATCCCGAGAGAGGTTCTGTTGGCCAACAGTTTTTTTATTTTTTTCACTCACTCAAATAAATTTTTTTCTTTTTACTTTCAATATTTTCAACATCTTTTTTACAAAATAATTTTAATTTAAATGCTAAAAAATAGCATTAATTTCTTTCACATAAATTTTTTTTTATCTATTCTTCTCGTTATAAAATGTCTGTCATGATCTAATGCATATTTAATTGCAGAAGGATCTGATATTCCACAAATTTTAGCCGCTTCTTTAGTCGTTTCGAAAACCTGGCAAAAACCCAGTTTCATCAGAAATTTCTACTTTTCTTCCTCTTTTAATAGGGCAATAACCAAACATTGCTTTTAATTCTTTACTTGGAATTTTTGTTTCTATATTTAACTCCACAGCCTTTAACTATTTCTCGGAATTCTTTTGAAGATATAGGAATAAGAGTTTGTGTTTTCCATTTTTAATATATATAAAAAATAAAAAAATTTATGTTTTCAAAAAATTCTTTTTTTTTTTACATGTATTAAAAATGGAAAACAAAAAAGTTTCTGAGTTAAAAGCTGAAGCTAAACGGCTTGGACTTAAAAGATATTCAAAATTAAGAAAACAAGAGTTAATTGATTTGATTCGACAAAATTCTAATATTCTTGATCAACCAATTCCAGAACTCAGACATGCCCCAGTTTTAAAACCGATTAAATATGTAAACCTGATAATTCACTTCTCGAACAAGAAGAAGATAAAAGAAGAAAAGAAATCCGAGAAATAGAAGAGATGCTTGGGTTAAGAAAAACGATTCCAGAAATAAAAATAACGAGTCCTGAAGAAGAAGAAGCGAAGCTTGAGCGTCAGCGAGAAGAAATAAATAAATCAAGACATTTTCAAATTCAAGAATCAGCCAGCGCATTAAGAGGTTTTGCGAGACAATTCAGAATTAAAGGAGTTGGAAAATATGGTCTAACTGAGTTTATGCAACAAGCTGAAGGAGAAGTAGTTAGAATAATGAGAGAAAATCGTCAGACAATAATCAAAGTAATTTTAAATTGTGAGATGGTTTAGACAAGAATTAACAAGTGGAGCCGCACCTGGCGGCAAAACCGCTATTGAAATTCTAAATGTTTATTTCCATTCAGATACAGTCCGTAATCTTGAAGCTACAAATGAATCTGAAGTATATAATAATTTTATTGAAAACATTAAAGAAAAAATTCAGAATTTTAATGAAAGAGGAAGTAATTGGAGATTTCAACAAGTGATATATCTTGATATTCAAATTGCAGAATTTAAACCATTAAATGGTTCATCTTATATTCCACTTCCAGCATCTATTGCAAATAAAAAAGCTGTTATTAATATGAAAAATGAGGATAACCAATGCTTTAAATGGTGTATAACAAGAGCACTTAATCCTGTTGAAAGTCATCCTGAAAGAATTGATAAGAAACTTAAAATTCAATCTGAAGAATTGAATTGGATAGGAATTAAATTCCCTGTTGATTTGGCTGAAATAAGAAAGTTTGAAAAGCAAAAATAAAGAAATAGCAGTAAGTGTGCTTGGCTATGAAAAGTGAAATATATCCATTGAGAATTAGTGAGAAAGTGAAACTTGAACGAAGTGAGAATCGGTTGCATGAAATTAATCTATTACTAATAGAGAAAGATGAAAAGAAGCACTATTGCCTGATTAAGGATATGAATAGATTATTGTCAATGCAAGTTTCTAAACATCATGAAGCAAAATTATTTTGCTTTAGATGTTTAAATCATTTTTCAAGAAAAGATATTCTGGAAACTCATAAAGAATATTGTTCAAATAATAAAGCTGTAAAATTGAAATGCCAGAAGAAGGTAGTTTATTGAGTTTCAAAAATCACAATCGTTCTATAAGAGTTCCATTCATTGTATATGCTGATTTCGAATGTTTGCTTGAACCAATAAGTGGATGTTGTAAGTCAGATGAAAAAAGTTTTTGTCAACAATATCAAAAGCATACACCTTGTGGATTTTGTTATTATATTAAATGTTTTGATGACCAGACTGGTAATCTTTTTTCTCAAAAACCAGTGGTTTATAGGAAAAAAGCGAATGAAGATGTATCTCAAATATTTGTTGATATGCTTGAAAAAGATATAAAATAAATTCATAAAAAATTTAATTTTTCAAAAAGATAATTATGACAGAAGAAGATTGGAAGATTTTAAAAAATCTGAAAAATGTTGGATATGTGAGAATTTACTTGATTCAGAAAAGTCGAAGACTGAACGAAGTGAGAATAAAGTTAGAGATCACTGTCATTTCACTGGAAAATATCGTGGAGCAGCTCATAAAAGAATGTAACCTTAAATTCAGAAAACCAAAATTTACTCCAATTGTGCTTCATAATTTATCTGGATATGATTCTCATTTAATTATTAAAAATCTTTGCAAAAAGTGAAGAAGATGATAGTAAAGCCACTATAAAATGTATTCCAAATAATGAAGAAAAATATATTAGTTTCAGTAAAAAATATAGAAGTGGGAACATATTTAGATAAAGATAAAAATGAAAAATGAAAAAAATTTTTTTTTTTTTTTTTTTTT